>JALGQZ010000003.1:62584195-63784195 GCA_023105745.1 Austropuccinia psidii | reverse complement strand
TGGAGTATTGGGAGCCTCTTCTGGTAGTCATAATTTAAGAAATAAGAAATAAGAAGGTTTCATGACAAGAATTCTTCTTATGGAAATTTATAAAGGAGGTACTCACCTTCAGAGTCCTTAATAGTGGGTCCTGGAAAGTCTAATTTCTTAGCTTTCTTTTTCTTAGTGACAATTGGTGTTGGAGAACTTGGGAAATTTTCTTCCACCAATCTTTCAACAGTGGTTTGGTTGTTTTCTGTTGGATTGTCTTCAAACACTAAAAAAGACAAATAAATATAAGTCTTTTATATAAGAAGTGTAATTTTCTGGGAAGATATGGCAATTTTCCATGTAAAAATTGCTTTTATATATTTGAATAAATGAAATAAATGAAAAAATGGATAAAAAAATGTTTTTTTATTTGTTTTTAATATTTTTTAATATTTTTATGTTTTTATTTTTAAAGAATAAAATAAAAATGAATATGATTCTATTATGAAATTAATTTATAATACAAAATTATTCTTAATTTACGAAATGTCTTTTTGAATCACTAGAGTTACTCAGAGAAAGTCCTTGCATGTCTAAGGATGTGAAAAACCATGTGTAAGACAGTACAATTGCTTTCCAAATGCCTCAATAGCTTTCGAAATCAATAAATATAAAATTATTATATAATTTTATGATTCTAAATATAATTTATTATTGGATAAAGCCAATTAGAATCTTTTTTAAAGGTCTTTTGAAGTAAATATCACAGCCAGGCCCCCAAAGGTAAGGTTTTACTATGAAACAATAAGTAAAAATTACCAATATTTTACTTATTTTACTCTGAATGTCCTTATAAATAAAATAAATGAGATAAAGATAATTATAATAATAAAGACTTATTATAATTAAGGCATAAAAATAATTATATTATTGAATGAATAAAATAATATAATTTATATTATAAGTAAAAATTGTAATAAATAAATATATTAATATATGATAGTTAATATATTTAAAAGCACTTTATTATTGTTACCAACAAATAATAACGGTATAGAAAACTGTTTCTTATTAATAAAAAACAATTAATAACAATAATATTACTAATATTAAAGTTATAAATTAATATAAATACTACTTATACTACTCAAAGAATCATTAAAGTAATAATAAGGAGAAAATTATTATAACAAGAGAGAAGAACCTACCTTTAACACTTAGTATAATAATTTTAAATAATTTTATGCCAAATAATATGAATACAACTTGTTTAAATTGTATTTACAATGAAAAATAAGAGAAATTCCAAATTTTCTTGATTTTATGTGGATTTGAGGTTTTTAAAAGAAATATAACAAAACAGTGGAACAGTTGGAGTAATCATGTCAAAGATAATGATTATGATAAAAATTACCTTTGTTCTTTAATAATATAATGGAACTATACATAAAGAATAAAGATTTTACCTTTTAATTGAATTGTTTTAATTTTTTGATGCATCTGAGGTGACAATAGAGTAAAAGGAGCTCTATTTATAGTAAATACCTCCCTTCTAGAGTCCATTAGACTTCTATTAGATGTTTACTGATGGTATCTACTAGAAATGATCAGTGTTTCAAGGCTTAGTGATGATTACATCATGATCAAACCATCTTATCTCATTATTATACCATTATTTAGAGTTACCACCATAACTCTAAGCTTGATGACATCATAGGCTTGGAAGAAGCCTAAAATTTGTGGATTTTACTAATATTAATCATAATCCAATAGTATTCATCAGTGGTATCACTTATATGACTGTCAAGCCTAAAATGTGATTACAGTGAGTGATCATAAATGATCAATTTTAAGCTTAAACTTTTATCATTAATAACCTTTCAATTATACACGCTACAGCTACTCTGAGAGTGGATTCTGATAGCCAAACATGTCTTCATTAAGCTGCAAAGAGCATGTCATTACATCACTGAAACTCTATTTTTGATGATTTTCCTTGTAACTCATCTTTTCTATCAAAATATAATATTTTGAACTTCAAACCATTATTTCAAGGGGTTATACCTTGAATATTATAATAAAATGTTTGTCATTCTTAACTTATGAACTAGTATAGTCTGACTGTCTACTTATGCTTTAAGTTTGGACCATTTTCACAACAAAGTGTTCAGCAGCTCCATTGATTTTATTCAATAATCCATTACAATTTTTAACATTTTTTATAACTTGGGAAATAAAGTTCATATCTGTGTTCCTACATCAATGACGTGGTGACCCTATCTTTGGTTTATCTCTCTATCTTCTATATTTCAAGAGATATTAGCTAAAAACCATGATTATATGCATTGACCAAAAAATGCATATATCCAGCTTAATTCCTTAAGTATTTACTTTATAGAATAGATTTATAATTGTTTCATATGTATTTTTTTATGGAAAACCCAATGGTACAGCTTATTTTACATGTTGTTTCATTTGTTTCTGAGTTAAATGAGGTTTTGTACCTTTTTTAAGGTATTGTTACTTATACTTTAGTAATTATTGACTTTTCAGATATGCCATAAAAATGACATATGTGTATTTTACAATGAGGAATCTAATTATGTGATTTATTTCCCATGTTTACTCATTATATTTTTATTTAATTTAGATTTTGTACTTCCTTATGGTATTTTACTAATTTTGAGATAATTATTATAAGTATAATTATTACAGAAATTTTGTTCTGACCTTTTTGGATATGTAGTTATATCTCAAAGGCTCACATCTTTTATCTCTGCATAACCAATAATCTTTTCTTTTTTTATATTTTCATGTGGTTTTTTACTCAAAACACCTAATCTCAATCAATCATTTGTTATAAATTAATGATTCATTTTGCATAAAAATATTCTTTTGAAGTTTCTTTCCTTGTTAAAAAGCCACTGTGGTCTCTTCTTTCCTATTAAGAAAAAAGGAAATTTGCCCTTATATCCTATTCAATCATTTTTGATTTAAACACAACACAAAATATTCAATTATTCAGAGATAAATGAAAATCCAAAGAGAAACATATCGGCATTTTTTTCAAATTAGGTTATCAATTGTTGTAGTTTGAGGTGATAAATGATTCTGTGAGACTTCCAAAAAATATGAAACACACTAAAATTGGTAGTGAAAAGGGAATGAAAAACTATGTTACTGAATCCCATTAATTTCAGGATCTTAAAAGGAAGTCTTCTTTTATTCTTTTTACCCTTTGTTAGAAAATTCAAAGCAATTCTCTCTCCTATTCTAAGAACTCTCATAAAGGGATCACATTATTTTAATAATAATGGTAATCATACCTTCTTCTATATATTATCTTTTTGGTTTTTCATTTGTTTATATCAAAAATCTTTTCAGATGAGCTTATTCAGATTATTAGTTAATTTTCTTAATACAATTATGTGGCCCAACCCAATTTCAGTTTCTTCAATCAGAG
The DNA here is from genome assembly GCA_023105745.1 of Austropuccinia psidii. Classification (NCBI taxonomy): domain Eukaryota; kingdom Fungi; phylum Basidiomycota; class Pucciniomycetes; order Pucciniales; family Sphaerophragmiaceae; genus Austropuccinia; species Austropuccinia psidii. The sequence continues at coordinate 63,780,762 of JALGQZ010000003.1, read as the reverse complement.
TGATAGACCGGCACATATGTCAGAAATTCAATCAGATCAATTCTTCCATGCCTTATTATAATAAAGGAATTTTTTGATTTCATTTTCTTTCCTTGAACGTTTTTCATTAGTTTATACTCAACTCTCAGAGCTTCATGAAATTCTTTTTTATTATAAATACAGATATAGTTTTTTTATTCAAACTGTTTAAATTGAAATACTCATGTATAATTAAGCCACCAAACTCCTCTGTAGATTATAAATTGTGATCCCTCCTCCTCTGCCTACCTTGAACAAATTGGCAGTATAGAACATGCCAACCCTATTTCTGGAAAATATGGGATCTTTTCCATATTCATTGAATCATATTTATATTCATAAGATCCATATTAATTAAAATTTAAAATAGATATCTGAAATCTATTACACTTACACCATGAGAAAATTAGCTACACCTGAAAGCAGGTGTTGCAATTGGAAATGAGATTGGACCCTTCCTCTCAAATAGGTTTTTCCCAGTATTCAATTGTTTTGGTATGACAATTTCCTCTGAGCCACTATAATATTGAATAGCTTGAAAGTTTTATATTCTCTCCTATCAATTGGATAAAGTAAATCTATAATAAATTATATTTAATGTTTTCAAAGCTTGTGATAAATAGAAAAAATCTTTTTATTCATCATTTTATCTTCATGAAAATATTATTCACTTTACATAGTTAACTTGAACACCTATATTACTAGTTCAAACACTTTATTTCATCTTTTGATGTTCTCAATAAGTCAATCCCAGTTTTTAGAGCCAACAAATCCTTTATTTTTCTTTTTTGGGTATGTATCGTTAAATAATATTCAGATTACTTTTTAATTTCTCTTTAAGACATGACTTAAAAAAACTTCTATCTCAAATGAAAAACTTTCATCAGAAATCTCTATTACTTTAGCCTCTTTATATGGCCAAATTTTTTGAATTCAGAACAAAGATATTTGTAGATTTTCTCAAAAATATCTGAAAAATAAAAAAATATAGAATATATATTTTTTTCTTTCCTCATTTAATTAAGTTTTTCCAATTCTGGTATTAATTTCATGTTTATTTATCATTAATACATTTTTCATCAAATTATTGAAATATTTAAGAGCAATATAGCTTCTTTGTAAAAAACCAAGATTGTTGAATTTTGCTTCTTTAAATTTTTTTATTTTTGATTTATATTTTATTCCTTCAATAGTCTTTCTTTTTTATTTATATTTTATTCCTTCAATTGTTTTTCTAATTTATTGAAGCTATATTGTTATAGTTTTTTCCTTTTCAAATAGATTTATCAAGACTATACTTTAAAGAATTCAAGGATCATCACTTGTTACAGTAATGTACAGTACATCTTATAGCTGTAAAATTATCAATTATCATTGAAAACTTTACAGTAGAAGGCCTTACAAGCCCTGCTACTGTTGTTTTAAATATAAGTAAAATTGGAATGAAACCAACAGCCAAATGAATAATATAGAATAATATCAAAAACTAATAATTTAGGGAAACATAATCATCATAATAACAATAAAAGATGGAATTGAAAGAGACACACAAGATATTATTCGTATAAATCAGGATGTTACATTTTTCCCATTGTTTTATTCAAAAAATTACAAGAAAATATCATATACTAATAAATAAAACAAAACTACAGCTCATCTCACATGCATTGTATAATATTACTTCCTGTGGTTAAGCTTAACTCCTGAAGCTTCCAATTATTTTCCCAAATACATTTTGGAAAGGAATTTTATAAAAGAGCTTCTTTATGTAAATTATTTCCTAAGACCACATAAGATACAAATTATTTCAAAACAATTAGTTCTTTTTAGGAATAATTGTTTTTTAATGCCTCTAAATATCTGCTTATGAATAACTAATAATTATTTAAACAGGTGTCCCACATACCTTTGAGAAAAAGTTAAGGTTTAGAAGTGATAAAATAATCTCTTGAGTCTATTTTTAAAATATGAGCTTTCTATTTTTGAATATTTATAAGCTCACAAAATCATTATGTAATAATAGAATTTGTCAAAATTTAGAACACAGATATTATATTGAGGTATCTATTATTTTAATAACTCTTTATTGATCCAAATTATTACAGGATAGATAAATAACTTATAAAACTAACAATTCATAACTCATTCAGGAATCAATGAAACAGAAAGTGAGCTCAATGGATAACTCTGAATTGAAAAATTTAACTTGAATCAGGTTTAACCATATTCATTTGTGCAGGTTACCTTTCTTGAAATTACACACATACTTTCAGTGTCTTTAGACTCACTATATAAATATGAGGTATTAGATATTTTATCACCTATTTGATAGAAGCTTACTTCCAATTTCATGGAATGAAAATTCCCAAAATCAACAAGAGTTGTTAAAGGATATTTCTTTGTCTCAAATTATAATTATCTACTATATAGTGATAGTGAGCTCATAATCCATAATCTTCTGAAGGTAATACAAAAACAAATATATGATCTCATTTCAGAGACAAAGAATCTCAAGAGTTCAAAAAATCAATTAGAGATATTTTTTATGTAGCTGATAATTATATATGCTATTATTAGGCTACCTTTTTTTTCTGAATCTCATAGTTAATTTTAACTAAACCCTTGGAATTTGAGAATGAAAATATTGATCAATTATATAATAAAGCCCAAAGGTTCTTCAATAAAATCTTATAGATCTCATCTTTAAGTCACCAAGAATTCCCTACAGAAGCTCATTGGCTTAAATATTGGTAATATTTACTTTAAATATACTATATATTAATTAATTCCCCTTTATGATAAAGCTGTATACTTACAATTAAGAGTTTTTTAGAGCTTTAAATGAGGAATATTAATGAAAGAAGTTGAGGGAAAACTGTGATTTAATCTTTCTCTCAATACAAATGTTGATCAGAGAAAACAAATTGAATTAATCTGTCTCTTTTACATTTTTTGAATCATTAAAAGATTTCTAATCACTTCAGAGTATTTCTGATTCAGTTATAATCCCTTAAAAAAAGAATTCAAATGTAAATATTTTCCAGTTATTTTTTCAACAGATGAGATGGAGATAAATTTAATTGTGAAGCTACACAACACACCTCAGATGTTGATTTTTTGTTAATTAATTAGTTAAAAGTAAAAAGGCAACTCAAAATAAATTTAGTATTAAAATAATTCTTTTTATTGTGTGTTGTTGAATTATTGAGCTTTGAAAATGATTACCAAACACTGATATTGATCCGATTGAGCTGAATATTTGTGGCTTGCATATGTGGCTTAAATTTCTTCCAAAAATTCTATTTCTTGATTTAATTTCTGCTCTATTTCCCTCCTAAATCCAATAAATCTCCAATTTCAAATTTCAAATACAACAACTGCTTTCAGGTGTAGCCACTTTGCTCGTGGTAAAAATTAATTCAAATCAAATTATAAGCTTATCAGCCCTTGCACACCTTTAATTTTTCATAACTAAGGTAAGCCCCTCAGAAATCTCAAAATATCATCATCACTGTGCATATATTCAATGATCACTCAATACCCAACTATACTGTGACCCTCCTTTCTTATCTATAAAAAAATGAGATTAGACCCTTGAAGACTCTTATTATTATTATTTTAGAATCTCAAGCTTGGAATTTTAACAAATACCAAAAATTCAATTGTAGATGGTAGAAGTTATGACCTATTTAATTTATTTACCTCATGAATAAATTAGAATAATACCTATTTTCTAGTACCCATAAAAATACTCATTAATTAACCTATTATATTTACCTTTTTAGTAAAGTTTTTTAAAATATTCATTTGATTTATTACTACCAGTGAGAGACTAATCATTCCAATGAAAAAACTTTTCAAAGGCTTTCAAAAAATATCATGATTAAATATAGTCAGAAAGAGTACTAATGACAATCAAAAATTTCAAATATCTCAATTTACTTACACTAAGAGAGCTAGAAATTCCCAACAATTATGTATTATTTACTCAGACTCAAGTGCAAGAGGTTATTTTAAGCTTCTTTTTTTTTGAAATTTCTCAAGAAATATTCAAGTACCATATGAATTAAAAATCAAGAAAAGTTTCAGAAATCTAAATATCACACTAAGTTCAAAAAAATTATCCTAAAAGCTCAATTCAATTTGAAAATATTATATCATCCTCCTTTCCAGAGGTAAGTAAATTTGAAAATAAGCTCAATAGTCTCTCCTTTCAGCCACCTCAATTGAAATATTTTCAAATCCTCTGAGTGATCTCATGTCCTATTCATTTATCCTTATTCATTAATATCCCTTTCCTATGTGTTGAAATTTTGCATTCTCCTTTTATTTATTTCTTCTTATAATAATAATAAATCTATTTCATATATTACTATTAGCTTAAGACACCAGTTTTCTATACTTATATTACCATAAATTTATCTCTCTTAATATCATACTATTATTGAACACTTCCTCAATACTCACAATTATTTGCTTCTCTTTACTATCTATACATAATAAGTCTGGTTGGTTTCAGAATTCTTCTCTAAGTAATCTTTCTCATCCTCAGACCTCATTGGTCTGATTATAAAATAGAATATCTTTGGGGAGAGTTTTTTTAAGCTAGAAGAATCAATATCACTTCTATAAAAATTTAAATTAATACCATTTTTATCTTATAAAAATTCTCAAGTACCAATTATTACCTTAAAAACTTGAGATAATACATATATTGAAGAAGCTCACTGTCAGGATGAGTCTATGATAAAGGTGTATATAAGTATTTACAAGCTTTAACTATGACTGTGACACGGTGAAAATAGTTTTAAAGATGATAAGGTTGATAATAAATGATGTAATTTAAGATATTAAGGGCTTTACTATAGAGATATAGTGGTGGTGAGCGCTGTTGAAAGCCCTGGGTGCAACTTTTATCTGTTGGGTTACAATAATAGAAGCTACAATACTTAAATTTAAATTATACTTGATTATTTTCCAAGAGTATAACTGTTTTTTAACAGTTGTACTATGTAGGAATTCAAGAGCAGGATGAGGAGACAATTCTGGCTGTGAAAAGCCTCCTTTTTATCCTGAAATGGGGTGGAAAGGGTGCTAGTCCTTTCCACATAGAGGAAGTGAAAATTTTTTCACTTTCTAGTACTGGCTTGTGGCTTTCAAACAGCCTGTATTACCTGTATTGGGCTCAGATGTGGTTTTGAAACCACATCTGGGCAGTTTTCACCAATACAGGGTGAAAATTTTCATCTGGGGACCTCACAGCCTGATTCTGAAGTGTATGACGCGTAGAATGCTGTACAGAAACTGTATGGGACCCCAGTATTGACTGACATATGAGGTATTGAAGCAAAAACATGCTTCTTTGTCTATTTGACACCTCATATTCATGATTATGGGATATTATCCCATGGTAAGGCTGTATATGACAGCAGTTGGGATTTTGACCTTAAAACAGCCATAACTTTGTCAATTCTTGAGATATCAACCTAAAAGTTGGTTCAGAGTGTAGCTCTGTGTGTGCTCTACACAATGGTACCTCATTTGATATGGGTATCATTAAATATGGCAAAGTTATCCCATGTACAAGATTTTTGTCCATTTGCCTGTTTTAGGCAAAAAGCTGTATTGGGCTTTTTGCCCCATAGCTTCTGCAGTAGTTGAGATATGGGGAAGTGGATGCCACCATCAGATAGCCCTTATTGTGCGCTTTCCAAAAAGACCCCACTTCAGGTATCCCACACTAAAACTGTAGAAGTTAGATGAGAGGTGAATGTTTTGTTCACCCTTATTTGGCCTGAAATTGACCATAACTCCAGTAATATTGGTGCTAGCTCAGTTTGGCTGGTACCATTGGATAGCCCTGGCTTAGAGCGTCATTTTGAATACCCATTTGATGGGGTTAAGCTTCTCCTTCTAGATTTTAGATGAGAGGTGAAAATTAAGGTTTATGCTCAGCAATAACTTTGAGCAGGAATAACTTTGTTATTTCTAGTCCTATGGTGATGGGACTTATATTTTCAGGAAGAGGTGAGTTTCCTCTTTCTTTTGATACCTTTTTAGCTGATTTGGCTCAGTTTCATGTTTTGGTGGTATCTTGGCTATACCATTGGTTTATGGTATTTTGGCTGTCATGCTTGTGCTCTGGTTTTGAGTCACAGGCTGACATACCCTCCCTCTAAAAAAAGGCTCATCATTGATGAGACTGTTCAGTCCTCCTAGGGGCCCTGAATCTCCTTAGATGAAGGTTACCATCTGGTATGGCATCTTCTGCCAACCATTTGTCTTTATCAGCTGTTTGGTGCTTGAATCTGACTAAGTATTGTCTTTGATCCCTCCCATTGAGTCTGATCTTCCTGGACCTGATGATCTTACTCACAGGTCCAGGGGAGTCCTCCACTTCCACTATCTTTTGTGGTGTGGGGTTCTTTCTCCTGGAGGGGAATTTATCCTCCTCTGTCTGGAAGTATGGTTTGACCAAACTTACTGGAAAGACTGGATGTTTCCTTGAAAACTCCTCAGTGAGTTTGACCTCCACTGCATTTTTTTCCTATCAACTTAATGATAATAAAAGGTCCTACAAATGAGTCCCTCATCTGTTTAGGTCCTTTGAGATTGTTGAAGTTCAGTGTAGACACTAATACCTGGTCCCCTTCCTTGAAGTCAGGTTCCATATTTGATTTGTCCCACCTCTGCTTATTGTATTCTTTTGCCTCAGCTATGCATTTGGCAGCTGTGTCACAGGCCCTCTTCCACATATCATGGAAGTCTTTGGCTGTGGGGTGGATAGTCAGGATATTTTTCTTCAAGTGATCCACAGGCAACAGGGGGTTCCACCCTTTCTCCACCAGTGCAGGTGTTTTACCTGTGGTAGGGTGCTGGCTTGTATTATAAGCCAGTTGGACTGCTGGTAAGAGGGTAACCCAATCATGGGTGTATCCCTCATGGTCCTTGTATTCCATTCCATAGGCACAGAATCTTCTAAGGATGTCCTCCATTGTTTGGATCATCCTTTCAGCTAGGCCATCTGTTTGTGGATGGTAAGCTGTGGAAAAAGCAAGCTTGGTACCAAGCATGTCATATAAGTTAGTCCAAAATTCAGATGTGAATTTTGGGTCCCTATCACTAATGATGATCTTAGGGACTCCACAGGTAGATATGATGTTATTCCAAAACAACAGAGCAGTATCCATGGCTGAGTCTTCTTTGTAGAATGGTAGACACCTCATGCTCTTGCTGAACCTATCAACTATGATCAAATAGGCATTATAGTTTTCTTTGCCTCCTGGGACAAGTCCTGTAACCCAGTCCATGTTGATGGTTTCCTATGGGTGCTTGGGTTCTTCTATGTGTTGAAGTAACCCATACTTCTTCCCATGTTTTCTATTTGCCTTTTGGCATCTTTCACAAGTGTTGATGTATTCACTCAACTCTTGTTCCCACTTGGGCCACCAAGCTGTGCTTGCTACCCTCTCTTTGGTCCTGTCTTCACTCTTGTGTCCCATATAGGGGCAGTCATGGCATTCTTGTAGGATCAATGAGATGTGGTCTCTGTCTACCACTGTGAGTTCACTTGTGTGCTTTTCTCTGTGGTAGAGAAGGCCATCTATAAGAAAAAACTTATTGTCCTTATAGGCTCTCAACCAGGGTTCTTCCAGCTGGGTTTCCAGTTCTGGACTCCTGTACTTTTGTTGAAGGAGTTGGAGTAGTATGCTACACTGTTTGTGTTTAGCATAAGACTTCTGTACTGCACTGAAGAATTCATTGTGCAGTTCTGAGGAGCTTATGCCAAGTATGGGAGTTTCTGTCCCTTCTGAGTCAGTGTTTCCACTGTCAAGGGTACCACTTTCTGGTGCCCATTCAGATAATCTGAAGTTTTTCCTCCTATCTATTTCCATGAAATGGATAGGGATTTTTGCTGCAACTTCTGGGTCATAAGCTGGATTGCTTTTGACATTGTCCAGTGGCCATCTGCTGAGGCCATCTGCATTGGTATGGCTTTTACCTTCCTTGTATATTATGGTCATGTTCCCTCTATACTCCTGGATGGCTATTTGCCATCTCAGCATATGTCTATTTGTAGTCTTCATGTTTAGTAAAGACTTCAAGGCTGTGCAGTCTGTGTAGACTTCAAAGACTGCACCCTCCAGATAATAATGGAGTCTTTCTAGAGCCCAGACTAGACATAGACATTCAGTCTGGGTGGCCCCATACCTGGCTTCTGAATCTTTCAGCTGCCTTGAGATGTAGCAAATTACTCCTTCTCTTGGTTCACCATCCACAATTTGTCTTTGGTGAAGGGCTGCTCCTAGGCCTTGACTGCATGCTGCATCTATATATAACTTGAATGGTAGTTCAAAGTCAGGTAAGATGAGAACAGGCGCATTAGTGAGTTCATATTTGATCCTCTCATATGCATCCCTCCTTTCCTTGGTTATTTCATAAACTACATCTTTTGAACATAACTTGTATAAACTACTAGTTATGTGTGCAAAATTTCTGATATGGTTTCTATAGTAGCTGGCAAACCCAAGAAAGGATTGCATCTCTTTGATGCTTTTTGGTACTGGTTTTTGCAGTACTGCTGCTACTTTATTCTGGTCAATTGCCAGACTAAGACCTGAGACTTTATGTCCTAGAGCCAGTAACTCTTGTTGGCCAAAATTGCACTTTTTAAGTGAAATTTTCAGATTTATGGGTGTGCATTTACTTGGCACTCTGTCTATGTATTGCACATTGTCTTCCCATGTCTCTGAGTATATAATTATATCATCAATATATACTACCATCCAGACTTCCAATATTTCATCTTGAAATATGGTGTCCATCATCCTTTGGAAGTGGGCTGGTGCATTTTTGATGCCAAATGGCATTCTGGTGTACTCATATATGCCCATATGGCATATTATCCTGAGTAATTTCATGGAGTTTGGTTTAACTCCATTTTGGTGGAAGCCTTTCATACAATCCATTTTGGTTATGTATTTGGCTTTAGCCAGTTTATCTAAGGCATGAGGTATCCTGGGTATGGGGTACCTGTCTGCTTTTGTGTAGTTGCTCAGAGCTCTGAAATCTCCACACAGTCTAGACTTGCCATCATGCCAGGTGATTAGAACAGGGGTGGTGATTTCCACTATTTCATTATGTCCAATCTTCCTGATGACATCCATATCCAGGAGTTCATTGATATGTTTCTCAATTTCTTTCCTGGTTTCCAGGCTTGCTGGATAAGGAGGTCTCCTCAGCATGGGTGGATAAGGCCTTTCCACATCCAGATATAGTTCTATATCATGGCCTTTGATCTTGCCTAATGGTTCTTCACCAATGGCAAATGCTGGTCTGTTCTTTCTCAGCATCTTCAGTAAGCTTAGTTTTTGTTTACTGGTGAGGGTAGTGCTAAACTGTCCCTCTCTGAATTCCTTCAGAAGTTCTTCTAGTGGATCTTGAGAAGATATCTGGTATATGGCAAGTGAAAATTTCTTTTCCTTGTTAGTACCAATGGTGATGTGCCTATTTTTACTGTTGTAAATGTCTATGCCATACATCCTCTGGTAATCTGTTCCCAGTAAAAACCCTTGGATGTGGGCATCATTAAGCACTACAAACTCTGGGTTGAGTCTGATATTACCCTTCCTGTGGGGTATAATTATCTCTGTGATAATTGTCCCAATGGAAGTCATCTTCCCTGATGCACTTTTAAAGCTCTTTGCCTTAGTGGGCAAGAGCTGTTTTTCCCAGTTTGGGAAATGGGTATCCAGATAGTTTCTGGCCACTATGGAGCAGTGTGCTCCACTATCAATGATCAGTGGATGCTGAGCATTGTCAATACAAACAGTCATTTTTGTGGCTGTTCCATGTATATATGCCATTCCTTTGATTGGTGTAACCAGGAATGTTTGTGCATCTTGTGTATGTTTGCACAAGTTTTTATTAGCAGTGTCCTGTGGCATGCCTGCTTCCAACTGTATGTCCTGAATTTCTAGTGGGGTTTCCTCTTGGTATTCCACTAAAAATTCCTCTCTTGGGTCTTGGTCATCATCAGATGGTTCTCTGATGGCATCACTCATAGAGTCTGATTCAGAATCCTCTATTGGAGATTCTTCCTCTGGGACTTTCTCAATGGCATAGAATTTTTTCTTTGCATTTGGACAGTTGTTGGCATAGTGGTCTGTTGAACCACAATTGTGACAATAATTCCTCTTCTTTACCACTTCTGCCACTCTTTCTTTGGGTTTGTCTTTAAACTCTACCCTGAAAGGTTGTTTCTCTTTGAAACTACTGCTCTTATATGGGGTGAATTTCCCTATATTAGTCCTTTTCCTTATGTCTTGTAAGGTGTTGGCAATGTCATCTAGAGTGCAATTCTGGTTGCATCTGCATTTTACTGCATGCTCTAGTTCTCCTGGAAATTGTGTCAGGAGTTTGTGATTCCTCATTTGGATGTTCATCTGAGGATCAATGGCTTTAAGTCTTTTAGACTGCCTAAGACACCACTCATATGGATCTTTGTCCACAGAGTACTTGTCATTTTCAAATGACATTGTCTTTTGCCATATCCAAGTTCCATTACTGTACTTTTGGATGATTTGACTCTTCCACCATGGCCAGTTTCTCCTGCCGTGAATTTCTTTCATTTCTGTGTACCATATACTAGCATGACCTTTAAATGCAGTATTCAATCTAGCAGTGATCCAGTAGTCTGGTATGCTTGGTACATCAATGAAGAGTCCATCAATATAATCTATGGGTTCCATATGATCATATTCTCCTGATCTAGAGAATTTGGGCCAGTTTGAGGCCTCAGGAAGCTGTTTCAAGGCTTCTGTGAGCCTGCAAGCTTGTAAATCTTTACCTGCTATACAGACTCCAATTACTTTCTTTATAATTTTGTCTCATTTTCTTTTATTATTTTTTATGAATTTCAAGTACTTAAATTTCATATTATTATAATTTGAATTAATTCTTGTTTCTATGACTGATTACTAAGTATGTCATAGTATAAAGTTCCCACTATTTCATCAATCTTGTTGTTATATCCGCTCATGTTGCTATAACAAATCTTACCACATTAGGACAAAATTATTTCATATTATTTTGATTTCAAATTTGTACTTACAACATTCAAAGAGGATTAATTCTCTTTGAATTAATCCTCAGAGCTCTTAACCAAATATATTTTTACAATTAAAATTACTTACATTTTATTTTAGAAATATTAGCGCTCTCACCTTTAAAGTGATTAAATTCACTTTTACAAATTATTACCATTTATAGTACTGTTGAAGCTTAAATACCAACAGTACATCATTATAAACCAAGTGACGCGTCTATTGATTTCATTAAAATAGTATTCCACTCCTTTTAGTTTATTAAAATTCCTAATCTTTTAGCCTGGAAGCCACAAAAGAGGCGCCAGCTAACATTTAATATATTAAAATTTATATTATATTTAATTGATTAATTAATTACATCTAATAAATCAATTAGACGTTGGAATACCTAATTAGTAATATATAGCTTTTCTATAACTGACTCTTCTGTCAAAAATCAAGAATCAACATTACAATCCTGATTCCCTTTTTGATTCTTATTCTACAGCTTTGAAGACTTAATACCAAAGCTATTTTTCTCAAAATCTTGTTGGAGCCATCAGTACCATCCTCCAACACCAACAATCAAGTTTTGATGACCATGCCCCCCCCTGAAATCGAAGCTTTGCAACGCCTGTCTTTGTTCATGAAAGACATAAGCATTGTTACGGGTCATCTATCCAAAATGATGACCAGTAACTATTCTTCAAACCATTCTACCTCTTGTCGTCAGCAAGGAAAACCTACTGCTTGTTTGAACGCTTGGAAGCATCAGTATCACTCAGAAGACAAGAATTCAGTTATTTACAAAAATAGTATCCTACAAAATGATACAAGTACTAGAACTCCTGTTTTTAAGAAAAAAAAATCATTTAGACAACCTACAGCATCTCTTGCTATTGGTGAGGATCAAGAAAGAATGAAACGTAACAAATGCAGCAAGTCATCGATTGAATTAGCAGCATATCCCATTGAGAATACAGGATCAGAAGTTTGCAGTGGTAATACAACTGTCAACTTCTCATCGGCTTCAGATTTTTCCCCCGCATGCAAGCCCAATACACTTGAGGAGTATAGTAAAGAGATTAACGCGAATACTATCAATAAGGATAGTAACTCTAGTTCCAATCAGCCTGACGCGAATAGAAATAAAAATTATAATGAAAAGGAGCACAATTCAAAAACTACTAACGTTTGCACTGGCTCCAATATCAACACAGATCTCAGTAAAGCAATAGATACGACTGTTACTAAGACTAATGATGATAGGATTTCTAAAGACTCGAGCAATAAAAGCCCCGCCCTAGTTACGTCTAATAGAAATTCAACCAATTTTTCAAAAAGAAACAATACAAACCTTAGTAGTAATATTAACGAAGAAACAAATAACGATACCAGTACTAAAACAAAAAGAACAAATGCAACTATTACTGTAAATAAAGAAAAACCTTTTAACAGTAAAAAGAGTAGTAATACTATATGTAGTAACAGTCTACCAACAAAAATCAAAGAAATACAAGAGAACACCATTGGTGATGCAACTAAAATAAAAAATGAAATTCAAAGATTTATATTGAAGAGGACAATCAGGCAATCTAAAACACTAAAGGAAACAATATCAAAAACTTTGAAGAACATTACAACAGATATAGATAGTGCAATAAACATTGATAAATTATTTTTTCCAAATAAAGACTATAACGAATTGAAAAATTACATTGAAGAAATAAAAAAACAAAAAAAATCATTTTATTTTGAATTTCTGAACGAAGAAGAAATACAAATTTGTAACAGTTTCTATGATTCAGATTACACAACAAGAGAAGAACTTTATTTTAATAATTCAAAAACTCAAGATGTTATCATGAAAATTATACATAAATACAGTTGTTATTATTACTTATAAATTACACTTATCATTTTTTTAGTATTACCCAATGTGAGCCTGAAAGCTTGTAAATCTTTACCTGCTATACAGACTCCAATTACTTTCTTTATAATTTCGTCTCATTTTCTTTTATTATTTTTTATGAATTTCAAGTACTTAAATTTCATATTATTATAATTTGAATTAATTCTTGTTTCTATGACTGATTACTAAGTATGTCATAGTATAAAGTTCCCACTATTTCATCAATCTTGTTGTTATATCCGCTCATGTTGCTATAACAAATCTTACCACATTAGGACAAAATTATTTCATATTATTTTGATTTCAAATTTGTACTTACAACATTTAAAGAGGATTAATTCTCTTTGAATTAATCCTCAGAGCTCTTAACCAAATATATTTTTACAATTAAAATTACTTACATTTTATTTTAGAAATATTAGCGCTCTCACCTTTAAAGTGATTAAATTCACTTTTACAAATTATTACCATTTATAGTACTGTTGAAGCTTAAATACCAACAGTACATCATTATAAACCAAGTGACGCGTCTATTGATTTCATTAAAATAGTATTCCACTCCTTTTATTTTATTAAAATTCCTAATATTTTAGCCTGGAAGCCACAAAAGAGGCGCCAGCTAACAGCTTCCTTCTCTGAATAAGACATGCCATCTCCATCTTGGTATTGTGATGGGGATCTTGCCTTATTCATCAACATGGCATCTGGTTGATATGGATTATCCATAACTTGGCCTTGTGGTTGGGGCTTCAAGTTATGGTAGGCATTAAACAATTTATTAATGTCTTGGTCCATACACTCCCTGTCCCTTGTGCTGTGGTGTTGTTCTTCAAAGACTATATTCAGTCTTTTGTTGGTTTCTTCAGAGGCTTTGCTCAGTTGGGCATACCCTTCTTGAAGATTTTTAACTATCTGTTCCAAGGAGGCTTGAGTTTTTCTCATCCTCTCTTGACCAGCTTTAATTTCTGCAAACTGCTTTGCAGATTGTTCAGCATATTGGGACATTTGTAACCACAGTGTATCACTGTTGATGTTACTCTCAGATTTGACAATGTTATTTTCAGTCTGAGTGGGGGTAATGTTTCTATTACTAGGACTACTGATTCTAGAGTGGTTTACAACTACTTCTGGTTCTTGTGTACTTCTTTTACCAAATCTAACAGCTTCTGGATCATGGGGTCTGACTCTTTCCTCCTCTGGTTGAAGGAGGCTTTGTTCTTGCCCTTGTTTCCTTGTCTTCTCCTGGAAACTTCCTGGAATTGTGAAGAATGGTGACTCTTGGCCACTGATCTGCTGGCTTCTGAATGGTGTGAAGCCACTGGAGAGCTGATTTGGCTTGCTCCTTGTGAACCTGAAGGAATCTGAGTAGGCCCTGTCTGGGTTAATTGTTCTTCTATTGCTTGTATAGTGGCTTGATTCTCCCTTATCCTCTGTGCCCTTGCCTCCAGGAGTCTGTGCTGCCTGGTAGGATTCCAACCTTTGGTGATTACCATAAGGTCTTTGAAGTCTATCTCTCTGAGACAGATCTTCTGGCAACTTGATCCAAGTTCTGCCCAGTGAGTTGCTAGGTTGAACCTCTTGTTGTCCATGCTCCATTGAAATAAGTCTTTGAGGAGTTGGTGGATCTGGAGAACTTGATCCATATCCTTCCAGTCCTCTGGTTTGAGGTTTCTGTTGAATTGGAGTGTGAATGGCAAGGTTGATATTATCTCCCTCATTGTTTTTCCATCCACCACTGTGTCCAAGGTGTCCTCTTGTTGGCCTTCTGGTTCTGGACAATCCTTCTCTGTCCTCTGGGTGGTTCCTTTGGAAGCCAAGATATCTGAGGTATGCAGGGGAAATATCAGTGTTTGCAAGCAGTCAAAAACTTTATGTTCTTAGGGTATTTACCTTTTACTGTGCCTTGTACAAATTTATTGTCTGCTGACTTGGGCAGTTTGCCTTTGGAAGTTACAACTGGGTTAATAATTGTAATCTTTCCAGTACAAGTGGTTAAGGTTGGTTTACCTTGTATTGAAGCAGAGTTTTGTGGTTTTCTACTCCTCTGAGTGGCTATTGGTGTCCACTTCTTGGCTTTAATTTGGCCTTCACTAAGCATCTTCCCTTTGCACTTGCTGCCCTCTGGTTCTGAGGGTGTCACTGGTATGTTGGCCTGTTACTGGGTTTCAAGTGGTATGAAATTTTCTTCCACTTAATCAAACAGGAAAAAAGAGGGCTTATGTCAGTTAAGACTTCTTAAAAGGCTGGTTTTGCATGTCTAAGAATGGCCTCTGGGCTTGTATGTTACTACAGATGCCCTTGTATGATGACAATGTAATTGAATTAACAATTCCACGTCAAAAATACAGCTTACTGATATGTGGTATACTGTTTGTATGCCAATATCTTACAGAATACTTGTGCTTAGCAAGTATAGTCTGTCAAAGGTGGTGTATTACAGGGTAATTGAGTTAACAATGTGCCCAAACACGCCTCAACTGTTGGTTTATCAGTATGAGTTGTCTTAATTCACTTAATAATTAAGGCTGTATTAGTGGCTGAAAGTGTTTTTATATACAAAACACACCAAAATACTAGTCTTGTGGTTATTAGCCACGTGACAGATACTCTATAATATATGAGTATTTATTCAAAAACTAAAAAAATATATATATAATATATATTTATAGAGAAAATGACACCTAAAAAAGGTAAAAAAGGTGTCAATAAATGATAAAAAAGAGAAAAACTTACTTGTAAGGTCCAAGAATAAGTAAAAAAACACGGCCAGACCCCCAAAATGTCAGGATGAGTCTATGATAAAGGTGTATATAAGTATTTACAAGCTTTAACTATGACTGTGACATGGTGAAAATAGTTTTAAAGATGATAAGGTTGATAATAAATGATGTAATTTAAGATATTAAGGGCTTTACTATAGAGATATAGTGGTGGTGAGCGCTGTTGAAAGCCCTGGGTGCAACTTTTACCTGTTGGGTTACAATAATAAAAGCTACAATACTTAAATTTAAAGTATACCTGATTATTTTCCAATATTATACCTGTTTTTTAACAGTTGTACTACGTAGGAACTCAAGAGCAGGATGAGGAGACAATTCTGGCTGTGAAAAGCCTCCTTGTTATCCTGAAATGGGGTGGAAAGGGTGCTAGTCCTTTCCACGTAGAGGAAGTGAAGATTTTTTCACTTTCTAGTACTGGCTTGTGGCTTTCAAACAGCCTGTATAACCTGTATTGGGCTCAGATGTGGTTTTGAAACCACATCTGGGCAGTTTTCACCAATACAGGGTGAAAATTTTCATCTGGGGACCTCACAGCCTGATTCTGAAGTGTATGACGCGTAGAATGCTGTACAGAAACTGTATGGGACCCCAGTATTGACTGACATATGAGGTATTGAAGCAAAAACATGCTTCTTTGTCTATTTGACACCTCATATTCAAGATTATGGGATATTATCCCATTGTAAGGCTGTATATGACAGCAGGTGGGATTTTGACCTTAAAACAGCCATAACTTTGTCAATTCTTGAGATATCAACCTCAAAGTTGGTTCAGAGTGTAGCCCTGTGTATGCTCTACACAATGGTACCTCATTTGATATGGGTATCATTAAATATGGCAAAGTTATCCCATGTACAAGATTTTTGTACATTTGCGTGTTTTAGGCAAAAAGCTGTATTGAGCTTGTTTGCCCCATACCTTCTGCAGTAGTTGAGATATGGGGAAGTGGATGACACCATCAGATATCCCTGATTATGCTCCTTCCAAAAAGACCCCACTTCAGGTATCCCACACTAAAACTGTAGAAGTTAGATGAGAGGTGAATGTTTTGTTCACCCTTATTTGGCCTGAAATTGACCATAACTCCAGTAATATTGGTGCTAGCTCAGTTTGGCTGGTACCATTGGATAGCCCTGGCTTAGAGCTTCATTTTGAATACCCATTTGATGGGGTTAAACCTCTCCTTCTAGATTTTAGATGAGAGGTGAAAATTAAGGTTTATGCTCAGCAATAACTTTGAGCAGGAATAACTTTGTTATTTCTAGTCCTATGGTGATGGGACTTATATTTTCAGGAAGAGGTGAGTTTCCTCTTTCTTTTGATACCTTTTGAGCTTATTTGGCTCAGCTCCATGTTCTGGTGGTATCTTGGCTATACCATTGGTTTATGGTATTTTGGCTGTCATGCTTGTGCTCTGGTTTTGAGTCACAGGCTGACACTCACACACATTGTTTTTTAAAGATGGTAGATGTCTTCATTTCTCCTGTGTGCAAGCAAGATCTAAAATCTTTTCTTGACAAATATTTGAGCCCACAATTCCCAGAGAGAGATGACAATAGAGACATTATAATATCAAAAGGCTCTCAAATCTACTAAATCTTATTCATTAATCTTGATCAAGAGTGCAAAGGCCATAATACGGAGCTATTTCATTATTTCATTTGATAGACTTATATATCTTATTCTACAAAGAGTTTTTCCAGTATAATTTTGAATATTTTTGGAAAATATATGGGAAAAAATAATATGGTTCAAGTATTTAGCTCAAATTGACGTCCTCTCAGATCTTTTATAATGGTGAAGTTGAAAATATTCAGACCTAAGATTCTCATAAACAGCATTTAGTTGTATGTGATCTTGGACATCTCTGATTCTCATCTACAATAATTTCTACCAATCAATAGGAATTACTAGAAGATGAAACCTCCTCTCTGTTCATGGATTGAGAAATATTCATATCCTTTAAGGCTATGATTATTAATCTTTTTCTTTCAAATGAAATCTCAATTCATTCAGTAGGAATTAAACATCCATGGTAGCTCGATCTCAAATATTTAATCATTTTCCCTATAATTAGCCCTATTTAAATGACTATTTTTCCTTTTCTCAATGAATTTTCCTTTCTAGTTGTGCAAAGTTATATATATGAGATCATAAATACACAAGGAATACTTTCTCATTAAATATGAAAAACAATCAGCTGAAATATATATCCAAAAAAGCTTTCTTTTCACCTTAGATTGCCAGAACCCTTCTGTAGTACCCACTTCACTAGAATATTCAATCCCAAAATCTGCTTCTATTATTTTCTCTCCATTTTATTCAATCATCTCTTCATTAATCACTTAGCACACGGTTTTTCTTCAGTGTATTCCTTATGCCTTCAATTCCCTTATAATTTAAAAAAATTGAAATCTTCATCTCTATTACACCAACATGAATAAAAAATCCCTTTCAATAAAAAACGGCTTCTTAGGAAGACCATTCACCTACCCTGAATCTTTCATGTTTTAATTTCTCAATGAATAAGCAATATTTTAAATATATTCATTATCTCTAAAAGCATAAAAATGGAGAATCTAGCCTCATATAGTGGTGTTAAATTATCCAAGGATAATACTTACTTTATAGATATTTGATATGTTTCCTTTAATCTTTATTCTCAAACCTGATTTAACTATCCTTCCACTTCATTGAATATGATTTGGTAGGGATCCTTAAGTCTGTATTAATTTAATTTGATCTATAAATGAAATTATATTAAAAAAATTTAAGTCAAATTTATAAATTAAACAAAATCATAATCTAACCTATTTTGTCATAAATTCCCTCTCTTTTTATAAGAATAAATATGTCAAATATCAGAAATTAAAGGGTATAAGTTATACTTTCAAAAGCAGATAACTCAATTAAACTGACCTGGGAATCAAGTTATAGAAACAAAAACACCTAGTTTTTGGTTTATTAAAGCTTTTCCTCATATTTCAAATTCATATAACACACAAAAATTAAATTTTTATACATAATCAATTTAAAACTAACAATAAAATCTATATCTCTCAAACAATAGAGGAAAAATCTCTTCCATAAAGGTATAGCTGAAGCCCAGGGAAAATAATGGAAATAGGGAATTTATGATCAATATATACTAAAAGAATATAATAAAGAAAGTTTTGGACTCAAGTAGGAACTTTCATATATAAAAATCTCTTTCAATCCGTTGGCTTATATAATTACAAAAGGATATAAAATAATATTTTATCAATTTTAAGGAAAGAGAATTATTAGAGATTATTTTCTAAATAATTGATTTTTTTATTAATCTTCTTGAAAGTTTCATTATAAACCCCTACTAATTTTTACACCTCTTGAAAACCTTCCTACCAAGGATTCATTACTATTTCTCTTAAGCCCCTCTAAATTCAATTTCAATTTAGGTTAGATTGAAATTTGGTTATATATACTCTTTTCTTATAAAGCATTAATGATTATTGAAGATATTATCAATTTATTTAGAGCATTTTTTGTTTTTTGAAATCTTTTTTAAGGTCTTAATTTCTCATTCCACCCAAAATCTTAATATATAAAATTTTTTTAGCCTGTAATTCTTCAAAAACCTGTATATTGAATATGTATTTATGATATATTTTAGTAACCCGTAATATAATTTCAGTTAATTAACATTAAATCCTATCTAAAAAATTAGAAAAATAATATCACAAACTTTTGTAATTCAAACAACCTCATGAAATTTATGCATATTTTATTCAAGTTATTTTATTTCAACTAGCTTTCAGAGAATTATTGACTTTTTGATGGTCTCATTTTGTATTGATACCTTTTCAATTATTAAAAATGATCAATTTTTCAAGTAAAAATAAAAAAGGAAAAAGGAAAAAAGGAAAAAAATTACATTCTATTCTTATGAATAATAAATATCATGAGATTATATCAAGGTTTTTTATTAATTTGAAATTAGTCTAATTACTTTAGGAATTATAAATCAACTTGTACTTGATGAAATTTCTTTTTAATTAAATTATTACTTTCATTCACAGAATCAGAAAGATTTCAATATTACTTTTTAAATTGAATTTTGTCTTAAATTGAGATTAATACTTATTGCATATTTTTTTTCATTCCATTGATTCTTATTAATCTCTAGGTAATTTATCTTGATTCAAAAATTATAATTAAATCTTCTTTTTTTTCAAAAACTCTTTTTGTATTTATTTATATTCTATTGTATTTCTTAAAAAAGCATGAATAAATGGTTTTTTCATTTCTTATCACATTATTTTTTAATTATTAAATTTAAAATTATATATAGTCATCGTAATATTAATAGTCTTTGCAATTTTTTGAATCATATGAAAGAGATAATTATGATTAAGCCCAAATTTGGATTCCTATTTTTTGATTTTAGAATTAAAATATATTTTTAAAAGAATCCTTTGTGTTAAAGTTCAGATGAATATCTCAAAAGATATTAGGTTTATTTTTTACAAAGTCCTTTATCTTGGATTACTTTCTTTTGTTTTGAAGAATATTGTAAATTAAGGATCTTAGTCATTTTAAGCTTGAATTTTTTGTTTTGGTTTATTGATTATATATGTTGGATTAATTAATGTGTTAAATATGAGAGTTTTTGTGATAGAGGTTTAAGTAGAAATATATTTCTCAAATTTCAAACCAAAACTGCATACTTTTCATTGAATTAAATTTTTGGCCTTTGTGTAAAAAATTCTTTTTATTACAAAAAAAAATGGTTAGTATCCAAAAAAGGGTTTTTTGAGTGAATATTGCATAAAATTAATTTCTTATAGATCTTATTGGTTTTTATAAAGTAAATGACCTGATGAAATCCCTGTCCAATATACCAATACTTCATCCCTCCTGGACCACATACTGTGTTTTCACTCTATTTTCTTTGAACCATGACCTATTTACAAGAGGAAAATTGCTAATATGGGGAGTTTCTTATTGGGGGACTATTAGCTCTTAACCATTTTAGCTACTTCATTCAATAAAGATACCCTTGAACGTTTTTTTCTGAAAAAATCTATTTGTATTTTTAGCTCATTGTCTATTTACCAATATTTTACCATGACTCTATATTTTAATTTTATTTTCATATAATTATTTTTCAAGAAAAAATTATTTGAATCTTTCTTTTAATAATGACCTCTTCTTGTAATTTTTTTTTACTTGTATTAATTATTAGTTTAATTTCATTATTTATCTATTTTAGTTTTATTTTTATATTTTATTAAAATTTTTCAAAACAAAAAGTCTTATTTTTAGAAATTATAATTTCTTTTTTATTTATTAAGAGTTTTATCTTTGAATTTTTCTCCTTTATTATATAAAATTTCTATCTACCATTCTTTTAAAAATAATTCTTCATTAAATTTTTCATAAATTTCTTTTTTCCCATTCAATTCAAATAGATATTTCAAATAAAATTTAATAAAAAACTCTAAGATTTTATAATTAATCAGCCTGAAACCTCAATTTAATTTGGGTGTGGCTTCCATTTTTCCTATTTTTATGAATAAAATATTTAATTTAAATTCAAAAATGATTATAAAATTCTTTTGAGAAAAATTATGAAGAGATATTGAGCTGAAAGAAACTCATTTTGATGATAAATCCCCTTAATTCTCTTATTAATTTGATTCAAGAAAAGAATAAACCTACTAATTATTTTACTTTCAAAAATTACTTGAAAAATAAGATAAATAAATCTTTTTAATAATTTAATTTTAGTTTAAATTCTGAAAAATTTTACTTATTTTTTTCTTTTTCTATCACAAACTCCATAATTTAAAATCTTAAAAACTTTAATCATTAAGTTCATTTTTAATTGTGACATTTCAATATGTTGGGTCAATTATTCAAATGAAAATTAAATTCACTGATTAATACTTTTAATAATCAATTCCAAAAAAATGAATTTTTTTTAAAAAAAATTTCTTCATTCAAATCTATCTTTAAAATTTATTTTTTTCAAAAAATAACCTTTATTTCAAACCCAAAACCAAAATTCAAAAATTTTCAAAAAATTAAATAATTATTTTTTTTAATAAATTTAAAAGGTTAATTAATATAAAATAAATACAATATTAAATTTATGATTTTGATTTTTATTAAAAAACAAAATTAGATTTTTCTTTTTTTTAAAAAAAAAAAAAAATTAAAAATTTTCATTGATTTAATCAATCTGAGAAATTTCTTTTTAATTAATTAATTCTTATTATTAAATAATAAAATATAAAATATTTCTTATTATTATTATTATTCTTTTAAAATTTCGAATAACTACTAGTTAAATTAATTTAATTATAAAATATATAAAAAAATTAAACAATTAATATCTTTTAAAAACTTGATAAATTGGGGTTATCACCCAAATTCTTCCATTTGTTTCATATTTTGAATTAAATTTACTTTATTAGTTTCATCCTAAAAAATCTTTGAAAAAAATTAATTTAATTTTAAAAGTTTTAATTTCAATAATAGTTAGCCCCTTAGATATTCTTTAAGTCAATAATTTCTTAGAATGTATTAATTACAGATCTCATAATTATATAAAAGAAATTTCATATGTTCAAGAATTTTTTTATAGTTATTTAAATCCAAATATGTTTTTTTTTTGGAAAAATTACCCATCAGAACTAAACTTATGATATATTTTAATTATAATTATCACTCAAAAAAAATCTTATAATAGCTTTTTTTTATTCACCTCCTAAAGTTCAATATTTCCTAAGCTTATTCAAATTTTATAAATTAAAGATTTTGATAAAAAACAAGATTAAGAAATTTTATTAATTCATTAAAATCGTTTTTCTCAAAATATTCAAAAATAAATTATCAATTAACTATTTTGATTTTTTTTTTCTTTTTTAAATGAATTTATCATAAAATTTTATTTATATTTAATGAAAGGTTATTTTTAAACACATATAAGATTTTATTAAAAAAAAATTTAATCACTTAAATGTTTTTACCAATTTATGGTCAAAACATCTAAGTGGCCTATTTTTTCCACAAAAAAAAAAAAGAAAAAAACCTCAGGATTAGTTTTTAAGATTATTTTAATTTTTCCAATATGGGATTTCAAGATCTCAAAAAAAAAATTCAATTTTTTTTCATTTGTCAAATTTGTCCAATTTGGCTAATTTGGGAAAATGACCTATTTTTTAAAAAAAATTCATTAAAAATGTTCTCAATTTTTAATTTCCTTCATTTTTTTTGTTTTGGAATATTGAATACTTTAATCTTTTTAATTAAAAACTAGCAGGACATAATTTTGGGTATTTTATTTTTGTGGGACAAGTGAAGGCCCAAAAAGTTGTGTTTTTTTCCAAGATTTTTTTTCATGTTTTTAATATGACTATTTTTAAGTACAAGAGTGCCATTTTTTTCATTAAAAATGAAACTGAGGTGGTATTTAAACATTAAATAGGAGTGAGGAGGGTCATCATTGGCACAAATTGTATATACAAAAAATAAATCTGAATCAACCTCCAAAATAGTAGGTTTTTTCTGAGGGGGGGAGGAAGATTAGAAAAATATAAAATCCTGTTTTTCTTGAATTTATCTTTTGACCCCAGGGTTTGTGGTTTGGTATGAATTTCCCAATTCAAAGTAATGAGGGGTACAGGGTAAACTTTATAAATTATTATATCCAATGGAAAAAAATGAGAACAGCTATCAAAGAAACAGATGAAAATGGGTGAATTGTCATTTGGAGGACAGAAATAAAGGAAAAAAGAGAATTATTGAACTGTGGAATAAAACAAAACTTGTCTTTGGTACTTATTTTTAATTGGATACCCCATATCAGGCATGGACATTCACTTGCTCTTTGGAGCCTGGCCAACATCTTTATACCACCCAAATCTTTCCAAATGAGAGGATACTGAGGGTACCAAAGTCTTCATGGCTTCATAAAGGTCTTGATTTTTTTAATTTTGTCAGCCAATTTACCTATGAGATAAGCCCATTGATCATGAGTCTTGTAAATTTCATTTCATATTGCTCTTTAGCCACAGTTTGCATCACCCTGGAAATTGATGGGCTTGAAGTTATACTTCAATATTAATTTTGGAAAGTCTTCTGATCCAGGTGCCCAATAAAAATGGTTCAAAAAATTTGATAAATATGAAAATAAACAAAAAATATTCCACATTAAAATGAATCAAAAACTCACAATAATCTTGTATAATTCATCAGTTTTGTGATAATTTCTTTGGCAATGCTCACAGTTTAATTCAATTGCATCATATATCTTCAAAGTTGTTGCAGGCTTGTGGGAATTTATTTGTGAGGTTTTTCTAACCATTGCCAATCTTTTGGACCCTCTAAAGGGGACTCCTGATTTGGCATATTCCTTCAATTCTGTTGCTGAGGGTAGTGGATCTGATGAAGGTATGGATTTGGATAAGGAGGCCTAATAATATTCAGATTAATACACTTACATAATTTGAGAGGGTGAAATTTACTGCAATCTTGATGTTGTTTTTCTGGTCACTTTTTGATGGGGGTCTTCCTCTTCTCTTGGATTGACTTTCAATGATTTCAAAACTTGAGGGATCTCTTTTATTTTTATTTTTGGCTCCTTGAGATCTTCCACAATTATTTTTGCATTCTAGTGGGTCTTCATAATATTGATAATCCTCTTGACTCTTGGGATTTTGATTAAATAGGACTTTTCCAGTCAAATAATCTTGAAAATGTTGAAGAATTGGGGTTATTTCTGCTATTGGTCTTTGAAAAAGGTTTTCCTCAACATCTTCAAATATTCTTTTTTATTCATTATTTCTCTCTTTCTCAAAACTTTGATCATCACCTTGATAATAAGTCTTAGAAGAATATGACAAATAAAATGAGTTAATAAGCAAAAAGCTAAGAATTTGATGATAAAAGAATTCTCACAGGTAAATTCAAATGCCACTGAGGATGGAATTCTGATATCTGAAGCCTTTGTCACTTGGCAAATGCCTGTTGGTTCTTTTGCTTTCAAGATATTCCTTGCTAATTGCTGTATTTGTTGGTGCATTTTTCATTGGGGGAAATTTTGGTTTTGAAATTTTCAAAGGCCATCTAAAGGGAATAATGAGAAACCTTTCCATTGAGATAACAGATGTATGGAGGAAAATTCTTGACATGGAAAATCATTTATTTTGAGATTATGTTCATAATTTCCATAAATTGTCCCTTGAAAGCCATTTGAAGAGCCCTGACTACCTCCAGGAGAGTACCAGTGGACTTTTGAAGTCAAATTTTACCTATGGCATGGGAACCTTAAACTATTGAGGCGGAGCCTACACCCAGGTGGAAATTGTAGTTGGTCCAGGATGGCACATAATAATCCTTTAGATGAAGCCAGGTTTTTTCAAAATATTTAAAGAATTAAGGATTTTTGAAATTCTTTTGAAACTTTTTCCAATGATCTTTGAAAGAATTTTCAGTGGATGATAAGATATCCTGAGAACTTAATCCCAAAGTCATTAATAAAAACAATAATAAGAATAAAATTTAAATATAAAAGTATATTCCTTGATTCCAAAGGCTTATGAAATTTTCAAAATCATTTTCATGAACAATTTTCTTCAATTAAATGGGAAAATACATCTTTATGGATTTTCCAAAAGCATAGCATGAATTTTGAGTCTTGGAAGAGCTTCTTAAGAGAATTTTTCAAGGACAAATAAATGTAAATAAAAATTACTTGAGGGGAAAAAATATTGGTGTTGGTGAGAAATTTTTCAATTTATTCATTCAATTTCCAAGTATATGATGGTTAAGTTCATTCTTCATCAAACAAAAATCCCCAGAAAAGGTCTTATTTGTTGAGCTGAATCCAAAAATATGAAAAAGGGGCATTTTGTACTCATTCATTTTATAAGTACAAACCATAAGAATCACATGAGAAAATCTAGGAATTTTATGGCAAGGGGGTGAGTGAAAAACAAGGAGGTAATGTATTCCTCAGCATGCCTTGCAGAGGACCACACAAAATTTTCTTCTTTGGGGGTGTCAATAAGAGAATGAATAGGCCTTCTTCCTTGCTGATTTTTTTTACTTGGTTTTAAATGTCTTGAAGGATTACAGGAAATTCTGTCCCCCTCTGGGTGAATAATTAGGCCTGAATTTTCCTTGGCATGAGCAGTGATTCATAAATTTGAGCTATTTGGTATTTTTCTTGCTCATTAAATTTTCTGAAAGGAGGATGTGCCATGATTTTTTTAGTGGCATCATGGCTGTTTTCAGTATTTTCTAATTTAAGAGTACAAGTGGTACTCTTGGCATATTTTCCAGAATAAAGTCTAAATTGACATTCAATATTTCTTGAAGTGACTGTTTTTGTGGGGATTTGGGGTCTCAGACCTGTCACAACCTATTTCAATTTTGTTGTGGGTCATATTGTACCTCAAGGTTGACACAGAGTACCCCTTTTCCCTGGAAACATTATTCCCATGCTTCTAAAGAAGCTCAAGGGTTTTAAATTCATCTCCAGTGGGGTGTGGAAGAATTATATAGTGAAAAAGATGTAAATTTTTGGAAAAAGGGTGTTTTGGGGATTTGGAATGAGGAAAGAACCTTTTTAAATGTGAAAAAGAAGGGATAAAGGGTGTTCAAAGTCAAAAAAAGTGGGAAAAGGTGAAATTCACAGGTTTAAATTTGAGAATAAAGGAAGAGTTAAAGTAAAAAACAGAATTTCAGAGGCTCAGAGGCAGGTTGTTTTAGAGGAAGATGCAGTCTTTGGCAGAAAAAAAAGTAAAAAAAGTGTGGAAAGATTTGCAAAATTTGGTTTGTAATTCTGTTTTCAAAAAAACTGTTTTGTGGGGGATAATGTGGATTATTTTGATCTTTGGTCCTTTTTGTTTTTTTGGGTGGGATGTGCAAAAAAAATTGAAACAAATGGGTTAGGGGGGTTTGGGCAGGCTTTGGACCAATACATGGTTTTTTGTTTCCTTTTATTTTAAAATGAACCCAGGGAACCCCTTATGTGTTTTTACCAATTTATGGAAAAAAAACATAAGATTTTAGTAAAAACATGTAAGGGATTAAGTGGGTTTACCAATACCCATTATAAATTTAAGATTTGATTCATTTTAATTAATTTTTTGAAAATTTAAAAAATCATGATTTTTTTAAAAAGAAAAATAAATTTGATTCATTAGAAATTATTCAAAAAAAACTGAGAGAATACATTCAAATAATCATATTTCTCAAAAACAGGGAAAAAAAATACAATTTATTTTGTATTTGGTTTTGGATTCATGTTTAAAATTGAATTTCTTTTAAATTATAACTTGACCTTTTATTTCATTTATTTTGGAGCTTCACAAAGTAAATTATTGACAATTTTTGAAGAGAAAGCCAAGAAATAATTCTTTGTTTCCACTTCTCCTTCATATAATAAAGATCAAGTGAAAATTTGTTTATCCTATGAAATATATTCACCTATTGGACTGTAGGGAAGTAAATTATAAAATGAACTCATAACAGTTTTTATTTTTCTGAACCTGCTGAGCCAAAATTCACCAATCTTTTTGCTTTTCTGGAAGTACAAATGCAACATTTTTACCAAATTGGTACATACAGAACTAAATATCTAGCATTACTTGCTGCCAGTATACCATCTGAATGGGTATTTCTTAGTAGGACAAAAAAAACAAATCAGCATGAAACCTTATCTGCTATTTATTTGGAGCCATTGACATGTTTAAAAATGGGGTTTTGTTTGGGAACCTCTGCTGGAGTGACTGATGTTTTTATGCCATGTATTTCTTTTATTGTTACAACCATCTTGGCTTCCTTTATTACAGGGATCCCTCGAATGACTGGGTTCAGACTGATTAGACGCCATACAAAATGTTAGCACACTGACTAATAAGGGAGGAACAAGATTGGCCTCGCGCGAGGTTCAAATATAGGGTGGACGGCACGTGTCTTTTACGAAGTGCATGCACACTGCATGAACTTTGACCTCTTTGTTGCATGCCATTGGCAGGGAAAAAAAAGGTGCATGCACATGCATGCCTCATTTTCAAAAAACTCAGTTTAGGGTTCAACAAATTCATTCGAAACTGAGAGAAAAACTCCAAAAGCATGTGGTCATTGTTTAAAGACACCAAAGAAGCATAAATTTCTTGAAAATAATGTAATCTAATTTAATGAGAGCTTCACACTTTACAAAAGATGGTGAATTTCCCATTTCTCCTCCACTGTATCAAGGCCCTGTGTTATTACTTCTTCTGATTCCATGGTTGAACTATCAAACATTTCAAAATCAAAAAGAGTATCCATGAATGCTTCATTGCGAATGCTTTGAACTTCTGGTCCATTTTGAAAAACTCCTTCCTCAAAGTTCTCCAGCTCATCAGGTAGTAAGAATGAGTCAAAGCAATCCATGAAATCATGCTCTGAAAGTATTCTTTTCTCAGATGTGCTAGAAGGGCGTTGAGAGTACTTGGAAAATTCTTTTTTGGAATTTTCAAGTAGGTTGAGCTTGATCTGGCTCACCATGCGTAGTGTATTTGGAGCCATGCGGTTTCGCCCCTTTGTTTTGACTGCTGACATAATTGAAAAAAGGCTTTCAACACCTGCAGCATGTGGAACAACTTCTAGAAGTGCAATAGAAATTCTTTTTAGTGCAGCAGTGTCCTTGTTTGATGGAAGTTGCAGCCAGTAGTTTTGTGCACTTGATGTTTTCAGAAGGTTGAAGGGAGCTTCATTGCTATAGTAGCGCCGAATTTGGTCTATAATGGTAAGGGCCTCATTTCTTGAAAACTTCCACTCCTTTGCAATTTCAAGTAGCATCCTTGTTACATCATCTAATGAGTGTTTGCGTGAGACTGCTACTCGACGATACAATGGGCTCAAGAAAAAGCCAACAATGTAGATTTTGTCCAAAAACCTTGCACTTTGTTTATGAATGATTTTAATGCAATGGTTCTTTAGATCTTGAAAACGACTGTACACAATCTTTTCTTTTATTTTCTTGTAAGCAATGATAAGCTCCTTCCAGATGTCTCCAATCGTTGTATTTTCACATTCTAAATGAGCAATCGCATCAACAACAGCCCTGATCAAGGTTACTAGTACTTTGTTTGATGTAAAGTGGTCCCTGTCTTCAATCAATTGTTTGATATTCTTGCAAATGGCTGGTGTATCAGATTTCTCATCATCTTGGAGTGCAAGACACATACGAAATCCTTGCTCATGCTCCAATACAGATAGGCAAACCTTTGACATTGAGTACCACCGAGTTTCGCAAGCTGTTGTAAGCCCATGAGAGACATTGTTTTCTGTGCGCCATGTATCCAAATGCTCACTCCAGAAGCCAGATGTGGTGAAGTAATTCACCAAAGTTTTGTTTGCTTTGACAACATCTTCTGCTAATGGGTGTGCTAAGATATCTTTTACAATTAGATTGAAGGCATGTAAACAGCAGCTGACACCTAATATATGAGGAAATTCTTTGCTAAAAAGTGACTTTGTCCATGTGTTAGACTTTTTTGTGACCAAGGCTTGTGAAAAGTAGATTATTTGAAAGAACATACTCGAAATTTTACCATTACAGATGGAGAATCTGTTACAACTGATATTATTTTGGCAATATCAATTTCTTTATTTTTGAGGGTGTCTTTAACAGCACTAAAGATATTTTCAGATGTGTGACGCTTTTGGTGTAAATCAAGTATGTCAATGAATGACTTTGAATGTTTTCCTTGCAATAGTAGAACAGCATAAATGCTATTCCCAGAGTTGTCTGTCCAACCATCAATTGAAAGGGTAAGATTGTTTTGAGTTTTTATTTTCTGAAACATTGCTAATTCTTCCTTTGCATGAAGTACTGGTAAGATTTTTTCACTCATATTCTGGCGTGTTGGCACACTGAATGGTGCCCAGGCCAGCTGACGTTGATAATTCTTGAAATTCTCATTCTGTAAAAAACGCCAAGGTATGTTTGATTCAATCATGGCCTTGAGGAGAAGTTCATGAAGATTCTCTGTTTTTTCTTTTGACATTTCCTTGAAATATGTTGATACTCCATTATCTCCAATGTGGCGCTTTTGAGGGACTACACACAAATTGCTTGTTTCTGAAAGGCCCGCTTCAGAGTTTCTATTTGAGTCATTTTCTATAGCCAATTTGAGATATGTGGCCTTTTTTTCAATCGGAATCTTTTTGCATTTGTCTTTTACATGACTGAAGAGATTGTTGGGCTTTGCATTGTTAAAAATCTGATTACAGAAGGTGCATTGAGCTTGGTGACGATTGGAAATAGTGCAGCGCTTAGTGGACATGAGGAAGAAGTTCCATCGAGCTCCATGTGACTTGGTTGGCTTCACCCAAATAATGTCTTCTGACATTGTATTCTTGAAGATAGTTACATAAGAAATTCATCTGATTGAATTTAAGTCAAAAACCAAAAATATCTCCCATCCAGCTTTTCCATTTATGGAAATTGGAGGAACAGTTAGCCTTATACTTGGACCTTCCAAAGCCGGATTTGGAAGTAAGGTACCACTTAGTACACACTTGGCATGCCCGCACAATTTTTGATTCTTGGAGGCATGCATATGCATGTCACCTGGGCATGCAAGCGAGGGCATGCCCATAAAGTGCATGCCGTCCACCCTATTCAAATAGTAAAATGCCAAGATTCATGTTTGTGTATAAGCATATGCTTTTACACGGACGACACTGCACAGTGCGCATTCATGCCCCAAAGGCATCAGAGTGAATGCCACACTGCACTCAAAGAAATAGTGCATGCACTGGGGCGCACCTCAAAGAAAGCCAAGGCTGCCAACCCTGCGTGTTTGCCAAACATAATCTTTTGGCCAGGGCTTTTCCAAGTTTGTTGTGCCCTTTTAAGAGCTTCTTGCATGGATCGAAAGTCCAGGGGCGGGGCACCAACATTGTTATTACTTTTTGCAAAGAATCCAAGGAAGTTTACAGCGTTAATCAAAATTGTTTAAGGTGGCGACCTAAAATTCACAAAGTCAAACGGTCTCAAGCTGATTAGCATGGTGAATAGCAGTTGCCAACCAAAGACAGTAAATAAAAAACAGATCAGTTATTTGCGTTTATTCAAGCAGCCAACTAATAGCCAATCCAACATTGAGCGGTGGCTGCTGAAGTTTAGTTTTTGAGCTTGAAATTAGCATCAGCCCGTCCGAATTTCAATAGCCTAGCCATGTAATGTGGGATGACTAGTTTCCCTGAGTTTCATTCAATCAAGTGGCAGAGATGGCGTGTTTGCGTGTTTACTGAATAAAAATCGTGCCACTATCGATCGGCCTGCGAATCTTTGGTCTATCAGAAGACAATTTACTCTCCGTTTAGTCAGGATGGGTGAGTCACTATTGGGTCAAACGATTATTCGATTGTACGGTATTTTCTTTGACTGACGAGTACAGACGATCTCAACTCATGAGCTAAAAATTTATCAATTCCAGTTGATGATTAAATTGGAAAAAATACCTTTTGGCTATATTTTTCGTGATACCGCAGGGTTACTAAATACTCGTACCTTTTGGGTTAGTATTCCTTTAAATTTGAAAAGAATTAATAATAATATTATAAAAAAACACATATAAATACTTATATCTGTATATATATCAAAGTTCAAAAATGGCTGATTTGATGTTGATTTAGAGAAATATGTATATATATTTGTAATTTAAGCTTGAAAAAGATGGAAATAGGAAACTAGTCAATTTTTTCATACATTGAACACAATTTTAAAATGTAAGTCATAAACAAAAAAAGAATTCAAGAGAAAGAAAACATTATCGATTGATTTGGGAGAGCTTAGAAGACATGACAGAGAAAAGAAGTATAATTTAGATTGTCTCAATTAGTTATCTTTTAGCTATTTCCAACAAGCTTTGAACACATCCCACGTGACCATACTCCTAGAGACGCAATAACCAACACGCCCATTTTTTGTTGATCAACATGGGTTCGAAAACATCACATGTGGACCACTTTAAAATTAATTGACGTTAAGTTAATTTGAAACAAAGGAGAAAAAATAAATAAATCGATAAATAATCCACAATCGTTCCTCTTCCTTCGACTCTTAATCTCTTGACCTATTTCTATCTTTGAAAAAAAAATCACGTGGCAGTTGATGAAAGACAAGGCTTTAAGAAAATTAACATGAATAGGACGATGAAAAGTGCAAAGGAGAAACAGAATGAATGTAACAAAGTATGAAAAACAAAACAGATCAAATAAAGATGGAGGATGTGTTTAGGATCATTTAAGTGAGTTTGTTTGTTGAGCGAGCAAATGAGTTGATTGGTTTGGTCAACAAGATGAGTTTAAGACGGAAAGAAGATGAATGGGATGTGAAGTGAGGCATTTGAGATGAGAAAGAAAAGGGATTAGGGTAAAAAGGATGGTAGGAGAACATAGCAGGACTCTAAAAATTAAAAAATTAAAAATTAAAAGCGTTTTAAGACATTAAAATCAAATGTCTGTTGAATTTTTTGGTTTTTCTTTCTGTTTTTTTGGTTTCTTTTTTCACTAGAGATAGGAAATTGATTGAGTGAGGAATCAAAGATTTCATTGAGGCGAGAAGCAGCAAGTTTGATGGTGATTGCTTTGAAGAGAATTCTGCTTGACTTTCTCAGCATATGTAACAACCTTTTGATTGTTTCTTTGAAGCCTTTTCACGAGGTGCAGGTGCCAAGACAGCTCGAATAGCTTCATCAAATACGTTCTTTAGACCTTTTTGAGTCAAGGCTGAACACTCAAGATATCTAAATCATTGTGAAATTGAGACGTGAAGTTAGTGAACGATGATTTAAAAGTCTCAAACGACTTAAAATTCAATGATACTAACCGAACTGCGGCAATATCACGAGCCATTGAGGCAGCTTGCTGATAAGAGATTGGAGCCATCCGGCGTTCA
Organism: Austropuccinia psidii; assembly: GCA_023105745.1. Lineage (NCBI taxonomy): Eukaryota > Fungi > Basidiomycota > Pucciniomycetes > Pucciniales > Sphaerophragmiaceae > Austropuccinia > Austropuccinia psidii. The sequence goes on along the minus strand of JALGQZ010000003.1, from coordinate 63,748,017 downwards.
CGAAGTTTTTCAATTGTTTGGGGGTCTTCTCTTAGGTCGAGCTTTGTTCCGACCAAGATGAGTGGGATGTTGGGAGCATGATGACAAATTTCAGGGTACCACTATAAAGCCCACAAGGTGAGATCAATGACCAACAAGAGCAAGAGCAAGTGGACGAACCTTTGTTCGAACGTTCTCGAATGAAGGTGGGGAGGTTAGACTAAAACAGATTAAGAATACATCGGTTTGTGGATAAGACAAAGGTCTGAGCCGATCGTAATCCTATGAAATCCAAGACCAAGAAGACCAGATCAGAGAGGGACGATTGAGGAGATGACTCCAAGGCCAAAGGGTCTTACCTCTTGACCTGCCGTATCCCACAATCCCAAATTGATTGGTTTGCCATCGACCATGACATTAGCCGAATAATTATCAAAGACGGTCGGAATGTATTCTCCTGGAAAAGCATTCTAAACCCAGCAAGCAGACCAATTCAAGTGATTAGCAAAATAATAACACCCTTGTCTTCCACCGCCCGACATCGTGACATCCATAAGTAATAAAAATCAAATTGGAATCAAATCAAAGATAAGATGATTAAGGTGATAAATTGGAAGATTTTGATAAAAATTAAGAAAATGATTTGCTTTGATGAAAGGAAGAGTTGATCAATTTGGAGATTTCATGAATCCCATCACACTCACGGTAGTATAAGAAATCAATAAACAGGTCTGAAATGTGAGAATCAGTCAAAGCATCCCATCCATTAACTTCTTTGTCTTCATCAATCAAATCAAGCAAATCATTACCTTTCCCACGGCACCATCACCTACGACGACGCATTTGATGGATTGCATGTTGTGAGCTTGACTTGAAAAGTTGACGATGGGTTCAGATGGGAAGGAGATGGTGATTGGATTGAGATTTCTGAGATTGGGATTTTAGAGCAAAGGAAATTAAATTTTTGAAGTTTTGAGATTTTTAAGAAATTAGTTATTTCAAATCAATCTCAGCCTCACTCACTCACTCTGAAGCACTAAATCTAGAGTTGGCTTGAAATTTTAGTCATAATCTAACCAAATCAGTCTAAACTAGCCATTCTCATTCACAAGCCCATCATCACTTTAATCAAAACAGGCTGCATTGATTAGAAAATTTAAAAAAAAAATTAAATTAAATTTGAATCTCAGCTTCTAAAATCTGATAAACACCAATCACCAAAAATTAAATCAACGTGATCAAAAGGACTTTGCATAAAACTGTCCATAAAAATATTTAATAAGATGTTTTAAAAAGAATTGGCTTGGAAGTTGATACAAAAATAAAATTAAATGCTACCTAATAAGAAACAATGATTTACTCATACTTGCATTTAAACAAAGAGAGAGTATTAATTACAGGTATTAAAACATCATCCTCATAAGGTAATGCTATTAAACTATCAAGAAATAATTTTTTAAACTAGAATTTTTGTTCTATTGATTATTTAGCTTGAAATATTTTTCTTTATTTCTCTAATTCAGATTCCATTATAAAAGATTTGTTTATTTTTCATAAAAAAAAAACAACTATGATGTATTTTTTTGTTTTTGTCTTTTTTGAAATTTTAAAATCATCAATCAAAAAATCAACAAGATTTTTTTGAACTTTTTTTATTGGATTAAAGTAAATGAAAAACTGAACTACATAATTCGAAGAATACCTTAAGTAATTTCTCTTTTGAAAAATAAAATTAAATCAATGTAATATTTTTCTTAAAAGAATTTGATTGATTTAATTGAGAAATTATGGGTTGTTTATATTTACCGAATTATTATGACTTTATATTTGAAAACGGAGAATAAATTTAAAATCAAAACAAAAAAATTATATAACAACATCAGCTACTCAGAAAAAGAGTTGATTAATTTATAATTTGAATTATTATTTTTTAGACTGTGCTACAATTTCAAAAAACTTATTATGAAGTAAAAATAATAACCATTAGAATATTATTTAAAAAAAAATGAAATTATCTAAAAAAAATACCAAATTAAAAGTCAAAAAAGAATCAACTTGAAATGATTTTTGAATATCCATAAATCCATCCATTAGTATTAGTGGTAATATACTCAATAAAAATCCAAATCTTATGCCTTAAATATCCAAGTATAATTATTATAAAATTGACTTGAAGATCACTTGATTCTCAATTAAGGATTAAGTTATTTCAATGTTCATAAGTAATGTTATTATATATCTTTACTTCCATTTAAAGAGAAAATTTTAATTATGAAAATTCCTTAAAAAGTCAATTTTGTAAACAAAATTGTGGTAAATAATTCAAAATTCTAAGGAAGCTTAAATTATTTTATGTGTTTAGAACTTCAACTATAATCACTTTAGCTGATTTTTTTTATTGAAAAATTGATATATTCTTTATGATTAAATTCAATTAATAAATATCGTGAATTTCATGATGTTTTCTGAATGATCAATAAGCTGAAATATTAAAAAAGGAGTATGTCATTTTGTCTGATATATAATTATATTTTGATTTAATATGAAGTCAAATCTCAATAAAGAAGGATTATATCTAAAAAGGAATATTTAATAAGAAATAAAATTCTAAATTTAACTTGATATATTTTCATAAAAAGCTCAAAAAAATCTTTCAATTTTTCATCAATACTGAAAGATTAAAAATTGATAAAAGAAAAATAATTTATGTTTAATATTTCATTATTAGTAAAATCTTACTAGAAACACAGAAATTACGAAAGATAAATTATATTAATTGAGTTGAAAGAAGAAGAGAAGCTATATGATGTAAAGCTATATTAAATACTATGAATTGGATAATTATTAATTAATTCGGAATATATGATATGAAATTGACTTTGAAGCTCAACATAAATATAATTGAAAAAATATATTAAACATATATGAGCTCTAGAGAGAAGACCAGTATCATAAGCTCAAAAAGTATATATGTATGATTTTGAATGTAGAATTGGCTTCTTTTCAATAAAAAAAAAGTAGCAAATTAAAATAAAAAACCAAATTCAAATTGAAATTATTTCATTAATATAATTTTTATTAAGAATTAATCCCAATAAATTATGTCTTTTATATATTATTGAATTTAATTGTGAAATTACGTTTATATTCCTGAGGGAGTATTATCTTATGGTTAAAAGTATTTAGAGCTTCCTTCTTGAAAATATTTCAGATAAATATGAAGTGAAAGACAAAATAAAGTAAAGTTTTAGCACAGAAAAAGAGGTTATACACTTTTTTGGTTCTTCGTTGGTGAATTTATGTAATTTTATTATGGTATTCCGTCTTAAAAAGTCTTATTCCTAATCAATATCTTCTAATAATCAAAAAAAATATTGAAAAAATTGTTTTTATTCATCATAAGGATGATTTATATAATTTACACTAATTTCAAAGTAAAATTTGGAGCTGAAGCTTAAAGATTTGAGATATTATGGTTCTATTTTATTTCTGATACCTTTTACTTAAAGAATTTGTTTCTGTAAATTATTAAATTAAAATCCAAATTTTAATGTTCAGTATTTCTACCAATTATAAAAAGACATGATCTTGAGATAATCCTTATATTAATTGAAATGATTACAAAGATTTTGGAATTATGGGCTTTAAAACCTAAGTTTATCTTTAATAAAACTTTTTTGATTAAATATAACTTTAATATAAATTGACTTCAAAAAATTTCAAAAAAAGATCTTTTTACCTACTAAATGAAAATTTCTTGTAAAAGTAATTTAATAGTCTAATTAATCTATCCATTATTATTATCTTGTTTAAATTTATTATGATTTTTTTTTTTGAATTTTTCAAATGTTTTCAGCATAGGTTGAATGAAGTCTCTATTAAGAAATATTTGATTTTTTATTTTATTAATTGAACTAAGAAATTAAAGAAGAACCTTTTGGTGTCTATGAAAGTGAAAGATATCGATTAATTAGTATACCATACCTATAAATAACAAATAAATAATTTAATGAAAACTTCCACCTGATATAAATTCTATCGGAATTTTGTCAAAGTTACTTCCCACAAAAAATCCTATATAAATGATGAAATTTTGTTAAACCAATGAGCTTAATTATTTTAAGGAAACTATATAATTCTTAATTTTAAGCTTCTGGTTTCATATGTGTAAAAACGTATTATTTAAAATGGAAATAAATAACAAAAATTTATCAATTTAACCAACTAAATTATTACTTTTTTTAATGATAAATCTAAAATGAACCATTGTTTCATTTACATATATATATAAAATAAACTAATATTCAAGAAACTTTGTTTGAAATAAATAAATTGATAAAATTATAATAATTAATACCTAATTGAATACACATTTAAAAGTAAAAAAACGTTGAAAAATTATATAGTTCTTTGTAAATCAATATATAGTAACTTTGAATGAAAAACTACGAAGAGAGGGAATTTCATTCAAAAATATGATTAATTACAGTTAATAAATAAATTCTTTTTATTAAAAAAATCTTACTTATATATGAAAAGATTTTTTTAATAGTAAATATTACAAAGAAAATATTCTGAGAATAATTCTATAAGAAGGGAAAAATTCCTGAGAATTTTAACATTATTTAATATAATAAGAAATTAACTATTGATGGATCTTTATGAGTTAAAAATTTATAACTATAAAAATAATTTTTGGAAAGTGATAAAATTAAATGCAATATCATATTATACTCCTTTTTTATTATAATTGATGTCTATCTAAATAGATATTTTATGTATTAATGATGATGAAATCTTGAAATAAGCTAGCTTTTAATCTTTTCTTGATTCCACTCTAAAATATTATGGTTATCTATTTTGATGTGATTTGATGGGGAGTTAAGTATAATCTCATAATTCAACATTGGAATAAATAAAATGAAAGACTCAAAATTTAAACAAGTATTATTATAAATAAAATGTCTATATTTCTCACTAAAAATTTCAAATTTTCTCATAATTATATAGTTTAACTTTTTATTTTTTTTATAAAAAAAATATAAATTAAAGGAAATTTTTAATTTAAATAATTTATTTTAAGATTTTTATTTTTATTTTTGGAAAAAAAAAAAAACTTTTTGGAAAAAAATATGAACTCAGTTTCCTCAAGAAAGATCTTTTTTCTCATTTCTCTAACTTTTATTTTTTTTACAAAAATTTTAAGTATTGAAAACTTTTTTTTAATGTTTCATTAATGATCGGCTACAAGAAGTGTGATCATATTGAAATGAAACGAAGCGTTCTACAATTAAAATTTTTAAAATTATCGACTTAATATAATCTTAATGATTCAATTTTTTTTATAAAATGAGGACATCAATGAAAAATATTAATATCTATAACATTAGGAATTTTATTTCTCCCATTGATAAATTCAATTGATTTTGAAATTAGGATTTTGGATTTTTATTTTAATAACAAAAAAAAATAACATAGATTTAGAATATAGCATTATGAATATTAATTAGAATAATATTATTGAGAGAAGATTGGTATCAAAAAAATAAACCAATTAAAAAGATTATCATTTCCTTGAATGATTTTCATAATATTCTCATTTTAGTCTTTTTTTTTTTGAATCATCATCTTTTGTGTTATTATGCTACAGATGTGGTTCATTTAAAGAATCATAATTAAACTTGGATTTGTCTTTAATTTTTTTTAACCAATTAATTTGGTATTCCAATATATTACATACCCGCATTTTGAAAAATTAGAAAATTCTGGGAATTTTCAATTTTATGAAAATTTAAGATATTTTTATCAATTAATGATAGAAACCAATATCAATTTAAAGAGTTTAGACTTGAAAAAACTTTCTTGGAAGGTAAAAATGTGGTACATGAAGTGATCAAATTAATCATTTGATACCAAAGATAGGGGTTTTCCTACCTTGAAATACAACACTATTTGAGGTGTTGTATCGACAGGAACTAACAAATTAAATGAGGGAATTTATTAAAAAAGGAACCATTATTTGTAATTAAAGTTTGTAATTAAAGATTTGGAAAATTTTACATGCCTTAATATGTATTCCCATAAGAAAAAACTCAAATTTGTTGATAATTGAAAAATTTGTAACTTCAAAATTCAAGGAAACTTTGCAGATTTATCTAAAATTTGGATCTGAAATAAAAAATAAATAAATTTTAAGGAATTCAAATTTTCTAAATGAAAGAAGGAGATATTACTATCTCCTTATATTTCAAAATCTTTGATTAATAATAACTTACTATCTAACTATATTATACTTTATGTAAAGCTTCCTCAGCTTTAGATGGAAAAAAAATTTTAATCTCAAAAATTACACCATTTTTGGTGGTTTATTATTCAGCTTTCAGAGAATATTTCTTCAATCTCAAAATATAGATATAATATTATGCATTAGTTCTTAAATAATCTAAAATAATACTCGAGTACTTCAAGGTAGCCAATAAATGAGCCAAGGCTGGGAAATCTCAAAAACTGATCTATTCCAGGCCAATAATCTGGATATCCTGCAATAAATCTTCAAAATAAAACATTCCATTATTTATCCATTAATTTTGGATTATTAATTTTTTGAAATAATGATTATGTAATAAATAAAATTAAAAAAAAGGAATGCAGGAGATAAACTGATAGATATATGTCACATCTTAGGTGTGAAGTTACTTCTTAAATAATGCCTATTATTTTCTTTAAATAATTAAAATTTGGGAATTCTCATTAATTTATCTTATTTCTATGTCATACCAAATAACAATAATTGGTCTTTAAACTCTGTCATTGACCCCTTATTGTCTTTTTTTTTTGGATTTAAACTCCTTTGGAATGATAAAATTTAAATTTTGAAAGAATAATTATGGAATTAATTCTTCAATTACATTGTTAGAATTTATGGAAACTTTTATTATCTTTGAGGGATTAATATTGTTTATGGAATTGTAATCTAGATTAATTGCAGTGATAAAATGATCAAAAAATTCCTTTTGTAAATATAACATTATTTATCTAAGAAATTATATCATAATATGAGGCTAACTAAATATAAATAAGATTATATTAGTATTATATTATTATGGCTTAAATTATTAATATAGATCTTTGGTATTTAAATATTGATATTAGAGTAAAACAAACTATTAAATATTAATAAATGTATTTTTTGAATTTTGTTTGAATAATTTTTTGTTAGTTTTATTTCTATTGATATAAATACAGAGAGAAGTATGACTCTGTGTGATCCTGTGAGATATTTATGACATACCCATAAGGCCACAAATAACTTTTTATACAGTTGATTTAGTCTTAAACATACCTATAAAGTGAATTTAAAATGAAAAATACCAAAAAATATATATAAATATATTTTTGATAAACAAAGTTATAAATATTATATCATTTTTTGTATTCTAAACCAAAAAAACCTAGGGTAGACCCATAAGGTGTCATACACAGAAATGGCTATTTCTTATTTTATTAGAATATTTAAGAATCTCATAATAAAATTTCACCATTTAAACATTTTTTTTAAAATCATTAAATTTAAGATTAAATTAGTTTAAATTTAAATTTGAATAAGGTTTATGAAAACTTACCAAAAATTTAGTTAAAATTGAGGTGTGGTGTATATTTAATTAATTGGCTAAGGATTTACCATACAAAATGTAAAACTTTTGTGGGCTCAATTTAAATTTATTGAAAGCCATAGTATGGATTTAAATAAATAAATGGGCAAAATCCACACAGAAAGGTGGGACAAAGGAAAAAAGCTAAATAGAGCCAGGGTTCCCAGCTTTTGGGATCTGAAAGGACTCAATTGAGGTTTTCCACCTGTTTTAGAGGATTTTCAACCTTATTTATACTTCATAATTAGACTCTGATTGAAGATTAAAGTTTAAACTTTTTTATCACCAATTTGGACAGGAATTACAAGCTGCCAAAGGGTAAATCCCCATATGCAGGCTTGTACTCAAGGCTTGAAGAACTTTAAAGGCTTAAATGAACTTAAAATTTAAATTTATAAGTGTTAAAATCTTATTAAAAGTTAATATTTGGTTTGTATTGCTATTTCATGTGGAAAAATAGCAATAAATTCAAAAAATAATTAAAAATTCCATTCCTGATGGATTTTCTTGAAGCTTTTACACAGCTTACAACTCAATGTTATCTGTGTAAAAATAAAAATTTTAAGTTTTTTTAAACAGGATTGATTGGTAGTTATCCTTGAAATTAACCCTTTTAATTATTCTTAAAGAAAATTAAGATTTCTTTAAAAGCTCATTAAAAATCTATTTTAGGAGATTTTCACTTGAAACTTTATTTTCAAGATCTTATTTTGATGAAATTTAATAAAAATAAGCTTCTTTCATATTTAAACTTAAAATAATTAGCCCAAAAAGAGGATTAAAGCTACTTGGAGCTAAGGATAACACTGGTAGCTTTGAATTGAAATGAAAAATAAGCTACATTAAGCTAATAACCTTATTTTTAAGAATGGGTTTTCAATATTGAGACAAGAAATACCTCTAAATAAAGTATTAATAATGAGAGTTTCTCTGAAGGAATAAAATGAACCTTTAAATCACTGTTTTTTTCCATCATCATAATCATTCAATCAATTAAATTAGACATTTAAACAGGTAAAGTTTTATTAAATATAAGCTCTTATTATTAAAAGAAATTCTCAAGTATTTAATTGATTATAAATTTCAAATTTAATCATTGGAATCATATAATCAAGATTAGATTGTTGTAATCACCAATAACACATTTTATATTATGAAACTGTTGTCTTATATATCTTTTGAAATGCCCAAATTCCTATAAAAAGATCATAATCTTATTTTATCATATCAAAATATTATACTTATTGAAAATATTGGGTTTTTTGAGTGTTTTAAACTTATAAAAATTATTCAATAGTATAGCTGTTTTTGTTTGACTTATTGTATTAAGTAAATACTGTAAGTAAGTTTTCTCTGAATTTCTATATATTTTTTATCTAGTAATAGTTTTTTTATATATAATTTCTCCATAGGATCTATCTCTGCACAGTTTGTGTGATATTTATGTTATAAATAATATTAATATTACTTATAAGTGAATAAATATTATTATAATCCAGCTATAATTGTCTCATTAAGAGCTTTTATATTTCTTGTTATTATAACTGCCAGTGACTATAATAATAGTTTACTATAATTATTGATATTTTTTTATTATTAAATTATTCAATAATAACCAATTATTTCTCTATATCTAACTTTTTTAATCATTATATCAATTTGTTGTTATAATATTTAATTATGTTATATTTTATGCTGAGGACAGTCATAGTACTCTTGATATTTGCTACTATTATCAAAAGTTACATAGACAAACCTCAAACTCTCTATCTCAATAAACTTCTGGGATTGAATTATTCATATCCAAATATCATATACCAATACAATAATATTCAACACTATTGAAATTCAAAAGCTCAAAGAATTTACCAAAATTTTGAGAAATATCCCCTAAAATACATTTTATTATGGTTAAATTGTATTAAATCAAAACTTTAAAGTAAATATAACCTTAATAATTGAAAGAATATCTAGATATCTCAGTCAAAAGGTTATTCTGCACCTTCCAATAAAACCAATTGATTACTATATTCTGACACCTTGGTTTTAAGAATTAACTCAATGTATTATAGTTTATCATATTATATGGGGTTCATCAGAAATATTATGAGGGGTAATTTAGAAGTTTTCTCCTCTCAGATAGAGCTTCTTTAATATGTATCTATGAAACTTTTGATAACATTAGTATTAATAAGCAGTACTATGACTGTTATTATGAAATATAATAATTAAAATAATTATAACCACAATTAAATAAAGAATTAATTAATTAATTCTTTTACTTTTTATACACTACTAGTTATTATAACAGTAAGCAGTAATTGTATAGAAAAAGTATTTAATAATAAAACTTCTTTATTAAAATAATGATATTGTTTTAATGTATAATTACCTTTTTTAAGAATAATTATAAATATAATTATCACAGAAAGCTAATACTAGAGAAAAACTTCAAGAATCATTTAAAACCACTCACTAATATTCCAATGAACCTTGGAATGAATTTGGTAGAGAGATTAGATGGATAAATTGTGGATTTAGAGGATCAAAATAGATTTATAGCAATATTAAAACAATATATAGTTTATTTCTATGTTTTCAAATCTCTCTTATTGATTCTAAAAGCTGCAAAGCACTTAAGAGAATCTTTAACTAATTAATACTTGTTTATTGGTAACAAAGATATAATTGGATAATGAGATGACTTGGAAAAAACAGAAAGAGGAGGCCTCATTTAAGTCAAAAACAGCTTAAAGATGCATTCCATCAAGAAAACTGAAAAACCAGTTAGTGAGAAAAAATAATCCTTTTTGGATTATTGATTGCATCATCTGTTGTCATGTAAGATTATCATAATTACTCAATTAATGCTTTTATGTGACTACCAATCCATTCATGGTTGAGAATAAAATGAGTAAAAACTGTAAATCTTTTTTTATTTCATAATGAAAATTAATTTCTCAAAGCTATAAGTTTTATTGGAAATTTCATCACAGGTTGTACTTTCTATGAATTTTTGAATATTCAGTGTTTCACATGGAATCATAAGAAATGGACTGTAAGTAAAAAAAATTATTTTTCTTATGAAACCATGGTTATTTTTGACTAATTTATGAGTAACACTATTCTCCATTTTTCCTGAATGTTTCAGAAAGATTAATTATGAATTGTATTTTTGATGAATTTTTGAAGTTTTTACCTCATTTCTACATAGACTTGCAAATAGCACAATTTAGCTGGTTTCTATGAGGTAAATAAATGGATAATAATCCAAAAAGGGTTTTAATTACTATTTTGAGAATTAAACATGGAAAATAATTAGTAATTTACATGGTTACAGGAGTATAAGTTGCTCTTTACCTCCTTGTCATGTCAAAATAGCAGCTTATTTGCAATTTTCTTATGATTAAATGAGATTTCAACTTGGTAAAAAGGTTCCCAAAGTGATTTGGTCTACTAATTGGGCCATGATCAGCCATAGATTCAAGATTCAGAGCTATAAAGGACTCAGAGGTCTCAGAAGTTTGGTAACCTGGCTCTCTTTGATGCCTTTTGCCCCCTTAGATGTTTTCACATCAAAAATAGTATTTTAGGCCAAAGGACTGATATACACCATTGGTGTACTAAACCTTTATGTAAGAATATTTTAATTTTAAGTTCCAAAATAATGATAATACTATTCTTAGTGTATATTTGTAAGGTTTGAATAAGAAACAATAAGTAAAAATTACTAATATTTTACTTATTGTACTATGAATTTCCTTATAAATAAAATGAATAAGATAAAAGATAATTATATAATTGAATAAATATAATAATATAATTTATATCATAAAAAAATAATATAATAAATGAATATATTAATATATGATAATTAATATATTTGAAAGCACTTTATTATTGTTACCAATAAACAATAAAGGCATAAAGAACTGTTTTTTATTAATAAAAAACAGTTAATAACAATAATATTATTAATATTAAAGCTATATATTAATATAAATACTATTTATATTAATTAAAAAATTATTGATAGTAATAATAAAGCAAAATTATTATAATAAGAAAAAATAACCTACTTTTGATGCTTAATATAATAATTTTGAATAAATTTACGCCAAATAATGTAAATAAAACTTATCTAAACTGTATTTACAAATAAAAATAAAAGAAATTACAAATTTTCTTGATTTTACATGGAAATGAGATTTTCAAGAGAAAAATTGGAGTAATCACGTCAAAAAATGATGATTATAATAAAGATAGATTTTGGTCTTTGATAATATAAGAGATTTATATTAAAGAATAAAAGATTTCACCTTTGTATTTAATTGTTTTGTTGTTTTGATGCGTCTGAGGAGAAAATAGAGTAAAAAGAGCTCTATTTATAGTAAATACCTCCCATATAGAGTCCAGTAGGCTTCTAATAGACGTGTAATGATGGTATCCACTGGAAATGATCAGTATTTTAAGGTTTAGTGATGATTATGTCATGATCAAACCATCTTATCTCATTATTACGCCATTATTTAGAGCTATCACTATAACTCTAAATTTGATGTAAAAATAGGCTTGGAAGAAGCCTAAAGTTTGTGGATTTCTTTAATATTAATCATAATCTAATAGTATTCAACAGCCTTATAGCTTATATAGCTGTTGAGCTTAAAATAAGATTACAGTGAGTAATCATAGATGATCAGTTTTAAGCTTAAACTTTGATAGTTAATAAATTTTAAGTTATACATGATACAGCAATTCTGAGAGTAAATTAAGATAGCTTGGCATGTCCTTATAAAGCTTCCAAGAGCATTTGATTGCATCATCAAAAATCTATTTTTTATGATTTTTCTTGTAACTCATCTTTTCTGTTGAAATTCAATATTTCAAACTTCAAACCTTATTTCAAGGGGTTATACCTTGAATATTATAGTAAAAATTACATTCATTATTCATGTATGAGCTAGTAGAATCTGACTATCCATTTTTTCTAAGTTTGGACCACTTTCACAACAAAGTGGTCAACAGCTCCAGTGATTTTGTTCAATAAACCATTACAAGTTTTAACCTTGTTTATAGCTTGTAAAATAAAGTTCATAGTTGTGTTTTTAAAGTAATTAAGTGGGGATTTTTCTTTGCTTTAACTCTCCATCTTGTATATTTCAAGAGATATTAGCTAGAAACCATGAATATATGCATTGACCAAAAAAGTGCATATATTCAGCCTAATTACTTAAGTATTGACTTTAGAGAATTTCCATATAATTGTTTTATGCGTGGTCCCTTATGGAAAATCCAATGGTATAATTTATTTCACATATTGCTTCATTGGTGTCTGAGTTAAATACATTTTTGTGTCTTTTTTAGGGTATTATTACTTATTCTTCAGTAATTATTGACTTTTCAGATATGCCATAAAAATGACATATGTGTATTTTAACATCAGGAATCTAATGGTGTAGCTTATTTCACATGTTCACTCACTATATTCTGATTTAATTCAGATTTTATACCTACTTATGGTATTTTCACTAGCTTTAAGATAAGTATAATTATTATAGAATTTTTCTTGTGACCTTTTTGGATATGTGGTCATATCTCAAAGGCTCACATTCCCTTCCACCAAACAAGATTGTACCACAATATGATATAGTTAATTAGGGTATCATCCACTGTCCTACCTCTTAAATAGACTTTGTTAGTCTTGAAGCTCAATAATGCTTGATTTTTCTATTCTTTAGGCTTTCTTTCATGTCTGAGCCTTGTTAATAGGTTATCAGCATTTGTTATATCCTTTTAAAGTAGCCATTAATCTTCTTGAGTTGGATTTCTATACCTTACAAGTTATTCCCTTTCTTTTTTGTTTCTTTTCCTTCTTTCTTTAAGGAATTTCACAATTTTCTTTCCTTCTCCTTCATCTAAAGGGGGTATTTCAAGTGGGGGTTTATTTCTTAGTGGAAATAATTCCTTGTCACTTGAGCTAGAAGTTTTTTTAGACTTACAGGGAAAGTTGGGTTTTTGTTCATTAATTCACCTGTGAGCTCTAGCTGCACAGAATTAGGTCCATGTAGTGCTTTTATCATAAATGGTCCTGCAAAGGAATCTTTCAATTTCTTTGGGACTTTTATATTGTTGAAATTTAGAGTTAACACTAGGACCAAGTCTCCTATTTTGAAATCAGGTGTTTTATTACTTTTATCCCATCTTTCTTTTGCATACTTGAAAGAATCTTGCATACATCTGTTTTCATGGTGTCCTGCTTTGTCAAGCATTAACTTGAATATACAAGCTGTTGGGTGTATATCCACTCAGTCCTTCTTGAGGGTATCATAAGGAAGTCTTGGATTACAGCCTTTTTCTAGCATTGCTTGTGTCTTGCCAGTTGAAGAATGGATTTATGTTTTATATGCCAGCTCAAGAGCTGGTATTAATGTACACCAATCATGGGTAAAACCATCAGAATATTTTAATTCTAGGCCATAGGCCCAGAATCTCCTGATAATGTCTTCTAAGGTCTGTATCATTCTTTCTGCTATACCATCAGTTTGGGGGTGGTAAGCTGGTGAGAATGATAATTTTGTTCCAAACAGGTTATGGAGGTTTTTCCATAATTCTGAAGTGAGTTTTGGGTCTCTATCGCTTATGATTTTTTTGAAATAAGCCTGTGTGGATAATAAATTTATTCAATATCATTATGGCTGTGTCCATAGCTGTGTCATCCTTGTGACATGGTAAAAACATTGGAGTTTTGCTGTATCTGTCAACTAATACTAGGCATGCATTGTAAATTCTGTCTCCTCCTGGAGATAAGGCTGTTACCCAATCCATATGAACTATTTCCCAAGGGGATTTTGGTTCCTGGATTTGTATCATCATTCCAAATTTCTTTCCTGTGACTCTGTTTGCTTTCTGTAATCTGTCACAAGTTTGGAAGTATTCTGCAACATATTTCTTCCAATTTGGCTACAAAGAGAAGGTTTTTACCCTCTCTAGTGTTCTGTCTTCTGAGAGATGTACAGCTGAAACACTATCATGACATTCATGTAGTATAGTGTTTATCAGAGTTCTATCTGTCAAAGCCATAGCACATGTATGTTTAGTTCTATGGTAGAGGATTCCATCAAGGAGGTGGAATATTCCTTCACCATATGCGTTTTTCCATATTTCATCTAGTTTTGATGAGAGTGATGGGTATTTACAGTCTTTCATCAAAAGTTGGCATAAGATATGGCAGTTTTTGTCCATTTTATAGCTTTCTTTAGCTTGGTTAAGGAATTCTGTGCCTATATCTGTAACAAATATGCCTTCTATATGGTGCTCTTCCTGTGGTACCCATGCTGGATTTTCAGGTGTATTTGCTAGAGCCCATTTGCTAAGAACATCCAAATTTTTATGAATATTACCAGATTTATGAACTAGTAATGATTCCTCTATATTATTGGATGGCAATTTGCTATCTCAGAATATATCTATTTTCTGTTTTCATGTTTAATAAAGATTTTACACCATTGCAATCTGTAATTACATCAAAAACTGTTCCATCAAAATAATAGTGTAATTTTTACAAAGCCCACACTAAGCAGAGGCATTCCACTTGGATTAATCCATACCTTGCTTCTGTCTTCTTTATTTTTTTTGAAATGAAGCAGATTGGTCCTTCAACAGGTTTGTCATTGATTATTTGTGTCTGGTGTAGTGCAGCACCTAGTCCTTCTCCACAAGCATCAATGTATGGTTTCAAGGGCAGCTTCCAATCTGGCATTAGAAGAAATGGGGCATTTGTTAGGGAATTTTTCAATTCTTCATATGCCTTGACTCTTCCTTCAGTCATTTAATAGACTGTCTGTTGGTCACAGAGCTTATAAAAGGACTTAACAATTATTGCAAAATCTTTTATATTCTGTCTTTAATAGCCAGAAAATCCTAGAAATGATTGCATTTCTTTTTGGTTTGGGGAATTGGCTTCAATGGTACTGCTGCTGCTTTGTTTTTATCTATGCCCAAGCTTAGTCCAGATACAACATGTCCTAGTGCTTTCAGTTAACTGTATGCAAAATGGCCCCTTTTCAAGGAAATTTTCATGTTTACTTTTACTATTTTTTGCAAGAATCTTTTTAGTCTTGTTAGGTGACTATCCCAGGTCTCTGGAAAAACTTCAATATTATCAATATAGATGATTAACCATCCTTCTGACAATTCTTCAGGAAATATGGTATTCATCATTATTTGATAATGGGAAGGTGCATTTTTTTATACCAAATGGCATTCTCAGATATTCAAAGATTCAACAGTGGACTATTATCCTCAGTAGTCTTTTGGCATTGTCTATTAAGACATTTTTATGAAAACCCTTTAGAGAATCCATGGCTGTGATGAACTTAGCCTGAGATAATTGTGTTAATGTCTCATAGATTCTGGGTATTGGATATCTGTCAGGGATAGTATAGGTGTTCAGAGCTCTAAAGTCCCCTACCATCCTTGATTTTACATTATGCCATTTTATAATGACAGGTGTAGTGACCTCTACCTGTTCATTATGTCCTACTTTCCTTAATACTCCAAGGTCCATTAATTCTTTAATGTGTACCTCTAAATCTTCTCTAGCTCTTGGGCTGGCTGGATAAACTGGTCTTCTTAATAGAGGTGGATAAGGGTTTTATACATTAAGGATTATGTCTACCTCATTTCCAATTATGGCACCTAGTGATTCCTTGTCAGTTGCAAAGGCATTCTTATATTTAAATAAGAGGTCAATCAATTTTTCTCTCATTTTTTCTGTTAATTCATGATTGAATTCTGTCTCTTTTAGTTTTTCAGTTATAAAAAATTCTTTTTCTGGGCTTTTTTCTTCATTCTTAATAACTGTAATTTGTCTTTTGTTATTGAAGAAGCCAAATTTTCCTCTTTTACTGTCCCCTATGGTGAAATATCTATCTTTTTGGTTGGAGATATATATGCCATAAGTTGACAAGTAGAAATACTTAATTTGTTTAATTTTTCTGTAAGATTATCAATAATCACATCATAATTAAGTGTCAAAGTTTTATTCTTGATATCTTATATATATTTCTAAAATTCCTGTTGTCTTTGTATTAATTTTTGGGTATGGTCAATTAAAACTTTTTATTTATTATTTTTAAAAATAAATTTAATGTTATCAATTTCCTTCTTGCTTTGTACAACAATTTTTGTTATAGATGATAAGTTGTTATTCATATCTTGTAAGGATAATAAGCTATTTTTGATTTCTTTAAGGGTTAGAATAATATTCTTTATTTCTGTTAAAGTATTCACAACATCTGGAGACAAGGTTATCTCTTTGGGAAATGCGGTTGTCTCATTCTTTGCTCCTCCTTGTCCTTGAATTCCATCAAGGTTCTGGCCATGTTGAACAAATTGTCCATGGCATCTTTTTGGATTTTTGGAATCCTGTAACCTGGGGAATATGGTTTTCTCCAGTTCTTTTTCTTTTTCTTCTTCCCTTCTTGGGGAAGCAGGTTGGCTTGGGGCTTGCTGGTAGAAGCTACTGGGGCTTCTTCCTTGGTTGCCTCCTTCTTTTTGGCATGGTACTCCTTGATTTTTTTTGATTTGAGGTTTGGATGATAGTGGAGTCCATCCATTGGAGTATCTCACTATTTCCTCCTCTTTGAGGAACTTTTGGAGGATGTGCCAGGAGTTCATCACTCCTTTGTGTATTTGTGGCAGCATTTCCCAGTCCTTGTACTTGTACACTGTGTAGTACTGTTTGTACTGGCTCATGTAGATGTCTATCTGAGCCCTCTTAATGTGATTTGTACCTATTTGAGCTACTCATACTTAGTTTCAACTCTGGTTCTGATATCATGGGCATTTCTGGGACTTGCCTTTGGGATAAGGCACTTCCTTGTGTGGATTCTGTTCTACTGGGGATTTTGCCCTTTCTTTTCCCTTTTGAGGGATAAATTCTACCACTGAGTCCAGCTCCATCTGATTGGATGGAGTATTGGGAGGCTTTTCTGGTAGCCATAATTTAAGAAATAAGAGATAAAAAGATTTCAGGACAGGAATATCTTTTCATGGAAATTTATAAAGGAGGTACTTGCCTTCAGAGTCCTTAATAGTGGGTCCTGGAAAGTTTAATTTCTTAGCTTTCTTTTTCTTAATGACAATTGGTGCTGGGGAGATTTGACAAGTTTCTTCCACCAATTTTTCAACAGTGGTTTGATTGTCCTCTGTTGGGTTGTATTAAAACACTAAAGAAGACAAATAAATATAAGTCTTTTTGTAAAAAGTGTTATTTTCTTTGTAACATATGGCAATTTTCCACATGAAAATTGCTTTTATATCTCAGAATAAGTGAAATGAATAAAGAAATGAATAAAAAATTTGATAAATTTTTTATTTGGTTTTCATATTTTTATTTTTTAAAGAATAAAATAAAAATGAAGATGATTCTTTTATAAAATCAATTTTTAATATAAAATTATTTTTTATTTATAAGATATCTCTTTTAATCACTAGAGTCACTCAAAAAAAGTTCTTTCTGGTCTAAGGATGTGAGAAACCAAGTGTAAGACAGTACAATTGCTTTACAAATGCCTCAATAGCTTTTAAAAAAAATAAATATAATTTATTCTTGGATAAACCCAGTTAGAATCTTTTTAAAGGTCTTTCAAGTAAATATCACAACCAGGCCCCCAAATGTAAGGTTTGACTATGAAAAAATAAGTCAAGATTACTTATATTCTCCTTATTTTACTATGAATGTCCTTATAAATAAAATAAATAAGTTAAAAAATAATTATAATAATAAAGAGTTATTATAATGAGGGCATAAAAAATAATTATCTTATTGAATAAATATATTAATATATTTTAAAGCACTTTATAATTGTTACCAACAAATAATAAAGGCGTAAAAGATGGTTTTTATTAATAAAAAATAATTAATAGCAATAGTATTACTTATATAAAGCTATATATTAATATAAATACTATTTATATTAATCAAAGAATTACTGATAGTAATAATAAAGAGAAATTATTATGATAAGAGAAAATAACCTACTTTTGATGCTTAATATAATAATTTTGAATGAATCTATGCCAAATAATGTAAATAAAACTTATATAAATTGTATTTACAAATAAAAATAAAAGAAATTACAAATTTTCTTGATTTTATGTGGAAATGAGATTTTCAAGAGAATTATAATAAAAAAAGAGAACAATTGGAGTAATCACATCAAAAATGATGATTATAGTAAAGATAGATTTTGGTATTTGATAATATAAGATACTTATATTAAAGAAAAAAGGATTTCACCTTTGGATTTAATTGTTTTATTGTTTTCATGCGTCTGAGGAGAAAATAGAGTAAAAAGAGCTCTATTTATAGTAAATACCTCCCATCTAGAGTCCAGTAGGCTTCTAGTAGATGTGTACTGATGGTATCCACTGGAAATAATCAGTATTCCAAGGTTTAGTGATGATTACGTCATGATCAAACCATCTTATCTCATTATTACACCATTATTTAGAGTTATCACTATAACTCTAAGTTTAATGACATAATAGGCTTGGCAGAAGCCTAAGATTTGTGGATTTTATCATTATTAATCATAATCTAATAGTATTCACCAGTTTTATCACTTATATAACTGTTAAACTTAAACTAAGATTACAGTGAGTGATCATAGATGATTAGTTTTAAGCTTAAACTTTGATCATTAATAACCTTTAAGTTATACATGCTAAAGCTACTCTGAGAGTCAATTGAGATAGCTTGGCATGTCCTCATGAAACTGCCAAGAGAATTTCATTACATCATAAAAACTCTATTTTTGATGGTTTTTCTTTTAACTCATCTTTTCTGTTGAAATTCAATATTTTAAACTTCAAACCTTGATTTAAAGGGGTTATAACTTGAATATTATGGTAAAAATTACATCATTATTCATGAATGAGCTAGTAGAATCTGAATAATTTTTTTAAGTTTGGACCACTTTCACAACAAAGTGGTCAACAGCTCCAGTGATTTTGTCCAATAAACCATTACAAGTTTGAACCTTGCTTATAGCTTGTAAAATAGAGTTCATATTTGTGTTCTTACAGTAATTACGTGGCCACTTTTTTTTGGTTTAAATCTCTATCTTGTATATTTCAAGAGATATTAGCTAAAAATAATGAATATATGCATTGACCAAAAAAGTGCATATATTCACCTTAATTCCTTAAGTATTTACTTTAGAGAATTGCCATATAATTGCTTTATGCATGGTCTTTTATGGGGAATCCAATGGTACAATTTATCTCACATATTGGTTCATTGGTTTCTGAGTCTTTTTTAGGGTATTATTACTTATTCTTCAGTTATTCTTGACTTTTCAGATATGCCACAAAAATGACATATGTGTATTTTAACATGGGGAATCTAATGGTGTGGCTTATTTCACATGTTTACCCATTAAATTATGAGTTAATACAGATTTTGTACCTATTTATGGTGCTTTCACTAGTTTTAAGATAAGTATAATTATTATAGAATCTTTCTTGTGACCTTTTTGGGTATGTGGTCATATCTCAATGGTGCACAATATTTAACATGGGATTTCTTAAATTCCCATCATTTTGGTGTGAAATTGAGATTTCTCTTCACCATTCTTTTATGTGGTATTGAAGTATATGCCATATTACCACCTCATAGAGTTAATTTAAGATTATTCACTCTATGGACATACCCTAGGAAAATGTTTGTACAGAATCCAGCTCTGGCTTTAAATACATAGAGTAACTTACTCACAAAAAAGTTATTCATCTTTTCTCAAATTCAGAATGATTAACTTTGAATATATGAATGACTTATGGGTTTTTCATAATCCGGAATTTATTTTACAGATAATTGTGGTGTAAGGTGTGGATATGAAACTTTGATAAAATATCAAGTACTTTTCCTGTCCTCAAAGTGTATAAGGTAAAATTATTTAAAAATCGTAAGAAATAGTATTTTAAAGAGAAAAAATGCCAATCTTATTGTTTTAAGCTTTATAAGTATAAAACAATACTATAATAAAGCTTCATTGTTTTACCAACAATAAAGATTTATCCAAAAATACTCTACAAGAGATATTTAAGGCTACAAAAAGAGATTTCAATTGGAATTAGTTGAGCAAAGAACTGCAAGCAATTAATTAAAGAACAAAGTATTTAAAAAGACATTTAAAGAGAAAACACGCCCAAAAGTGACCAGAGTGAATTTGGAAACAAAGTGACAAAGTTAACAGTGGTGAAAGATGCTTTAATCCACTTTTGGGGTGGTTCAGGGGTAAAAATGATTATAAGAGTTACAAACAATGATTATAATGATTTTTTCATGTGGCTAAAAGGTTCAAAATGTTTAAAAAAAGTGGTTGGAATCTTTTATTGATTGGTTTAACAGTGTTTAAACTAATTATAAAAGGAAAAGATTCTAACATGAAGAGAAAAGTGGGGCAAAGAAGACATTCTTTTATAGCCATCAATTCTCTTACTCCAAAAGTAAAATTTACTCTTGTCAGTCGTGAAAAACAGTCTGACAACAGAAAAGCCAATTATGGCATCATTGAACCCTGGTTTAGACCAAAAAAGGGTTGGTTTAAGCCATTTTAGACCCTTAAATCAGCCATTACTATGGAAATACCTGGTCTAGAGCCTTAAAAACACGTCAGAATGTGTGTAAGAGGTGTAGAAACCAGTTAAAACTGTTTTAGCTTAAGGGTAGTTTTACCCTCTTGGAAGCAGTTAAAGCTACCCTGGTTGGTATCAAAACCTCATCATCAATTGAGTCACAGACCCTGTGACTCAATTCCAGGCCAAAAGTAATGAACTTTTGCGTGGATTTTGACATCTCACGCCAGTCAGCAAGGAATTTGGGGGTATAGCTCCCCCTTAGAGCTAGAGTGTCTTTCCCCCCCAGAATTAATCTTTCCAATTTATTTTTTCTTTAATTCCTCAACATGTAATACAATTATAATTTACATCTGTAATTAAATTGAGTTTTCAATTACACATCTGTAATAATCAATAACTCATATGTAAATTAAAGTTCACTTATGTAATACACACACACATTTTGACATTTCAATTAAAAATGCTTCAGTTCCTCATAACTTCTAAGCTAAACACAACACCTCAATTTTAACACAAAAATTGATGGTTAACACCACATGTGGTGTGAATTAAATTAAGGTTTTGAGGATCTTCATACTTTTGTACAAAAAATACTAAAAACTTAATTCAAGCTTATTTAGAGTTGAGTTACAGAGATTTCATCCAGAGGTGACCCCACTTTATTTTTTATGAGGAATCCAATGGTGTGATAATTTCTTTATACTATTGGATAAAAAGTTATAATATATTTTATATAAATTTTTACCAAAAATATTTTAATTTCATAATTTTTATTAAAAATTCATTTTTACTTAATTTTTACAAGTAAAAATGTATTTTCATAATTCTAAATTTTATTTTAATCTCATTTTTAAATTCTAATTAAATTTTTATTTCTAAATATAAATATGTATTTATATTTCAATTTTATTTTTATAATATGAATCAATTTATTTGATTTATATTTTTAGCTTGATTTATCATTTGTGGTCTTTTGGGTATATGAAAATACCTCTAAGGCTCACATGTGGCCTATTTGGGTATGTAAAATACACCTCAAGGCTCATAGATCCTATAGGTATATCTCATAAAAATATGGAATATTCCAACATGTGTGGTAGGTTTTACTCAATAGTAAGTTTTCCATTATAAGCAAGGGTGTGGGTAGTTATTCCTTTTCATTTTGCCTTTTGAATAAAAAATTATTAACATATATTTCATTATATCTTTAAAAATTAAACATATTATTATTTTGATTCATTTATTAAAGTTTTTCTGTTCAAAATCAATTCTTCCAAAGAAACAATTGGAGCTTATAATCTTGTTGATGAGCATTTAGAATTAATGAATATTATACCTATGGATTAATAAAGTCTTAAGTGATTTTATATTGCTTATACATGGGTGGCATTTTCAATTAATAGTCAGTTTTTAATTATAAATCAGGGTGTATTTAGTGACCTTTTTTGATATTTTGGGGTTTTTGCATTCAAATCTAAGAAGGAGTTTTTAATAATATATTATGGGATAATTTTTTTATTTATTAATTCAAGTTCTTTTATTGAAAAAATACTGTCACAGAGTAAAAACTTTAATTCATAATTTTATTTATGTGGGTTTGGAATTTATTAATAATATACTTATGGAAGCCTAAATATCTCATTTGATTTCAGATTATTTGAAAATAAGAGTAAAAAAGAATTAAATTCCTTTTTGGATTAATTTTCAATTGGCATACCTATTATTGATATCTGGGATCATTTGAGTATTGAGAGAATATACTCTATGGAGCTTATTATGTAGATAAGTAATTATATTATATCTAGATATTTGATAATATCTCTTGTCCATTTACTTGTAAAAAGATGTTTTTTCTTTCTTTGCCTCAAAATATGAAGCACTTGTGATCAGTTGAAAGGAAAAATTAACTTAAATTTCATTTATCAAGAAAAAAAGCATATTGAGAATTAATTTTGGTGAATTATACATTACCTTGACACTTTTTTAATCAATAAGCTTCACTAAAATAAGAAAAGCAAAATTTAACTATTAAATTACATTTCAGTGAAGGAAGAGATATACTTGAAAATTCTAAATTAAAATTTATCACTTTATTATTCCAAGTTATTCAGTGGATCTGTTTAAAGCAAATGATATCATGATGAACTTTTATTGAATAATTTAAAAAAAAATGTTTTCTAATAAGATAGTACTATTTACGACTTAATGAGATTTCAATACTGTATAAGACTGCAAAATATAATTATAGGAATATTATGTTTTAGAAGAAAAGTGATATCCCTTTGAATATGAGGTATTGAATATCATTAATATTTATTTAATCTGTATTGAATCATTAGAAATAACAATTGGGTATTTGAAATCTCTTACAAATTTAATGTGAAAAAATAGGATCCTCTATTGAATACTTATCCCTCTTTTGAGAACTAAAAAAGGAAAAATAAAATGATTAAAAATAATTCTGAAATAATTGAAGTAGAAAAAAAAAAGAAATAGATATTTTCAAAGAAACAATCTTTCGTTATAAGATTATTTTTTTGAAAAATATGAATTGTTATTATGAAATAAAAATAAATAATTGTTGAATTAAAAAATCAATCCAGCTTATTTTTCATAGAATCAAATTTTCTTTCTCCGAATATATATCTAATTTAGAAGCTTAAATTGTTTTAAAATAATTGTTAAAGCTCAATTTCCAATCTATTTAATGTAAATATCTGAAAATATTGGGCATCTTATTAAGAATAATATTGGATCATTTAAATTTTTCTTACTTAATTTTTGAGCAGTTTTATTTGAATTGAATTAAAAAATTAATAAATTTTCCATATAGATTCTTAGAATAAAATAATATATATTTTCTATTTGATAGATTGAATAATGGAAATTGTATTTGTTTAAAGTAATTTCTCTTGAAGATTGATTCTTTACAAAATACAGGTAAGATAATTTTTGATTATTTCTGAAATCCCAATTTGAAGTTAGATTTGAGTAAAAAATTGAATCCTAATCTTTCTTTAAATCATTTTCCTTATGATATTTTTCAATTAAAATTATTAAAATAAAAATATTTCAGGTTTCAATATATTTTTAGCTTAATCTATTTCATATCTTAATACAATTTTTTCTCATCTTTTTGAGCTGATTTCATTCTTAAAAAGGAACTGATTAGTTCATCTATATATGAATAATTTCCATAATATATTCCAAATTAACTAATCAATAACAAAATAATGCCTTTAAGATAACAAAAATAAGTACATATATCAATTTACGTCTCATAAAATGGCTCTTCATAAAATTTATTCTTGAAGGAGTAAAATTACTTGATATTCCAAAATATAAGTCTTCAAGCTCATAACAACAGAATTTTTGATTTCATAAAAAGCTTTTTTCAAAAATAATTAAAATTCTCAATCTCAACATTCTTCTCAGTGATTTCCTTTAGGTTCTTAAATCTAATGAGATGTTAATATATAAACTTAGAAGTTTTGGAAATTAAAATGTAAATACTAAAGTTTTTTGCTATTTCTATTAGGGGGTGTCAAAGTCAACAAACCCAAACTTGAAAAACCCAGGCTTTAATGTGTAAATTAAATTGAATTTTTGAAAAATTCTGTTCCTCTGGGATTTGATGAATGAATTATGAAAAAAATTATATTTTAATATTAATTAACAATGTATAGCTGTATTATTTATCCTTTCAAGAAGAAATTTTTATGAATTCCTTGAACAATTGTAGTGTTTCATCATCATTCCTTGAGCCAAATAAAAACCCAAAAAGTCAAATATAAGGACCAACTATGGCCTTCATCCTTCATCTGGTCATCTAATATTCTCAGATTACTAAAGAATAAAAAATTTCTCTCAATAATATAAAGATTTTAGTCATGTTTTGGCACCAGTGGCTCAGATTACATAGGAAGGCCCCCTTTATCAAAGCAGCATGGATTTCAGATTAGGGAAATTGAGGTAAACAAGCAATTCTGTCGTTAATTAAGCCTAATCTCAAGAAGTATTTGAGATTGGTGGAAAACATAAAAAAAGGAATATATGGCAGCCAAAGAAATTGGAAATCTGACTGGATCTGGGATAACTGAAGAAAAAAATAGTAAACATATGAAGTCAATGGTTACAAATATTGAAATTAGTTGTCCTTTATTCATGAAAATAGATGAACCATCTTGTCACAAGCCCAATGTGACTCCAATTGCATATATAAAGTATTTAATGCTGGTGGTCTCAAATCTTCTTGAAGATTTCCAATGATATGAGTAATATGTTGCATAATGGCCAGTAAAGATGGATCAGACTTGGCCAGAGTTGGCCCTCCAGTACCTTCAGATTCCCCCACAGGAGCAGGGAAAACCTTGATACTATCAGACTCTTCCTCTTCACAATCTTCACCAAGACTTTCATAAGAGGTATTCAACATGTTAGGAAACACACCAACCACTCCTGAAAAAGATCTTGATATTCTGGGCCCTCTTCCTTCATGAATTGTGATGTTTCTTCCATAATTGGTGCTGCATCCAAACTTAACCTCAGTTGAGGAACTGCTTCAGTCCCATCAAGAGGCACTTTTGGTGTTGGAGTGACAAAATCTTGAGTTCTGGCCTACAATCTTGTCCATCTTTCAGGAGGTGAATGTCAAACAGGAATTATTTTTTCAATAAAATGAAATAAATCATGAATAAATAATCAAAATTTGAATTACAAAAAACTTGAGGAAAATATAAATATGAAAGCTTCAAGTCAAAATAAAATCAATATTTTGAAGAAAAATAAAATCAATCAAAGAATCTTGAGGATTTTAGTCAATAGATCTTGAGCAAAATCAATGAAATCAAATGAATTTCTGAGGAAAATCAATCAAAAAATCAAATCAATTAAGCTTTAATATAAAATCAACATCTTGAAGTCAAGATCAATTATATGTCAAATCAATAAATAAAAACAAAAATCAAATAAAATTTCCTTAAATAAGAATTCTTGAATAATGAATGAAAGTAAAGTTTTATTAATGAAATGAATTTTGTAACCAATCTGAAAATCAAAATGAACCTGTGACCTGAAGTAAAACTGAATGGAATAAAAAGAGAATAAGAATGGTCAGCAAAACAATTTTAAGGGAAAAGAAATTTTTTGATAAAGATTGAAGAAATTTATAAAGAGAAATCTATTTTCAAGAATGAAAGAGTGATTCAAAATTCAGACAATTGAAGGAAAAGTCCCCAAGAGCACAAAAGTGTCATAATTTATGAATTACCTATTTGAAAATGAAAAATATAGAATATGGAATGAAAGAATAAATGATGAATTAATTAATCTAATTTCACAGGAGCTCTTGGAAATAAAAAGAGTGGCCTAGCACTCCAGAATCAGGGAACTGACTTGGAATGCAAGTACAAGATGAGATGAAGAACAAGAAAGAAAGCAAATGGACAAAGAAAAAAAAGTAAGTCCTTTCTTTACTTTTTTTAACCTGTAAGAGAGAAAAATGGAATCTGTAAAGGATATGACCACCAATATCCACTGGGGGGCAAGAAAAGAGGTGAAAATGACTGACTTAATAATATAAGTATTCACCATTAATATTACAGAAAATAAAAGATAAAAGTAAATAATACTATATTAATCAACTGGGGGAAAACCTTCCCAGGGTTGAAAAAGAAGCTGGTATATGTGACAAGTTGAGAGCTTGACTACTTCAGGCTGAAAACTGGGATGTATTGAATCCTTGAAGATGTATTGATTTATTGAGGAAATGTACACCTGGCCAAATTAGGAAATTAACAGGGTTGAGTGATCTTCCCAGGGTGTATGGTTGAAATAAATGTCTCTATAAAGCAGTACTGTATTGAATGAATGTTGTTTAAAAGGTGAATTAATGGAGAATTGACACTTAAAACTGGTTTGGAACTGCCTCTTGAATATCCCTTGAAATGAAACTGCAAGTATTTCATTGGGGGAATACTGCATACTTGAGAACAAAATATGTTTTATGATTGAGCTGGTTAGTATTGAAGGAAAAAATTGAGCTTGAGCCATGATTAATCTCCCTTAAAATATTTTGCATTAAGGTATGAAAGGTATTTTTGAGATTAAAGTATGGATTCTTGATTTGGTAATCATTGGATTTATGGTGAAAGAAGAAGCATAATGGTGTATAACACATAACACCATTTATGGAACTTCTTGTTCTTAAAAGGGAAAGGCATCCGAAAGTCTTCTGGAGGATGGCCTTGAAAAACATTGGAAAAATGTGGGTTTTATGGCTTGAGAGGCTGTCTGGGTGTTTTGGCCAAAACAAGCCTGTACAGGCCTAAACCTTTATTTGCACAAAAATGTACCAAATTCCCCAATATAGAGATTAAGCCTCAAATGGACTAATATGGCCATTTCACCATATTTTCCATATTTTATAGGAAATTGGAATATTATGAAAAAATGAACAAAAGTGAATAGATTGTAAAAAATGTTTTCAAATCTTAAAAAGAATAATACAGCCTTTCTGTTATTTATTTCCCCTATTTACTGAGAAATTCTTAAAATTAGCCAAGAATGGCCTGATAATGGTGAAGGGGAAAGGTTGGCCCCATATGATGAAATGGCCACAAAATGCCAAAAAAGTGAAAATGACCAATTTGGCTAGAAAATAATGGATATGGCCAAATTTCCATAAATTGAATATGGAATTTATATGCCCTAGAATTGTCCAAGAGTGTTATTTTCCAAGGTTGTGAAAGAACCCCCCCAACCTTGAAGGGTGAGCTCATGAGCACAAGTATGAGGTAGGGCCTTTTGAGGCTAATTGGAAAGAGTTTGAGACAGGGAGTCACAGAGGAGTTATTTTAGAGAAAAATTTGAATCTTATTCTATAATTGAAATATTTTGTGGGGATTTCTTTGTCTGCTCTTGAAATTGGCTTTTGTACTTGATGAAATTTTGAATGATTGATGATAATTGAATAAATTGAAATATGATCTAATAGAAGAAAATTTAAAAGAAAAGAATGAAGTGGAGGAGGTTTAAATCTTGATCACAAGGGTTGATAATGGATTTGAATTGGCCAAGGACCTGGAAAAGAAGATTTGATTCAAGGTGCTCACAGAGTGGCTGTTACAACTATGGGAAATACCCCCCTAATGGGTGTTTATGGCAGCTCACTGCATGACCCATTTATGGCCAATTGGCCTCTGGAAAACTCCAACTATCCCTGGCCATATCCTGAACCCATCGACTCTTAGCAATTTGTACATCATCTTTGCCCTCAGACCTTTCCCACTTAAATGGGGCCTGGGGGTTCTTTTGCCCCTGAAACCATCACCAGGGCCTCTGGCCCACCCTCTTTGATGAGGGTGTTTTTTGCCCATTAAGGCCCTTTATGGCCTATGAACTGTACACCACAGCCTGCATAATACAGCCCACAGTCTGTAAGCCCATTTATCCCCCTTTTGGGCCAAAGGGCCATACCTCTGACCCCCAATCCTTCAGGGCTAAAATGTCCCAAAACCTCAAATTGGCCATTTCTCACCATGGTCCCACAAAATTAAGTAATGGCCTCTGGCAGTCACAAGAGGACACCAGCCACCCTTACTAGGGCTTTCCTCTCAAGAAAAAGGAAGGAATACCCCAATCCTGGATGGGGCATATATGGTATTATATATCATTATGCACCATTTTTCCTCAGAAATTCAATGGTTACAATTTCAAAACTCAATCATTTAATCTTCAAGAAATTCACTAGTCCATCAGCATATTTCAAAGGAAGGTTTCAAAAGACTCAGGCTTGTAAGTTTTGGGGACACAGAAGACCATTTGAGGAAATCGAATCCCTGGCCCTTCAGGTATTGGCCAATTTCAACACAACATTATTCCCCCAAGGCAATACTTCCCAAGGATTATTCAATGGTAATTTCAAGAGGTTTCTACTTCTCAAATAGGTTTCCAAGGCATAAGAAGCTTCAGAATTCCTTGGACAACTCAATTGATCCATAAAGGCTGTATTTAAGTAACCTGTATGGCATTGAACCTTTTGGGTCAATTCATTTTCTACTATGGGAAGTCAAGACACACAGCTCTTTTCTCAAGATGGCCAGAACTGTATTTTCCCAAAAAATTTAATACAGCTGGGTTCTCAACCCTCCAGGATCAGGTTTTCAACCTTTCACACATACTGGCCACCTTTTCACCCCTGGGGAAGTTTTCCCCAGTTAATTCACCTATTATATTTATTTTGATTAATATTCTCTTTTAATTCTTGAAGTTAAATACTGATATTCATGATTCAGTAATTTGAACCTTATTCTTTGCCTGTAAGTGGATATTGGTGGTCATATAATTTACTAATTCCATAGCTCTTTCTAAAAGGTTGAAGCAGTGAATTGAGGATTAATTTGGTTAGCTCTTTTGCCTTTGTCTTCCTTTCTTATCTTCTAAAGAATTGTACTTTCTCTTACTCTTTCTTAAAGAAATACATTATTCATTTAATTTCTTTATTCTTTTGGAGCCCTCCAAGTGAATTATTTATTCCTGAGTGCCAGGCTAATCTTGTTCTTCCCAAGAGCCCCTGTGAAATTAGATTAATTAGCCAATAATTGATTTTTATTATGTTAATACATTTTTCTTATTAATAAATTCACTAATTTCATCAAAATTATGACTCTTTAATGCTTATGAACCTAATGATTATTAATAGCTTCTCAATTTTTTCTCACTCATTCTTCATCATTGAAAATTGATTTATTATTTGTATTTTTATCTCAATCCCTATCAAAGATTTCTTTTCTTTTGAAATATGTGGCTGACCATTTTAGTCATTTTATTCCATTTCATTTTAATCCAGGTCCCAGGTTATTTTTGATTTTCAAATTGCTCTCAAAATTCATTTCAGAAACAAATCTTCATTTTTAAATATTATTCAAGAATTATGATTCACATAAAGATTTTCATCCAATTCAACATTGATTGATTTTTGACCTCAGGAATTTGATTGACCAGAATATTTATTGACTTGATTTGATTATTGATTGTTTTTTCCTTACAAATCAATTTTATTTAGTGATTTCCCTCAAGGATTATTGATCTCAATTCCCAAAGATTTTGATTTTGATTGATTTTGACATATTCATTAATTTGATTTTATCAAGATCCCTAATTTAATTGTCCTTCAAAGTTAATTTATTGGCTGACTGACCTCAAGAAAATTTTGATTTTGATTTTTCCTCAAGATACTGATTTTGATTGCGACTTCAAAGACTTTAATTTTGATTTTACTCAAGTTTTTATATTGAAATTTTGATTTTACATTCATATATTATTTCCTTTTATTCTGAAATTCATTCCTGTCAAACATTAACCTCTTGAAAGACAGACAGGATCTCAGTTCAGCACTAAAGCTGTTCTTAATCCAATTCCAAGAGCTTCTATTGACGGCAACCCAGCAGTTCCTCAACTGAGGGCCCACTTAGACAAAGGAAAAAATATAGAAGGAGCAGAACCATCCAGGAAGGAAGAGGGCCAAGAAGGTCAGATTAATTCTCAGGAGTAGTTGGTGCTTTTCAAGGTATTTAAAAGACAACTCTCAAAGGTATTGGTGAAGATGATGCAGAGGAGGAGAAGAATTCTGCCAAAGAGGAAGGGTATGATGATACCAAGGCTTCCCCCCTCCTATGGGGGCATCTCAAGGTATTGGAGGGCCAACTATATTCCAGTCTAATCAGCCTAAACCTTTTTTATTTGAAAACATGCAACAAATGACACAAATAATGTCCAATATTCAACCAGCCTCATCTTCTGAAGCTTCAAGACCACCAGCCTTCTTTTATGGGACTAAACCCTTCAAAGTGATCAGTTTTATTCAGTCCTGCCAGCTTATCTCTCAAAATGACGCGGAAGATTTCTCTGAAGAAAGGAAGAAAATTATTTATGCCACTTAATTTCTCACCTGCAGGGATGAAAAATGGATTGAGACTTATATTTCCAATCTCACCAATCCACACCCAGCTTACCTCCTCAATAACTTGGCCTTATTGAAATCCCAAATTGTTTCTTTATTTGGGGACTAAAATGAAGTTAGAAAAGCTGAAGCAGAGCTGAATGGCCTAAGAATGAATGAATGAGGTCATTTCTCTTCATATATTTCTTATCTCAGAAGTTTGGTTTCAATAACTGGAGATTTGGGGGAGAGGGATTATATGCATCATTTAAGGGAGGGATTGGCCTCCCATCCTTCAATAATTGATTCTCTTCAAGTCTTAATAAAAATTACCCTGGAACTTGATACCAGGTACCATGAGAGGAAAAAAGAACAGAATAATTTGCAAGAAAAGAAGACTGAAGAATAAAAGTAAAGTTCTTCAAACCCTCAAAATTCTTCAAGATCAAGGTACAAGATGAAGAAGAAATATAATTTCCAGAAGAGGGACAAGCCCCATTCCTCTTTTTTAAATCAGGACTACAAGCTGATGGATTCTGAAGAAGAAAGAGGGCTGAAGGAAGGCTTGTGTGCCTATTGTGGTGGGAAACATAATATTGAGTCTTTTGTAAAAATGCCCAAAAATCAGCTTAACCAAGCAGCAGGCAGAATTCCCAGCCAGGGAAAAGCCTGAGTAAATATCATGTTGTGTTCAATGGTCTTCACTTCTTTCCACCCAGAGCACAATTGTGCATTCTGAAAACTAATTTCAAAAGTTCTCTCAAATGTTTTTTTCATTATCTTTCTGATGTTTTTAAATTATTATCATTAATTCTGGTGCTAAAAACTCATTTATTGCAAAGCAGTTTGCTCACAAGTATTCTTTGACCATGTCAGAACTTCCAGAGAAGATTTCTCTTATTACTTTAAACTCATCAGAGTCCCCTTCTTTATTTGTCACTAACAATACTAGATATATGGTTGAGCCTCCTTCCTTCCCAAGCTTTTAATGGGATTTTTTAGTAATTGATACTTCCAAGGGAGAAAACCTCATATTGGGCTTCAAATTTCTCAATAATTTAATATATTGAGTGGAGGAAAGGGCTGCTCACTTTTAATCCTGATGATAAGGACTATAATGATCCTTCCAAATCTTTCAGTAATGAATTTCCTTCTGCCAATACATGTATAGATCTGGTTGGTGATTCTAGAACACCATCATTCCCAACTTATGTCAATATTCCTTCTCCCCATTCCTATCAGTAATTTCTACTATCTAGAGATGAAGTCTTCAAAGAGATAAACATTTTTGGAGAAGATAATTCTATATCTTCACTTCATCTCTTCCATGGGAATGTGGGCCATCCTACTTCATCTTACCATGACTCCCTGCAGGAGGTGTGGGATAAAGAGCAAGAGCCAGAAGAAATTGAAAACATGATTAAGGTTGTTTCTTCTGCTTATAACCACTTTTAGGATGTATTCTGAAAGGTGAAAGCAGAAACATTTACTCCTCACTGTGCCTATGTTCATCATATCAAACTGTAGGGGTCTCTACCTCCAGTTGGGTTCATCTAATCACTATCAAACCAAGAGTAAGAGACACTCAGGGCCTCAATTTCAGATAATTTAAAGAAATTTTTCATCCAGAAAAGCTCCTCTTCAACAGGATCACCTGCCCTCTTTGTTGAAAAGAAAGATGGTGGCCTTTGTTTGTGTGTTGATTACTGAAAACTGAATGCTGTTATTAGGAAGAACAAATATCCTGTTCCTCTTGTGAATCTGAGGCTCTTCTATCTTCTCCAAGATTGATTTTCATGGGGCATATAGCATTCTCAGAATCAAGAAGGGTGACAAACACTTGAAAACCTTTAGAAATAAATATGGAAGTTATGTGTACTTGGTTATGCCATTTAGGCTTGTCAATGCTCCTGCCTCTTCAAAATTTTGTCAATGAAATTTTACCTGATCTTCTAGATGTTTCTGCTATGGTTCATTTGAATTATATTAAGGTTTTTTCCAAGTATGAGGAAGAACATTTCACTCATGTGTTCACTGTTCTTGACAGGATCAGAGCTAATAACCTCTTTGCTAAGGCTTCCAAATGCCTTTTCCATGTGTCAAGTGTGGAGTCTATAGGTTATGTTGTTTTTTTCTGAAGGCCTAAAGATAGAATAATCAAAAATTAAGCAAATTCTTAATTGGCCTCCTCCAAGAAACTCCAAGGCTCTAAAATAATTCCTTGCCTTTTCCAGATTCTACTTCCAATTAATCAAGAATTGTTCAAAGACAATCAGTTCAATAACCAAATTTCTCAAGAAAAATTCAGTTGTCCTCCTCAAGAAGAACAATATTAGCCAGCTTAATCAACTAAAAGAGGCTTTCACCACTGCTCAAATCCTTCCCTACCAATCATTTTAGAGACTGATGCGTCAGAGTATGTCTTGGGCACTGTAATTAGCCAGGTTTCTGACTAAGGAGAAAATCCCATTGCACTTGATAGCCAAAAGTTTATTCCAGAAAATATCAACTATGTGATTCATTACAAGGAATGCCTTGGAATAGTCTGGTCACTCTAGCACTTCAGGGCTTTTTGTAAGATGTGACTATGAAACTGATGATAATATTACTATTAATCAACAGTACTATGTCCGTTCTTATGAAATATAATAATAAAATATTATTATAGCCACAATTAAATAATTAAAGAATTATTTCTTTCATGTGTTAAGCACTACTAGTGATTTTAACAGTGAGCAAGTAATTGTCTACAAGAATCAATTACAAGAAGAATTTAATAATAAAAACTTCTTTTATTAAAATAATAAAATTATTTTAATATATAATTATCTTTTGCAAGAATAATTATAAAGCTAATCCTTGAAGAAAACTATTACTAGAGAAAAACTTGAAGAATTAAAGATAAATGACTCACTAATACTCCAAAGAACTTATTGATAGATAAAAGTAGAGAAATTTGACGTAGAATTGTGGATTTAAGAGATCAAAATGATTTATAGCAGGATTACAACAATATATAGTTGGATTCTATGATTTCACGTCTTTCTGATTGATTCTGAAAGATTTAAAACACTTAAGAATAGTTTAACTAATATTTACTTGTTGGTAACAATGATATAAAATGATAATAAGATGATCATAATACAGAAAAAAACAGCAAGAAGAGGCTTCTTTTGAGTCAACAACAGCTCACAGAGGCGTGCCATGGAGCAAACTGAAAAACCAGTGAGTGAGAAAACAATAAACCTTTTTGGATTAATGATTGCATCATCTGTTGTCACATAAGATTATCATAATTACTTAATTGATGCTTTTACGTGACTACCAACCCCAATATGGTTAATAATAAAAGGAGTAACATCAGTAAATCTTCTTTTATTCCAAAATAATCATTGATTTCTCAAAGTTATCAAAGTTATTGTGAATTTTTGAAGATTCAGTGTTTCACATAGAATGGTCAAAAATGGACTGTAAGTGAAACTTTTAATTCTTTTTGGTTGTACCATAGATAATACAGTTCTCCATTGGTCCTGAAAGTTTCAGAAGGATTAATTAAGAATTGTATTTTTAATGAATTTTTGAAGTTTTTACCTCATTTCTATGTAGAATTGCAAATATCAGTGTTTCACTGGTTGCTATGAGGTAAATCAATGGATACAAGTCCAAAAAGGGTTTTAATTACTCTTTTGGGGTTTATCCATGGAAAGTCATTAAGAATTGACGTGGTTACAGGAGTCTAAGTAGCTCTTTACCTCCTTGGCACGTCAAAATAGCAGGTTATTTGCTATTTTCTTAAGATTTACAGTAGTTGTGACATGGTAACCAAGTTCCCAAAGAGGTTTAGTTTACCAATTGGGTCAAGATCAGCCATGGAACCAAGATTTGGAGCTATCCACGCCTCTGGGTCCTCAGAAGTTGGGTACCCTGGCTCTCTTTGATGTCTTTTGTCCCCCTTGCCTATTTTTTATGTCAAAATAGTAATTTAAGCTTAAAGTGAGATATCCACTATGGGTGTACCAAAGGTCCATGTAAGAATACCATGATATTAAGTGCTCAAAACATGCATAACACTATTCTTAGTGTATATGTAACATGGGATTTCTCACATTCCCATTATTTTGGCGTAAAATCAAGAAAAACAAAAATTTTCACGGATCTTTTATGTGGTATTAATGATGTGGTGTTGAAGTATTTTCCATATTACCACCTCAAAGAGTTAATTTGAGCTTATTCACTCTATGGAGCTACCCTAGGTGAATTTTTGTGTAGAATCCAAATCTGGCCTTAAATCCATGGATTTACTTACTCAATAAAAAGTTATTTATCTCTTCTGAAATCAAAAATGAAGAATTTTGAATATATGCATGATTTATGAGTTATGTATAATTCAAAATTTCTTTTTAAGATAATTGTGGCCTATTTGGGTATGTAAAATATACCTCAAGGCTCACACTTTTCTTCTTTCTCTTTCTTTTCCCTTTGAAGTTCTCACCAATCATTCCTCTATTCAATACTTCAAAACCTCAAAGGTCCTCAATCTCCATCAAGACTTCTGGGCTGGCTTTTTTTCTGAATTCCACTTCTCAATCACCTACTGTCCTGGCTTCTTGGCTACTTTTCTAGATGCATTATTACATTGGGACAGAATGTACCCAGAGAGGGGGAGGATTTCATCAGCAAGAATACAATAAATTTTCCACAACTAATTAAGCAAGATGAATTCCAACCCTAGAAATTATTCTCAGTCAAGGTGGGCTAATTTTCAAATTTGATTGATTAAATTAAGAAGGCATTATTGAAGCATTTTAAATATATAAGTATTTTTCAAGAGCTTGGTAAATGTAAATATTTTGAAGATTATTTTCTTTATCCTTCTTCTAAACTTCTTCTCTTCAAAGGTTGGTTGGTGGTCTCAAATGACCCCACAATTAAGCTCAATATACTTCAAAATCATCATGATTATCCTCTAGGGGCCACCCTGGCCAAAAGAAGACTCTCAAACTAGCTAAGAGGGATTTCCACTGGCCTGGAATGAATAAATTTATCAAGTATTCTGTTTCATCCTGTAAAAAGTGCACAAGAAACAAGAATATTCATCCAAAGAAGCTTCAATTAATAAATCTTCTTCCAATTCCAAATGATCCTTGGACGTGTCTTTCAATAGACTTAATAACTCAACTTCCTCCGTCCAATTCCTTTGATTCAATTCTGGTCATTGTGGAAAGGTTCTCAAACATGGCAGTATTGATTCCAAAAATTCTTTCAGTTACTTCACTGGAGTTTGCCAATTTATTAATGAGGAATATTTTCTTAAAGAATAGCCTTCCTTCAAGAATTTTAAGTGATAGAGGTTCACTTTTTGTTTCTTCCTTCTGGACCAATCTTTGTCAGCAGCTCAAGATAGCAATTGATTTTTCAGCTTCTTATCAACCTAAAACTGATGGACAGACAGAGAGGGTAACTAAGATACTAGAAAAGTACCTTTGGATTTATGTCAGTCATCATCAAGATAATTGGCACACCTGGCTTCCTCTGGCTGAATTTGCCTACAATCACTCTGACAACTATTCAACAAAAAAATCACCATTTATCACTGTTTATGTAAGAGATCCTCAATTTGAATCAGCTCATATCACTCAAGACACTCCTTATGGAAAGCTATCTTCAAAAATAAAGTTGGTGCAGAAAGATTTCAAGAGTGAACTAGAAGTTTCCATAAATTGGTTGAAGAGGTATGCAGATAAAAGTAGATAAAGTCCACCTGTTTTCAAGCCTGGTGACATGGTATGGCTTTTCTCCAAGAACATAAAATCAACAATACCCACCAAAGAACTTTGAGAAAGATGTTTGGGTCCCTTTCAAATGTTAAATAAAGTCAATACTCATGCCTACCAGCTAAAGCTCCCATCTCAATGGAAGTCCCTCCACCCACTGTGTGAGCCTGTGAGGTAGGTATAACATACCCATAAGGCCACAAATAACTTTATACACAGTTAAAATTGTCTTCAACAGACTTTTTGATTGAATTTAAAATAAAAAATAACAAAAAATGAGTATAACTTTTTTTTCGATAAACAAAGTTATAGATATTATGTCATTTTTGGATTCTACACCAAAAATAACCTAGGGTACATCCATAAGGTGTTATACCCAAAAACACTTATTTCTTATGTTATTAGAAGATTTAAGAATCTCACAGTATTAATTTAACTTTTTTAAACAAAATTTAAAATTGTTAAATTTAAGCTTAAATAAGCTTAAATTTAAAGTTGCATAAGGTTTATGCAAACTTACCAAAATTTTAGTTAAAATTGAGGTGTGGTGTATATTTACTGAATTGGCTAAGGATTTGCCATACAGAATGTAAATCCTGTGTGAGCTCAATTTAAAAGGGTTTAAGGCCATAGTATGGCTTTAAATAAATAAAAGGGCAAAATCCACGCAAAAAGGTGGGACAAAGGAAAAAGACCAAATAGAGCTGGGATACCCAACTTTTTGGATCTGCAAGGATTCAATTAAGGTTTTCCACCTGTATTGGAGGATTTTCAACCTTATTTAAACTTTAAGCTTAGACTTTGATCCAACATTAAAGTTTAAACTGGCTTTATCCCAAATTAGACAGGAATTTCAAGCTGCCAGAGGGTAAATCCCAATATGCAGGCTTGAATTCAAGGTTTTAAGAGCTGTCAAAGCTTAAAACTTTTAGGTTTCAAGAATTAAAACCTTATCAAAACTCAAGGTTTGGTGTGTATTGCTATTTTACATGGAAAAATAGGAATAACTTCAAAATTCATTAAAACTCCAATTCTTAATGGATGCGCTTGAACATTTCACATAGCATACAATTTAATATTATCTACATATAAATTAAATTTTAGGTATCTTTTATAAATGAATTTTCTTGGTAATTAGACTGGAAATTTACTCTTTTAATTAAAGCTCAAAGAAAATTATAATTTCTTTAAAAATTAATTAAAAATTGAGTTTAAGATATTTCTGCTTGAAACTCTATTTTTAAGTTGTTCATGTGATGAACTTTAATATAAATAAGTTTATTTATATTAAAAACTTAAAATAATTAGCTTAAATGAGGATTAAAGTTACATGGAGCTAACAATAACACTGATAACTTTAAATTGGAATTAAAATTAAGTTACCTTAAGTTAAGAGCTTTATTTTTAAAGCATGGTTTTTCAGTTTTGACCTGAGCACGCCCTCTATATCCATTATGAATCATGAGAGCTGCTCTGAAGACATAAAAAGAGTCTTTTCATCACTGTTTTTGTCCATCATTCATTATCAATCCAATCATATTACAAATTTAAACAGGTAAAGTTTTATTAAATATAAAAT
Source organism: Austropuccinia psidii (assembly GCA_023105745.1). Taxonomy (NCBI): domain Eukaryota; kingdom Fungi; phylum Basidiomycota; class Pucciniomycetes; order Pucciniales; family Sphaerophragmiaceae; genus Austropuccinia; species Austropuccinia psidii. The sequence goes on along the minus strand of JALGQZ010000003.1, from coordinate 63,709,449 downwards.
CTTATTATTAAAGTAATTCTTAAGTTATTTTATTCTTCATTAATTAAAATTAAAGAATTTAAATCATAAAATTTAGATTATTGTTGTAATCACCAATAATATATTTTATTATATAAAATTAATCATCTTAAATATCCTTCAAAATCCACAAATTCCTCTTAAAAACTCTTTAATCATAATTCTTATTATAAAAATTTGTTTTATCTTTAAAATTATTGATTTTTGGCGTGTTTTTAGCTTATAATAATTATTTAATATAATAACTGTTGTTGTTTGACTTGTTGTATTAAATAAATATTATAAGTAAGTTTTCTCTAAAATTCTATATTTTTTTTATCTAGTATTAGTTTTTTTATATAGAATTTTTATTCTATAAGAATTATTTCTGCACTGTGTGTGTTTAATTCTTTTATAAATAATATTTATATTATTTATAAGTGGTTAATATTCATATTTTCCACATGTAATTGTCTCATTAAGAGCTTTACACTTCTTATTGTTATAACTGTCAGTGACTATAGCAATAATAGAATAATTATAATTTATTATAATTATTAAATTTATTTTTTTCATATATAATTATTTTTAATAATTATATTTAAATTTGTGGTTGTAATATCTCAATATATTATATATTTCTACTGAGGACAGTCATAATACTCTTGATTTTGCTACTATTATCAAGAGTTTCATAGACAAACCTTACACACTGTTCCATATTTCTCTCCTTGAACTGGTAAATACTTCAACAATCTCAAATTGGCATCATGAGCCTCCACCTCCAATCATCATTGAAGAAGAAGAGCAATAGGAAGTCTCTCAAATACTGAACTCAAAGCTCAAGAGAGGAAAATTATGGTATTAGGTGGAATGTAAAGGTTTCAGTCAAGAGCCAGAAAGATACACTTGTGAGCCAGCTGAAAACCTCAAGTATTTTCATCAATTGTATCCTGACAAGCCAGGAAAGGATTTTTCAAGAGCTTAATCTTTTATGGTACTTAGTGGGGAGAGGATTTCATTAAAGTAAGTTCCCACTCCTGGTATGAACCTTTAGATTTATCATACCTTTCTGTTGTAAGAATCACCTTGGCCACTCTGTGAGCACTTGTCAATTTTGTGGACACAGGACCTTTGGCCATGCTTTCAACATTTTTGATCTCAAGTTGTGGGAACTACTTTTGTTGTGGAAAGTCCTTTTGTTATGGGAACTCCTTTTGCTGTGGGATAAATATTAGGAAGTACCTTGAGGGGTAAATCATTGGGGAGTCCTTTTTGAATTTCAGAATTAACCAATAGCCATGGGTGCTAAGGTGTATTAGCTGTCACTCTAATTGTAAGGTGTGGATATGAAACTTTGATTAAAAATCAAGTACTTTTCCTGTCCTCAAAATTTGTATAAGGTAAAATTCAGTTAAAAATAGTATGAAATATTATTTTTAACAGAAAACACGCCAATTTTATTGTTTATAACTTTATTAGTATAAAACAATAATATAAAAATTTATTGTTTTACCAACAATAAAGATTTATCCAAAAAATACTCTACAAGAGATATTTTAAGGCTACAAAAGAAATTTCTTCAAGAGCAATTTCAATTGGAATTAATTGAGCAAAGAACTGCAAGCAATTAATTAAAGAACAAAGTCTTTAAAAAGAATATTAAAGAGAAAACACGCCCAAAAGTGACCAGAGTGAATTTGGAAACAAAGTGACAAAGTTTACAGTGATGAAAGATGCTTTAATTCACTTTTGGGGTGGTTCAGAGGTAAAAATGATTATAAGAGTTACAAACAATGATTATAATGATTTTTTCACGTGGTTAAAAGGATTAAAATGATTTAAAAGTTGTGGTTGGAATCTTTGATTGATTGGTTTAACAGTTTTAAACTAATTAATAAAAGGAAAAGATTCTAACATGAAGAGAAAAGTGGGGCAAAGAAGACATTCTTTTATAGCCATCAATTCTCTTACTCCAAAAGTAAAATTTACTCTTGTCAGTCGTGAAAAACAGTCTGACAACAGAAAAGCCAATTATGGCATCATTGAACCCTGGTTTAGGCCAAAAAAGGGCTGGTTTAAGCCATTTTTAGCCATTTTTAGCCATTTTAGACCCTTAAATCAGCCATTACTATAGCAATACCAGGCCTAGAGCCTTCAAAACACGTCAGAATGTGTGTCAGAGGCGTAGAAACCAGTTAAAACTGTTTTTATTATGATTGTTTTATCTTAAGGGTAGTTTTACCCTCTTGGCAACAGCTAAAACTACCCCAGTTGGTATCAAAACCTCATCATCAATTGAGTCCACAGACCCTGTAACTCAATTCCAGGCCAAAAGTGATGAACTTTTGCGTGAATTTTGACATCCCACGCCTGTCAGCAAGGATTTTGGGGGTCTAGCTCCCCCTTAGAGCTGGAGTTCCTTTTCCCCCCCAGATTTAATCTTTCCAATTTATTTTTCCTTTAATTCCTCATCATGTATTATACTTGTACTTTACATATGTAATTCAATTCAATTGTACAGTACAATACATTAATAATTGACACCTCATATGTAAATCAAAGTTCACTTATGTAATACACGCGCACATTTTGACATTTCAATTGAATTCAATTGAAAATACTTCAATTCCTCATAACTTCTAAACTAAACACAAAACCTCAATTTTAACATCAAAATTGATGGTTAACACCACATGTGGTGTGAATTAAATTAAGGTTTTGAGGATTTTCAACTTTTGTATTGAAAATACTAAAAACTTAATTTAAGCTTATTTAGAGTTGAGTTACAAGAATTTCACTCAGAGGTGACCCCACCTGATTTTTTATGAGGAATCCAATGGTGAAATAAATTTTATATGTTTATTTATTGGATAAAAAGTTATAATAAATTTTATTTAACTTTTTTCCAAATTTATTTATTTTTTCACAATTTTGTTAAAATTTCATTTTTACTTAATTTTTTCAAGTATAAATGTAATTTTATATTTACAAAATTTAATGTATTTTTTATTTTTAAATTATAATTAATTTTTTATTTTTAATATAATTTTATATTTATATTTTGATTTTTATTTTAATAATATAAATAAATTTATTTTATTTATATTAATATGTTATCTTTTATATTTGTGGTCTTTTGGGTATATGAAATTACCTCTAAGGCTCACATTCCCTCCCCCTAAAAAAGAATATTACTTTGTAATATTGGTGTTTCTAGTGTGTCTGAATCTCCTCAGGAGTTTGGTAGCTTCTGGTATATTTTTTTCTTCTAACCATTCATCTTCACAAGCTGGGTCACTGTACCTAACAAGGTATTCCCTTACTTTCTTGGTTCTTAATTTCCTTTCTTTAAGAACTTTGGTTATTTTCTTAGTACCAGATGTCTCAATAGGAGGTATAACTTGGGGAACCTTATTCCTCAAGGGAAATTTCTCAGCATCACTAGATTTATATGGTTTTATCAAGCTCACTGGAAATGTAGGGTGCTTATTGCTAAGTTCTTCAGATAACTCTACTTCAACAGCATTCTCTCCATGGAGGGCCTTAATCACAAAAGGTCCTGCAAAGGAGTCTTTCAACTTTTTACATCCTTTGATGTTATTGAAGTTAGTGGTGGATACAAGAACTAGGTCCCCCACTTTGAAATCTGGAGTTGCATGAGATTTATCCCATTTGTCTTTAGCATATGCAAAAGAGTCCTCCATGCATCTTACTGCATGCTTTCTAGCTTTGTCTAGCATTCCTTTGAAGCTAGCAGCTGTGGGATGTATTTCAATTAAGTCTTTCCTCAAGGAGTCTTGGGGTAACTTGGGGTTCCATCCTTTTTCTAGAATAGCAGGAGTCTGATTGGTACTAGCATGGATTGATGTTTTATATGCTAATTCCAGTGCTGGTAACAGAGTACACCAATCATGGGTAAATCCATCACAATCTTTGAATTCAAGGCCATATGCACAAAATCTTCTCACCATGTCCTCTAAGGTTTGGATCATTCTTTCAGCCAGGCCATCAGTTTGTGGGTGGTAGGCTGTAGAGAAAGAAAGTTTAGTGCCAAATAATTGGTGAAGATTTGTCCATAGTGCTGAAGTGAATTTGGGATCTCTATCACTGATGATATTTGTAAATATCCCAGTCCATGACACTACTCTATTCCATATCAGAAGAGCTGTATCCATGGCTGTATCATCTTTGTGACATGGTAAAAAGATTGGAGTTTTACTGAATCTGTCCACAATTACTAGGCAAGCATTATAGCTCCTGTCACCTCCTGGTGGTAGGCCAGTTACCCAATCCATATGGACAATTTCCCAAGGTCTGTTTGGTTCTTGGATTTTCATCATATTTCCAAGTCTTTTGCCAGTGGATTTATTTGCCTTTTGGCATCTGTCACAGGTTTTGCAATACTCTGCAACATCTTTTTGCCACATTGGCCACCATATGCAGGTCTTCACTTTCTCTCTTGTTCTGTCTTCAGAAAGATGTCCTGAAAAGGGACTATCATGGCATTCTTTCAGTACAAGATTGATTAATGACCTGTCTACAACTGTCATGACACATGTGTGCTTGGTTCTGTGGTAAATTATACCATCCAGTAGGTGAAATCTTCCTTCATTATAAGATTTTCTCCATATTTCATCCAAGGCATGTATTAGAGAGTTGTCTTTACAGTCTTTGTTAAGTAATTGGCATAAGATGCTACAATTCTTATCTTGAGTGTAACTATTTCTGACTTCTTCAAAGAAGGTGGTGTTCAAGTCTGTAACACTTATTCCTTCTATTGGAATTTGTGGTGAAGCTTCTTCTGGAACATAAGCAGGATTATCAATGTTATTTGGTAATGGCCATCTGCTTAGTCCATCTGCATTCTTATGAATATTCCCATCCTTATGAACAATAGTCATATTGCCTCTGTATTCTTGTATGGCTATTTGCCATCTGAGCATGTGTCTGTTAGGTGTTTTCATGTTCAAAAGTGATTTCACAGCTGTACAATCTGTTATTACTTCAAAAACACATCCCTCTAAGAAATAGTTCAATTTCTCCAAGGCCCAGACAAGGCATAGACATTCCATTTCACTTGCTCCATATCTGGCTTCAGTTGGTTTGATTTGCCTGGATATGAAACATATTGGTCCTTCTACAGGTTTGTCATTTATGATCTGAACTTGGTGAAGTGCAGCACCTAGTCCATCCCCTGATGCATCAATATACAGTTTGAAAGGCAATTTAAAGTCTGGCATCAGTAAGAGTGGAGCAGTGGTCAATGCTTCTCTTAGAGATTCAAAAGCTTTGACTCTGTCAACAGTCATCTCAAATACTGTGTCTTTGTCACACAGCTTATAAAGTGGTCTTGCTATGGATGCAAAGTCTTTAATGTGTTGCCTGTAATATCCTGCAAAACCTAAGAATGACTGAATTTCCTTCTTATTCTGAGGCATGGGTTTTAACAATACTGCTGCAACTTTGTTTTTATCAATTCCAAGGGACAAACCAGATACAACATGTCCTAGTGCCTTAAGTTCTTTAAATACAAAATGACATTTCTTCAAGGAGATTTTCATGTTTACTGATTGGATTTTTGTCAAAACTCTTGATAATCTGTACATGTGCTCCTCCCAATTCTTTGAACAGATAATAATGTCATCAATGTAAATGATTAACCATCCCTCTGAGAGTTCTTCAGGGAAGATTTCATTCATCATTCTTTGGAAGTGTGAAGGTGCATTTTTGATACCAAAGGGCATCCTTAAGTATTCATACACTCCACAATGAACAATAATTCTCAAGTATTTTCTTGCTCTTGGTGTTACCACATTTTGATGTAATCCTTTAAGGGCATCCATAGTGGTTATATACACTGCTTGAGATATTTGAGTAAGGGCAATTTGGATTTTTGGTATTGGGTATCTGTCTGGAACAGTGTAAGTGTTCAGAGCTCTAAAGTCCCCAACCATTCTGGATTTTCCATTATGCCACGCCACTATGACTGGTGTAGTTATTTCTACTTCCTCATTGTGGCCTACTTTTCTTATTACACCAAGGTCTAGAAGTTCTTTGATATGAATTTCTAGAGCTTCTCTTGATTTTGGACTTGCTGGATAAGCAGGTCTTCTTAAGAGTGGTGGATAAGGTCTCTCAATGTTAAGAATGATGTCAACTTCATGACCAATAATTGCTCCCAGAGGTTCTTTGTCTGTAGCAAATGCTCCTTTGTGGTCATACAAAAGGGAAGAAAGTTCATTTTCTTGTTTATCAGTCAGATGAAGGCTTATCTCAGCCTCATTTAACTGTTCAGACTTGAATTTTTCTAACTCTAAGTTGACTGGTGATACTTTGTTTACTGTAATTTGTCTTTTAAATGGTAAAAAGGCAAATTTCTGGCGCTTATTGTCCCCAATTGTAAAGTATCTGTTATTGTTATTATGTAAATCTATCCCATACATGATCAAATAGTCATTTCCCAATATAAAATGGGTACTAGAGCAATTTTCCATAACAACAAATTCAACTGTGATCCTTAAATTCCCATTTATGTGTGGGAATATGACATTGGTCTCAAAGATTCCCAATGCTTTCATTGGGTTACTTGCACTGTTGAAATTTATACCATCAATTGGTAACAATTGGTCTTCAAAATTTGGCACACAAGTCTTAAGAAAGGATTTTCCAACACAAGAGCAGAAGGCTCCTGGGTCAAGCAAAAGCTTGGTGGGCTTGTTGTCAATCACCACTTCTGTTATACAGGAGTTACCAGCTGTATAACCTTTTCCTCTGTTTGGTTTTGTCTTCATCAGTTGTGCATCTTGAACTTTTGATAAATCAACTTGACCATTGCTCAATTGTGCTAAGTGGGAATAAGATTCCATGATGTCAAAAGTGGCATTGATATTTTCTATATCTTTTGAAGATTCAGAAAATATGGATGACTTATCATCTGAATTGTCTTCAATTATGTCTTCTTTTTCAACATCTGGTTCCTTTTCAATGTCAATTTCATTGATTTTCCCCCTCTTTGGACATGCATTGGCTAAATGGGTGGTGCTTTGGCAAATATGGCATTTTCTGACTGTATCTGCAGATTTATATTTAATATTACTAGAATTTTCTTTGGGGTTTTTGTCCACAGAATCTTTCCAAGGTGTATTAAACCTTGTTTTGAGATTCACCCTACTAGAACCAATTTTGGTTCTGGTGGTTACTTCTTCTAGTATATTGATAATATCTTCTGCTGAAGATTGTTCAGTAGTCCTGCTTTTGACAGCATGCTCTAAGTCACCTCCACATTGTCTCAGAATTTTTCTATGGATCATAAATTCTGACATGTCAGGATATAATGCTGTTAATCTGTCCTTTTGTTGGCAAAACCATGGTAAAGCTTTGTCTTTATCAGCATTAAATTTGGCATATTCAAAGGCTGTTTCAACTTTAAACCTCCAAGCATCATTTGCCCATTTGTTGATGATTTGGGTTTTCCACCAAGTCCAACTCTGGTGTCCATGTGCTTGTCTTATTTTGATGTACCATCTGTGAGCTGATCTGGTAAACAAGGTGTTAAACCTGGCTGTTACCAATCTGTCTGGTAATTCAAAATCCTCTTTGATCATGTTAATACCTCTAATGAATTCCATATGTTCATACTCTCCTTCACCACTGAAGTGAGGCCATTCTTTAAGTTTTGGAACTTCTTTCAAGAGTGCTTGGCCCATTGATGGTTCCAAGTTATGAAAAGAAGTGGATAATTCATTTTTTAATTGTGAATTATCAGGATCCAATACTTGTGGATTTGGAATTCTTGTGCCCTCATTTTGATTTAGAGGTGTAGACATTCTTGGTAAGGTGTTCAGTATTTGTTCAATGTCATTCATTTTACTGTTGCTACACCTTTGGGAATTTCTGTATTCATGTTGGAAGCTTTGTATTAAATTTATTACTTCAATTTTATACATGTCTTCCTTATGTGTCAGTTCTTGCCATAACTCTGTCTGTCTTGTATTATCAGCAGTGACTTGATTCAATTTCATTGATAATTTTGATACTTCTTCTTGTGAAGCATCAAAACACTTTTTCAAGGCAATGGTATATGTCTTTACTTCAGTAAATGAATTTGAAATGTCATCAAGGACTTTCTTGTTATCTGTCTTGATAATATTTATTGCTTGTTTAATTCTTGTTTCAATTATGTCATCAATATTGAATTTAGAATATTTATCTGTTAATTCTTTAATAATGGCAGATTGTTCATTTATTTTATTAGAAGAATTATCATTATTGGAATTGTTAATTGTTCTTAAAACTTTTTCAAAACACATAAGTGTTTCATTAATTTGGCACAGACTCAGGTTGTTTGTTTTAATGTTGTTACAAATGGTTTCATTTTTATCAGAAAGATGTTTTTTCACGTCATTTATAGCATTATACAACTCTGGGATGGAATCAAATATGTCAGAAATCATTTCTGGAACCTTAATCTGGCTTCCTCCTTCTTCTGTAATTCCATCATGGTTCTGGCCATCTGAAATACATTTTCCATGGCATCCTGCTGAATCTTTGGGATTCTGTAGCCCTGGCTGTAAGGGTTTGGGGCTGGTGCCTTCCCTTTGCCCTTGTTTGGAGTTTGTGGCTGCTTTTTCACGTTGGAATTGCTGCTTCTGGCCACTGGGGCTGTTTTTGGCACTGGTTTGGGTGGTGGAGGGTTGTTTTTCCTCCATTCTAGTGTCAAAAGCATCATGTTTTTCTTCTCCATCAATGGATGCCATCCATTGAGCAATTTGCAAGTGTTGGGATGGCCCAAGAATTTTCTTACTGTCAGGTAAGAATTCATGCAATTCTTCCACAGGTCTGCAAGGATCTGGTACTCCTTGAATTGAATTGCATTGTTGTATGCACTGTGGCTGGCTTTGTATATGTCCACAGAGGCTTGTTGTGGCGGTGTCAGCTCTTTTTGAAGGTAAAATAGTATTATCAGCTTCAGAATGACCCAATTTAGTTGTTTGGAAGTCATCAACTGACCCTTTTCCTTCTGTACCTGATTGGCCTCTGCCATAATCACGTCTATTACCTTTTTGGGAGCTGCTTGAGGGGTTGTAGCTGGCTCCTGATCTGGTTGAAGGCATAATTATGGTTATAAAAGGCTTAAAATAGTATTTTTACGTCAAAAACTTACTATTGGCCAAATTCTTAGCCTTCTGAAGAGTATTACTTATGTCCAAGTTAATTAATTCAGAAGATATTGGTTCAGGTTGGTTATTTTGCGTCACAATAACAGTACTATTATGGTCAGAATTAACAGTACTGGCAGGGATAATGCTGGTTACTGTTGAGGCTGTTTCAATGTTTTCTTGTCTTACCACGTTGTCAGACACTAAAATTAATGAGAAAGCCAATTAATTAAGTAAAAAAAAGGTTATTTCAAAAAAGAAATAAAAATATAAGCCTCACTTATAATATGAAAAAAAAAATTCTTTTTTATGGGTTTTTTTGAATTATAAGTATTTTTTATATGTTTTTTAAATTTTTCAATATAAGAAAAATATTTAAAAAGAGTAAAAAAAATATGTCACAGGTAAAATATCACGGCTGGGCCCCCAAATGTAAGGTGTGGATATGAAACTTTGATTAAAAATCAAGTACTTTTCCTGTCCTCAAAATTTGTATAAGGTAAAATTCAGTTAAAAATAGTATGAAATATTATTTTTAAGAGAAAACACGCCAATTTTATTGTTTATAACTTTATTAGTATAAAACAATAATATAAAAATTTATTGTTTTACCAACAATAAAGATTTATCCAAAAAATACTCTACAAGAGATATTTTAAGGCTACAAAAGAAATTTCTTCAAGAGCAATTTCAATTGGAATTAATTGAGCAAAGAACTGCAAGCAATTAATTAAAGAACAAAGTCTTTAAAAAGAATATTAAAGAGAAAACACGCCCAAAAGTGACCAGAGTGAATTTGGAAACAAAGTGACAAAGTTTACAGTGATGAAAGATGCTTTAATTCACTTTTGGGGTGGTTCAGAGGTAAAAATGATTATAAGAGTTACAAACAATGATTATAATGATTTTTTCACGTGGTTAAAAGGATTAAAATGATTTAAAAGTGGTGGTTGGAATCTTTGATTGATTGGTTTAACAGTTTTAAACTAATTAATAAAAGGAAAAGATTCTAACATGAAGAGAAAAGTGGGGCAAAGAAGACATTCTTTTATAGCCATCAATTCTCTTACTCCAAAAGTAAAATTTACTCTTGTCAGTCGTGAAAAACAGTCTGACGACAGAAAAGCCAATTATGGAATCATTGAACCCTGGTTTAGGCCAAAAAAGGGCTGGTTTAAGCCATTTTTAGCCATTTTTAGCCATTTTAGACCCTTAAATCAGCCATTACTATAGCAATACCAGGCCTAGAGCCTTCAAAACACGTCAGAATGTGTGTCAGAGGCGTAGAAACCAGTTAAAACTGTTTTTATTATGATTGTTTTATCTTAAGGGTAGTTTTACCCTCTTGGCAACAGCTAAAACTACCCCAGTTGGTATCAAAACCTCATCATCAATTGAGTCCACAGACCCTGTAACTCAATTCCAGGCCAAAAATGATGAACTTTTGCGTGAATTTTGACATCCCACGCCTGTCAGCAAGGATTTTGGGGGTCTAGCTCCCCCTTAGAGCTGGAGTTCCTTTTCCCCCCCAAATTTAATCTTTCCAATTTATTTTTCCTTTAATTCCTCATCATGTATTATACTTGTACTTTACATATGTAATTCAATTCAATTGTACAGTACAATACAGTAATAATTGACACCTCATATGTAAATCAAAGTTCACTTATGTAATACACGCGCACATTTTGACATTTCAATTGAATTCAATTGAAAATACTTCAATTCCTCATAACTTCTAAACTAAACACAACACCTCAATTTTAACATAAAAATTGATGGTTAACACCACATGTGGTGTGAATTAAATTAAGGTTTTGAGGATTTTCAACTTTTGTATTGAAAATACTAAAAACTTAATTTAAGCTTATTTAGAGTTGAGTTACAAGAATTTCACTCAGAGGTGACCCCACCTGATTTTTTATGAGGAATCCAATGGTGAAATAAATTTTATATGTTTATTTATTGGATAAAAAGTTATAATAAATTTTATTTAACTTTTTTCCAAATTTATTTATTTTTTCACAATTTTGTTAAAATTTCATTTTTACTTAATTTTTTCAAGTATAAATGTAATTTTATATTTACAAAATTTAATGTATTTTTTATTTTTAAATTATAATTAATTTTTTATTTTTAATATAATTTTATATTTATATTTTGATTTTTATTTTAATAATATAAATAAATTTATTTTATTTATATTAATATGTTATTTTTTATATTTGTGGTCTTTTGGGTATATGAAATTACCTCTAAGGCTCACACTAATTATACTGAAAAAGATACTTTTTCTTGATCATATCAAAAATCAATTATTTGCTTTTGTGGCTTTTCAATTATAGAGCTTTATTCAGAAGTCTCTATCAGTCTATCAATAAAAGATCACTATGGTAATAATGGCAATAGCTAATATTTTTTTAATAGTAGAGGTTTCTTAACTTTATTGTCTTGATTATATATATTTTTTTGAATCCTTTTTCTGAGGATAAATCCTTTTGAATAATTTGATATTCAGAGACTATGATCTTTTTAAGATCACTACAAACATTAATAGGAATCTTGATAGCTAATTCAGACTTTTAAAGGGGGTTTAATAATACTATCAATATAAATGGGATAATTTAAGGGTAAGATAATTTTCCAAGGGTGGTTGTGGTTGATATAAGGGTAATATGTAGATAATATAATAGAAGTATAATACTATTAGGATAAATATAAATATAATCCAATTTATATATAAGGGTTATGATATAAGGTATAAGGGTAAGATGATATACTTTCTATAAACAAGGGTAATTGATAAATTTGATAATATTACTAATGATAATACCTTCAAGCACTAATTTGATTCTACTACTGTAACCGTAAGACTATTGAATAACATTAACCTCCTTAATTAATATTATGAACATATATTTAATTAATCAATCATAAACAGTAATATAAGATGCTGATCCCAGTTACTGATCTTCCCAATATAATACTAGATTATCCTACTAGAGAAGGGATGAATTAATCCTCAAGATAATTGTCTGAATTGGAATCATGGGGGGAAATGTCCAAGAGAGGACCTCTATTTAGAGCTTTTGGAGCCTCTATAGAGCCTTCAAAAAACAAGGTATTTAGATATTTTCTAAGTTTAAGTAACTTTAGTGTGGTGTTTTCTGACCGATCAGATTGATAAATTATGTAAATTAATTTCTCTGACCAATCATATTGATATATCAAAAAATTGGTAATTCTGAGTATGAACTTTGAGTTATATTCAATTATCACCAATAATATGCTGAGTTGGTAACTTTGGGATTATCTGTGGTTCTTAAAAGTCATTGGCAACTCTTAATATGCCCTTTGGTTAAGTTATGTAAGGTGTGGATATGAAACTTTGATAAAATATCTAGTACTTTTCCTGTCCTCAAAATTTGTATAAGGTAAAATTATTTAAAAATAGTAAGAAATGGTATTTTTAAAGAGAAAAAACGCAAATTTCATTGTTTTTAACTTTTTAAGTATAAAACAATAATATAATCAAAATTTATTGTTTTACCAACAATAAAGATTTATCCAAAAATACTCTACAAGAGATATTGAAGGCTACAAAAGAAATTTCTTCAAGAGCAACTTCAATTGAAATTAATTGAGCAAAGAACTGCAAGCAATTAATTAAAGAGAAAACTCTTCAAAAAGATACTTAAAGAGAAAACATGCCCAAAAGTTACCAGAGTGAATTTGGAAACAAAGTGACAAAGCTAACAGTGATGAAAGATGCTTTAATTCACTTTTGGGGCGGTTCAGGGGTAAAAGTGATTATAAGAGTTACAAAAAATGATTATAATGATTTCTTAACATGTTTAAAAGTTTTGAAATGATATGAAAAGGGTGTTTGGAATCTTTTATTGATTGGCTTAACAGTGTTTAAACTAATTATAACAGGAAAAGATTCTAACATGAAGCAAAAAGTGGGGAAAAGAAGACATTCCTTTATAGCCATAAATTCTGTTACTACAAAAGTAAAATTTACTCTTTTAAGTCGTGGAAAACACTCTGACAACAGAAACGCCAATTATGGCATCATTGAACCCTGGTTTAGACCAAAAAAGGGCTGGTTTTAGCCATTTTAGACCCTTAAATCGGCCATTACTACAGTAATACCTGGCCCAGAACCTTCAAAACACGTCATAATGAGTGTAAGAGACATAGAAGCCAGTTAAACTTGTTTTTACTAAGATTGTTTTATATTAAGGGTATTTTACCCTCTTGGCAACAGCTAAAACTACCCTGGTTGGTATCAAAACCTCATCATCAATTGAGTCACAGACCCTGTGACTCAATTCCAGGCCAAAAGTGATGAACGTTTGCGCTGAGTTTGAAATCTCATGCCTGTCAGCAATGATTTTGGGGGTCTGGCTCCCCCTTAGAGCTAGAGTTCCTTTTCCCCCCCAAATTTAATCTTTCCAATTTACTTTTTCCTTTAATTCCTCATCATGTATTATACTTACAATTTACATATGTAATTCAATTGAGTTTTAAAGTACACTACTGTAATAATTGAAATCTCATATTTAAATCAAAGCTCACTTAGGTAATACACGCGCACATTTTGACAATTAAATTGAATTCAATTGAGAATACTTCAATTCCTCATAACTTCTAAAATATACACAACACCTCAATTTTAACACAGAAATTGATGATTAAAAATACATGTGATGTGAATTAAACTAAGTTTTTGAGGATTTTCAACTTCTATACAGAAAATACATAAAAACTTAATTTAAGTGTATTTAGAGTTGAGTTACAAAAATTTCACTCAGAGGTGACCCCACCTACATTTTTATAAGGAATCCAATGGTGAAATGAATTTTCCATGTTTATTTGTTAGATACAAAGTTATGATAAATTTTATTTAAATTTTTTCCAAAATTATTTTATTTTGGGTAATTTTGTTGAAAATTCATTTTTACTTAATTTTGTCAAGTAAAAATGTGTTTTTACAATTTTCAATTTTAATGTATTTTTATTTTTGAATTATAATTAAATTTCTGATTTTGTATATAGATTGATATTCATATTTTCATTTTCATTTTCATAATATAAATAAATTCATTTTATTTATGTTTGTATATTAATTTTTTTTGTTTGTGGTCTTTTGGGTATATGAAAATACCTCTAAGGCTCACAGGTTATGTAGTGATGTAGTGACTTTTGGTCTTTTGTGTAAAGGTATGAATTTTCATATTCATAATGTTAGGTGTATATAAGTCCATAATTCTTCCAAATATATGGTACTAATGGAGATATGAATTAGGGGTAAGTATTATTGTAAAATTATATATTGGTATTAACTTATTCTGTAAATCTTCTTTCAAGTTGAGTAAATATTCAATAGTAGTATGCATATTAGAAACATATTCTCATGTTGATTTGAGCGAGTATCTTTATGAGGGTATATATATATTATTTCTAAATCCATGGTATCTAGCTCAATTTTGGCTCTATGGCTCTGAGCAAATATATAATCCTAGGATAAATCTTATATATATTCTAAGTTGAAATTATTTCAGACCTCTAAGCTTAGGTATAATATGTTAAAACCAGTATTTTTTTAGTTTATCATTTTATTGTTTTATTATTTTATTATTTTATCATTTATTTATTTCTATTTATATATTATTTTATACAAACTATAGCTATCTCCTAATATCATTATTTTACCAAAGTGGACTTGAACCTTTCAGAAAAGGTATGGAATACCATATCCCCCTCTCCATTTAATTCTGTCCCCATCATTCAAGGTTAAAGTTCACTTTCCTAGGACTTTACTGTTTTTATCTTGATTATTCTGTTTAATTTTATTCTTCGATTCATTCTTCCTTCAGTTCCACATCTTCTTTTACCCAGCTTAAGGTTTCTCAATCTCCTCTTTGATAGAACCTTTTTATTTGACTTGCTGCAAATATTCTTGCTAATTTTATGCCATCTAGCACTTCAAGGTCATATGGACCATTGTTTATTTGATTAAGAGCCCTGAATTTCCCATTCCATTTATTTTTTAATAAAAGTCCCATTGAGACCCAAAAGTTCTATTTTAAACTGATACCATCTCTCCAGTCTCAATTTACTTTATTATTTGATATGCCAATCTGTTATCCCCATATTTTATTGAATCTTCCCTGAAATTTCTCAACTTCTTTTGTGCCTTTTTCACATTTCCTCCTTCCCAGATAAGTTAGTAGCTCTTTCTGTCAATAAATCTTCTGTTGATGATGCTTTATTCCATTCTTTTTCCCAATATGTTTTTGCTTTTATATCTATTGTTAATAATTCTCTTTGACCAAATTGAAATTCAAATGGTGAATACCCTTCTTTCCTTTTTTGTTGAGATTCTGTCAGCCAAAGTAACCAGAAGTAGATAGTATTTCCATTTTGAACAAATTTCTCCACAGATTTTTACTAAGGCATCTTTTAACTGCTTGTGCCCTCTTTCTACCATTTCTTGAGATTCAGGATAATAAGGGGTTGTGACTCTTATTTTTTATCCTGCCTTCCTTACTGAATATTAGAGCTATTTTCCAAATCCAGGTCCTACATCTACTGTTACCTCTTTTTGTGCTCCATATAGGCAAAGTCATTCTGTTGTAAACCATTCTGAGACTGAATTTGCTATAAGTCTAACCAGACCACTGTTTCTGGCCATCCTGAGAAATAATCTCTGGCTACTACCAAATATTTTCATCTTCCTGCTTTTACATGCACTTCATCCATGCTTACTCTCTCAAATAAAGTTGAGGTCAATGATATTTTCCCTTCTTCTTTTTGTTAGTGATGACTTCTCTTTTGGCAAGATTTACAAGATTTTACCCATTTTTTTAGCTATTTTCTTCATTCCTTCCCACCAAAAATCTTTTCCTCACTCTTCTGTAAGTTTAATTTTCTCCCCTGTGTCCCACTTCTTCATTTAATTCTTTGAGGACTTTCCTTTGTTTTTTCTGGCTTGAGAAAACTACTTGGGGTTTGGATTATTCTTCCTTTTAAGCTGGCCTTCCTCCAAAAAGAAATTAGGTGACTTTGTTTGTATTTTTTTGAAATACTTATCTTTACTGTCAAAAGGCCTTTGTAAAGTCCTTCAGAATTCCTCCATTATTTTCCAATAGCCTTCCCAATTTTCTGGTAACTTTACTCCTTAAATTATTATTATATTGATTTCTTTGACTCCAATCCCTTGATGTGGATTTAGCCATTATTCTTACTCATCAAATTCAGATGCCTATTTTTCTTTCTCATATTATACTTGAGGTCTTCTTGATAGTTCATCTGGCATTGTGAAAGTTTTTCCTGGTTTATGTACTAATTCAAAGGAGAAGAATTGAATAAAAACATCCCATCTTGTCATTGGGGCATTTGGTAAACAAGGTGAATTTATCATTTCAATAAAAGCTTTTGCCTCAACTTGTAATTCAAAATTTTGTCTCCATAATATGGTTGGAGTATTTTTTTAGTATTGCTTCCACTACACATAGCTCAAGCTTTGGCTGTGAATATTTTGATTCTAATCTTGATAATGTAATTGATTCATAAAGTACTGGTATATCTCGCCCATCTATATCTTCTTGAGTGAGGACTTCTCCAGAAGGTATGTAGCTTTCACAGGGGATTTTCTAAGTGAAGAGGGCCTGGCACTCAGTAAACTGGGGCTTAATTATGGAGGGCTTAAGATATGGTAAAATGGAATACACTTAAGAGTTTAATAAGATAAGATCTCTAATTAAAGAAATATAAGAAAATCAGAAAAACCAATAAGAGTAACAAATAGAAGATACAACAACAAACCAGTCCAAGTCCCCTGTTTCAACCTGTCAGAAGGAAAGAGAAGGGTTAATAAGAATATGGCCACCACAAGTCATACTGTGCAGGAAAAGAAGAAATGCAAAGACTAACCTAAAACCAATAAATATAATACCCAAAAATAAGGGTAAGAATATTCATAAAATAATAAATAAACTCAATTAATTAACAGGGGAAAAGTCCCCAGGGGGAGAAAGAGGGTCTGGTATATGTGAGAATCACCAGCCCTGATCCAGACAGTGAATCTTAATGAGAGGAATCAATGATTTAATTGAGTTTGAACAATACAGGTACTGTACAAGAGGGGTGGTGGTCTTGAGTGATCATACAGTTTCCGACTTGTGAATCCAAAACTGTATTGGCTCAATCCAACCTGTAAAAGAGTTGAAAGGATGTATTGGGGAACCAAGCTGTATGCATGTTTCAGTAAGGAAGATTTTTGAAACTTATTACTGATACACACAATGGATTTTCTGGTTTGAGGTGTTTTAGTGGGTGTAAGATTGAATGCCCTTACCACTGAATAGTGGTTGTTACAGTAGCTTGAGTCTACTGCTAACTTAATATTTCCTGCTTCTTTTTAATAATCCAAATTTCTCAATGTTATTTATTCTCCTAAAATTCTTCTTAATATTATGAATGCCTCATCAAATTTCTGAGTCCATTCACATTGAACATCTTCTGCAGTGATCCTTCTGAGTGGTGAAGCAATTGAGGAGAAATTCTGAATAAAAATTATTGAATAAGAACAAAGACCCAAAATATCTCTAAATTACTTCTTGTTTAGGGGATTTTGCCAATCTTGTATGTTGTTAATTTTCTGTTTTGATATTTTCCTTCTATTCAGAGAGACTAAATTTCCTAATATATCTAATGCTTGGACACAAAATGCAAACTTTCCCCCCCCAGAGAGTAAGTCCTGCTTGTTTAATTCTGAATAATATTCTTTCTAATTTGACTGCATATGTGCAAATAAATCTCCTTATTAAGTCATTTTATCCTAAGGTCTTTGTATTATAATTTGATCTTGGGTGTTTAATTCCACCATCATCAATAAAAATACCTAGATTTTCTTGTATTTTCTCCTGAATTATCCAAGTCATTTGGGATTGATAAGCTGCTACAGAATTTGTTTCTCCTTGTGGTATCTGGTGAGTTTTAGCCTTCCAAGTGGTGTTTCAAATGTGGTTAAGGGTCTTGTAGAAATGTCCAATTACCTTTAATCATATCCTCCCATTATATCACCAAGTCCATAACAAGCTCTGCCTGAAAAGGAATCAAAAAATTCTTTAATATGTGTTGGTAATACTGTATCTTTGATTGTTACTTCATTGAGATCCTGTAAGTCATGGAAAATTCTGAGTTTTCCATTTGACTTTGCAGCAAAAAATAGTGGACTTGTATAGTTAGAGGTAGACTGCTCATACAAGCATGTTCCAATGTTTCCCTTACCAATCTGATAGTCTGGGTAATATGGGATTTAGTATTGTTATTTGATCTTTTTTTGAGGATGTAGGTGGTATTAATGGTCTTTTGTAAGGTTTTCATATGAATGTTTCAGTAAACCCCTTTCCTCTTCACTGAATTGAGTTACTTTTTCTCTTATAAAAATGAAACTCATCAGCAGAATTCTTTATTATCCTGAAAGCCATCCAGATGGTACAAAATTTATTAATTCAAATATTTCTTGTGTTACTTTTGATTTGACCATAAAATTGGGTGGTTTTGGTGATAATGGTGTAATATAAGGGTCTCTTGATAATGGTGGCCTTTCCGAGGGAGGAATTATGTCATGTGTCATGGGCACATTTACTTGTTTAACCTTTTTGAGTACTGATTTGTATTTTGCTTCATTATTGAGGTAATAAATTCTAAAATAAAGTTCCATATTATTAGTATTATTTATTTTGTTTTGATTTATATCAATATCTTTTATTTACAAATTTACTTGACTGAATTTATCTATTATCTTTTCTTAATAATTGAATATTCAATTTCTTTTTTGTTTTCATTATATATATATTTATTTATTTATTTAATAGTCCAAAATAATATAAAATCTCAATATTTTACATCTTATTTCTTCTATGCAGTTACGTTTGCAGTTCTAGTTCATACATGACCCTACAGCTCAGGTATTCAGACTCTGTATATTAGGTATACAACATACTTCCTTTGTATGTAACACAAGGAGGATAAGACCCCTTGTCCCTTTATTCAAAAGGGAGAACTTTTCTGTAATGCTGAGGACCTCCTTGTCTTCAGTTGGACTTTATCCAAGGGAAGTTTTTTTTGGGTTCAAAGTTTTTTTCTATTAATATCAGCTTGAGCTACATTTTGGTTTAATAATTCACAAAATGTTTGGGTTGATAGATATTTCTTGTTCTTTTTAGTCATTACCATTTCTTCTTACATAGTTCAATTATAGATTTCTGTCCTTCTTTCTTCAATATTTTAATCTTTGGCCAATTTATCACATATATTTGAGGACTTTGTTTGAACCATTTCAAATATGACCTTTCCTCACATTATTTCTTTAATACGACTACTCCTTTCATGAACTAAAGTAAAGAAATAGATTTTAATCCCTTAGGTGTGCCACCCCTGTAGTTTCAAGTCATACATGGACTCAATTTTCTACTACTCTTTTCGTGGATTCATTAAATTTCTAATTTTCTAAATTGAATGAAATTTTCATGAGGTTAAAGTCTAATATGCTTACAGATTTTTCTTTCTTTTTGATAATGAGATTTAAAAGATCATAGCATCCATATATTCTTCAAATCACCCTTATGAAATTTTATCAAATAATTTTTGAGCCCTCAAGGTATTATTAAGTATCTCTTTTTATCTTTCTTCTTTATATATGTAATATTAATCTTCAGGTTTGGGATAAGACCCTCTCTTCATTTGAATTTTTGTATTTGCTTTCTCTAGTTTATCCTTGTTATATTTTTTAAGAGCTTTAAATTTTTAGCTTTATAATTATTATTATTTTGAGTCTTATTCATAATCAGAATAGGGTTTAATTTGTGTGGTGTCCTGATACTATATAGTAGAAGTCTAAATGGCTATAGCTCTAATCAATTAATAGATACTTTCCCTCATCAGATCAGGTATTACCTTGGCTTCTCAGTGTATATTTATTTTTTAAGAACATATAGGCCAGTTGTCCAAGTGCTACCTAGAGAAGAGAGAAAGTTAAATCCTTTCTTTTATGAATGAGATTCTCTTCATAATAATATTAATACTACACCTCATATTTCTAATCTTGAAGCTATTAATAAGTCTTATTTTTTCTTCTTTTTATTCTATTCTATTGATTATATATATATATTTATCTTTACTTTTAAATTTATCTCACTTCTTCATGGATTGTATTTCCTAGTAGTAATATTGTACTATTTAAAGTATAAGGTCATGTGGAATTATATAATTTAATATTAATTTTTTAAGAAAAATGGTCAATGAGGAGCTCCAGTTGATACTCTTGGTGGACTGTAAATATTTTGAGTAAAAAAATAAATTCCATTGTATTGTCTTGGTGGACTTATAATAATACTAAGGAGAAGTTTTCTGTATTTGTAACTTATTATCATTATATATCCATTTGTTAAAAACATAATTAATATATTGTAAATTGTATCTTCCAGTTTATGGTCATATAAGACTTATACATGAATTTAAGGCTTTATTTTTAATATTACACCCATTTGATAATTAATGTAGAAATAATGAAAGGCTCATTCAATTAATCTTGAAACATAATCATTCAATTTTACTATAATTGAGGATAATACATTCATAAATGTGTGGATATAATTATTAAAAGATTTTCCAGTTTAAGGGCCTTATGGGTCTCAATCAGCATAGATCTCACTATAAAAATGGAAATAAGTCATTAAACAAGAATCTTATGGTCTCTCTGAGGACCTAATTTGTTTATAATGCTTATTTGCTATAGGTTTTACTGATCCCAGTATTTTTATGCTTGTTTTACTATTCTTGCTTATCAATAAGCTCCGATGGTCCATCTAAATCCACCTTAACTCCACTTTATTTCCACCTTAACTCCACTTTATTTCCACCTCAACTCTACCTTAGCTCCAACCAGTCATATCTCAGCCTTTGGAATTCAAAATATGACCAATTGGAATCTAGAAACATTTAAACTCTAACCAGTCATATCATTTCTCCTTTCTTTCTTTTTTTTCTTGCTAAATTGTGGTTTGTGATTTTTTTTGAAAGTTAGGCTTTATGGAAAACATAAAAGGTGGCCTGCTTCTCAGATTCCAATTTTTTTTTCTCAACTTGATATTTTTCTATACATAGGGGTCTACACCTATATTTTAATTCTATGTGAAGCATATTTTTATGGGATAAACTTGGCCAGTTGTCTCTTGCAATAAATTTTGATATTATAATACTTCCATCATGTTATCATTTTCTTATTTTACTATTTCACTATAAATATATAATATTACTCTATTATAATATTATTTCATTATCATAATATTGTAGAGTTATGATATTATTTTATTAATATATTATATTATTATGATACTTTGATATTTTTTATTATAATATGATGGTATTACAGTATTATGATCTGTTTCTTCTATTTCATTATAATATATTAAGGAAGCATCTTAATATTATTTTGTCTTTTTTATCATATTTTTTCTATTATAACCTGTATCATTTGTATTCACTTTCTTTTTTAAAGCAAGGGGGGTGTCCAGTTTTTTTTATCAATTTTCATTAAAAGACACAAGAAATTAAAAGAAATTAAAAATTAAAAAAGAAAAAGTAAATAAACTAAAAAGCTGGCCCCCCTCCTTGTGAGTTTGATTCTATGTATGTGCTGTGTGTGTGCATGCTGTGTGTCTGTAAGTAGCTCATATGTGTATTGAGTATCTCATTCTTATTCTCTTCCATTTTGCTTCCTTATTGATTCATTTTAGAGTATTAAGATCAGTTCCTTCAAAATTTGTTTTGAGGAAGAATGCTACACATAACTGATGAAGTTCCTTTTCCTTATTTGTAAAATATCTAGTCTTTTTTTAGTGAGAAAAACTTCTGAAGGGTTTTTTATTCAAACCTTTTTCTTGGGGTTAAAGAAGAAATAATTTCTGTGTTGTAAATTTGAGAGTTCTGATAATATTTTTAACTCTAATTTTGTATTGGTAAGTTCATCAAAAAATCTTCTATTTCTTCCATTCTAATATAATACTGATTCCATCTTCTTTTTCAGATTATCTTGTTAAACTTTATTTTGAGATAAATCCTGAAACTGAGACTTGAATTTTTTCAAAAATCAACAATCTCAATTTGAATAAGTGCACTTATGAGCAGTTTTGACCTTATGACAGGTAATTATTTATGAAATTTAGAATCAAAGAAATTTCTAAGTAATTTATTAATGAAAAATAAGTTTAAATAAATTATATTTTAATACTATATTAATGTTTATTTATTCAATTAAACTAATGTAAATTTTCCTTCCATTGATTAAAGCTATAAACCAATGCCTAATAATTTAAGTCCCAATCTCCCCAAAGCTTATAGTCACTTGTGCTTTTGGTGGTATTAGAAATAGTTAACCACACATATTCTTTGAATATAAGAAACTACTGATACTTTCATATAGATAAATTTGATAACCAGATCCTTTTTTTATTTTTTAACTGTTTTATTTTTTTATTTTTATACTAATTAAAAATATTTTTAGCACAGCTTTAACTTCTAAGTCCCATAGCAATTCTTGATTTTTATTGATTTATTGATTATGAATAGAACTTTTTTATGATTTTTTTATATTTTTTTCTTAATTTTGTTTATACTATTACCAAAAAATCACAAATTAAATTTGCATTTTAAGGCCATTCTGGACCAATCATGTATCATTGGTCCTTGCATTTCTTGATATCTTCTTTTTTGATTTTTTGATTGAAAAAAGGATAATAGAAACATTAACTAAATAGTTGAATTTCAGTTTAAGGCCATTCTGGGGATTTAATCTTCTGAAGAATAATTTTCTTCAAATGATATTTATTCTTCTTACTTGTCATATCAATTTCACTGATGAAAATTTCTTGCCATAAGTTATTCCATTCTTCTTTGTTTAAACAGAACTTGTTATTCTTCATTATCAATATTATCTGTAATACTGTATCCTCTCAAACAAAATCTACTTCCTTTCTAATAATATAGCAATCCCCTCTCCATTTAATTTTTTACCATCCACTTGATATTATTCAAGGAAAAACTTTCTTTGAGCCTTGATTGTACCCAAATATAAATGTCTCCTTATATCTTCTTTCATGTGAGATTTTTCATTTAAATAATCATGAGCCATATTTCCCATTATTCCATCATAGGTTGATATATCAATTAAGTCAATTTTTGTTAGTCTTGATCCAGTTAGCTTGTCCCATGTATCTTAGATTTTCATTTAAGTTGATTATTCATTTGCAGCAATATTCTCAAGTTCAATGGATAGAATTATGTGATAACTTGGTATTTCAGACTTTTAAATTAATGGTTAGCCCCATCCTTGGTCTTAATTATTAAATCCTTGAAAAATATTATTAATCCATAGGTCTTGGCTTTCTTCATTTGTTGCTGAGTCTGGCCAATAGGCCCATAGGGTATTGGTTGCTTCATTAGTTTCAGAAATGATGGTATCAAAAGGTAGAATATGATAAAAATGTTGCTAATGGTTTCTTGAGGTCAAAGAAAGATTACTCATTATAATAGCTTCTTGGTAAAGGTAGATGAAATAATTACTCTCCTTTGATTAGGCAGGAAGTCACTTCCGAAAATTGAATTGGTCAAACCTTTAAGCTATAAGGTGAAGAATATTTGGGTCTTTTTTGATAAGGCAGGAGGTAACTGCCAAAAATACTGTACTTAATTCTTCAAATTGAATCTAACTGATTTTCTTCTCCCTTCTTTTGAATTATTTAGGTTAAAGGTCTTCAAAATTGGCTTAAGTGGTACTTCATTTCTTGATTGAAATGAATTTCTATAGTAGAATAATTTTTAATCCAAAAATCTAAGTTCCTCTAATAACAACCTTATTTCTTCCAATTTTTCCCTTTCTTCTATTGATTGATGACTTTATTGCTGACATTCTTGAAATTGTTCTTCATACTCATAAAATAAATTTTCAATATTTCTCCTTTAATTTCCCTTGATCCAAAATTTCTTCATCCTCCAACAATTCATCCCCATAACATGCAAACTTTAGCATCTTGACTTTTTGTGAATTCTCTTTAGTACCTACAGTCTTATTAACTTTATTTTAATTTTATGGAATATTTTAAGAGTAATGATATTGATACTTATTTCAAAGAGAAACTTAAATTGAAATTTCCAAGGATTTCATCCCAAAAATCTTGAACCATTAGAGGTGGAATAAGAAACAAGCAACTACCCCCATTTTATATAATAATACCTCAGAGTCATAAATTACTAATATTCTTACATAAGAGAAAACTATAATCAAAATCTGTAATTCATTCTCTCTTGTTATTATTTGTCTCTTTTTTTAGTTTTTTATTTTATTCTGTTTTTCTTTAACTTTTTTATTTTAAATTTTTTTGAGTTTTTTTTAAATAATAATCCACATTATAAATCCTATTTCTCTCTCAATTTATTTTTAATAATTCAATTTATACATAGGTCCTTGGCTAATTTCCCAAGTAGCTTTCTTCCCTTCTTCCTTTCTTCTAATGCTTAACCTTTCCTTTTCCTCATAAATCCTTCTTCTTTTTCTATAAAGAGGTATCCATACTCTTCCCAGTAAGCTCTTCTATCAAAAAGTCCCATATTCTTCAAATTGAATTCTTCTTTTGGCCAAATTCTTTAGTCATGAATATCCTTCCTTGTTTGTTCATTAAAAAAGAATAATCACTCCCAGTATTTGTTTCCTAAGTTTCCTCTAAGACCTTCTTCCATTAATTATATCCTTGAAAGATTTAATCCTGGAATATTTCTAAGCCATTTCTTTCCTTTTGATTTGATTGAAGCTTCATAGTAGATGTCTTTGAGTTATATGCAGGTAATAATAAATTAATCTTGTTCCTCTTTAGGTCTTGGAAGTTTCCATTATGACATTTCATTGTAAAGCTTTACTATGTTTTCTTTATCTAAGTCTATTTCCTTGTCTTTATCAATTCTCCATGCTTTTTCTGGATCCAGGACATACTCCATGATAAATTTCATAAGGTGTTTTTCTATAGGAGATATTTCTTCTTCCAGTTTCTTATGATCTTCAATAATTTCTTTATTCATGAATTCTTCCTTCATATTTTCAGAAACATGAGAATTTCTTAGTTTCTTCATTGCAGGCTGTTCAAAATATTCATATTCCATCTCATCAGCCTTCATTTTCAATTTCTTATTGAGTTTTTCCAGGAAGTTTTTTTCCTGAAAAAGGTTTAATAATTTATTTTTGTTATTATTAGGATTAAAACTTTGATCTTGAATCCATTTTTCATTTATATTTTGTTGATACTCATGTTTATTGGCAGGTTTTCCTTCCCAAAAAACTCTGTAAAGATTCTTTCTACTATTAATTGGTGGTCCATTTATTATTCCTGAGCCATTCACAATTATGTTATAGATTGTTTCTCTATCATTTATTCGTTCCAAATTGACAATCATGTTTTCATTTACTTTTTCAGAGACGTCTTTGATGGTAAAATTTGATTTCCTATCTTTTTACCATATATAGGACTTATTGTCTTCAGTTTCATCTTCTTTTTTTCCAAATTCTGGATATGGAATAACAACTATATTTTTGATTTATTCTTCATATTCACTGGAGGGAGGTAAGGTTTTGTTTACACATTCACTCCATTTCTTTGGGTCAAAGGTGGCCCATTCTTTATTTTCTTAAATTTCTTTCTCCAAGTACCAGCTTATTGGTTTCTCTCTTGTTCATCTTGTACCTGGTTTGCAATGATTCCTCAAGATAGTACTTTCTCCAGTTCTTGTGTTTACAAATTTTTTCCTTCTTCTAATTCTTCTATAATTTCACCATCTTCCCTTTCTTCATATTTTGTGGATAATATTTTTTCCTTATCAGTATCTTCCAAGTTTTTGAAGTCTGAGCTACTTATTTTCTTTTTTGAATTTAAAAGAACGTGCTCTACTGGAGGAGGCTTTAGTTTTGAAGATCTTTGGTTTTCCTTTCACAAACAACTCTTCAATCTTTCCCATTGAGAAAAATTTCATTCCTCTTGGTGGTCCTGTTTGCCATCCTAGCATATGGGGTTTGAATATTGGAATACATAATCTTCTACCATATTCTTCTTTATAGCTAAATATTTTACCTGGTTTCTGTGAAAATTCCAATCTAGTGTTCTCTTATGCCAAGAAGGGCCTTCCAAGTACTGTATGTACTTCTCCCTTGGAGATGAAGAATTGAACTTCTTTTTGTTCTCCAGATGGAAAAAGTACTTTTATGTATTAAGCTAGTCCAACTAATAATTTTTTATGTCCTCCAATTCGTTTCAGACTCATGTTCAGCTCTGAGCATGTATTAACATGTGCCATAGCTGGGTATTCTTCCTTTCCACTAAATACTTGCATATATTCAAGAGGACAAACATAATGAAGTCTTGGATTTTCAAAGCCTTCTATATTGATTGAAATTATATTCTCCCTGAATTGGAAGGTATTCACCAACTTCATAGCTTACTTTTCTTCAAGAAAAATTCCTTGCAACCTGTGAATGAGGGTTGGGAAAACTGCTAATATTTCTCCCAAATTTAGGATTATTTTCTGTTCCAAGAATTTGCTCATCACATTTTCAATTTCTAATCTTGGTTTCAATTCTTTCTTATCCTTTTTATCTTCTATTATTTCTTTATTTTAAATCTTGTGATTAACCATCTTTTTATGTAGCTTTTCACTTTTCTATTCAACATTATCCTTTTCTTCACTTTCAGTTCCTTCAAATTTTTTCATTTCTTGTAGTACATTTATCATTATATTTTGCTGGAAACATTATCTTCATCTCTTCTTCAGCTTCATCCTCATGATAGGTTTCTGGTAGTAGGGGTTTCTACTTTGCAACTGTTCTTTACTTTGGCTTTCTTGCTTATCGAATCTTTGATTTTTGTGAGCCTTGAGGTATATTTTACATACCCAAATAGGCCACAATTATCTTAAAAAAAATTCTGAACTATGCATAACCAACAAGTCATGCATATATTCAAAATTCCTCATTTTTGATTTCAAAAAAGATGAATAACTTTTTATTGAGTAAGTAAATCCATGTTTTTAAGGCCAGATTTGGATTCTACACAAAAATCCACCTATGGTAGCTCCATAGAGTCAATAAGCTCAAATCAACTCTTTGAGGTGGTAATATGGAAAATACTTCAATACCACATAAAAGATCTGTGAAAAATTTTGTTTTTCTCTATTTCATGCCAAAATAATGGGAATGTGAGAAATCCCATGTTACATACACACTAAGAATAGTGTTATTAATGTTTTGAGCACTTAATATTATGGTATTCTTACATGCACTTTAGGTACACCCATAGTGGATATCTCACTTTAAGCTTAAAATTCTATTTTGATGTAAAAAATAGGCAAGGGGGACAAAAGACATCCAAGAGAGCTGGGGTACCCCACTTCTGAGGCCTCTGAGGTGTGGACAGCTCCAAAGCTTGGATCTATGGCTGATAGTGGCCCAATTAGTAAACTAAAACCTTTTGTGAACTTGGTTACCATGTTACAACTACAGTAAATTATAATAAAATAGCAAATAACCTGCTATTTTGACATGCCAAGGAGGTAAAGAGCAGCTTAGACTCCTTTAACGATGTCAGTTCTTAATACCTTACCATGGAAAAACCCCAAAAGAGTAATTGAAACCCTTTTTGGATTCGTATCCATTGATTTACCTCATAGCAACCAACCATACACTGTTGTTTGCAATTCTACGTAGAATTGAGGTAAAAACTTCAAAAATTCATTAGAAATACAATTCTTAATTAATCTTTCTGAAGCTTTCAGGACCAATTGAGAACTGTATAATTCATATAAAAACCAAAAAGAACTATACTTTTATATGTAAAATTAAAATTTCTACTTACAGTCCAGTTTTGATGATTCCATGTGAAACACAGAATCCTTGAAAATTTACAGAAAAGACATTCTGTGATGAAATTTTCAATAACATGGATAACCTTGAGAAATAAATGATTATTTTGGAATAAAAGAAGATTTACAGTTGTTACTCCTTTTATTCTTAACCATAAATGGGTTGGTAGTCATGTAAAAGCCTCAATTAATTAATTATGATAATCTTACATGACAACAAACAATGCAATTAATAATCCAAAAAGGTTTATTGTTTTCTTACTCACTGGTTTTTCAGTTTTCTCAATTGAATGCCTCTGGGAGCTGTCTTAGACTTAAAAGAGGCCTCCTCTTGCTGTTTTTTCCACATAATCACATTATTATAATATACCTTTATTACCAAACAAGTATTAGTTAAAACTATTTCTTAAGTGTTTTATTCTTTCAGAAATCAATCAGAAAAGCGTGAAATCATAGAAATCAAATATAATTTGCTGTAATACTGTCATAACACAATTTTGATCCATTAAGTCCACAATTCCACGTCAAATTTCTCTACTATTATCATCTAAAAGGTTCATTGGATTAATAGTGAGTAATTTATCTCAATGCTTAAAGATTTTCTCTAGTAATAGTTTTCTTCAAGAATTATCTTTATAATTATTCTTGTAAAAGATAATTATATATTAAAATAATTTTATTATTTTAATAAATGAAGTTTTTATTATTAAGTTCATCTAGTAATTGATTCTTGTAGACAATTACTGTGAGCCTGCAAGCATGTAAACCTTTACTTGCTATACAGACCCCAATCACTTTCTTTAAAAATTTTGTCTCATTTTCTTTTATTATTTTGTATAAATTTCAAATACTTAAATTCATTATATTATAATATGAATTTAATCTTGTTGCTATGACTGATTCCTAAATATGTCATAGTATAAAGTTCCCCCTATGTCATCAATCTTGTTGTTATATCTGCTCATGTTTCTATAACAGATCTTTCCTCATTTGAACAAAAGTTATTTCATATTATTTTGAATTTGAATTTGTAATTACAATACTTAAAGAGGATTAATTCTCTTTGAATTAATCCTCAGAGCTCTTAACCAAATATATTTTTACAATTAAAATTACTTACATTTTATTTTAGAAATATTAGCGCTCTCACCTTTAAAGTGATTAAATTCACTCTTACCATTTATAATACTGTTGAAGCTTAAATGCCAACAGTACATCATTCTAAACCAAGTGATGCGTCTATTAATTTTATTTAGATAGTATTCCACTCCTTATTAGTTTATTAGATTACTAATATTATACAGTCCTTATAATCAGGGTTAAAGTCTATAAGCCCTTGCCTTTATTCAATGAATGGATTAAAGTGATTAAAAAAGTCAAAGCCCAATATGATTTCTTCTCCCTTGGTGGTATCAATGACTAAAATTTCCTATTGAAAGCTTGGGAAAGAAGGGACCTCAACCATATATTTAGTATGGTGAGTCAAAAGAATAAGGGGAGTCTGAGGAGTCCGAAATGATAAGAAGGATCCTCTCTATAAGTTCTGACATGGTCAAAGAATACTTTTGAACAAACTTCTTTGCAATAAATTAGTTTTTAGCACCAGAATCAATGATAATACTGTAAAAAATTTCAGAAAGGGAATAAAAAACAAAATATTTAAGAGGTTTTCTGAAACCAGTATTCAGAATGCACAATTGTGCTCTGCGTGGAAAACAGTGAAGACCATTTAGCACAACATGATCTTCACTCAGGCTTTTCCCTGGCTTGTAAATGTTCCTCCTGGTTGGGTAAGCTGGTTTTGAGGCCTTTTTACACAAGGCTCAGTACTATGCTTCCCCCAAAAAAAGGCATACAAGCCCTCCTTCAATCTTCTTTCCTTTTCAGAACCCATAAAATTGTGGTCCTTATTCAAGAGGGGAGAATGGGGCTTGTCCCTTTTTTAGACCATAAAATTCTTCTTCTTATAGCTTTAACTCAAAGAACTTTGATGCTTCAGTCTTCTTTTATTGAAGATTATTCTTCTCCTTCTTCCTCTCATAGTACCTGATATCATGCTCAAGGGTAATTTCCATTTAGTATTGAAGAGAATCAATGTTTGAAGGATGGGAGGCCAATTTATCCATAATCCTGGAGGTAAATCCCTTCCTATAATTATTTATAAAATCTCTTTAACCCCAATACCCAATTCTTGACACCAAACTCCATAAATCAGCCCTTTATAGTGAAACCTTCCCCCCTTCCTTCATTCTTAAGCCATCCAACTTTTATTCAGATTTTCTAAATTCATTTGGTCCCCAAATAAAGTTAAGAGTTGGTATTAGAATAGTGCCCAATTATTGAGGAGGTAGCTTGGTTATATATTGGTGATATTGGAAAGATAATACTCAAGCCACTTTGCAGCTCTGCTAATAATAAATGAAGTGGAATAAAGTATTTTCCTCTGGTATTCAGAGAAATTTGCCTTATAGTCATGTAAAATAAGCTGGAAGGACTTTATGAAAATTCTGCCTTTGAAGGGTTGAGTACCATAAAAGAATTCTGGTGCCTTCATAGATGTAGTTTTTAATACTGGTATTCTTAAAGATTTATAAGATGAAGCTGCTTGATTATTGGCCATAATCTGAGTCATCTGTTGCATTATGGCCAATAAAGATCGATCAGACTGAGGAGAGAAATGCTGAGTAGACTGGGCTAGGGTTGACCCTCAATTAACTTCAGATTGCATTACAGGAGCAGGGGAAGCCTCAGTACTATCAGAATCCTCCTCTTCCCTATCTTCACCAAGACCTTCATAAGAGGTCTTTGACATGCCAGGAAAAGAGCCAACTACTCCTGAAAAAGATCTTGATCCTCTTTTAACTCTTCCTTCCCTTCTGGATGGTACTGTTCCTTTCACAATTGGTCCTCTGTCTAAATGGGACCTCAGTTGAGGGACTTCTGTGGTCCCATAAAGAGGCACTCTTGGTGTTGGAGTTGGAAAAGTTTTAGTTCTGAAATGATATCTTGTCTGTCTTGCAGGAGGTTAATTTTGGACAGGCATGATCTTTATAATACAATTAAATAAAATATGAATAAATAATCAAAATTTGAACTATAAAAAACTTGAGGAAAATCAATATATGAAAGCTTGAAGTCAAAATAAAATCAATGTCTTGAAGAAAAATCAAATAAATAATTTCTTGAGGTAAATCAATCAATCGATAAATGAATCTTGAGGAATTCAGTAAATAGGTCTTAAGGAGAAATCAATAAAATAGAATTAATTCCTGAGGAAAATCAATGAAGTCTTAAGATCAAATCAATATCTTGAAGTCAAAATCAATTATATGTAAAATCAATTGATAAAATACAAAATCAAATGAAATCTTGTTGAATAAAGCTGTTGAAGAATTAATCAAAATGAAGCTTTATTAATTAATATTTTGAATGAAACAAATTTTTTAACCAATCTTAAAATCAGAATTAACCTGTTGCCAGAATTATAATCAAGTAGAATCAAAAATTACCAGTAATGATCATCCAAAAAATTTCAAGAAAAAAATTCATAAATATGGAAGAAATTTATCAAGGGAAATCAACTTCCAAGAATGAAAGGGTGATTGGGAACTCATAAATTTTAAGAAAAAGTCATCAATATCACAAAATTGTCTTAATTGATTAATTAAAGCTTTGAAAATGAAAAATAAAAAATATGGAATGAAAGAAGAAATAATAAGTTAATTAATATAATGTCATAGGAGCTCTTGTAAATAGCAAGAGTGGCCTGGCACTCAGAAATCAGGAAACTCACTTAGAAGACTCCAAAGAATCAAAGAAATAAGAAAGAATAGCTTTCTTTAACAAAAATAATGAGAGTACAAGATGAGATGAAAAATAAAAAAAAGCCAATGGCCAAAGAGAAAACACAGTAAGTCCTTTATTCACTTTTTCAAACTTCCAGAAATAAAAATGGAGTTATTAAAGGATATTACCACCAATATGCACTGAGGGAAAAGGAAAAAGGTAGAAACTACTGACTTAATCATATCAGTATTTCCTATCAAGATGAAATAAAATAAAAGATAAAAAAAATACCAGTAGATTAATTAACTGGGGGAAAACCCCCAGGGTTTAATGAGGGCTAGTATATATGACAAGTTGAGATCTTGAATTCTTCAAACTGACAGCTGGGCTGTATTGTTTACTTGAGGAAATGTACACCTGGCCAAATAGGGAAATGAACTAGGCTGAATGATCATCCATGGTGTATGGTTGAAATACAGGCCTCTATGGAACAATAATGTATTGAATAAATGTGGTTTCCAAGGTGTATTGATGCATAATTGATTCTTTACAGCTTTTTTGGAACTGCCTCTTGTGTAGCCCTTGAATTAAAACCATAAGTATTCCTTTGAGGTAATACTTAATAATTTAAAATAACCAATACCTGATGATTGAGGTTATTGATATTAAAAAAAAGCTTGGCTTGAGCCTTTATTAATCCTCCTGGAAATATTTTCCATAGGGCCTGAAAGGTATTTTTGAAATTGAATTATGGCTCCTTGATTTGGTAACCATTGGATTGCCGGTGAACAAAGATACATAACGGTGTGTAACACCATTCATGGAACTTCTGCTTATTGAAAGGGAAAGGCAGCCAAAAGTCTTCTGGAGGATGGTCTTGAAAAAAATTGGAAAAATGTGGGGCAAATGGATTCAGAGGCTGGCTGGGTGTTTTGGATAATTTTTGGGTTCTTTGCCAAAAACAAGTCTGTATAGGCCTAAACCTCTATTTTGACAAAAATGTGCAATCCTAGCAATTAATCCCCAAATGTCCAATTGGGAATATTTCCCATATTTCAAGGAAAATCACACAAAATTGTAGTTGAAGCTTAAACAGCATAATACTTCCTTTTTGAGCTGTATTTGCCCTATTGATGGGGAAATTCCCAAAAGTGGCCAAGAATGGCCTGATGATGGGGAAGGGGCCAGGTTGACCCAAGACAATGAAACAGCCAAAAAAGTTAAAGTGTCCAATTTTGCTGGAAGCTGATGGATATTGCATTGATATGCCATAAAATGGACCAACAAGTTTATTTTCCATAGTTGTGACAGATTCTCAATAGAAAAATGGTTTCAATAATGATGAGGAGAGAAAAATTGAAGCCATCAAAATAAGTCATCTTCTAATTTAATTAATTCATTAACTAATGAGATTTACTTTCCATTTTCAAGATTAATAATCCTTTGGAGTAACATCTTGAACCCATCCTTTTCTTCATCATAATGATTAGTCGCTAATTAAAAACTACAACCTCAATGATAAATTGGTATGTATTCTTGTATATTATACTTTTTGATTCCATTATTTATGAGATATTCTTTCTTAAATCAAACAAATTTAAGCCAGAGACTTAAACACCAGAGGAGGAATGAGACACTTACCCCCCACACCTTAATGAAAAGATTTTATCAAGGAATAAGACAGTTTATATGTTTACACTACCTTAATCAAGTCTTCTTGAATCCTACCAGAAAGTTATGTATTGAAAAAATCAATATTCAATCAAATTTAACTAATTAAATATGTTTCTTGTCCCATGAGGAAGATAATAGTGTTTTTTTGGAGTGGGAAAAATAAAAATAGCTTTATTAGAAGTCAATTCTTTGAAGAGCTGGAGTTTTCTTAAAAACAACACAACATGAAACAAAAATTAGAAAAATAAAAATTGAATGAGGGATTGGAGTTAAAGGAGAAGAAATTCTGGATGCATCTCACTATACAAGCTCTGACATCAAACAAGACCATCTCAGAGTTGGAGAATATTATTTTTTTCTTAAATAAAAACTAATTCATGAGAACAGCTTTTTACAGATAAATGGCTTAAATTTTATTTATTGATGCATAAGTACATTGACCCAATTATTAAAAGGTGTAAGAGTCATATCATTTCAGTCTTATTACAAGCTCATTGATTGAATGTTTTTACATATATTATTTGAACATGTGGCACTTTTTCAGGTTTTTTTGGAATCATTTGAATGATATCAATATTTTCAATTTATTTTTTAATATAATTTCTCAAAAAGTATTGAGACTTGTCAATCTTATGTAGAAGTTCCTTTTTATTTCTTTATTTAATTCAGAGCTTTAAAGCTTACTTCTAGATATTAATGTGGGTGTTTATTGTATGTTTGGGGTTTGACTAATTAGAAATCCAAATGATACTTCTATATTTTTTTCAATTATCAAAAATGATAATTGTAATTGATTTTTTTAAATTTTTCAGTGTCCTTTAAAATTGGTCTATTTAATTTCAACTGCTATTTTATTTTATTTTTGATTCATTATTACTTTCAATTTATGCTATTTAATTTCATTAGTTATTCTCAAGGAGAGATACTGGAGTCATATTGGAGTAATGGCTATTTCTCATACAAAATGAAAGGCTGAATTTGTCTTCAAGTTTTTTTTATGTGTATTTTTTGTTAAATTTTCATTGTATTTTTGAAATCTTATTCATTGAACTGAACTTGATTTTTTAATCTTTTTTATATTCTCATTCAGCTTATTTTATAACAAACCTTTTTCAGAAGTTTTCATTTGAATATTTCTATACTGGTTTACAGAAGTTTCAAGTCAAACATTTATTTTTAAATTACAATACAAGTTCTTTCAAAATTATTTTTTCTTTTTTAAATTTTAAATTGTAAATTTAAAGTTTCAAGTCAAATTATTTTTGAATGATTTTTTTGAAATATTAATTTGATTTATTTTTCAAAAATCTAATCCAATTTAAGCTCAAAGCTCAAATCTCTCTATTTTATCAAAAAATAAATCAAATTGGTATTTTTTTTTCTCATTCTTTATCATGATTTTACTCAAAACTAACAATTATCTGGAATACTCAGCAAAAATTCACACAACAGTTGTTTTTATCTAAATAGGCCTCTATTAATTCAGTAGATCATTCCCTTTTCTAATTTAATTGTTTGGGTTATCATTAGCTATAATATGCAGTAAAAATCTTTTTCATTAATTTATCATCCTATACACCATTCTATTCAAAATAAAAATTTAATCAATATCATCAAAAGCAGTACCAACCACCCCCATCATCTGTCCAAACCATGCAAGAATAATCCCTCACCTTACTGCCATCTTCAGCCCACTTTTAATTTAAAATCAATCTCAAATTCCTTTTTATTCAACATTAAATCCATTTTAAAATCACTTTCTGTCATTTTTGAAGTCATTTCTTAAAGCATTTAGAAAAGAAATTCAATTTATTTCAACTCCTACTACCTTCACCGCTCCTCCACCGTAGCTTGCATCAACTCTCACCCAAAGGGTTTGAAAACAATTTATGATTTTTTTTTTAACCTTTATGAATGATATTCACCACTTCTTCTATCACCTGAACTAATTTTCAATTTTTTTCATAAAAATTCATATATTGAATGTTTTGCATGAATGTTTTTTTTAATAATATCATTGTTAGCTGTATTTCATCTACTGATTAATATTATCATTATTATTTTCATATTATCCCTTATCAAATTATCTCATAATTCTTACTTATACTAATAATCTCATATTCTTATTTACTTTTAATTAATTGTTTTGTGAGGATGGAATATTAATAATGGTCTCATTTTTCCAATTTAATTCTCATCATTCAAAATTAAAGAAAGTTCCACCTTCTATCTATCATTCTCAAAAGCACTCTAATCATTTTGTGGTTAGTACTAAACCAAATTTGGCAAATAATTGGAATGATTTGAAAGATTATTATTATCCTATTCCTTCTTCTGATTTCATGGGTAGAACTCAACCAAATATAGAACATCATGAAGACAATAATAAAAAAACTCTTACTGGACCCCAAAGATCTCATATAAATTATAAAAAACAGCTAGCCTCACAGATTTTTTCATCAACATAAATCCTTTAAGAAGCTCCCGGGAATCTCAATTGACCATAAATATGAGAATTAGACTTGGTTAAGACTCCAAGAAGTGAGCACTCTTTTACACCCTTATTTCCTCATTGATAAAACCCAGACCACATTTTAGCCAGTTTTTCTTTATGAGATCACACCATTTCAAGATCCTGGTACAAATATCCATGTCCTGAAGGAGCTTATAGTTACATTAACAAATTTACCCAAAAAAAGACAATATATCGAATCCAATTCAAATACTTTAGGTTACACAATGAAAGTCATTGTATTTTGTCCACATTCTCATTTTTGCAAGTCTTCAGGTAATTAATAATTATTTATATTTCTCTTCATATTTACCAATTATCTTACAGCTCATAGATGTATACTCCTGCAATCCTGAAAACATTGAAAATGATAGCCTTCAATATTATTAAGATTTTATTTCTTCTTTTATAATTATTTATTTTTCTATAAGGGCTGCCAATCAAAATGAGGAACTAATGGATTCCACTCAACTTCAAAACTTTAGAAATTTTCAAAGGACTTCTCATTACTCCAAGAAATAATGAAAATTGTTTTCAAATGTAATTGTAACTAAAGATGGATTCTTCAATAAATAACATTGAAATTTTGATTATATCAATGCATGAAACTATTGTATCTTTCCTTTCATTTCCAAAAATTACTTTCAGCCCATCCTCACCATATTCACCCCATCTGGACATGTATTCCAATTCTTCCAATTGAAGATGTAAATTTATTTTTTGAAAAATCCTTTAATAATGGAAATACTCTGGAAAAATTCATCATAAACTCTTCAAAATTCCAAGCCACCTCCAAAAATTATTAATCATAAATCAATTACTAATTTTGGCTTCTCATTCCAAATTAACAGCAAATTATTCAATGTATGTAAAATATTTTCAAAAAAACTCATACTAAGAGAAAATTAAAACTTTATGGCAGCTCAAATTTAAATTAACAGGATCATAATAGAGCTAAAAAGAGAAAATCATGATTAGTTTAATTTCTTCATTGAAATGAATTTCAAGACATAGTACTTCAAATTTTTAACATAAGTAATTGAGTGATATAAAATTCCAAAACTGAGTTTCTTTCCATGCCAAAGTTATTGGATGAATCTTTTTAAAAATATTTGCAAGATCTTGTGTATTTCATAGCTCATATAATATTTTTTACTTGTGGTAGGTAATCATTGTTATACAAATCAAACCATTAATCTCCATTTTTTGCTAACATATTAGGTAAAATTACACAAGAAACAACCCATCTAACAGAATATTGTATTTCTGAATCATCCCTCATGTTATTGAAAATTTTCCTTAGAGAAAAACACCATCCCTTCAAATTTCATATTTAATGATCTATTATTACCCTTCATCTTGCTAAAAAACTATTGAATTCCCTATTGTATTCATCCTGTGCTTAAGCCCCCTTGAAAGCTGGAAAAACACAAGGTGAGATTTCATATTCTTAGTCTGCTAGTAAGAACTAATTCTTTGTGAGAAATTCATGTGGTGTTTTGATTATTTTTATATGTTGATATAAATTCAAATCATGAATTTATAGAGCACATATAACATGTAGGAAAAAAAAATGCTTGTTTATATTTCAAACCAGCTGTATAGAAATAGAGTACCTAATTTTGAATGAATGTCCAAAATTAAAAAACATTCAAAAAACAAATATAATACCTTTTTTTATGATATAAATAGGCTTCACCATATTTTCTGGGGTGTTAAGAAAAAGGGATTAGACACCTATCAACAAATCCGATGCACCATGGAAGCCCTTCAGCCTAAATCACTTCCGAAATCTCTCTTTTTTGTTCAGTTGTTGGAAAAACTATAATTATTTATTTTTAATTCATTAATATTTGATTTAAAATTTCAGTGTACAGCACCATAGACCCATGGATAACTCTAAACATTGTAATATTCCCCAAAGCAGCGCATTTCCATTTTATCCTAATTGTGATAGTTAAACAGCCAATTGCATTTAAGGATTAAATTGTTTTTTTTGAGGAATCTTGGAGTGTTTCAATGTCTTTAAATTGAATAACCAAATTGGAAAATTGATATATGTGGTGCAAAAAAGTTTTCAAAATTTATCAGATGAAAAGTATTTTAGTTCATTAAAGGTATACACGTAATTTTAAGGATTTCTTGTCTGGGGATTGATATATGTTTGTTTTTGTTATCATATAAAATAAGGCTATATCATTTTGAATTTCTGACTAACTATCTTAATCAAAATCATACATAAACTGAAAGGCTCTCAAAGTATGAATTAAGGGTGTTTTTTTGGATGCCTTTGGCATCATATTTATAAAAAATATGGTTATATGACTTGAATCAAAAAAAATACTTTAAGATATCACTAATATATTCAGATTTGGTGCAATATAAGGGAAGTTTTCTTCAATTATACATGCACTTACTAAGTTATTCATCAAGAATGAGAATTTTTTGAAGCTAAAGCTAGCATTTAAACTCCCCAAAGTGTGTGATTAAAGCTCAAAAATCCTGGTTTTTCGTACCTCAAAAACCCAAACCTATTGAGGTATGGGATTTCCCAATTACAAAAAGCTTAATTTGGTATTTGGGACAAATAAATGGGATTTTGTAACTTTGAAGCACCCTATTTTTGATAAAATCATTTGAAGGGTATTTAATGGTAGCTTATCATATAATAATAATAAGTTATTAATTATAGTAATAATATATTAATATGATAATTGGACATAATAAAAAATAATTTTGATTAAAAAAAATGAAAATAAAAATTTTAACATTGAATATTTAAGAAATTGAAGTGAGATTCACAATTATCAAATTGATTTTTTGAGAAAAAAAATAAAATTAGTCTATATTCATATTGGAGGAAGGCTACTTTAAAGTTTCAAAAAAATCTTAATATTGAAACTTTCAAAGTTATAATTGATAAATTGTCACAGGGGCTCTTGGACAGAAATACAAGAGTGGCCTGGCACTCAGCAATCAGGGAACTCACTTGGAAGACTCCAAAGAATAAAGAAATGAAGATAAATAATAAATTCCTCTAAGAAATATGCAGGTACAAGATGAGATGCAATGAGAGGAAAGAGAAGCCAAATGGCCAAAGAGCCAACCAAGTAATTACTTAATCACTGTTTCAACCTGCCAAAATGAACAATGGAATTAGTAAGAATATGACCACCAAATATCCATTGACAGGCAAAGAAAGAATAAGAGAAAAGGTGCTAAATGACTGACTTTATAATATCAGTATTCACTTAACAAAATGATAAGATAAATAAAGATAAAATAAAATCAAAGTATATCAATTAACTGGGGAAAAACCCCCCAGGGTGGAAAGGGTAGCCTGTATATGTGAAAAGTTGGGAGCTTGAGTTCTTCAGGCTGAAAACTGATCTGTATTGATCCTTGAGGCTGTATTGATTGTTTTGGGAATTGATACAGCTGGCTAATATTGAAATTGAATTGGGTTGAATGAATTTCCCATTCTTGAAAATGAAATACAGTTCTTGATGGATCCAGACTGTATTGAAATGAATATGGTTGCCAAGATGGATTGAGTGGAGCTTTGACACTTGACAATTGAATGAATGAATGAACTGCCTCTTGAATCCCTTGAGAATAGCTGAACAGTATTGCCTTGGAGAAATACTGTGAATGAAATTATCCAATGACATCTTGATGGTGTGATTGGTCTTTGACACTGAAACACTTGCTCTTGAGCCTTGATGAGTCCTCTGAATGATTGGGTGCCTTGATGACGTGATGATATTTTGGAATGTTGAAATGACCATTTGATATTGCCACCATTGAATTGCTGTTGAAAAATGATGCACAATGATATATAACATCATTTATGGCATATTGGTTCATTGGAAAGAAGATTACGTCCAAAGGTCTTGAGATGGAAAGACAGAGGGGAAAAAGATGGATGTGATGGCTTCAGAGCTTGGAAAGGTGTTACTGGGTCCTTTAAGGTTTTTGGCCACTTTTGGGTTCTGAGCCAAAACTGGCCCAAAGGGTGGGAAAGTGTCTTTTGGACACTTTGCGTCAAAGTGTGCAAATGCGCATTATGAGCCTAAATGGCCAAAAACAGTCATTTGGGCCATTTCCCCTGGTTTTGAGGGAAATGACCAGAAATACCCATTTGGGTATAAATTGCCGCTATGGCTTCTGGATTGAGGTGAAGGGCCATGAAGGCCCCAAAAGACAAATGGCCATAAATGGTCCATAAGATGATGACATGGCCATATTGGCCACTGGTGATGGATATGGCCAATTGGCCATAAAAGGACTGTGGTTTGATATGCCATATGGAGATCCAAGGAGGAGAATTTCCATGGTTGTGACAGTACCCCCCACCTTGAAATGGTGAGCTCCTGAGCACCAATACAAGGTGAAGCCTGTTGAGGCTATTGGAAAGGATTGACAGTGGGATAGAGGAAGGTTACTTCAAGAGGAAAATAAAATAATAACTGATATTAAAAGTTTGTCATATGACGCAGGACTTGCTTGATCATCTTTTGAGATTGGCTTCAAGATTGATGATGTGTGAAATGAATGATAATCTTGATGTTAAAGTTGACATGATAAAATGAAAATGAAAATAAAATTGATATAAAGAATGAAAATGAAAATAAAAGA
Source organism: Austropuccinia psidii (assembly GCA_023105745.1). NCBI lineage: Eukaryota > Fungi > Basidiomycota > Pucciniomycetes > Pucciniales > Sphaerophragmiaceae > Austropuccinia > Austropuccinia psidii. The sequence continues at coordinate 63,668,709 of JALGQZ010000003.1, read as the reverse complement.
AAGAGAGAAGAGAAAAGAAAAATGAATTAAATCTTGAGGAGGTTCGAATCTTCATCACGGAGGTTGATAACTGATTTTCAAATTTGGCCAAGGACCTGGAAAGAGAATTTTGATTCCAGGTGCTCACAAAGTGGCCAAGGTGATGTTTTGACAAGACTGTAGACCCCTCAGGGAAGTGCACACCAGGAGAGTAACTTACTTTTGGTAGTTACCATTCCCGCCAGTGCCATAAAAAATAAAAACAAAAAATGTTGAAGGAATGAATTTGAATTTGAAGTCTTGGAAATGAATTGGAAAGTGAATGGCCCATTGTCCAAGTGAAAATGGCCATAAGATTGGAAATGAAGTTGAAAGCCATGCCAAAGATCTGTGTCCAAAATTTCAAAGTGCTCACAGAGTGGCCAAGGTGATTCTTACAACAATAAAAACAGTAGAATACCCCTAAAGGTGCATACCAGGAGTGGGACTTACTTTTGGTAATTCCTCTCCCCACCAAGCACCATAATGAATCAAGCTCTTGAAGAATTGGGCCCAAGCTTGTCAGGATATAATGAATGAAAATCTTTGACAAGTTCAGGACAATTCTTGAGGTTTTTGGTTGGTTCCCAAGTGGATCTTTCTGGGTGTTGACTGAAACCTTTCCATTCCACCAGATACCATAATTTTCATCTCTTAAGCTTTGAGTCCAGTATTTGAGAGACTTCCCATTCCTCTTCTTCTTCAATGATGATTGGAGGAGGAGGCTCTTGATGCCTTTCGGGATTGTTGATGTCTTGACTGGTTCTAAGAGTGAAATATGGAAGACTGGGTGGATGGACTTCCATTGAGATGGGAGCTTGAGGTGGTAGGCATGAGTGCTGACTTTCTTCAAGATTGGAAAAGGACCCAACCATCTTTCAGACAGTTTTTTGGTGGGTCTAGTTGATTTGATGTTCTTGGAGGAAAGCCATACCATGTCACCAGGATTGAAAACAGGTGGACTTGCTCTACTTTTATCTGCATACCTCTTAAACCTGTTTATGGCAACTTCAAGTTCTCTCTTGACATCTTTCTGTACTGATTGGATTTTTTTTGATAACTTTCCAGCAGGAGTATCTTGAGTGATGTGAACTGAGTCAAATTGTGGATCTCTTCCATAAACAGTGAAAAGCGGTGATTGTTTTGTTGAAGAGTGGTCAGAGTTATTGTAGGCAAATTCATCCAGAGGGAGCCAGGTGTTCCAATAATCTTGATGATAAACTGACATACATACAAAGGTACTGTTCTAGTATCTGATTTACCCTCTCTGTCTGTCCATTAGTTTCTGGATGATAAGCAGTTGACAGATCTCTTGAAATCTTGAGCTGCTGACAAAGATTAGTCCAAAAAGAAGAAACAAAAAGAGAACCTCTATCACTAACAATGCTTGAGGGAAGGCCATTCTTTGAGAAAATATTCTTGATGAATAAATGGGCCAAATCTAGTGAAGTGATTGAAGACATTGTTGGAATAAAAGACTGCCATTTTTGAGAATCTTCCCACTATGACAAGGATTGAGTCAAAGGAATTGGACAGTGGCAATTGAGTGATGAAATCCATTGAAAGACAAATCCAAGGACCACTTGGAATTGGAAGAGGCTTGAGGATTCCAAACTTCTTGTGATGAATATTTTTGTTTCTTGAACACTGTTGACAGGATGAGACATAATCCTTGATTAATTGAGTCATGCCGGACCAGTGGAAATCCCGCTTGATAAGTTTGAGAGTCTTCTCTTGGCCAGGGTGTCCAGCTAGAGGAGAGTCATGCACTTTTGAAGTATATTGAGTTGAATTGTGAGGTCATTTGGGACCACCACCCAATCTTTGAAAAGGAGAAGTTTGGAAGAGGAATCAAGAGAATAATCTTGGACAGATTTACCTTTACCCAAATCTTCAAGGATACTTCTATATTGAGAATCTTGCCATAATGACTTCTGAATTGAATCAATCAAATTTGAAAAAGAATCCACCTTTACTGCAAAAAACTTTGAGGCTTAAATTTAATCTTGCTTAATTATCTTCTGATAATTCATTGGGTTCTTGCTGATGAAATCCTCCCCCCTCTCTGGGTAAATGTTGTCCCGATGTGACAAAGCGTCTGGAAGGGTGGCCAAGCAGCCAGGGTGGTAAGTGATTGAGAAATGAAATTCAGATAAAAATTCAGCCCAGAGGGCTTGACGGTGAGTGAGAATATTTGATGACATGAAGTATTGAAGTGATGAATGATCAGTGAGAACTTCAAAAGGGGAAGAAATTGAAAGAAGGAAAGCTCTCCAGCGCTTGAGAGCCCAGACTATGCCAAGGAGTTCTTTGTCATGAATCTCATAATTGAGATCAGCTGGGAGAAGCTTGCGGCTATCAAATGCAATGGGATGTTTTCCTGAGTCAGAGACCTGACTCAGTACAGCACCCAAGGCATAATCAGAGGCATCAGTCTCTACAATGGTGGGTAGAGAAGGATTGGAGCAGTGGTGAATGCCTCTTTGAGTTGATGAAGCTGTCTAAGAGCTTCCCCATTGAGGGGAAAACGGGAATTTTTCTTGAGGAAACTTATGAGTGAACTAATCTTCTTTGAATAATTCTTGATGAAACGGCAGTAAAAATTGGCAAAGCCAAGGAATGATTGAGGAGCCTTGAGGTTTCTTGGAGGTGGCCAATTGAGAATTTGCTGGACTTTTGCTTGGTCCATCTTGAGGCCTTCAGAAGAAACAACATAACCCAAATACTCTACACTAGTAACATGAAACAGGCACTTGGAGGCCTTAGCAAAGAGGTTATTGGCTCTGAGTCTGGAAAGAACAGTGGACACATGAGTGACATGTTCTTCTTCAGATTTGGAAAAGACCATAATGTCATACAAATAAACCACAACATAAACATCAAGAAGATCATAAAAGATATCATTGACAAGGTTTTGAAAAGAGGCAGGAGCATTGGTCAGCCCAAATGGCATAACCAAATACTCATAGCTGCCATATTTAGTTCTAAAACATGTCAAATGTTCATCACCTTCCTTTATTCTGAGCAGGTTATATGCACCACACAAATCAATCTTGGAGAAGATAGAAGAACCATTGAAAACAGTAAGAAGCTGATTCATAGGAGGAACAGGATACTTGTTCTTCCTAGTAACAGCATTGAGTTTGCGGTAATCAACACACAAACAGAGGCCACCATCTTTCTTTTTGACAAAAAGGACAGGTGCTCCTGTTGAAGAGGAGCTTGGCCGGATGAAACCTTTCTCTACATTATCTGAAATGTAGGCCCTGAGTGTATCTGACTCTTGGTTTGATAAAGAGTAGATCACCCCAACTGGAGGTAGAGACCCCTCCAGCTCAATATGATGATCACAGGCGCGGTGAGGAGGAAGTTTTTCTGCTTTCACCTTGGAGAATACATCCAATTACTGGTGATAAACAGAAGGAACAACCTTCATCATGGTTTCTATTTCTTCTGGCTCTTCCTCTTCATCCCACAACTCCTCCAGGGAGTCATGATAAGATGAAGGAGGAAGGTCCATGTTCCCAAAGGCATGATGAAGTGAAGATACAGAATTATCTTCTCCAACATCTTGAATCTCTTTGAAGACTTTATCTCTAGATGATAGTAATGACTGATGGGAATTGAAGGAAGGAATATGGACAGAAGATGGAAATGATGGTGTTCTAGAATCACCAACCAGAGCTGCACATGATATGGCAGAAGAAAAGTCATCACTGAAATATTTTGAAGGATCATGATAGTCCTTATGATCAGAATTAAAGGTGATCAGCCCTTGCCTCCAATCAATATATGGATTAAAATGATTAAGAAAGTCAAAGCCCAATATGAGGTCTTCTCCCTTGGGAGTATCAATGACTAAAAAGTCCCATTCAAAGCTTGGGAAGGAAGGGAGCTCAACCATATATTTAGTATGGTGAGTCACAAATAAGGAAGGAGACTCTGAGGAGTCAATAATAATAAGGGGAATCTTCTCCGGGAGTTCTGACATGGTCAAAGAATACTTGTGAACAAGCTTCTTTGCAATAAATGAGAATACTGTAAAAAATATCAGAAAGAGAAGAAAAAACAAAAAATTTAAGGGAATTTTCGACACCAGTATTCGGAATGCACAATTGTTCTCTGGATGGAAAACTGTGAAGACCATTGAATACAACATGATCTTCACTCAGGCTTTTCCCTGGCTGGGAAATTTGCCTGCCGGTTGGGTAAGCTTGTTTGGAGGCCTTTTGATACAGGACTCAAGAGTATGCTTCCCACCACAATAGGTACAAAGACCCTCCTTGATTCTTCTTTCTTTTTCAGAATTCATGAGCTTGAAGTCTTTACTCAATAAAGAAGAATGGGGCTTGTCCCTCTTCTGAAAATTCTTCTTCTTCTTTTGACTTGAGCTTGAAGAACTTTGAGGATGAGAAGAACTTGACTTTGAGGCTTCTGGCTTCTTCTCTTGATGATTACTCTTTTCAGTTTGCCTCTCATGGTACCTGGTATCAAGCTCCAGGGTAATATCCATCAAGTCTTGAAGAGAGTCAATTCTTGAAGTATGGGAGGCCAATTGATTCAAAATCCTGGATGGCAATCCCTTCCTGAAATGATGGATAAGAGCTCTTTTACCCCAATCTCCAATTCTTGAGACAAGACTTCTGAAATCAGCAATGTATAAAGATACATGCCCACCTTCTTGCATTCTTAAAGAATCCAATTCTGCTTCAGCTTTTCTGACTTCATTCGGGTCACCAAATAGAGTGGAAAGTTGAGATACAAATAAAGGCCAAGAATTGAGAAGGTAATTGGAGTCCTGATTGGTGAGATTGGAAAGATAAGGCTCAATCCATTTTGCAGCCCTGCCAATGAGAAATGAAGTGGCATAAAGAACATTCTTTCTGTCTTGAGAGAAGTTTGCCGGATCATTATGAAAAATCAGTTGACAAGACTGAATAAAGCTTCTAACTTTGAAGGGCTGAGTCCCATCAAAGCATTCTGGTGCCTTCATAGATGGAGTCTTGAAGGCTGGTGGTCTTGATTCTTCAGAGGATGAAGCTGCTTGAAGATTGGCCATAATCTGAGTCATTTGCTGCATGATGGCCAATAGAGATGGTTCAGACTGATTAGAGACAGGCTGATTAGACTGGGCTAGAGTTGGCCTTCCAGTACCTTGGGATGCCTCCACTGGAGCAGGGACACCTTCAGTACCATCAGACTCTTCCTCTTCCACAAAATTCTCCTCCTGCTCTTCACCATCTTCACCTGGACCCTTGAAAATAGTCCTTGAAGTTCCTGGAAATGCGCCAACTACTCCTGAAAATGAACTTGATCTTCTGGGCCCTCTTCCTTCCCTCCTGGACGGTGCTGCTCCTTCCAAAGTGGGTCCTCTGTCCAACTTTGCCCTCAGTTGACAAACTGCTGGGGTGCCATCAAGAGGAGCCCTTGGAGTTGGAGTAAGAACAGCTTGAGTTCTGGCCTGAGATCTTGTCTGCCTTGCAGGAGGTGAGTGCTGGATGGGCATGATTTCAGGATAAAATGAAAGAGTCAAGATTTGAAGATGAAAACTTGAGGCAATTTGAAATAATGCTTGAAGTCAAAAATCAAAATCAATATCTTGAGGAAAATCAATAAAAATCAATAAATCAAATGAAATCTTCAAGTAAATCAATCAATTAAATATCAAATGAAAACTTGAAGTGAATAAATCAAATTTCAAATCAATCAAAATCAAAATCTTGCAGAAAATCAATCAATCAAAATGAATTCTTGAGGCAAAATCAATTTATGTCAAAATTCTTGATGTGAAAAATCAGCAAAATCAATGAAATCTTCAGGTAAATCAATTTTCTTGAGGTCAATATCAATTTATGTCAAATCAATCAATCAAATCAAAATCAAGTGAGTTCTTCTTGAAAATCTAAATTCTTGAAGAATGAATCAATTATGAATCTTGATGTGAAGAATGTGTCTAAATAACTCAATGAAAAATTTGAAATCAAATGAAAATTAAGATGACACCTGAATTATGAATGAATTAAAAATTTGATGATTTGAATAGGATTTAAAAATAGAAACAAAAAATAAAACTGGGTTAGCTTTCAATTTTCAGAATGAAGAATGAATGAGAGAAAATTGAGAGGTGACGAGGAATAATAAGGTTCATGAGCATTAGAGAGTCATAATTTCAATGGAATGAGTGAATGAAATTATAAAGAAAGAATGAACAGAATGAAATAAAATTATGAGTTAATTAATATAATGTCACAGGGGCTCTTGGACAGAAATACAAGAGTGGCCTGGCACTCAGTAATCAGGGAACTCACTTGGAAGACTCCAAAGAATAAAGAAATAAAGATAAAGAATAAATTCCTCTAAGAAATATGCAGGTACAAGATGAGATGCAATGAGAGGAAAGAGAAGCCAAATGGCCAAAGAGCCAACCAAGTAAGTCCTTGATCACTGTTTCAACCTTCCAAAATGAACAATGGAATTAGTAAGGATATGACCACAAAATATCTATTGACAGGCAAAGAAAGAATAAGAGAAAAGGTGCTAAATGACTGACTTGATAATATCAGTATTCACTTAACAAAATGATAAGATAAATAAAGATAAAATAAAATCAAAGTATATTAATTAACTGGGGAAAAACCCCCCAGGGTGGAAAGGGTAGCCGGTATATGTGAAAAGTTGGGAGCTTGAGTTCTTCAGGCTGAAAACTGATCTGTATTGATCCTTGAGGCTGTATTGATTGTTTTGGGAATTGATACAGCTGTCTAATATTGAAATTGAATTGCGTTGAATAAATTTCCCATGCTTGAAAATGAAATACAGTTCTTGATGGATCCAGACTGTATTGAAATGAATATGGTTGCCAAGATGGATTGAGTGGAGCTTTGACACTTGACAATTGAATGAATGAATGAATGAATGAGCTTCCTCTTGAATCCCTTGAGAATAGTTGAACAGTATTGCCTTGGAGGAATACTGTGAATGAAATTATACAATGACGTCTTGATGGCGTGATTGGTCTTTTATGCTGAAACACTTGCTCTTGAGCCTTGATGAGTCCTCTGAATGATTGGGTGCTTTGATGTCGTGATGATATGTTGGAATGTTGAAATGACCATTTGATATTCCCACCATTGAATTGCTGTTGAAAAATGATGCACAATGATATATAACATCATTTATGGCATATTGGTTCATTGGAAAGAAGATTACGTCCAAAGGTCTTGAGGTGGAAAGACAGAGGGGAAAAAGATGGATGTGATGGCTTCAGAGCTTGGAAAGGTGTTACTGGGTCCTTTGGGGTTTTTGGCCACTTTTGGGTTCTGAGCCAAAACTGGCCCAAAGGGTGGGAAAGTGTCTTTTGGACACTTTGCGTCAAAGTGTGCAAATGCGCATTATGAGCCTAAATGGCCAAAAACAGTCATTTGGGCCATTTCCCCTGGTTTTGAGGGAAATGACCAGAAATACCCATTTGGGCATAAATTGCTGCTATGGCTTCTGGATTGAGGTTACGGGCCATGAAGGCCCCAAAAGACAAATGGCCATAAATGGTCCATAAGATGATGATGTGGCCATATTGGCCACTGGTGATGGATATGGCCAATTGGCCATAAAAGGACTGTGGTTTGATATGCCATATGGAGATCCAAGGAGGTGAATTGCCATGGTTGTGACATAAAGGAAATATTTCACTAATTTGGATCATTTGAAATAGTCATATATATTAATTTATTAGGGGTTCTGTTAAAATCACATAAGAAAAATTCTAAAAAAATCTAAGGGACTCTGAGGGCCCATTTTTCAATTACAAAAATAAAATAAAATTTTATTGGGAAAATAACTGCCAAACCTCCCCAAAATAGGGGTTCTTTCCCCAAAAAAAACCCTTAAAAATTTCTTGTAAGATATTTTTTCATTTCCACACAAAACAAACAAACACACACACACACAAATATCCCAATAATTTTCACACCCCCTAAGAAACTTACTTTCTTAAAAACACCACACCAAACCAAATTTATCAAATCTTTACAAACCAATTTTATTTCCTTCACAAAGACCCAATTTTTAATGACACTTATTCCATTTCTAATTAAATCTGTTCCATTTTGGACTATATCAATGAAATTCTTAGTGATACCTATGGCCTTTTTAATTACTTTTCAAAAAAACACTATTTTGGAGGTTGATTCAGATTTGAATCATTGATTTTTTTGTATATACAGGTTATCCCAGTTATCCCAGTTATGATTCTTATTCATTGATTAAATCACCCCTGAGTTAGTTTTTTTATCAAAAATATGGTTCTTTTTTACTTTCAAGAAGTCTTATCCCAAAAATGAAAAAAAAACTTTTTGGGCCTACACTTGTCCTACCAAAAAAAAACTCAAAGTTATGGTTTCTGATTCTCAAGATTTACCTCTTTATTTTTGAGAAAAAAAGGAAACTTAATAAGTGGGAGTTTTTTCAATTAATGCTTGAAAATATTTGGCCATTTTACCAAATTGTCCAATTGTAAGAAATTTGGCAAAAAAAATTGAAAAAAATTGAAGATTTTAAACTCCAAAAAATCAAAAAATATATTCAAAAAACTCCAAAAATTCCTCAAAACATGGCCTGGGGGATTTTAACAAAAGAGGGGTAACTTATGTGTTTTGGCCATAAAATGGTAAAAGCACATAAGGGCTCACATGCTTTTACAAGAACCCTTTATTAACTTTTTGACAAAAGACATAAGCTAGTCACTATAAACAAAGGATTTATTTTTTATCTGGAAGAGATATTTCTGAGAAAGAAAAGAGATAATTTTCTTAGATAAAAAGTGTAAACCCAAGCTTAATTAATTAAGAATCTTTCAAAACTATTGAAAACATGTAACTTTCAAATTTTGATATCCTTTTTTATTATAAGATTTACAGAGTTATTAATTTAAGGTATCCTGTAATTTTCTTTCACTTGAAATATCCTTTTCTTTAATTAAATATAAAGAGAAAAAAACTGTTCAATATTGAATATAAAATCATAAATCAGAAATTTATTTCTATTGAAAAAGAAATTGTCTCATTGACTTGATTATTGCTAACATTCCTATTCATAGATGAATTATAGTGAAGTACCAATTTATCATTTGGTGAATTAGTCTTTATTATCATTTAAGTTAGTAGAGAATTGGATAAAAACATAAATTTTTTATGTGAATTTTTGAATTCCTCAGTTAATGGTGAAAATAAAACTAATACATTCCCCTCTTTAGTTTTACTGCTTAATCTTTGGTAAAAAATCTTGGATCACCTTATATTTACAGATTTTTAAAGGAGATAAAAGAAATAAATCTTTATAAATTCAAAATTTCAATACAAGTTATTTAGTATAACCTAAGTTCATTTTTTATTGGAGATACAAAAATATTCATGTATGAAAATTATTTAAACAAAAATTCAGAAGTGTATTTTTCTGAACTTAAGACCAGTATTTATTGTAAGAATAATCAATTTATTAAACATAATCCAAGTTTACGGAAAGATAAATAAACAGTGATCATTATGATTATGATTTTATATAATTGAGTGTGTAAAGTCTTTTTATAAACCCCTGCTTTTATTAAAATATTCTATTTTAATTAATGTTTATTGATATATTTTTGAATAGTTTTTCTTAGAATTCTTCAAGTTTTTGAAAGTGTGATTTTGAATTACTTATTAGATTTATTTGTGCACAATAATCTATGAGATAGATCATATCAATTCACATATGGAATTGTGTCTAATCTCCTCTGGATTTTTTAGGCTGTAAAATATTTCATCACTCGTTTTTTTTGAAGTTTTTTTAAGTATAATCTCTCAAAAAATCCCTTTTTTAGCTTTATATTGACATATTTAGATCTTCTTTTCCCTGATCTTAAATCAATAACTCCTCATTATCTGTCATGTAATACTTATTTTGTGTTGTAGAGTTATTCCCCAAGAATAATATTAATGAAAATACAAAATAGTAATAAAAAGTAAGATATTTAAAATCTTGAAAGTCTCTGTATCCTTTTTGAGCTACATACAAGATGAAATTTTCAATACAAATCAAGTTTTTCAAGTTTCCACGTTGGTTATTGAGAATTTTTCTTGACTAATAAATATGTCTAAGAGATATAATGATTTGAACTAATTTATAAGAAGGGAAAATAACACAAGAAATCATATGCTTCTAATATTCCTTAAAATAAAATAGGTGAGAAGGTCAAATTGAAATCTCCTAGATACGTGTTTAACATCATTTCAAGTGATTTGCTTTGGGTAAGAAGTATAATCTATTCTTTGTTAAAATAATGAGAAATATTTTTGAATAATAATTTACTTTACAATTTGGATATTTAAAATCAACTCAAAATCAATATGATTGTATTCATGGTTATTGAAATTATACAGAACATTCAATCCTATTACTAGCTTCTCAGTAAAAAAAAATCATATTTCAATAGATAAAAACCAATAAAAAATCAATAAAGATACCAATATATATTCATAAATAAGTTGAAAAAACAACTTATTCCAAATAAAAGGATTGTGGATGCAAAACTACTAAAATAAAGTTGTTGTGCCATGTTTGACTTCAAATTGAGTGGCCCATACCTGTAATCAATTTTCAAAATCCCAGAGTATCCCATCTAGACTTTCAAGGCAGAAAAAAAACCTTTTCTTACATATTCAGATACAATACTCCCATCGATATCATCAGGAATTAGTTCCTGCAAATAATGTCTTTCAATTTTTCTGAGGACAGCTCAATGAGTTCACCCAGAGAGAAGTACTCACCTGTTACATCAGCTGATAGAGCATAAAATGATTATTCCAGGTCTGGGGCTATCTTTTGGTGTTCTTCTAACCCTTTTTAAAGCGGAACCAGAAATGAGTGTTCATCAGCAAAATTTCAAAAACACCTCAGGTTCTTTGCACTTGCCAGAGCTCCTTGGAGTATGGATTTTATTGAATTTATCGTATGCAATATCAAAATTTGAAAACTCGCCGGAGCGTGCCAAGAATTTTGGGTTGCCGCCGCGTGTTCAGCGGATGCCGAACATCACAGCTGACCAGCTCTAGATCAGGATCAGGCAGGAGGGCCAAGTAACAGATTTGTCTTCAACCTACCAGGGCTCCATTCCTTACGCCAAGTTTAAGATCTCAATACCACCGACGAGAGCTCACATTTTGAAGGTGGTCTACATTCCAACTCACCCAGCACGAAATCGAGATTGTGTTGGACAATTAATTTTCACTCCCTCTCAGTGTTTGATGCCATATCAGTTCTCCGTGGTCTAGGGTTTTTTTGTCGTTTTGCTTGCTCACAACATCGATCTTAAGCTATGGCAACGGACTATATTCCTGGACTGTTCCAAAGGCTGTGCGACTTTTTAGAGGATGTCATTGCCAGACCTGAGCAGTCATTACTTATGAAACTCAGACTGGAGCTTGATCGTGCTAGGCCTTACATTCTTAACTTACTCGATAGGCGCCCGCGAAATCAAAAGGAAGCCGATCGAATTCGCCAAGGTAATGTGATTTGAATCGCCAGTATATTGTGTACCATGTCGTCCTTGATACATTTATTAACGTAATCATTTGCTTTGTTTGATCTCAGGTCAATTTGTTTATCAAGGAGCTGCTCATAGTCATACGCCTGATTTTACCCAGGAGGCCCTCTATCTTTCCGAACAACTTGAACTCTCTGAAAATCATTGTGCAATTCTTTTACAATATGGCATGTCTCGCAAATCCCGTTACGGTAGAGCAAATGCCGATAGTGCCGTGATCATTTATTACAGAGAGCGTTCGGCTCTGTTGAGATGTTTGAAGCTCATCTTTCAGGATACTGATTCAGATGAGATGATCAATAGCGGCCTTAGCGATGAACTTCAACGGTTTCGGGTTGGTCTTGTCAATAGTCATACTGATCCAGGTGAAACTATCAGTTGGGTCTCTAAATTATTCAAAGCAATCGAGGAATCGAAGAATCAAATTAATAAGCTCAAGTCTCAACTTACTTCAAGTACCATCAATTATACCAATGGCTCTTTACAAACAAACCCTTCCTCAACCAACTTTGGTTTCGCCTCACCCTCAAATAATTCTAATCAAATTATCGCAAAGTCTAATAATCTTACTGTCAAGTTCAGTGACGAAATAGTTCAAAAAATGCTAGAGCAGCATCAGTCTGAAAGGCGGGAGCTTGGTCAAATCATTTACCTTATTGGCTTTTCTCGCCTTCTTCGTAAGGAGCAACTTTTAACCTTGGTTGACACCTTGGCAGGAATGAACTCCCTCGATCCCTTGATTTGTCATTTCTTAATGATCTTTCTTGCTTCAACCGATGGAGATTGCACATCACCCACAGAGGCCGAATACGCCTATTTGACCAACCTATGGAATGATACATCATTTATGCAGACCATGACTGAACGTTTAACAAAAAAGCGGTGGTTGGTCAAACAAGTGAAAGCTGTCGCCTTGTTACAATGGTGCCTTTTTCTAGGTTCTGCTTACCAGTTTGTCAAATTCTCTTTATTTACAACCTTGCATGTCAATCAATTATTTACTGACTCTTCGTTTTTATAGACAAGACCCTCGCCTTGAACATGAAACCCAAATTTGGGAAGATCTGGTCGACCAAATGGTCATGTCTGCGATTTATAATGGTGCCTTCCCTTTTATGGCATCCGACCTTTTGGCATTTAAGAAAAAAGACCTGGCGGAAGAGTCTTCTGGTCATGTTTTAGGTCCACGAACTGAAGACGCCTTGCGTGTTGCCACCGCAGACGATTTACTGGGAATTGAGGAAGATTTTAGGTCGGAGGTGGTGGCTCAAATAGATCGATTAATGATTACTTTTGTCACTTCACTTCAGTCTGTGCTACGAAGGTTGCGAAATCAAGAAGAAGACGCTCATGCGTCGATGCAATATAATTCAATGACTCAATTTTCAAATCCGGATACCTCCGAAACTCTGCCATCGCCACCCAGGCATGACATTGAAGCTCTCTTTGAGGTAATCGCAGCCATTCATCGAGACACTCCAGATTCTGCCTTGGTTTATTGGGGAGTAGATGAGAATAATGAGAATATGAATGACTCAATCGTAGGCTCTGGTCGCTCAACGAAGTTAACAGGATTTGTTAGATGGGCATCTGAGTGTCGACAACTTGCGATGGTTCAATCATTTTATGAGATGCTTGCTTCATTGGCCACTGGACCGCGCTGTAGTGAGCTAGCCTACTCATTTCTCTTGAATGGACCCTCTGAAGATAGCGGTAGTGGATCCACTTTGGTTGTTACTCGAATTGTAGATGGCATGGGTGTGGCTAATATCCCGACTTGCTCCTGGTCAACCATTTTCGGCCAGTTCCAATATTACATTCAGGCCCTTCAGGCTCTTTCATTACAAAATACCAACACCCATGACAGTAAACAACTACTGCCCTCCGAAGTTTCTATCTTGAAGGGATATGCAAAAATCATCCGCCAAATTGTTCGCTACTCACCAATTGCTCAAGCAACACTTTATGATCATCAGAAGTATCGGCCCATCCAAACCCTTTTTGCGCTGTCTGCAAGTCCAATTTCATTGGATCTCAAAGCTCAACTTTTGCTTGCCATAGCTGCCTTTGCTGCCCCGGGTAACAAGATCAGTGCAGATATTGCGCGCAAATGTTGGCTTACACTCGAGCATAGTCAAATTCTATCTACCAACTTTTTAGATCTCCCCCCTACTTTCGGCGCTCCTGAAGCTCTTTCTATGACCAACGGCGAGTTGATTAGAACCGGCATATTGGCTGAATTAGAGGAAGTTGAAGCTATCAGTCAAGTCTATCCAGGCTCTACTGCCTTCATTCGGCTTTTGGTGGCTTTGATTCACCCACCCGTTCATCGATCACCTGTTAAGAAGGGAGAAGAACTAGAGCTTCAGTCGATTCCCGAAAACCTTGGAGCAGCCTCTCGACCTCCAGGAATTGATCCTTACCTCCGTTTCGTGGTTGATGAAGTATTTCATAAAGTGGGATCTCGAGACTTTTTGCATCAAGAAGAAAGATACCAAGTCTTTGAAGTGTGCTTGGCTTTTATCGAACGCTGTTTAACTTCGTTTGAATTTGGATCCTTTTTGGCTAGTTCGGCACTTTCGAATACGGCAGATTCAGGGAATGAGTTTCTTTCTCGGAGCATTTTTAATGTTATCACACATCCTGGGTTTGAGATCATGCTTCGCATCTTGAATAACACCGAGGTCACCCGTCAAGTTTTCGAGACTCTGCTTAACGGGCCCCGTTTTGTGGAAAACAAGCCTCAAAAGTCAGATATCACTTGCCGATGCGTACTTCGCGCTTTAAGGATTGTGAATAGGGTAATCGAAATACAAGACCCATTTTTAAATAGTGTTCTTCCATACATTCTTAAGCATGCAAACTCAATCGTCTCACATGAAAGGATCATTTGGGCAAGATCAGCCCAAAGCTTAGACCAGCACATCTTTCATTCCAACAGTATAGTCGTTTCAATTGCTGTTCTGGTAGGATGTGTAGAAGACGATGAAGTGGCTTATCTCGCGGTCAAGCTCTTAGCACATGTTGCAGATTCTACGTTTTTCAGTACTGCTGATCAGTTCCACGGACAATATCCTGGCAGAATGAATCGTTTACTCGGCCTGTTGGATTCTTCTGAAGAAAGCCTTTTGATACTTGGCAATTTCATGGCGCGCCTGGAAGGAGCTAGTTTGTCTTTTAGGGACATTGAAGATGATGACTTTGTCGTTGATACGTCTGGCGAACTTGAAGAAAGAGATATGGCAAGGGTCCAGTCCGCAATTCGTAGTGCAATCTTGGATCTCTTACTTCAAAATACTCAGCCGCATCGGCCTGCTCCCAACATAGCTCATTACCTTTTGGGATTTGACGTGCGGGCTTCCAAAGAAGTTCTTGCACTGGCCGATCCCAGCTCATCCGATGCCAAATTGTCATGCTTTCATGCCATCCTTGACTTACTTAGAATGGGGCAAGGTCCTAAGTCGTCGGAAGAATATAAAATGAAGTTTTCTTTACTTGAGCGTGATACTCTCCTTGCCGAGAAAGCTTATAGGCTCATTCGTCAACTTTGTTTACATGACTATTCTTCTAAGCCGGTCTCGCGTTATCTCCGCACCACCGAACGTTATTTTGTTACACAGGCACATTCTTTGCCGTTAGCCGTACCATCCGATTCCATGATAGCTGGTGGGCAACTTGTTTTGGGCAGTGGGGAACATATTGAAACTAGCTGTAGCGCGATTGTGGCCACCCTACATTCAATGTCGTGGCTTTTGGAGACAATCTCACTGGAACTCAACCTTCTTACTCAGCACGCTCGCCGAGAGCATGCTGCTGAACTTGTGTCTATTCTATTTGAGTCAACCGCTTCGACTAATCAGGCAAAGTCAATTTTGGATCAAGCCGGTAGCCCTGATCAATCTTTTCCTAGAATGCAGGAGTTGTTCTTATATTTAGACTTCACATGGAAAAGCAATACTCAACTTGAAACTCGACCCTTAAAATTCTTCGGCATACTTAATTTTGATCAGTGCTGTACAGCTGATAGCACCGGATGTCAACTTTTTGATCTCGGAGGTATTTTGAATATGCTTGGAGCCGCTAGGCAGGAAATGAAGCGACAGGGACTTCTCAATACCTCTATCCAACAAGCTGAGGTGCATGATGAAATTAGGTTTATTATTGAATCAATTGTGGCAGAAAACCAGAGACGAATGATTGCCTCAGCCCAGCATCACATGTTACGTTCCTTTAGCACCCTCCTTCGGCTGGCACTTAGTCGAGCCTTTCACCTTATTCCAGTCGAAAACCGACACGTGTTTTTACTAGATCTCCTAGCCTCAGTATTATCTAGGCTGTTACAGGGCCAAGTCGATTCCGATTCGGCCGAGCTTTTAAGCGAGATTGTTGTTGCTTTAACCATTAAGCTACGCCATGAGGGCAATCCAGTTGGGTCATTTGCTGCAGGTGAGGTAGTGCAAGCGTTTCCACTTGATCGACTATCACCTGTTCTAAGAACTATAGTCCAGAGCATTATTCTTTCCAATGCTTCTAATGTCCTTCGTGGTAATTTGTATGCGTCATTATTAAGTTTTCTTCAGCATGTATATGCTACCAGTACTTCTAAGGAAATAGGAGGCAGCACCTTGCATTTTTTGGACCCTCAAGATTTACCCAAGTCAGATGAAACAATAGATATAATTTCAGACGCTACCTCCGCTATTTTAAGCCAGCGCAACTATCATAGAAGCACTCTAGAGTCCAATACGATGGCTATGCTATCTAGCTCTTTTGAACGCTTGCTACCCGTCATATGCAAGGATGCAATTATGGGCAGTGAAGTATGGAAATCGGTGGCCTTTACGGTATTGGATTCACTCCTAATGTTATCTGATCGCTCAAGGTCCGGCACTCAGTTGATGAATGTACTATGGAGAAATGGCTTCATGAAGGACTTTGTAAACTTTTTAAAAGATGCTGAAGGAGACCTGCTTGCGGTCCTTGAGCCTGATCCAGGTTTGTGCCGTTTGAACCGTTCATAATTCGACTTATCTCATAAGCTCTGTGTGTTCTTTTGTAGAATCATTAAATGCCTTATATGTTTACGAAACACAAATGGCCTTTTTGTTGCGCGTGGCCTCAAGCAGGGCGGGGGCAGAAAAACTTATTGGTGCAAAGCTATTGCTGCGACTTGGCCAATGTAACTATTTAAGTGGTTCTCCTCAAAGCTTGACTTCTCACCCAGGCAAGTAAAGGAAAATAAGACTATTACATAATCATTTGCTAAGCGTTTTTCGTTTTGTGTTTTAGAATTTGATACTTTTATACCTTCTGCATCAGACCGGTATCATCAATTACTTCTTCCAGCCTTACAATTAGTGGCTAGCGTATTAATCAACCTAGGCCCAGACACTGATATCTCTGCTAGAGAGGTGAGGACTCCCCAATTTGTTTATTTGATTTTTACTGAGGAGATTTGCGATTAGGCTTTAGACTTTGTCAGCACTCAGAGGGAAATGATCATATCTTGTATTCGATCAGCCGGAGTATTGACTTCAAGTGTTGGGGTCCAAGAATTACTTCTCATTACAAATATTTTACGAATAGCTTTACCCGTAGTTGGCGATCAAGAAATGGTTGGTTCACTGTTTTAAATATTTAATTTAAGCTTTTTACTAATTGCATTTCCTCATAACATAGGCTTCCTCAACCGACTTTGGTGCGATTCATACCGGCATTCTCGCTATTACCAATGTGGTTTGTGGCAGCCAGGTATGGATAGGTAATATTTTGCCTGCGACGGAGCTTGAACGTCAAGATTCGCTTCGAAATGTGCCAGGTGAACACTAAGTTTTTGCGCAAAGCTTACCATCCTCGCTAATGAGTCTTCAATTTGAGCAGGTTCCAATGCTCCTTTAACCATTTTTCAAGAACAGATTCGGGATCTAGGACTTAGGCTAGAAATCAGCCTTTTAACTTACTTGGGAGTTGCTGCCCAAAGACGAGGTAGGCAATCACTTGCGTAAATTAGGACAAGAAAAATAGCTTACCCGCCAATTGCACCAGCGCGAGTAAGATTTACACCTGTCTTGTTACCAACTCTTCATCAATTGGAATTTACAAGTAGTATTGTTGGTAAGCTAGCATTACATTTGCCACTTCTGCGCACTTGTCGTTATTCCACAATTCTGATGCCGCTTTTTCATAATAATGTAGGGCCTGGTCCCACATTGGGCACAATCTTAAATTTTCTCAGGGACTCCGCCAGCCTGCTTGAGCTTACTGTTTCTCAAACTGCAGGCCTAGATCGCCGGTTAAAGAATTGGGGGAAAATTAGCAGAGAAGAAGTTTCTGAGGTAATTCAATTAGTTCTATTTGCTTGTTAATGACTACAAAACTTATGTTTTTTGCCCTAGATTTTGGCGGACGGCGAAGCAAACGCGTCACATGAGTCGGATAGAAAACTAAAAGCCAAACACCAAGTTAGAAAAATCCATGAACGCTCGTATTTGAGATTGATGGTGGTAGGAGGTAAAATATTGTGACATTTTTCTTGCATAACTTGTCCTAAGCACATAACTTTTGCTTATTTGACTGACTTTAATAAAATTGCACTAGACATTATCGACATGACATTATCTTTACTTTGGAAGAACGTTTCTTATTATCATTTACAAAACCACGAATCAAGTGAAGGTTTGAAACCAACATCAGTTGAATCTAAAAACATTCCCTCACAATATGATTTTTTAACTCATCCGCCAAAGCCATCATCCACCAATCGACATTCAAATTTTGACGCGAATCTAAGGGAAGATTGTCTTGAAACTTTGAGGCCAATATTCCATAGGCTACAAAACATTGATTTGGTTTGCTTGAAATTCTCTCATGAAAATGCTTAACAAATTACTGATTGTACTTTTATCGCTCATAGATTTCGGGGGGCTTGACAAAAGATGCTGTCAGAATTCGCAGAAGTTATTTAGATACATTGATTAGAACAATCACTAGTATCTTTCATGTAATTAGAGATTAAAAAATTTAACATGACAATATTGTGAAGAGGAATTTAAAAAACGCCTTTGAAGTCATTTTTGCTTGTGAATTACTATAGTTGTTATTTGAAGCTTGTTGAAATAATGTTTTATATAATTATTATTACTAAAAATTTAATGATCTAAAAGTAATCCCATACACAGTTCTTAAGCTTTCTCAAATTAAAAAATTGATATCAAAGTTTAAGGTTCAAACCTCTTTACATTGAAGCTTTGCCTTTTTCCTCAACAAGCAAAACTCTTAATGTAAAGACTGCTTAAGGGTATTTTCTAATTAATGATTTGTTCTTCGGAGAAAAGTACTAGGAACTTTGAGTCTGTAGGGGGAATCGCCAAATTGATGTACACAGAAAGGTAAGTGTCAATTTTAACAACTTTTGAAAACTGGTCAGAACTGTATGTGTTGTTTTTGTTAAGTAAAGTTAGAAAACACATCATCCATACCCTAGATTGTTTTTCTGCTTGTGTTAAACACCATTTTTTGAAGAGGTAAAATTCTGAATTCTCATTTTTTTTATAAGTAATTCTAATCAATTCAATTTTCGCCTTTTTGTTTGGAGGGTGGATGTGAATGTACTTTATGTGTAAAGTTACTGACAATAAAACTATCTAGTACTACTGCCACGCCATTGCAAGTATTCATATTTTCAGTACCTTTTCAGTGTCTGATCAAGTGCCTTATTCTCTCACTGAAAGAATAATATCACTTGTAGTGGAAAGACATATACTGAAAGGGTTATTTAGCACTGTGAAGTATTCAATACACATTTTTGACAAGGAACATATACTCCATACCAATGTTGGCATATGAGTACTTAATGAATACCAATCCATACCCAATAATTTTGTTAATTATTGAGTATGTGGTACTAGACTGTGTTAATTGCACCATAGTAAATAAGTCCAGTAACAAATAATATTTATTTGGGTAATAGTAATACTAATTCACTACAAATGAGTGTACTCAATAGATCTCAGGGGGCACCTCCACAGCAATTTTTCCAATGCTGCCCCACAACAAGACCAACAATTGGGAGATATATTTTAAGAAACACTAGCCCACGTGAGGTAACAAGAACTAAACCATCCTGCACAACCCTGACATATTAATGAGAAGGTGTCTCCTCATTTAGCCATTCCTTCAGGAAGTGAGGTGGGAAATTTTCCTTGAACCCAGAGCCGCTTGAGTGGGAGTCTTGAGTCTCTCACTATGATAAAATACTTTTTCAACACAAGCTGAACCTGCAGAAATGGTCAAGTACTTAAGGGCCATTTGGCCCAGATTGGGAAAGCTACCTGTCACTATTTGACACTATAATTTATTTCCAAAACTAAGTCAGCAAGATAAGTCTTTTCTTATATTAGAAGAAGTCATAGACTCACCTTCCAATAACAAATTATGGGTTCATCTTTGGTCATGGGGTGTAGGTTTTGTAAATAAAAGACCAGCTCATCACCCTTGTATTTGGCATGGCATAAGATGTTTCAATGGCTGGCTGATTCAGGTGGTTTCAAAGGTCACCAATGGAATCATTGCTGGATTATTGAGGCGCCATTCCATGTAAATCGGATTGTTCAACAGAGGTTGTTTTGGCAATAATAGAAGCCATTTCCACATTGAGTACCTCAATGATCTCCTTGGATCAACTAATTGAAACCTGTTATTATTTAAAAATACCTTCTTGGTATTGAGGATTGAATAGACAAGCAATAAGGGTATTGTTGTTGGCCATTTCAAGCTTGTAATACTTGTGCAACCTCTTCCAGGCAGCCTCACATGCCTGATACCATGATTGGGGGCTCACACTTGCATAGTGAGCCAATTGATTCAATAAGACCTGGTAATAAGGAAAAATAAGGTGTTTTGTTGGGCCTTTTCATTGGAAGATATTGCACAATTGTTCAAAAATCTCAAGGATTGGCTCCATGAGCTCCATTGAGCTCCATTTTTTCTTTGGTAAGTTGATACTTGTAATTTTCAGGAATTTTGGTATACAGTTGAAGTGACAGCTTCAACTGATGTGCACATTGTATTTGATGAAGGAAGTAAATCCACCTTTTCATTGGAGTAGTAATAGGGAGGACTTTGGGGTCCTGAGTTTTATTCAGTGAGTGAAAAAAAGCTTCCTCTGTTTTGCAGAGACACAAATATGCAAGCAAAGGTCTTTAAATTTTTGGACAATAGTTTTTGCTGTCGTTTAGATGGTTTGTAATCACCATTAATGTTTAACAAACCAAGGTGTCATCATTTGGCATAAGAGGGACTACCCCAGGGTTTGTGTTTTGGAGTCAGTCTTGGGCAAGTCCTCAGGGTCACTGAGTTCAAATTGTTGATCTACCAGCAATTTGACCTCAGCCGGCTTATCTTGGGTTTCCAATGTCACATAATTTAATGGACAATTCTGCTGCTTGATTTGTTTCTTGCCTGAAGATCAATGCATCTTACTGATAACTGGTTAGGGTCAAGCAAGATTCTATGTCAGCATGGTTGTAGTTAGAGGAGGATTTTCAGATAGAGTCTATGTTGAAGCAGTAAGTAGGCTATTGACAACTAGAACTTTGACTGTGACATGTAAAAAATGATTTAAGATAATAGTGTTTTGAGTAAAATAAAGATTTATAATGTAATCAAAGGGTTCTGCTATTAAATAATAGTGGTGGTGAGCACTATTGAGAACCCTGGGTGCAGTCTTACCAGTTGGGTTACTATAATAAGAGCTACAATAATTAATATTATAATTATACCTGATTATTACCCAAGAGTAAAACTATTTTTGACAGTTTACTACATAGGGTATTCAAGAGCAGGATGAGGAAACAATTCTGGCTGTGAAAAGCCTCCTTTTTATCCTGAAATGGGGTGGAAAGGGTGCTAGACCTTTCCATGTAGAGGAAGTGAAGATTTTTTCACTCTCTAGGACTGGCTTGTGGTTTGAAAACAGTCTGTATAGCCTGTATTGGGCCCAGATGTGGTTTTGAAACCACATCTGGGCAGTTTTCACCAATACAGGGTGAAGATTTTCATCTGGGGACCTCACAGCCTGATTCTGAGGTGTATGACATGTAGAATGCTGTACAGAAACTGTATGGGACCCCAGTATTGGCTGACGTATGAGGTATTGAATTGAAAACAAGCTTCTTTGTCTATTTGACACCTCATATTCATGGTTATGGGATATTATCCCAGGGTAAGGCTGGATATGACAGCAGGTGGGAATCTGACCTTAAAACAGCCATAACTTTGTCAATTCTTGAGATATCAACCTCTAAATTGGTTCAGTGTGTAGCCCTGTATGTGCTCTATACAATGGTACCTCATTTGATATGGGTATCATTAAATATGGCAAAGTTATCCCATGTACAAAAATTTTGTACATTTGGGTGGTATAGGCAAAAAGCTGTATTGAGCTTATTTGCCCCATAACTTCTGTTATAGTTGAGATATTGGAAAATGGATGACACCATAAGATAGCCCTGATTGTGCTATTTCCAAAAAGACCCCACTTCAAGTATCCCACACTAAAACTGTAGAAGTTAGATGAGAGATGAATGTTTTGTTCACCCTTATTTGGCCTGAAATTGACCATAACACCAGTAATATTGGTGCTATCTCAGCTTGGCTGTTACCATTGGATAGCCCTGGCTTAGAGCGTTATTTTGAATACCCATTTGATGGGGTTAAGCCTCTCCTTCTTGATTCTAGCTGAGAGGTGAAAATTAAGGTTTATGCTCAGCAATAACTTTGTTATTCCTTGTCCTATGGTGATGGGATTTATATTTTCAGAAAGAGGTGAGTTTCCTCTTTCTTTTGATACCTTTTGAGCTGATTTGGTTCAGTTCCATTTTTTGGTGGTATCTTGGCTATACCATTGGTTTATGGTATTTTTGCTTCCATGCTTGTGCTCTGGTTTTGAGTCACAGGCTAACAAGGATATAATCTTACCCTGATGATCACAATTGGATCCCTCAGCATATTTGTCACTGTCTTCAATGGGCACATGTCTTACACCCAGGTAATTGTCAAAAATTGATAATATTCATCTGTGAGCTCTCCCATGTGAGCCAAAAATTCTTTGGAAATAAGGTTGATCACATGGCAGGCACAATGGTGGAATCTTTCTTCCTTGGGCCACCCAATTCCAATTCCTGCAAATTTCTGTTGAATTACGGTGATCATGGCAACATTATTAGCCACATTGTCACCAGTAATACTGTAGAGATCCTTGATCATTCCTTGTTTGGAAAGGGCCTCCCAAAGTGTCCAGGCTAGCGCCACCCCTGCATGGGAGCCAGTCATGCTCTGGAAATGGAGGAGTTTGGAGTTAGCAATAATGGCAAAATGAAAGAGAGGTAATAGCTTACCTCAAAAGAAACAAGGGTTTTGAAAAAGCAGAAGGAAAATGGATCAATAAATTGTAGAACAATTGCAAAATAAATTTGGGCTTGATCTTTAGTTGTCCAACAGTCCACAGATGCACATAAAGCTGTGCTTTCAGGTAGGCAAGAAACCTCTTCAATTAATTTATGCTTACCCTCATAATAAAGCTGAGTAGCCGCTGTTGCTATCAAAAACCAATGGGGCCATTGAAATTGCAGGGAAATTTGGTTTGGTATTTTTTAGAGGTGAGGAGGCAATTCAAATATTGAGAAGGACACTTGGATTGCAACAAGCTCCTTGGTGAGATCTTGTTGGGCCTTGGCGGTCAATCTTTCCCCCATGTTGGGATTGATAGGTCCTGGTGATTTTGAAGCCCAAGAATCAAATTGTCCACCACAGTTTTTTCAATGTTTATTAATGTTAGAAGTATTGCAACCCATCACTCCTATCTTCACACTAAATAACAAGATCATATAATTTGCGTATCAGTACACAAGTTCTCTGCCCTACAAAAGCAATCTAAGATTGCTTACCTACAATGACTGCACTTATATATGTGGTGGTAATCATTTTTGTCTGCTATCCAAACTCTGGTGTCTGTGAGTTTCTGCAGTAAACAAGCATTGCTTCAATTAGTAATGACCATCCCCAATGCATGAATGGAAATGATTACTGACCTTGAAATAATTGTAGACCTCAAAGAGTTTGTGGCGATGGCTACAATGTTGGGTAGCATTTTTTGGGGGATGTTGGTTTCTTACAGATTGCAATGATTTATGTTGATATCATAGTCGTCTTCTGAAGATGGCTCAGTAAGTTTATTCATTGATGAGTCAGAAAAATCTGAGTTGATGTTAATGAATGGTAAATAAATAGAACTACCAGATCATAGAGGAATGTGTATTCCCAATGGAGATTGTAAGTTGAATCATATCACAAGGGTGTCATCTGGGATAATTATTACTAATGGGTTGGTATTTAAGCCAATCTGGTTGTTATGGAGGATCCAGGAGCGAGGCATCTGGGCATATGAAGATGTGTCTCAAAGTAATGAATGATGAGGTCGTGGCGGATTAAGATTAGAACAATCAGGAGATGGAAAGAAGTCTGCCAAATCCTTCCTATGAATTGTGTTGTGGTTGACAGGTGGATTAGATGAGATGGGAGGGGTAGAGGAAGTGTGAGCCTTAGAGGTAATTTCATATACCCAAAAGACCACAAATATAAAAATAACATATTAATATAAATAAAATGAATTTATTTATATTATTAAAATAAAAATCAAAATATAAATATAAAATTATATTAAAAATAAAAAAAATAATTACAATTTAAAAATAAAAATACATTAAATTTTGTAAGTATAAAATTACATTTATACTTAAAAAAATTAAGTAAAAATGAAATTTTAACAAAATTGTGAAAAAATAAATAAATTTGGAAAAAAGTTAAACAAAAATTATTATAACTTTTTATCCAATAAATAAATACATAAAAATTATTTCACCATTGGATTCCTCATAAAAAATCAGGTGGGGTCACCTCTGAGTGAAATTCTTGTAACTCAACTCTAAATAAGCTTAAATTAAGTTTTTAGTATTTTCAATACAAAAGTTGAAAATCCTCAAAACCTTAATTTAATTCACACCACATGTGGTGTCAACCATCAATTTTTGTGTTAAAATTGAGGTGTTGTGTTTAGTTTAGAAGTTATGAGGGATTGAAGTATTTTCAATTGAATTCAATTGAAATGTCAAAATGTGCGCATGTATTACATAAGTGAACTTTGATTTACATATGAGGTGTCAATTATTACTGTATTGTACTGTACAATTGAATTGAATTACATATGTAAATTATAAGTATAATACATGATGAGGAATTAAAGGAAAAATAAATTGGAAAGATTAAATTTGGGGGGGAAAAGGAACTCCAGCTCTAAGGGGGAGCTAGACCCCCAAAATCCTTGCTGACAGGCGTGGGATGTCAAAATTTACGCAAAAGTTCATTACTTTTGGCCTGGAATTGAGTTACAGGGTCTGTGGACTCAATTGATGATGAGGTTTTGATACCAACTGGGGTAGTTTTAGCTGTTGCCAAGAGGGTAAAACTACCCTTAAGATAAAACAATCATAGTAAAAACAGTTTTAACTAGTTTCTACGCCTATGACTCACATTCTGACGTGTTTTGAAGGCTCTAGGCCTGGTATTGCTATAGTAATGGCTGATTTAAGGGTCTAAAATGGCTAAAAATGGCTTAAACCAGCCCTTTTTGGTCTAAACCAGGGTCCAATGATGCCATAATTGGCTTTTCAGTTGTCAGACTGTTTTTCACAACTGACAAGAGTAAATTTTACTTTTGGAGTAAGAAAATTGATGGCTATAAAAGAATGTCTTCTTTGCCCCACTTTTCTCTTCATGTTAGAATCTTTTCCTTTTATTAATTAGTTTAAACACTGTTAAACCAATCAATCAAAGATTCCAACCACCATTTTTAAATCATTTTAATCCTTTTAACCACGTGAAAAAATAATTATAATCATTTTTTGTAGCTCTTATAATCATTTTTACCCCTGAACCACCCCAAAAGTGAATTAAAGCATCTTTCATCACTGTAAACTTTGTCACTTTGTTTCCAAATTCACTCTGGTCACTTTTGGGTGTGTTTTCTCTTTAATATTCTTTTTAAAGACTTTGTTCTTTAATTAATTGCTTGCAGTTCTTTGCTCAATTAATTCCAATTGAAATTGCTCTTGAAGAAATTTCTCTTGTAGCCTTAAAATATCTCTTGTAGAGTATTTTTTGGATAAATTTTTATTGTTGGTAAAACAATAAATTTTTATAATATTATTGTTTTATACTAATAAAGTTATAAACAACAAAATTGGCGTGTTTTCTCTTCAAAATAATATTTCATACTATTTTTAACTGAATTTTACCTTATACAAATTTTGAGGACAGGAAAAGTACTTGATTTTTAATCAAAGTTTCATATCCACACCTTACAGGAAGGGTTATGATAAATCTAAAAACAAATATTTGGGTCAGATGAGGTCAAGTGCAAACAAAGGTTATGGGGAATAATGGATGAACAAAATAAGTATATACTTATTTGGTGTCATCCTTTGAATATGGTTGTGGGTATTGGTACAAACCGGAGCTGCATTAATAGGGCCGTGGATGTAAGTGGTACGTATTTATTAAGGAACCTTCCTGGTTAGTTGGAACTGGGGCGACTGACTGAGGAGCCACCATTGCTCCATACTGTGTGTGCTAATTTTTGTAGTAATACTTAGCATTTAAGATTGTGTTAGATTTAAGGCTTGGTTTGAATATTGAAGAGAAAAAATATATATATAGGGGCTTTTCAACTTTCAATTTATTTAGGTTGTTGATAAAAAGATGTTAGAGCTTATGAATTTTTACTAAAACCTTATGTGTGTTTACTAACACCCTTTATTTATTATAATAAATACATATAATATTCAGCTTGTTAAAACACAATTACCAACTTTGTCCATCAAATTAGGGGCTTAATTTAAAGTTTCTGAAACCCATAAGCCTCCAAAACTGTATAACATACACTACAAACATATTTAATTTTACCAAATGGGAAAATAGCTTCAAATTACACATGAAAGGCTTGACCTTAGGTCTGGGACTAGGTTCAAATTCCAATTTCACCACATGGTGAAATCAAGAATTTGTGTAGTGCACAATGTCTGTTGAGAGTTTTGGAGCAGAGATTAATCAAGCTCATGTGCATATGACTCAGGTGAGTCATGTAGAGAGTCAGCTTCTTGTTAGTTCTTATGGGAGATGAACTTAATAAGAAAACAAATGGCTTTTTGGGAAGCTTTTGCAAATTCTTTCTCAAAAATCAATTCATTTTAAACATCCCCTTGAACTTGGGCATCTTCATTATGAGCCACAGAATATTCAGCCAAGGTGGCATTGAAGATCACCTCTGGAGACCATTGCTCTAAGTTGCTTTCATGATGTGGATCGAGTAGCTCATCCAAGCTCACCATATTCTTGGAATGGACAACACCTAGTTTGACGAGGCAATTGGATTCTTCTTCAACTGCCTGTTAAATTTGGATTATCTCATTTGTTAAGATTGAGGGCATAGTAATTTCGGTAGCTGTTGGCTCATTGGTGATGATCTTTGTGTGCCTCCAAAACTTCATAATTGTTGATGAGTTGATTGAAGCCCATGCAAGCCTTGAAATTTGCATGGCTTCCAACTAGTTGATCTTGTAGATATTGCTTAATGGAGCTTCATTGTGATAGTTTTGAATTACATAGGATAACAATTGTTAGTGGTAGTAAGCCTTGAAAATTTGTATTATACCTGCATCAAGGGGTTGAACATGTGATGTCAAATTTGGTGAAAAAAGTTTGACTCAAAGGTTGGTAAGCTTTTCAGGGACAATGTGCCCTTTGGAACTCTCAACAAGAAGAAGAATAAAATTCTTTGCACCTTGTAGCTGCTGGTCCCAGCCAAGGATCCAATTTTATAAGATTTCCAATGTCATCCATGCCTTATAGTTGTGGTAGTACATTTTATGGGCATATTTCTTGTTGAAGAATTGTGGTTTTTAAAATCTCCCAATGAGTAAGGGTTCCAACTTTTCTGTCCCCAAAGTGTTTCACATAAAGGCTATCAACAAGTGTTGCTTATGAGCCTTAAGTCCTGTAGTCATTGTGACAGCCAGCCCTTTATCAGGGGGAATCATACAAAAATTCAAAACACTAGAATAAGCCATTGAAAGATACTGATGCATAAAAAAGCCAGTTTAATCCATATTAAAAACATATTTGTGCTCATATCCCCTGCGCAAGTCGTTCAAGTGTACAATCTCACTTTTCATGTTTTCAGGGTTTTCCTCAGATGCTTCTCCATGAAATTGTACCTGAGTAAGCTTGTTGTGTGACTTGAAGGATTAGAGCCAACCATTTGATGGTATTCCAGCCCTACACACAAACCACCACCATTTCTCCTGCAGGACATCACCAGTGATGTTTAAATTCAACAAATGGGCTTTACTGGTCCACTGCTCAAGCATTTGGTAAACATTTTCAAACTTGATTCTGTTGAATAATTTGGTTGTTGAAGAATCATTTTCTTATTTATTTTCAATTTTTTCATGCTCCTTGATCCATGCCAAAGTACAAGGCTGTTTCAGGCCAATGTAAGGATAAACTTTGGAGAAATGGGCTGAAGTGGTTACTTGAATCTTTTGATTGGTATCATACTAATTGAGTATTTCAATATTTTGAAAGATTATGGCATTACAGATTGGCCCTTTGATGGTTTGGATCTTAGGTTTTTCAATCAGGGTTTCTTTCACCAATTTTTTCCTTTCTTTAGCAGTAGGCTGGAAATACATAAAATTCCTCTTGGTAGGTACACAAGGATTCAATGTTCCATTTGAATTGGCTGTGGTGGATTTCTTTTGGATTTCATTTAAGAACTTGAGTGTTTTTTCAAGAGTGGTGGAGTCATCTTCAGACAAAAAAACCTTCATCACAATTCTTGAAGGCAACAATGATTTTGTTGAGCAGAACAGATTCTGAAACTTGATTTATCTCAGTATTAAGACATTACTCCTCTTCTGGAGTTATGGCCTCTTGCATGTCAAGACGCTTTATAATATTGTCTTTTTTTTGAGAATTAGGAGAGAGCTGATATAAATGGGATTTTTCAAATTCATCAATTGAAAAGTACAGAAGGGTGATAAAATGCATTTTCTAGGTGATAAATGATGACTCTATTCCCAAAGATTTTAGCATAAAAAGAGGTTTGGGGAGAGTTATTTAGAGAAAAAGAAAATGGGAAAGTGGAACTTTCAAAATTAACAGCCACTGGTAGGGTGTCCATGGCATATGAAGGCTGAAAAAATGGGAATATGAGGAGATTTTGCAGAAAAAATAAGAAAAAACCTGCTGGAATTTCAAAAACAATTATGGGTTTTTGGGGTGTGGTGGACCCAAAAAGTATGGGTTACCAGATTTGAGAGTTTTATGGGTTTTGGGAAAAGTCTTGGCACACACCAAATTTGTGGACACAAAAACCTATGGGTTTGCAAGGGTTATGGGTTTTTCCAGTTATGGGTTAGGTCAGTGGCTACTGTAACTATTACAACACATACTCATCAGTAGCCAGATCTGAATCATTCAAAATACTTTTATCCTTAAGAGGGAATTGCAAGTATGTAACCTATCAATTTGATGTCAAAACAGCCTTTCTATATGGCTAAATGGATGTACCAAATTATGTTTCTCAGGTATCTAACTCTAAAGTTCTAGGCAAGGAAAACTGGGTATGGAGATTGAACAAATCATTTTATGGCACCAAACAAGCTCCAAGACAGTAGAAGTCCCATTTGGTAAATACAATTAATACTCTAGGCTTGTACTCAACATATATGGATGAATTTCTCTTCTTCAATGAAGGAAAAAGTATATTCCTTCACATTCATGTGGACAACAGATTTATTGTGGGAGAGTCTGAAATGGAAATTGAGAGTTTACTGAATCAATTGTGCAAATTTTACACAATCAAGACCATGAAGAAACCAACACACCACTTGGGCTACACACTGAATTGGTTGTCGGACATCTTGCTAATACTTCATCAAAAGGATTTCTGCACCAAAATCCTAGATGAGTTCAATATGTGTTTGGCAAACCCCATCAAAACACCATCACCAATCAAAATCCATGCTCTAGTTTCCCAGCCCTTGACCCCAATTGACAAAACACTAGTACAGAAAGTCATTGGCATGGTAAATTACTTATCACTAGACACAAAAACCAACATAACCTTCACAACCAACCTGCTGTTGCAATTCACCAACAAACCAATGACAACTCATTAGAATATAATAAAACACTTACTCAGATATCTCAATGAAACTAGAGACATGGGGCTACAATTCACCAAATCAGCAATCCATGAACAACTAACTGAACTGATTGGATGGGCAGATTCTGATTATGGAACATCAGTAATCACAAAAAAGTTGAGCTCAGGCTATGCCATAACATTCCTTGGAAACCCAATTCTGTGGACAACAAAAAAGCAAGAAATTGTGGCCCAGTCAACTATGGAAGCAGAATTCATAGCCATGAACAAATGCTGAAAGGAAATGTGATGGCTACCTAACATTATAATCTCATTATGTTTCAATCTAAAGTTCCAGAACTCAAAAATAACAACACAGGTGCATTGGTGATGAGTAAAGAAGCTCAGCTGAACCCAAATTCCAAACACATTGAAATAAGATATCAATACCTCCATGATCTCATCAAGAAAAACCTACTGGTAGTAGCTCATATACCTACACAGGAAATGATTGCTGATGTACTAACAAAACCTCTTTCAAAAATCAAGCACAATCTTGCTGTCAGAATGCTAAAGCTGGTACATGCTGACAAAATTAAGGAGGGGTGATGTGATGTAATTTTGAAATAATGATGTCACCAGCTATGGATCCGCAGAAAGATTAATTTCAAGATAAAAATGGAACTCGTACAAAAAATCAAAAAAGACAAACTGATTGTCTTCAAGTTTTTCCCTCGTCTTTTCGTTCCTTGCACAACTCAAGAATCAAGACTCAAACAACAAATCGAATCCAGGAAATATGAGGTTGCAGTGGAGGTAAAGAAATAATTATTTACTATAATCTAAGTATTCACATGAACTAGGTACTGTTCATGAACTAATCCCATCTGTTCAGGCTGTAACTATTGTAGACAAACAGCGTAGTCAAATTTGTTTATGTTTGAGCTTTAGAGCTAGTGTAGTGTGTTACAAAAGGTACATTTAAGTATTCTTCATTAACTCATCAATATCAACTAATTAGACTTACATATTAATACTTTACTTTATCATATTATCCTTATTTAGTTTACCTACTACTACGTGTTGTGTTAGTACTGCAATTAAAACCAGTATTTAACTGCTTTAATAAAGTACTTAAGATTGTACGATCGTAACCAACTATCGCCTAAACTTACAGTTTATTCTTCTTTTATCCTAAATCTCCTCACCGAGTGAGATCAACCTAGCCATTTGTATCCTTCCGTCTCGTATTATAATTACTGTAGACTGTCCTATTTAACTGTTAAAATTCTCTCTTTCCTCATCTATTCATAACAAGCTTTTGCTTATTTGTATCTTTTCTTAAATGATACAAATAAGAAATTTGTTTCTCTTCTTAAGCAATGTTAGCCAATCTATTCGTGGAAAGCTTTTTCTTATTTATATCTTTTCTTAAATCTCACAAAGATAACCCATAAAAAATTCTTTCACCCGGAGTAATTCATGGGATTTTTTTTAAAAATCATTTCTAGTTCAAGCATTGACTATAAAACAGAATTGAAAAAAATGCTTATGAGAAAATAGTGACATTTTTGGCAAGAAATATCTCATGCTTTTCTTCATCAGAAGAGTCCTTTTCTTCTGAGTTTTGAACCTCTCATACCTTCAGATGTGTCTTTCCTTTTTTTTCCTTATTTTTTGTCCGCACAAGGTATGATAAGCTTTATGTCGAAGGCACCAGAAACTCTGGAAATAATGAAACAAACCATTTCCCCAAAGGCTTCGGATCAATAACCTGAAAGAATCCACCGCTTTTTATTTCGAAAGATCCTAGAATACGTAAGGAGAGGCGCTTATTGTCAAAATGTTGTCATTTGTCCCGCCATGTTTTAAACGAGCTGAAAACTAACTAGAGCTTAAATCCCCTAGGAGTTTCCAAAAAATCTTCTGGAGGCTCGTATGCTGCGTTTTCCAGATGTCGATGTAAGGAATCTGACAAATTGGAACCTCCAGGCCATTTATCAGGCGGACTGGAGCGAAGTCTTTCAAAGAAGGCAAATGCTCGATAATCGCTGGTGTCTTGAAAAGCTATGCTGAACATTCTCATTATCTGAGAGCTCCCATCATGAAACGTCAAATGTGCCATGATTTTCCCTAGGCCCTGGTTGATTTCTATTGGAATTCTTCCAAAGCTGTAGTCCAAAACGATGTTGAGCGAAGTTGATGCTAACTCCTTCAGAAATTTTCCATAAGTGCCGTTTGCTAGATTGGTCCATTTTCGTTCTAGCCAAATCGGTCGAAGAGTTGCAAGATAAGCTGAGATTTCGTCGGCTGCCTCCCTCTCTATTCTTCTTTTGAGTAGGCAAGTTTCTATGGAGGCCTCTAGCTCAAGAACAAGATTCAGTCTTTCCTGGTATTCGCGTAATTCTGTTTCAAGGGCTATGAGTTCGTTTTCAAAAATAGTATGAGCTTGCACATCATCAAGAAACGACTTGCCTTCGCGCATGAGCTCGAGAAATACCTTTTCTGACATCATGCTTGCATGTGGTTTTCCATCTGAGGGCCTCCCCTCATTCTCAGAAACCTTCCTTCGGGCTGAATAGATTTGTTCCAAGTGTGCGTCCAAGGTGGGTTGCTTGAGAAGCTCTTCTCTTAACGTTCTCCAGGCATAAGAATTGTGCGAGACTAGCTCATTCAAAAGAACAAACAGAGCTTCCTGCTTCTTTTTCGGTTTCTTTTCATCAGTGAACTCCTGTTCTTCGCCGTGTCCCCCATCAAACGAGGCCATAATCAAGCTCAGGATTTTTTCTATTTTCGTGCGATCAGTTTCAGCTAAAGGGAAATCTAGTGGTTTTCTTTCATAGTCCAGAAGGGCCTCGTCGTCTTGAAGAAGCCCTTTGGCTCGAAGGTGCTTTATTTCAGCCAAATTGTGCTCAATTTGCTTACTACGAATATCGTGGTTTAGCTTTTCAACTTCACTTATAGCCTGGTCTAAGCCGTGATACTCTTTCTTTTCACCCTGGTTTTCTTTGAAGTGTAAACCATTAAAAAAGTTAATCTTCTAGCTTTATGAAGGTGCTTAAAACAACTCGAAGGACTTAGTACCTAAATAAGAATAACGATCGATATCTGGTTCATGAAGATAAAAACGTAGGTTGAATCGGAAACATGACCAATCAATTAGATATCTGGAAAAAGAAAGTGAGGCAGAAAAACTGATACCATAAATCTTGAATGCATCCAGAGGAAGCTCTTCTTGGCTCGCTGCGTGAAACTCTGAGTTTTGTTTCAAATATAGGCATAGAATTAGCTTGGTCAAAGCACGCAAAAAGTGCTTTCCTAGAAAAATTCCGGGTCAAGGAAGCCCCTTAGCTCACGATGTTTAGGTTCTTTAACCATACTCGGCGTCAGTAGCTCCATGAAATTCAAATCCTTTAATAGTTTTAAATGTGGAGCTTCGTTGAGATTGGAGCCTTGAAGCAGGAGCACATGAGCGTATATTGCCTTTTTAAGATATACATCACGCTTGATAAGAGTTTCCAACTTATGCTGAGTTAGAAAGTCCCCTGGGCTATGTACATAAATATGGTTGAGAACCTGACAAACCAAATTTGCTGGATTACGATACAGACTGTGACTTTCTGGCGCCACAAGCATTTGAGAGCCAAGAAATTTAGAACATTTTTCGATTAATTTCTCTGTCTTCACGTATCGACCCTCACTTTTAAGCGGCCACTCCGTATGATAAATTAGTCCCGAAAAGCCTGCTGCAATTTTTCGGAGGTACTTTTCATGCCATTTTTCAATACCTCGCGGTGGACTGTTGTAAATGTTTGCAAGTCGAAGAACGAGCTGGTACCGCTTAAATTTTTCACTCCACTCTTTTTTTAAATATTAGAACAGTGGCGTTTTCTCCCAAATCAGTATGGATGAATGCCAGACTTACCCAAATGAACTTGTTCGAGAAATTCATGATACCTCGCAGGATAGGCTGTCATTCGAGAAGTTTTTTGAAAAATTTGGTCAGCAGCAATGAGCTGTCTCCAGATGATAGGGATTTTTTCTTTACTGCTGTCACCAAAAAGTAGTGATTTGAAAATTTGTCTTGTGATGGGAGAAAAGTATCCAAAAAATTTCAAAATCTGTAAGTTAAATATGTCTATGGCTTCTAAACTTTCTTCTTGAGAAATTCTGTTTTTGAGAGAGTCAAGCGCCGTTGTTGCTAAAGAAAGTGCTGTAACCTCATCCGAGGTATTTGACTCAGCTAGTAGATCTTTAAAGCTTTTCAATCTTTTCAAAACTTTTTGCTGTTGTATTGCCGATCTTTTTGGTGTGTTGGGATCTGAGGTGGCAAGCAAAAAATCGTCACGTTTCTTAGAGGAGCGTTCTACTACTCTAGGGTCTTTTAGCTTTTCTAGCCTTTGCAATATACTGTAAATATAATTTGAGGCGTTTTCATCGATTTTTTTGAAAAGGGGATGACTTCTAAAGTCTTCAATAAGTTTTTGCTTCAAAGAAGGACACTCCGCTTTCACCTTCTCATCTGGTACGCCAAATATTTAGCTTCGTGTTAGCATGGGCGCAACGCAGAAATATTATATCTTGTAAGTTGTAATTATACAAGCTTACCACTCAATACTTTCAAAGCAAGATTTTTTTTCAAGTTTGGTTATATCAAAAATTCCAATCAAGCGCCATGAAAGTTAAAACAAAGGTACTTACCAGTCCAACGGTTTACTGAGTCTTATTTACCGATGAAATTTTTCAGCATATGAAAGAAACAGGCTGTTAATATTCCATACCAGAGAGAGGAAATCCGCCAAACTCACCTAAAAAATATATTTCATCTTTTGGCAAAAAGGTAAATACCTTTTGAAATAATCTCCTTTCTGTCCAATTCCATAACTTCTCTTTTAAACGATACCCATAGCGCATAATCCATCGTATGAACCTATTTATCGGATTTCTCAATTTCGAATCGTGAAAGGGAGAATTTTTCTCAATCCCTTGGTTGATATCCAGACGAAGAAAAGGCTCAGAACGGTCATAAGGGAAGCTTCTAGAAGAAGTCCTGGAAGTTGCGGAAGAAGGGCTGTCACAACCAGATTCACTAGGCGTATACGAGCTGTCCAATGCATTATGTTCATTTAAAGAGTTTATTTCTGACTCGTGGTCCCTTTGATTCACAGTTTGGACCTTTGGAAATGACATAAATGCCCATTCGTCTGTTGGTGAGGTTTCCATTGGTACAAGCTGATGATTTTCGGAGGCAGGATGCAATAATTCATTTCCAGATTCGAGGAGGGAATTGAGAAAGGGATTTGACTGAGTTATTTCCTTGGACCCAATTCGGTGAACAGCTACGAGGAAAACCCAAAAGTAGAACAGAACTGAAGTCCAAATCATTTTGAACAATCTTGCTTGAAATGATATTTAGAAACAGAGTACATTCACACTCTAGGTAAATATCCTTTAATATTTTATGACCTGAGGGTATGATTATTTTACTTCATCAAGCACAGTCCAAGGCATTATGTCTAATGTTTTCACCTTTGGAGGTGGTGCTGAACTAGAAACATGTCCCATTCAGGCCGTTGCTTGCTGCGCGCATTGGCCTACACTGCCTCGCGCAAACCCCACAGGTCGCGTTTGATAAGCATACATCGCAGCACGGCCAATTTGTGATTTCTACAGTTTCATAAGACTTGAAAAGATAACGTTTTGAAGCCGAAAGAAGTCTGGAAAGTACTTTGGGGAAATGTTTCACGTTTTTTGACTTAATGCCCTCATTAAATTGGCGCGTTTCCTTTGGTCCTAGGCTTATATGTATATGTAATACAAGCCCAACTGGATTTTATTTCAAAATTTCCTCCAAAATTGATGTTGATGAGAATTATTGAAGTTCATCTTAATCACTCAGAAAAGTCTTTCTCAAAAAGCATAGAAAGAGGCCATTTGAATAATCCATTGATTACATTCTGTCTGATTTTTAATACAGCTTGCACTGTTCAATATAGATTGGAGTCACCAATTCATCAGGAACATCTCGACTGACAGAGACAAATTTCTGCAAAGAGTATCAGAAGAAAAGAAAATTGATTTGTAAAAAAAATCCCACAACCTCCAATTCATCTCTCCTTCACCTTCTTGGTATTTCTGCCCTAGTTGATTGATATACCAAAATGACATGCGATAATATGAGAGTCGTTAATAGTTATTACTTTCATGATAATGAATTCAAACTTTTTAGAGTTTATCACAATATTTAATATATAGAAAACACTAATAACCTCACCAATTGATTTTGGAAATTCTCTAATATTAATCAACTAGTATTAATATCAAAAATTTAATATTTTTGAGTAACAGTTAAATCACGAAAGGAATGAAGTTTAAACAGACTTAGAATATTAGTAATTATTAAGGCTCAAGTTACCCCTATTGAATTTTTCTCCAGATCCTTCTGAGTTTTAAAAAATTAAGCTCATTACATTCTGGAATTAAATATTTGGCTGATGAATAAATCTCAAGATGATCATAGAAGATAGCACGTAATTTTTATCACAAAAATATTATTTATTACCTACTATAAAATGATTTTTAATATAATAAAAAGAGATAATTTAAAGAACGGAGATACGTGGAAGGGTAAATTTTTATTGAGTTACTGGTTGGGCTGTAGAAATATGTTGTGATCAATTAGACTGACTATACATCACAGCATAGGCCATATTATAAATCAAAAAGAGTGCTTGAAGAAACTTTTTTACATATGTAGAAGTTCATGAGACTAATAGAGATTAGTAAGGCTGACTAGTTTAGCCAGCCCATCCACTGTAATTTTATCCATTTCTACTTTATTTATGTGTAACAGTTCTTTCTTCATTGTAGCCAATGAATATTGGAAGTCCACTGCAGTGTTTTTTGAGACAATATAAATCTGGGACTCTTTTCTAGGGGGCAAAGTAAAGTATTTCTCTTTTTTAATTTTTGGAACAGCTTGCGGGATTGTCAGCCTGTGACTCAAAACCAGAGCACAGGCATGACAGCCAAACACCATAAACCAACGCTAGAGCAAAATACCACCAAAACATGGAGCTGAGCCAAACCAGCTCAAAAGGTATCAAAAGAGAGAGGAAACTAACCTCTTTCCAAATATACTAGTCCCATCACCATAAGACAAAGAATAACAAAGTTATTCCTTCTCAAACAAATTTCTGAGCATAAACCTTAATTTTAACCTCTCATCTGAGATCCAGAGGAAGACGCTTAACCCCAGAAATTGGGTATCCAAATTAAAGCTCTAGGTCAGGGCTATCAAATGGTACTAGCCAAACTGAGCTAGGACCAAAACTACAGAAGTTATGACCAAAATAAGGTCAAATAAGGGTGAATAAAATATTCACCTCTCATCTAACTTCTACAGTTTTAGTGTAAGATACTTAAAGTGGGGTCCTTTTGGAAATAGAAAAATCAGGGCTATCTGATGGTATCATACATTTCCCCATATCTCATCTAGAACAAAGTTATGGGACAAATAAGTTCCATACAGATTTTGAGAAATCATATGTCTGAACAACAAAAATTGAACATGGCATAATTTTGCCATATTTAATGTTAACCATACCATATGAGGTACAATTGTGTAGATCTCATACAGGGATACACAATGAGCCAACTTTGAGCTTAATATCTTGAAAACAGACAAAGTTAGAGCAGTTCTAAGGTCAAACTCCCACAGTTTGGTTAATACACCTTTACTGTGGGATATTATCCCATACCTATGATGATTAGATGTCAAACAGATGAATAAGCTTGTTTATACTTCAATACCTCATAGTTCATTAAACACTGGGGTCCCATACAGGTTCTGCACAGCATTCTATGCGTCATACATGTCAGAAGAGGGCCATGTGGTCCCCAGATAAAGATTTTCACCCTGTATTGGGGAAAACTGCCCATATGTGGTTTCAAAACCACATCTGAGCCCAATAAAGAGTATACAGGCCTTTTGAAAACCACAAGCCAGTACTATGAAGTGAAAAATCTTCACTTCCTCCACATGAATTGGTCCAGAGGATCTTTTCACTCAATTTAAGGATAAAAAGGGCTCTTTCTCTGCCCAAAAGAGGAATCCCCATCCTGCTGTTGAATTCCTATGTAGTGCAGCGGTCCAAAACAGTTATACTCTTGGAAAATAATCAGGTATACTTCTAATCTTAATTATTGTAGTAGTTATTCTTGTAGCCCAACAGATATTTATTGCACCCTGGGCTTTCAACAGTGCTCACCACCACTAAAATTCTTTAGTAAAGCCCTTAAATACTCTTTAAAACCACTTTTAATCAATTTTTATCTATGTCACAGTCACAGTTAGAGCTGTATATAGTATTTTTATTACTCTATCATAGACTCACCCTGACAGGGATTCTCTGTGACCTTATGAGATGTGATACCCACCTAGTCTAGTGAACTCATCTATTAATAGTGAAAATCTCTTTCTCAACTGTTTATTGGAAGAAAAGAGACTAATTTTTTGTTGTTCAGGTTATTGAAATTTCTCCAAAATTTATGATGGGTCCTGAAATATTTTTTTTGGTTACCAAAAATCTATATGAATGATGTTTCTTTCCATCCTATCACTCCTTGAATATTATTTTCAAAATTTCAAAAAGAAGTTCCCAAGTGATTTATTTTAGGTATGAAGGGTAATTTTTTTTCAGAAACCAATGAGTTTATCAATCTGACTGATCTCATTGGGCTAAGATTTGTAATATGAATGTGAATTCAGGTCTGACTTGAAGTGCTACATAGCTTATTATACCACTTTCTATGTGAATAAGAATTTTTAATTTGGGTAAATTTTATTTCAAAATGATATTGAAGGATTATTGGATCTGTATTCTCAAAAGGATCAAATTTCAATATCTATAATATGTGATGTATTTTTCTTGAACAATGTGATGCAGTAAGCCTGAGCCATCATATCTTTGCAAAACAGTATAAGCTACCTCCTTGACAGTGTCCTATTTAGAATGGAAATTTCTCAGATGCTATGAAAGCATTTGAAATACCTTGCAATATTTTTCAAAAATATCCCCATAATCAGCATAATAGTAAGGCAGCTCTAATATTATTTCAAAATGAAACTGAAGCATACTTATAGTTTTATTCAGGTCAAAATGTTCCCATTATTGTAATCAATATTAATATTCTTTCAATAATTTGTTTTCTCATGCAATATGCTGTTTTTCTCTTCAAGGCTAATACTATCTGTCCAAAAGACTCATAAATACTTAATTAAGGATGTCACTGAGAAATTTGAACTGAAGGTTCTTATTAAATACCATATACTCCCAATATTTCCTTTTGGAAAGAATTGTTTTGAAAATTGAAAGAGATATTTCCTGTTAGATTAAATAATAACCACTGGCTGCCTTTCATACAGTTTCATTAGTTAATTCATGGAAAATCCACAAAATTAAAAAAAAGTCTAAATATCAATCCACAACTATCAAATAACAGTAAATCCTCAAAGCCTCAACCTAATCTAAAAGAATGATAAGCTGCAATAGCCTATTTAGAAATCTTTAGTTCAAAATCTATTTTTTATAAGTGATTTTGAAAAGAAGCTCCTCATCACAGACCAAGATTGAAATTATTTTACAACTGGTTTCAAATTGATTTTTATTTTAACTTTAATATTGGTGCTTGGAAATTATATCTCTTTCAGAGTCATTTGAGCTTTTTAAAGCTCCAAGATTTAATTATATAAGTTCCTGAATTGAACTGTAGCATTTGTGATAAAAACAATGATTATACATGAGAAAAGAGAAGTTCTGATTGAGGCCAATATTTTCACTCAGAATTTGACCAGTATTCTAAAGTTATTATTTACAAAGTCCTTAAAAACAGGAACTTCAAAACCAAATGAATTTGGAAGACTTTTTTAGCTCAGAGCTTACATTCCTACTGTTCCTAAATGTTTCCTAAGATTGTAGGTCTTTATTCATGTATACTTGAGCAAATCCTTCAACCATTATTTTATCCAAGGGAGCTTTAGTATTAATAGTTACTGATAGAAAACTCAAAGTTAATCATAATCCTGGAATGCTATTCAACCCTCAATTTACTCTTCAATCTGTAATTCAAACCGTTTTCATAATTAATCACAGAAGAAAAACTGCCAGATTAAAGGAAGCAGATGGACCAATGGAACTTTAAGAAATATTTAAAACAAAAAAAAAATTCCAAAAAGGTACAAATTTTTTGGAAAGGAAAGCATATCAATAAAGAAATGAATAGTTTTCATGCTCAAGCTGAATATAAAATAAGGTATTTTGAGGAGAGGTGGTA
The DNA here is from genome assembly GCA_023105745.1 of Austropuccinia psidii. Taxonomy (NCBI): domain Eukaryota; kingdom Fungi; phylum Basidiomycota; class Pucciniomycetes; order Pucciniales; family Sphaerophragmiaceae; genus Austropuccinia; species Austropuccinia psidii. Next base: position 63,628,516 of record JALGQZ010000003.1, on the reverse strand, counting down.
AGTCAATATACATATATGGAGATGATACAAATAAAAAAATGAAAAAAGGTTTTTATTAAATATTTGAATCATTAGAAAAGATACTCCACCATTTTGTTTAGGATATTATACTTGGTATAAAATAGAGTAATGCCCACTTTTAACTTGTTTGGAAAAAATGCAACTAATCACACATTTTAATTAAATCTTTATTACTTAATTGATATAATGATGATATCTAAAGTATATAGAATATTCAAAGATAACAAAAGGTTAATTTTTCATATTATGAAGACCCTTTTTAGTTGTATTTATAATCTTGATTTACTCATTAAATACAGAAGTATGGCAATATAGAGAATGAGAAAAGCTTGATTTTATGGTTACAAAACTAATTTCAGCTGAGGATATGGAGAGATAAGAACAAAGAGTGTTACTATATTTCAATACACAAGTCACCTGCATCATATAAGAGCAATCACCATGAAAAATAGCTATACCTGAGAGTGGGGGTAACAGGTCCAGCCCAGATTTCAATTTTCTTCATAATTTGTTCCAACTTGCTATTACTATTTGGCTATCTTCCAAGGCATATTTTCAAGATTTGGAAACATCTATATGAAATCGATTAAACTGTGTTAAATATGGACTCCTTAATAATCCCAGATTCCACAAGAATACTCAAGAACTAAATAAAAAATGGAAAACTTGGATGAAGTTAATACTCTCAAAATATCACTTTGGATATCACTTTACATAAAATTATTTTTCTGTCTTGTCACCTATCACCTCCAACCTTTAAATTATATTTCATTATTAAATCTTTATTCTGTGAGATCCACCTTATCCACAACTCTCAGTCCTGAAAATTAAAAACATACATATTTTGAACCTATCTTTGTCCTTGAACCTTACATTATCCTCATTACAAGGAATTGAATCTCAATAAAAAAATGCTACTTCCTTGTAGTTTGAAAATAATTTTTTGAATTAAGTGTAAATTTTGCAATAAAAAATACTCTTTTGAAAAGAAATATTTACATATCCCATTTTTTATTCCTCTTATACCTGTATAAAAATTCTATCTTTCAAGAATTTAAGAAATTATGATCACTTTCTTTCCAAATTTCCCAATTTGAACACTTTAAAATTTAACCACCCTTATAGGCATAAATTAACACCTTCTATTTATCCAAGCCACCTTTATTACTACTTAAGCTAAAACATAATAGAACCAGAATTCTGAAAGTAAACATCTGACCAGAATACCTTCTTCACTACAGGCTAATTTAATCAAATTTAATCATGAAAAAGACAACTAATATTATACCACTATTTTGAGGAAATTACAAAAAATTGATTTCATCAATGAATCTTCTTCATATTTTCAAGAAAAACAAATTAAGCTTGAATTCATATTACCAAATAAAAAATGAGACTAAAATTCCATTCATTTCTCAAAATGAAATTCTCTTGTATGCAATATTTTTTCCTTGGACTTGTTCATATGAAAATTAGTATTAATGAGAATTAAGATATTTACTTGTCTTAACAAAACTCAAACGAGCTTGGAACTACTTCTAAATTTTGAAATGGATTCAATCTTAAAAAACAATAAAGCACTATCTCATTGAAAATTCCCTTTTCAAGTAGGAGCTTTAATATATGCAAAATTTAGTTTCCCTAAATATTGTCATCAATATTCATTATAATTATGCATATTTGTTGAAAAATATCATGGTTTTTTCAAGTTTCATATTTTACTCCTTTTGAGGAAATTAACAATTTTACATTAAAATATAAATTGTTGTCATCAAAAGCTTCTCATCATCAATCTCTCAGCTCAAATAGCTTTTTACCTCAAAAAACTTAATTGATATGGATATCCAGTAGTAATATACTTGAAATATAGCTTAAAATCACAAAAATTAAATTCACCACCACATAAATTTAATCAAATTATGATTATACAGGGATATCATCAAGAAATTTTCTACAACCTTGAAATATGGATACCTCTTTTTTTTTTTTTTTTTTTTTTTTTTTTTTTTTTTTAGTGTTATTGATTTCACATACCACACTAAATATGGATACCTCATTTGGTGCAAGAATAATGCAAATCATTTGAAAAATTTCTCTAATTACTGAAGCTTCAATAAATGACTCATTCTTAATTCCTGTTCTTTGAAAGCTTTCTTGGAAACACCTTTTCCCCTCAACTAAGCTCAACCTAATATTAAAATGTTTCAATTTGAAGAATTTCCCTCAATTAATAAAGTGAATTATGTTTCTTTGACAATTCTCTTGATTATATTTATACCTTTACACAAAATTCAAATCAAGGGAAAAATTATTAAATCTCAGAAATTCCCCTTAATTATTAAATTTTTAACTAATGGTTCATTCCAAATTTCCATTTTATTCATATTTTATTGATGATATTTATTACCATAAAGCATGCTCAAACTGATGGTAGAATGATCCAATTCAAAGGATTATTTGTAATTGATAAAGCTATAACAAGTAAAAAATTCTGGATTTCTATTTTTTGAAAATGTAATTGATCGTGGAAAAATTTTCTTATGCATTATTTCCATTGGAAGTTGATATCTGTGAGCCTTAGAGGTAATTTCATATACCCAAAGGACCACAAATACAAAATTAACATATAAATATAAATAAAATAAATTAATTTATATTATTAAAATGAAAATCAAAATATAAATACAAAATTATATTCACAATTAAAAATTTAATTACAATTTAAAAATAAAATTACATTAAAATTTTGAAATTGCAAAATTACATTTATACTTGAAAAAATTAAGTAAAAATTAATTTCTAACAAAATTGTAAGAAAATAAACAAATTTGGAAAAAAGTTAAATAAAAATTATTATAACTTTTTATCCAATAAATAAACATATAAAAATTATTTCACCATTAGATTCCTCATAAAAAATCAGGTGGGGTCACCTCTGGATGAAATTTTTGTAACTCAACTCTAAATAAGCTTAAATTAAGTTTTTAGTATTTTCAATACAAAAGTTGAAAATCCTCAAAAATTTAATTTAATTCCCACCACATGTGGTGTTAACCATCAATTTTTGTGTTAAAATTGAGGTGTTGTGTTTAGTTTAGAAGTTATGAGGAATTGAAGTATTTTCAATTGAATTCAATTGAAATGTCAAAATGTGCGCATGTATTACATAAGTGAACTTTGATTTACATATGAGGTATCAATTATTACTGTATTGAACTGTACAACTTAATTGAATTACATATGTAAATTATAAGTATAATACATGATGAAGAATTAAAGGAAAAATAAATTGGAAAGATAAAATTTGGGGGGGAAAAGGAACTCCAGCTCTAAGGGGGAGCTAGACCCCCAAAGTCCTTGCTGACAGGCGTGGGATGTCAAAATTCATGCAAAAGTTCATCACTTTTGGCCTGGAATTGAGCTACAGGGTCTGTGGACTCAATTGATGATGAGGTTTTGATACCAACTGGGGTAGTTTTAGCTGTTGCCAAGAGGGTAAAACTACCCTTAAGAGAAAACAATCATAGTAAAAACAGCTTTAACTGATTTCTACGCGTCTTACACACATTCTGACGTGTTTTGAAGGCTCTACACCAGGTATTGCTATAGTAATGGCTGATTTAAGGGTCTAAAATGTCTAAAAATGGCTAAAAATGGCTTAAACCAGCCCTTTTTTGGTCCAAACCAGGGTTCAATGATGACATAATTGGCTTTTCTGTTGTCAGACTGTTTTTCACGACTGACAAGAGTAAATTTTACTTTTGGAGTAAGAAAATTGATGGATATAAAAGAATGTCTTCTTTGCCCCACTTTTCTCTTCATGTTAGAATCTTTTCCTTTTATTAATTAGTTTAAACACTGTTAAACCAATCAATAGAAGATTCCAACCACCTCTTTTAAATCATTTCAAACCTTTTAACCATGTGAAAAAATCATTATAATCATTGTTTGTAACTCTTATAATCATTTTTACCCCTGAACCACCCCAAAAGTGAATTAAAGCATCTTTCATCACTGTAAACTTTGTCACTTTGTTTCCAAATTCACTCTGGTCACTTTTGGGCGTTTTTTTTCTTTAATATTCTTTTTAAAGACTCTGTTATTTAATTAATTGCTTGCAGTTCATTGCTCAATTAATTCCAATTGAAATTGCTCTTGAAGAAATTTCTTTTGTAGCCTTAAAATATCTCTTGTAGAGTATTTTTTGGATAAATTTTTATTGTTGGTAAAACAATAAAATTTTATGATATTATTGTTCTATACTAATGAAGTTATAAACAATAAAATTGGCGTGTTTTCTCTTAAAAATGATATTTCTTACTATTTTTAATTGATTTTTACCTTATACAAATTTTGAGGACAGGAAAAGTACTTGATTTTTAATCAAAGTTTCATATCCACACCTTACAATATAAAACTACTTGATTCTAATTTAAAGTGTTGAAAGTTTGCCACAAAAGTCTATCATTGAAGAATCCTCCTGTCTCACCAAATCATCCCCAATTTCCAATTACCAATGCTCTCCCTCAATTTGATATGAGTGAAATTCCATCATAGTAAGTGTTTAGAGACATATGGTACAGTTTCTTGTTGGAATACATGATTAACCAAATAACAGAAATATTCTGAGTAGCTTTCCCTTCCAACATCTTCTGGGGGAAATTTGTAAGATGTGTCTATGAAACTTCTGATAATATTACTATTAATCAATGGTACTATGACTTTTCTTATGAAATATAATACTTAAAATTACTGATGTTAAAATTTTCAAACTTCAAAAATTTTCCTTAATTAAGATATCTTTAAAGAATGATATATTTTGGATTAATATTATTTGAAAGAATTTTCTGGAGATTTATCAAGCCATAAATAAAACTCAAACCTATCTTAAAGATCACAAATATTGAAGTGTGTTTCCTTGATAAGTTTGATATACATCTCTTATGAAATTTACCTTTCATGAGCTTGGATAATTTAAAATAAAGTTTTTCAGGATTTCACCTCCCATCTTTCACTTATTGATAAATAAAATTTTCTTATGATTTGTAAGAAGAAAATTGAAAAAATCTTTCCTCCTTTTACTTCAAAAAATTAGATTCTACTATCAAGAGAATTAAATATAAAGATTAATATCATTTAAATATAAAGTGAGCTATAGAAAAGAGACTTTTAAGATGTCCAAAACACTTCTCAGGGTACTTTTGAGAAGATGTTTGTACTACATGATCATTATTAACTTTTTGAATAATCTAATCAGTTATAAATTATTCTCCAAAATTTTAAACTGAAATTGAAGATTACATTTAGCTCTTTTTTTGATCATGATATTTGGTAATGAATATGAGTGAATATCATCTTAATTAATTATGACTTTGGCCCAAGGTAGTAAAAAAAATCAAGATTGCAATATTGAAGATTATTTCCTTCCTTAATTGGAACCAGATTAATAAGAAGAATTTAAAAATTATTGAATTTAGTCCAAAGATGTGGTACACCAATTTCCAGGTTCAATTCAAAATAAACTATGTTGTAATAAAGCCAAATATCCATTTTTCTCTTGGAAATATATTTTAAGCTTAAGCATGCTATTATTCAATAACTAACAGGATTTCAAGCCCTTCCATCTTAAAAATGTATTTCCATTCTTCTAAGCTCTATTCTTTGGAGAAATCATTACAAGATTTGTATTACACAATTTGAAACCTAATTTGATGGTTCTCATTTTCAAACAATTTCTCTTTAATTATCATGAACATCTACTAGTTTCAAATCTGGGTATAATCCTTATGGAAAGAAAGCTTCAAGTGGCTAATCTTTTGAATTTTGAAAAAATATTTATCAATAAATCTCTTCAAGTGTTAATTGAATATCTGATAGTAATTAATTGTTTTTACAGATGTGCTTAGTAGACAGTTTGTATAATTTGGAAGTGTGTGGAGTTATATGTGCCATTAGAAATTAAATATAATTCATGAGATAGGGCACTAAGCTGTCTAATATACTATTCCTTTCAAAAATACTGTTAGATTGAAATGAAATTGTTTTCAAAATGCATAAACATTACCTATGTGACATCAAGTCACATTACTTTGTTTTATTTTTAGTAGACCATGTTTTACTAATTTAATGGTGTCTTCAATATAAACTAGTCATGATTTATTTAATGTAAGCCAGACTTTGTCTAGTTAATAGACAATATTCTTGGATTATTCAATATGGACCAGTAATTGCTTATTTAATATAAACCACTCATGGTTTACTTAGTATAAACAAGTAATGGTTTACTTAATATAAAACAATTTTGGTTTATTTAATAAAAACTAATTTCTTTTATTTAATATGAACCAGTCATGGATTATTCAATATGAGCCATTATTGCTTTAGTTAATATAAACCATTATTGGTTTATTTAATATAAGCCAGTGATTGTTTATTCAAGATAACCCATTCCCTGTTTATACAATATAAACAAGTCATGGCTCCTTTAATATGAAGCATTAAATAAATTACTCATCATGGGTAGTGAGTTCCCAATCATAGTTAATCAATTCCTCATCATGAGTAAGCAATTCCTCATCACGAGTAATCAATTCCTCATCAAAATTAATCAATCCTTCATGATGAGTAAGTAATCAATTCCCCACCATTATTAGTCAGTTCCACATAATGGATAATCAATTTCTCCTCATAGGTAATTAATTCTGAATGATGAGAAACCTGAACTGGCTTATATGAGATAAACCAAGAATGATTTATATTCAATTAACCAAGAATTTTTTATATTAAATAAACCAATAATGGTTTATATCAAAGGAGCCAATATTGGTTTAAAGTAAATAAACCAATATTGGTATGAATTAAGTAAAACACTACTGGTTTATATTAAGTAAACCATTGATGGCTAATATCAAGTAAGCCATGACTATCTTATATTAAATGAACCATGATTGGTTTAAATTAGATAAGTACTGAATATTTTATATTTAATAAACCATCAAGTCAGTAAAAAAACTGTCTATTCAAAATAAAACAAAGTAGTGTGACTTGATATCACATAGTTAATGTTTATTGATTTATGCAGGAAGTGAAGAAAAATAAATGGTTTTGGGGGTTCCTGAGGATTTATTTGACAATTTTAGGAAACTCATGTGCAAAATTGTTCAAATTCTTCTCAAACATTCTTCCAACCCATATGAAATTCCTAGGTTCAAGACTTCTTGGAGTCAATTTTTAAAACAAATAAATAGAGTAAAAACCAATAATTCATTTTTACTGCAGAACCCAGGATTATGAAAGGACTGGAAGTATTTTAGAGTATATAATTCTATATGTATTTTCCAGGAATATGATTAGAAAATGTTAGAAAATTATCTCATGTTATTTTCCCAATCATTGTGAAAACAAAAAAAAGCTTTTTCTTTCTCAGTTCATATAAGGTGGATTTATGGTGCTGGAGAGTATCATAAAATTTAAATTCCATTTTCATTTCAATATTGTTTTATCCACATAGAAGAATTAAGCTTCAGAAATATTTATCAATTTTCAAAAAGAAACCATTTCTTAAATATTGAAACTCCATTGAATTTATGGAGAACCTTGTTTTAAAATCATGAAATATGATATATATACATATATTGAAGTCATTTTGTACCTATTGTGCATCACAAATATTGACAAAAACACTCATAATAATTTAATTCAAATACATCTAATCATCAGATTAACTCATTTAAATTTCTCATGAAAAAATCTATTCTTTATATTTTGTTTTCAATTTCTTTATTGGCTTTATCCAACCTCCACTCCATTGCTATATTCAAGCCTTCAAGATTTCTTTTTTTTTCAGGAAAATTGATTGATTTGAGAAAAAACTGAGATATATGTGTGATATGCATTTATTCAAATAAAACTGAACAGAAAACTCAAAAAACTGTTGTAGTTTATTATTATGAATTTACTCAAGGAAGGGGCAAAGTCATATAATTAATTCTGTGCTGTGGTTTTCTATTCCCTTTTCTGTGGCTTCTTAAGATAAATTGAATTTTTAAGAATAAAACTAAAGTATTAAATCTTCAGAAAAAAAGGGATACTAATGAAGATTTTGAATACAAAATAGAAAAGATATCAATTAAAAAAAATTAATTGATTTGTTCATAATTTCGAAAGACCTTTGTTGAATGTTTCATTTGCTTGTCTGTTTCTAATTGAAGTCTTATTTTTTCTTACTTTGTTTTTTCTTTCATGTGTTAGGCTTTTTTTTGAAGAAATTTACATGTCAATCTTATATCATTCTGAATCTGTTTTTCAATTTTTTTAATTTTATTTGTTTCAATTCCATTTTTATAATTTTTAGTTGTATTATGTTATTTTCTTTACTTTTCTTGCCATTTTGTATTGCTATTTATTTTGTTGTTTTTATTTTCAATTTTTTTCTTAGTTTAATAACTTTTTCAATAATTTTTTTATTCAATCAATTATTTTATTGATTTGCTTTATTTTGGTTTTTTTCTGAAATATTTTTTTTTCATTTCTGCATTTTCAGTTTATTTAATCTTTAATTTTGTTTCATTTTTATTTTGATGATATAATAAAATTATTTTTCAATTTTCAATTCATGATGATGGAATTTTTCCTTTTTTATCAGGTTTTTGATTTTGTAATTTTATAATTATTTTTTTTTTTATTTTTTATTTTTATTTTTTTATTTTTTTATTTTTTTTATTTATTTTTGTTTTTTATTTTTTTTTCCGTTTTATTTGTTTTATTTGTTTTTTCATTTTATTTTATTTTATTTTATTTATTTTTTTTTTCTTTATTTGTTTTATTTGTTTTTATTTGTTTTTATTTGTTTTTTGTTTTTTTTTTTCTTTTTTTTTTTTTTTTTTTTTTTTTTTTTTTTTTTTTTTTTTTTTTTTTTCTTTTTTTTTCTTTTTTTTTCTTTTTTTTTCTTTTTTTTTCTTTTTTTTCTTTTTTTTTCTTTTTTTTTCTTTTTTTTTTCTTTTTTTTCTTTTTTTTCTTTTTTTTCTTTTTTTTCTTTTTTTTCTTTTTTTTTCTTTTTTTTTCTTTTTTTTTCTTTTTTTTTCTTTTTTTTCTTTTTTTTTCTTTTTTTTTCTTTTTTTTTCTTTTTTTTTCTTTTTTTTTTCTTTTTTTTTCTTTTTTTTTCTTTTTTTTTCTTTTTTTTTCTTTTTTTTTCTTTTTTTTTCTTTTTTTTTCTTTTTTTTTCTTTTTTTTTCTTTTTTTTTCTTTTTTTTTCTTTTTTTCTTTTTTTTTCTTTTTTTCCCCTTTTTTTTCTTTTTTTTTTCTTTTTTTTTCTTTTTTTTTCTTTTTTTTTTTTTTTTTCTTTTTTTTTTGTGGGTGTGTATCCACCATAATAAGTTTTGTTACACTGATTACTGTGTAACAATCCTGATCGCAGTGTCACCGATTAAAGTGTATCCACACCCACAAAAAAAATTCAAATCAAAAAATTACAAAAAACATATAAAAACAAATCTGAAATCATCAAAAAATGAAAATTGAAAAAAATGCAAGCAGATAAAAATAAAGAAATAAATTGGAAACTGCAAAAAAAATTGAAAATATAAAAACTAAAAACTAAAGAAATAAAAATGATAAAAATAGGAAAAGTAATAAACATGATAAAAATGATAATATATAAAAAAATAAAAATAAAAATGAAGGTAAATAAAAGAAATGGAATTAAAAAAATATAATAAAAGATATAATTAAATGGAAATTGAAATGAAAAAAAATTAAAGAAGATAAATAAATTCAATTTCAAAAAAATGTCTTTTTTATATTGAGATAGAATTTCTTCCCATGATTATTTCTGATGTTTTAATTTTATTTAGTTTTTATTTTCAAAAAGAACCAGTGGTAAGTCTTACAAAAGCTGAAGAAAAGTGGGATTTACAAGTGAGCCAGAATATGAACAATAAAAAAACATGATAAGTTTTTTGTAAAATTCAATGGGGCACTTTTTGTGAAAGTTAAATAATGATAGAAGAAAGTGACTAATCAGGACTACAACACGGGAAACTCAAAAATGACTTCAATATTAAAAAATAAGTTTACATCATTTTTGTAATAAGAATTTGGGTATAGTGTACAAATAACATATAAATATTCATAGTTTGGAAATAACAGTCTCCAATACTCCAAAAAATATTGATGAATATATCACATAGTTCTTGAAATATGATAAAATGTTTACACAAAGATACTATATTTTATTCAAAGAAATGTGCAACTTGAATTTTGACCCCCAAATGTTTGTGGTGATTATTGGATTTGGAAATGAATTTTAAAAATATTTATTTCTCAAAGACTAATGAATTCAAATTGTGAAAAAGGAAAAAATCAATTTAAATAATGTATAAATATTTGTAGAAGAAAAGGGAAATTGCTTTTGAATTAAAAAATAAAAACAATACTTTCCAAGAATAAATATAGGATTAGGTGAGTGTTTAAAGTATTAGGTATTTCTCTTGGAAAATATTCAAGACCTGGGATATCTATTTTTAAGCTTGTGCAAAATACATGATAACAAGGAAAATTCACTATTTTAGGTCTCATTGGGTCGGAAAATGGAAAAACATTTTGGGAATTATTTCTTGCATATTTTATTTTTAATGAGAAATGAGGTGAGGATGTAATTTTCACAACTTTGTGCACGGTAAAAATAGTATATTTTCTAAAATCAAGGAAGAAAATCCAAATAAGTGACATTTATTTATATATTTTTGTCAAAAATATTTATCCTCTGTTAGAAGGAATTTTCAATCAAGAATATATTTTGTAGTTGTTCAGTGTGAAGTGTATATACTCATAATGAGCTCACAAATAAAAATCATGAGAGAACCATAATATTCTACTTTATTTGAGTAAAGTTCTGAATTATAAAACATGTGGCTTAACATATTTGCAAAAAATATCAAGGTTAGAACCAAGGCTGGAACTCAAGTTGAAAGCAGGTTGGACTTGTTACCCCCGCTGGAAGGGATAGCCTATTTTAATAGTGTATATTGGAAGAATGCCAGATACCTAATTAATAAACCTAACCATAATTAAGAAATTTATTTGAACTAGTGAGAAAATCCAGAAAAATCTTTTTGGAATTAAATAAAATTCCCATATTGCATCCACCCACTACTACATGAAATTATCATAAATTTGAATAATTGAGCTCTTCAACGTTTCCTTTAGAGCTTGCTGATTGAAATTGACCTTCAATTAACATGAATCTGCCATTATATGGGTAAAAATGAGTAAACAACTACCAAATATACTCATCTTTAATAAAACTGACAAATATTATATCCAATGAATGAAGGAATTGAGCTAAGCCTCTGAAAAAACTTCCAATAAGAAAGTTGCCAGGATAAATATTAAAATATTGGAAAATGGCTTCTCCAATGGAATACAAAATTATTCAATACTAAAAGCTACGACAGAAATGAATATTAATATACAACATGGAATTTATCTTATAATATTCTTTATATAATTATAGGTTTTCTGATGAGTCCTGCGATATTGTCTATTTTAAATTACATAGAGAATAGGATGTTAATCCTAATTCAAAAGAGATTTTCAGAAAGAAATTTGAATAGTATCTTTGAAAATTGATGAGCTTGAAGCCCTTGAAAAAAAGGAAAGAATTAAAAATATTGAAAAAATCTTTGTCTTTAAGTTCAAAACTGCGCACCTTTCTCACTAAAGAAATTTAGGGCAGAAAATAACAGTAGATGAGGAAATTTTGTAAAATATTCCCCATGAGATGAGCCTTCAAAATGAATATTATCAAGAACAAAGTGAGATCTCTCAGAGAAAAACACAGAAACACTATGGTTAATGAAGCCTCTTCAAATATTACAAAAAATCTACCTCTTGAAGCTGAAAGGCTATTTCATTTTATTAATTCATTTTCATAACTAAATAGAAAGTATCTAATAATCCAGGAGAATACATTATTTTAATTTTTACACATTAAGATTATTAATAATCAAAATAACAAGACAGATTTTATTCCCTTCTCATATAAAAATAGATCACTTCTTTTTTAACCACAGATTTTAAATATTTACTGGGATAAGGTAAATATCTAATTCATTCAAGGACTAATTGATAATATTTTCAATAAAACTTTATATTTAAATTTTGGATTTCATGAAGTCTCAAAGGCTTGAGAGTACTAAGCTTTATGAACATTTTAATTTTCAATTTACACTTTTTCAATTTCAATTTGAAATATAAATACTACTACTGTTTATCTCCATTATGTGTAAAATTTCGTAATGAAGTAATTAAAGGGAAAATAAAAAGTGATACTATTTGAGTTTCTGAATTAATTCTTTAACAAGGGTGCTAATAGTGACTTAGCTTCCCCTCTGAATATACAGAAAAAACTCCTCCTCTTGAGCTCACTAGTCAAAGTTTAATAAGGATAGTGGCTTGAAGACTAGAGGAGACTACTTTAGAGGCCTCTAGAAGAAAAAATCAGTAATAACGATAGTATCAATATCAAAATAATAAAATAGAATATTAATAAAAGTAATAATTGAAAATGGGTAGGTTGAGCTTGATAAAGAGACCTTATCTTTGTCTTTTTATGATAATGAATCTGATAAGCTAATAGTTTTTTGACGAATTTTCCAAGGAAAAGATGCAAATGATTTTATTTAATTATAGATATTTGAAATATGGTGAGGTCATTGATAAAAAAATAATACAAAAAAAACAAAAGCTCAAGTCCCTTTTGATTGAGGTTGAAAGTAATCATTTGCTTTCATGTGACATATATTTGTTTTTTAATGGTGAGTTTGGTGAATTAAATTTACACTTTTTTGTTTTACTTTAATAAATTGAAATTTCTGATATTCAAATTGACCAAACATAGCTTGGTTTTCTTGTAATAAGTTATAAATATACTTTTCATGATGATGATAGCTTTGTGGATAATAATTTGTAATAGCAGTAGTTTTTGAGAGAAAAATTGGAGTAAAAATATGCTGTTGAATTTTCATTAGCTATTATAAAAGTGATGGATCAAAAAATATAGTAGTAAGCTTAATGATTATAGTTTCATTAAATAGTATTTGGTGTATACAATAATTTGATAATTTCTTTGCTCTAGTGATTGAATTTTGAGCCAATAGTGCTTATTTTCATATAAATATGTTTTCAATCTTTCTATTGAGAAAAACTATTGAGAATGAGATTTCCTCAAACATCAGATAGGTTCAGAGATTTTGTGAGCATGTGGGGTATGTATGACATACCCATAAGGCCACAAATAGTATTTTATACATTGAATTCAGTCAAAAATTGACTTGTCAAATTTTTTAAAATGAAACAATAATAAAAGGTGATCATAAATTCATTTTTCATAAAAAAAGCTATAATCATCATTTAATTTTGGGATTCTACACTACAAATAAGCTAGGGTAGAACCACAGGGCCTTATACCCAAATGTATTAGAATATTTAAGAATCTCACATTACACTTATGAAACTGAAGCTTTTTTGTTAATTTTAACCTTAAATTTGAATTTCCATAAGCTTTATGCAAAATTCCGAAAAGTATTCTAAATTTAAGGTATTGTTTATATTTACTGAATTGGCTGAGTATTTTCCATACAGGCTGTAAATCATGGGCATACAATGTGTCTATGAGACTTTTGATAATATTACAATTAATCAAGAGTATTATGACTGTTCTTATGAAATATAATGAATATATTTATTATAAACACAATTAAATAATTAACTAATTAATTATTTATTTTACTTGTTTTACACTACTAGTTATTATAATAGTAAGCAGTAATTGTCTATTAGAATAAATTACAAGAAGTATTAATGATAAAACGTTTTATTAAAATAATATAAAATTAATTTAATTTATAATTATCTTTTGCAAGGAAAATTATAATTATACTTCTTGAAGAAAAAAAAACACTAGAGAAAAAACTTCAAGAATTAAGATAACACACTCACTAATACGCCAATAATACCTTGAAAAGAATTGGTAGAGTGATTTTATGGATTATTTGTGGATTAAAAGGATCCAAGTTTATTAATAGAAGTAGTAAAGAAATATAACAGTCAAGCACTATTAAGAATAGTAGACTTATTTGATTTGATTTCTTTCTTGTTTATTCTTAAAGAATTAGAACACTTAAGAAAATATTGAACTAATAATTACTTGTTGGTACTAAAGGTATGATTGAATAATAAAATGATTTTGAAAAAACAGAAAGAGGAGGCCCCCTTTAAGTCAGAAACAGCTCACAGAGGTGTTCCATTGAGAAAACCAAACAATCAATGAGTGAAAAACCATTAATCCTCTTTTGATAATTGATTACATCACTTGTTGTTATGTAAGATTATCCTAATTACTTCATTAAGTCATTTTACATGACTATCAACCCATTTATGGCTAAGAAATGAACAAATAGCAACTTTCAATTTTCTTCTATTTCAAAATAATCATTAACTTCTTAAATTTCTCAATTTTATTGGATATTTCATGACATACTGTATTTTATGAGAATTTTTGAAGATTCAGTGTTTCATGTAGAATTATCAAAAATGGACTGTAAAGAAAACCTTCAGTTTCAAATATGAGGTCATAATGATTTTTGTTTTTTATATGGATTATCTTTTTCTCAATTTGGAATCAGAGTATCATAAATATTCTTCAAAAATTGTATTTTAAGTGGATTTTTGAAGTTTTTACCTTATTTCTACATAGAATTGCAAATAGCACAGTAATAGCTGGTTGCTATGAGGTAAATTCATGGATACTAGTCCAAAAAGGGTTTTGATTACTCTTTGAAGGTTGATGGATGGAAAATCAATAGTAATATACATGGTTACAGGAGTAAGAGTTTCTCATTACCTCCTTATCACATCAAAATAGCAGCTTATTTGCTATTTTATTATGATTTAATGGGACTTTAGCTTGGTAACAAAGTTCCCAAAAGGCTTCAGTATACTATTGATACAAGATTCACAGCTATCAATGCCTCAGAATCCTCAGAAATTACGTACCCTGGCTCCCTTTGATGTCTTTTGTCCCCCTTAGCAATAGTAATTCAGACTTAATGACTGATATCCACTATGGGTGTATCAAGACTTATTTAAGAATACTGTAATATTAAGCTCCAAAGACATGCATAACACTATTATTAGTGCATATGTAACATGGTATTCCTCACATTTCTATTATTTTGGTGTGAAATTGAGAAGTAAAAACAATTCCACAATTCTTTTATGTGGTATTGATGATGTAGCATTGAAGTGTTTTCCATATTACCACCTCATAGAGTTGCTGTAAGCTTATTAAATCTATGGAGCTACCCTGGATTAAAATTTGTGTAGAATTCAAATATGGCCTTAAATCTATGGATTCCCTTACTCACAAAAAGGTTATTCATCTTTTGTTGAATGAAAAATGAAAAAATTTGGATATATGCATGACTTATGGGTTATACATAGTCCAGAATTTATTTTAATATTAATTCTGGCCTATTTGGGTATGTCAAATATATCTGAAGGCTCACAATTTGTGATCTGAATTTGAATCTTTTTTAGAGCCATAGTAAGGCTTCAAACAAATAAATTGGCAAAATACAGCAAAAAAGTGGGACAAAGGGAAACATGGCTAAATCTGCCAGGGTATCCAGCTTTTGTGATCTAAAAGAGCCCAAATAAGGTTTTCCTCCAGTATTGAACAACTGTCAACTATATTTAAGATTCATTATTAGACTTTAACTGAAAATTAAAGTGAAAAGAGGGTCATCCCCTATTTGGATGGGAGTTACAGCCTTCCAAAGGGTAAATCCCTTCATAAAGAGTGGTAATCAAGGGTTTGAGAGATTTCAAAGCTTAATTAATCTTAAAATCCAAATTAACAACATCAAAACCTTATCAGAAGTTAAGGTTTGGTATATAATTCTATTTTTATGTGGAAAAAAGAAATAACTTCAAAAGTTCATGAGAAATTTACTTCTCAATGGACTTACTTGTAGCTGTCACATAGCTTAAAGTTCAATATTATCTGTGTATAAATAAAATTCCAAGTATATTTTCTAATGAAGATTTCTTGATATTTATCCTTGAAAATAACTCTTTTAATTATTGGTTTTAGAAATTAATACTGCTTTGAAAATTAATTGAAAATATTTTTCAAAATATTTTTGCTTGTAAATTCATTTTCAAGATATTGATATTATGAGCTTTAAAACAAATAATCAATTTTCATAATCAAAATTAAAGATAATCAGCATAAATGAAGGTTAAAGTTACTTGGAGTTATGAATAACACCTGGAGCTTAAATTGTACTTCAAAATTAATAGAGTTTAATTTGAAAATTAATTTTGATGATTTTTTATCACTTTTGATCATGAAAGGTCCTCTTAAGAAATCTGTGATTACAGAGGAGGTGTTTTAAGGAATGAGAAGAGCAATTTGATTACTGGGTTTTACCCATAGATCAGTACAATTGTTCTTCCAAACATATAATTTTATTAAATAAAATCTTATATCATTATAAATAATTATTTGGTTTGTATGCTTCATGATTTTTTTGAATCAAAAGTTGAAATCTTAGAATTTAGGTATATTTGTATAATCCTTCATAATCTTTTGATTATGTACAATGTTGTTATAAGATAAATTTTAAAAAATACACAAATCCTCTAAAAATACCTTAATATTAGTTTTGAAATGTTTTTGACTTATTTGTTTTACTTGAGAGATTTTTCTGACCTGTTTTGGAGTGATTTTAGCAAATCATAGCTTACAAGTGAGTTTTTCACCAGTATTCTGTTTTTTATAAGATTATTGTCATAATTATGACTAAACAGCTTTTTTGAAAAATCAATATTTTAATATTATCTTACATTATTCATGACTTGGCTTTATTTATATAAACAAATACATAATTGTCTCTAGTAGAGATTTCTTATCTCTATTATTATATTTTTCAGTGACCTACAATAATATTAGAAGAATTATATTTTTTTTATATAATCATTATAATTCTTATTATTCAAAGCTTTGATATTATTTTTTAAAATAATTTTCATTAATATAAATAATAATTATATTTATATTTGTGGTTATTATCTTTAACTATATTATATTTTCAATAGAAAAAAGTAATAGTACTTTAAAGAGTATTTTAACCAATTTTTGGGACATAAACCATATGGTAGACAGTAGTTTACTCTATTTGGATGTAAAATTTGCATATTGACTTAAATTTTGGCCTTTTTGGGACTTATCCCTTATAAATAATTTCTATAATTTTAATGAAATTATTTTCCTTAAGAGTATTTTTTGAAACAATGTACTATTGAGTGATTTCAAACAAACTCCCATTGTATAACTAGTGGATTTTTCATATTTTAGAATTGAAATTTATTCTTTGAGTTATCCTAGTATAAAGTCAATAATAAAAAAGTTTTTATTAACAACTTATTAACTTCATATCCATTATTTATTAAAGAAAATTAAGAAAAGGAATATTAAATATCTTTTCTTATAAAAATATTTCTTTTTGTCCTTAGAAACATTTTCTTTATTTTAATTTAAATTGCCTTAAAATTGCTTAAAAAACTTAATCTTAAAGTTTGAATCAATATTAGGATCTTTTATTATCTTATATGAAAGAGTTATAATTCTTTATTCTGATTCTTGAAGCATCACTTCAAAGAAGAAACACCCCAGAATAAAGCATTCAGTCCATTCCAGAAGTTAAAAGAACTCTAACCAAACTTCCCTTGGCTAAAGAAGGTGAGGTTTTTGAAATTTTCACTTAAAGGATTGTTATTGGCTGATCATTTCTCCAACAAGAAGCGGGGGTAACTAATCCATCCAATAATACGGATCTGGAAACAGACATAGTGTTCCAAAATTCAAAAAAAAATGAAAATGGATGAGCAGCACAAATGGGAGATGCCAGAAATTATGACAGTTCCCAAAGGTTCATGTCAACTTTTGAACCAATTAAAATTTAAGAGCCTGATATTACTGCTGTTGCCTTAATTTGTTCTGAACAGCTTCCTATCACAGCTGTGGAGATGTACCAGTCCCAGTACAGTAATTGGTACATGGAAGCCAAATAGCAGGAGTGGGAGATTCTAGTCATCCTGGGAGTGGAGACCATGGTTGTTACCACAGCATCAAAATCTTCTTAGGTAAAGAAAATACCCAGGACCTCCTAAACAATTGGAACCCTGTAAGCTACAACAAGTTTGCTGAAAGAACAAAGTCTGTTTTCAGAGGAACAGAAAAGGGATCTGGCCCAACCAAAGAGCAAGACCCCTTTGGAAGTCCCCCAAGTGTCCACAAGCAAAAAACCTCAATTATCTTCAATAAAAGTAAAAAAACCCCAAAGAGAAATCAGAAGGGCAAGAAAAACCATCAAAGGAAGGGAAAAGCCAAGTGGGACAAGCATTATCCTTAAAGCTACAAATTTCCAAGGAAAGAAAGGACAGCCATGAACAATGTGTTCAACAAGGAAAGAACCCTGATGGAAATCAAAGCCAAAGAGAAGGAAAGGATTAATCAATCCTTACCAAAAATATAAGAATTTTGGAGGTTTTTAATTCCTTTCAAACTTGTGATAGAGAAATCTTAATGGTTTTGAGAATATTCAAAGGAAGCTGGGTAGAGAGATTTGGAAAGTCGAAGAACCAAAAAAGACCATTTCTGGTCTAGAAAATGTTAATAAAGAGAATATTTTTCATTTAAAAAATATTTGTGAGAGGATAGAATTCCAAGTCACACTTCTTAATGAGAAAGACAATAATTCTTTTTTTCTTTTATAACTAAATAGTCAAAATGATTAAGAATACAAGTAAAAAAATTGGGAAATTCAACTGGTCATAATGCAGCTCTTTCCCAAGAACAATTGGGAAAAAGTGATAAGGAAAGACTTTATTTGAGATAAAATATTCAATCAGGTATTAATAATATCTCCTTGAAAATGAGCTAACAAGGCAGTCAAAACAAATCATATGAAGAGATTTATTAAGCTGTCACAGGGGCTCTTCAAAGTGAAGAGGGCCTGGCACTCAGTAAACCGGGACTCACTTATGGAGGGCTCAAGGATATGGAAAGATTAAAGACACTTAAGGGTGTAAGGAATGAATTACTATAATAAAAGATATGAGAAAAGCAGCAACAAAGAAATAAGAATAAGAAATAGAAGAGCCAACCACAAACAAGTCCAAGTCCACTTTTTCAACCTGTCAGAATGGAAAGAGAAGGGTTAATAAGGATATGGCCACCCAACTCATACTTTACAGGCAAAGAAAGAAATGCAAAGACTAACTTAAAATTGAATAATCATAATACCCAAAAATAAGGATAAGAATAATTATAAAATAATAAATAAACTAAATTAATTAACTGGGGAAAAGTCCCCAGGGGGGAGAAAGAGGGGCTGGTATATGTGAGAATCACCAGCCCTGATCCAGAGGAAGAATTTTCATGAGAATAATTGATGATTGAATTGAGTCTGGCCAATACAGGTCCTGTATGGCTGTACAGAGCCTGTACAAGAGGTGTGGTGTATTTGAGTGATAATACAGTTTCATACTGGTGTATTGAAACTGTATTGGGTGAATCCAACCTGTACAGGTATTGACAGGCTGTATTGATGTACCAAACTGTATGCATGTTTCAGAATGAAGATTGCTGAAACTGAATGCTGATGCAGATACTGGATTTGCTGGTTTGAGGTGTTTGAGTGGGTGTATGAATGAATACCCTTACCCCTGATGGATGGTTGTGACAGTATCCCCCTCTTGAAACTGGTGGACTCCTGAACACCATAATACCCTGCCACTGTTGAGTGGCATCTCAATATCCCCACATTTTTTCAAAAAATTTTCTTTTTAATTTTCTTTTCCTCTTGGCCATTATCCTGAAAATCCTTCTTCACTTCTTCTCTGTCAAATTCAATTCATTCCCCCCTTTTTCCAAGTTTGAGTAAGTATTCCACTTCAAAATATGCATTTCTTTTCTACTGATTCAATCAACCATGCCCTTGGGATATATCCCAGAATAAGGGCCACTGAGCTCTTGTGCTCAAAAAATGATTCCCAATGAGTATATGAAGTGTACTCATTGGGAAAGGCTTAATCCAATGAAATCTTGAAAAATTTTCCTCCAGGGGTCTTGTCCCCATTGTCCATGGAAATAACCTCAAACAGCCCTCCAAAGTGCTTTTGGGCTGTGGCCTCTCCCCTGATGAATCTTGATATCTCTTGATTTTTATGGCCTTTTGGGCATTTTGGGTGTTTTTTATGATTTTGGCCATATTTGGCCTTTTTGTGTCTTTGGGGTCCTACGGTCCGCAGTCCGTGGGGGTTATTGGAGGCCCCCTGGGCCCAAATTTGCTGGGGACCCAGGGTGACCAAGGGGCCCAGAAATGGCCCAATTATAACTTTCACCATACATGGCCTGGACCCATTGATGGGGTCCAGGACCATCAATATCCTGGCCTCCCCAAAGTTTCAGGGGAGGCCCTGGGTGATGGGTTCAGCCCCATAGGGGTGTGAACCTTCACCTTAGAGGCTTTGAGGGGGGGCATAATTGCGTTATGGCCCCATTTCCTTGAGGTCAAATTCTTTTTCTTGATATAGAGTGGATTGATTCTGACGTCTTGAATCTTCTGCTTGCATATTCTTCAGTTATGAGTTCCAAACTGACTGAGCTCACTGAATCTTCTCCTTCTGCACCACCACCGTCTGTTCTTCATGGTTCTGGCGTCTTCAGTAAATTGTCCTCCCCTTCCATGGCATCTTCTGGCCATTTTGATTCCTCCCAAACCTATGATGGGTTCAGAGCAGTTGAAGTTCTTGATCCTGCCTGTACTGAATTTTTGGCCAGGGGTAAGGAATGCTTTCAACATTACAATCCTTGATCATCAAAATGCCACTTTTGCTTTGTTGGGAAGAAGCCATGTCGTTGTACCAGATCAGCTTTGTCCCAGGTCAGGAGACACTTATGGAGCAGGAAAGATGGGCCTTATGGGCAGGAATTCCCCATTCTTGAGGAACCTACCCCTGATGCAACTTCTGGATTTTCTCAATGTGAGTGGTTTGCATATTTTGATTGAATTGGTGCTGATATTTTGATGTAGTGACTGGTTCCAGGCAGAGGGATGTGGCTAGATGGACTAATGTTGGAGGGTCCATTCCAATCAGTGGTAGGACCATACACTACAGCTCAGAAATCCCAATCCCAAGGACCAATGCTGATGGAGTGGTGAAAGTAGTGAAGAAACTAAGAAGAATTTTTGATTCCCCAACAGATCCAGATGCTGAAGGAAGTGATGAGTTGGATGGTGAAGAAGTTCAAGTTATTCCTCATTCAATTGGCCATCCATCCAGCAATTCCTCTTCTCAACCTCTTGCCAACACTAGATTCCAAAGCCAAGTTATTCCCAGCACTCCACGAACCTTCCAACCAATGCTTGCTTCCATTCCTACAATCCTTCCTCCTCCTTCACCAACTACTTCCCACACCACCAGGCCTGCCTTGAATCCAGCAGTAAGACCATCACCAGTTCAACAGTCCAGAAACTCACCCATAAACACCTCCCGTCAACTCCAACCTGTGGCCAGCTCCAGCAGAAGAAGAGATGGATTGTCCCCTTTGCTGTTTCCCGCCGCTCAAGTTTTTCAAAGAAGAGAACGTTGGCCTATCCGGGTTACCAGAGAAGATCCCAACGCGGCTAGTTAAAGTCAAGATGCTGTGGCCAGATTGTTCAGGAGGGTTGATAGAAATAGCAGAGAGGTGATTATGTATGCCAATGACAGGACTATTCCAGGTACTGCTTCTGAAGAGATGGCTGCAAAATTTTCCTGGTATGAAGATGAGTTGATAAATGATTTCCAGAGAACTTTTGATGATTTGGGTAGAGATAACTAGTTTTCCTTTTCCTTGTTTGTGTTTGGTTTGACTTCTATCCCCACTCTTATAGATACTAAAAAATGAAAAAATAATGGAACCTCCCAATACATGATTTGGGAGGGGATGCTACTGCTTTAAAGAATAAAAGAAAGAAAATTATGCAAGTAAATAAAGAAAGGAAAAATAAAAGAATAAGAGAAAATGAGAGTAAAGAAAGAAATAAAGAAAAATCCTGATGGTTGGTCCTTCTTGTGGTGAGTTGCTTGATTCTGGCCAAAAAGTCTTTGAAAAATGAAAACCAAGCATTTGATGCTCACAGAGTGGCCAAGGTAATGTTTTACAAGAAGTAGAACCCTCAGGGATGCATACCAGGAGATGGAACTTACTTTCATAACTTCCACTCCCCACCAAGCACCATAAAATTGAAAAGAATTGCCATGAATGACTTTTGAGATGAATTGCCATAAATGACTTCTGAAAAGAATTGCCGTAAATGACTTGAAGTAATGAATGTCTTGAATTATGATGATTGGCATAAATGAAATGATAAATAAAAGAGAAAGAAAGGATAATTAAAGAAGAAACATTTGGCCATATCTTGATAAGGTCCAAATCGGAGGGTATTGGTGTTGTATGCTTCCTGAACCTGTCCAAAGAATTGACAAGTGCTTAAATAGTGGCCAAGGTGATGCTTACAACAACATATGGGTAGAATACCCCCTTAAAGGTTTATGCCAGGAGAGGAACTTACTTTCATAACTTCTTCTCCCCACCAAGCACCATAGATCAAACTCTTGAGGTATTTGGACCAGGCTTGTCTGGATACAATGAATGGAAATCCTTGACAAGATCTGGTGAGCTGGTAAGGTTTGAAGCTGGTTCCCAAGTGGTTCTTTCTGGGTCTTCACTGAATCCTTTCCACTCTACAAGATACCATAATTTACCTCTTTTGAGTTTTGAGTCCAGAGCCTGAGCCACTTCCCATTATTCTTGCTCCTCCACTAAAACTGGTGGTGGCGGCAATTGATGACAATTTGGGATAGTTGAATTCTTGATTGGTTCTAATAAGGACACATGGAATACAGGGTGAACTTTCTTCCATTGCTGAGGCAACTTGAGGTGATATGCATGACTGCCAATCTTCTTCAGAACTTCAAAAGGTCCCAACCATCTTTCTGATAACTTCTTGGTGGGTCTTGTTGTCTTGATGTTCTTGGAAGCTAGCCATACTTTGTCCCCAGGTTGGAAATCAGGTGGAACTGCTCTATTTCTATCTGCATACTTCTTGAATCTCCTTATTTCTGACTCTAATTCTTCTTTGACAACTTGCTGTACTGATTGGAGTTTTGTTGATAACTTTCCAGCAGGTGAGTCTTGAGAAATATGGATTGAGTCAAAGCTGGGATTTCTTCCATAAATGTTGAAAAAAGGTGATTGCTTGGTTGATGAATGTTCTGCATTATTATAGGCAAGCTCAGCCAGAGGGAGCCAGGTGTACCAGTCATCTTGATGATAGCTGACATACATCCAAAGGTACTGTTCTAGTATCTGATTTACCCTCTCTGTCTGTCCATCTGTTTCAGGGTGAAAGGCAGTTGAAAGATCTCTTGATATCTTGAGCTGCTGACACAATTGAGTCCAAAATGATGAAACAAATAAGGATCCTCTATCACTGACAATACTGACTGGAAGTCCATGCTTGGAAAATACATGACTAATGAAGATTTGAGCTAAGTACAGAGCAGTGATTGTTCCATAAGTTGGAATGAAGATTTCCATTTTTGAAAATCTGTCCACAACTACTAAAATTGAATCAAAGCTGTTTGACAGTGGCAATTGAGTTATGAAGTCCATTGATAATGAGTTCCAAGGACCAGATGGAATTGAAAGAGGCTTGAGTAATCCAAACTTCTTGTGATGAATGTTCTTGTTTCTTGAGCATTGCTGACATGAGGACACATAGTCCTTGGTGAATTGATTCATGCCAGCCCAATAAAAATCCCTCTTGATGAGCTTGAGGGTCTTCTCCTGGCCAGGATGGCCAGCCAATGGTGAGTCATGATGCTTTTGAAGAATATTGAGTTGAAGTTCTTCATTGCTTGGGATTACCACTCTATCTCTGAATAATAATAACTTGGCTTGAGGTTCAAGAGAATAATCTGGAACTGATTCACCTCTTGCTAGTTGCTTGAGTATTTCTTTATAGTCTTTGTCTTTCCATACTTATTTTTGAATCTTGTCTACTAGATCTGAGAAAATCTCCACTTTGATTGAGAAAAATCTTGACTCTTGAATTCCATCTTGCTTAAGTACTTGAGGAAGATTTTGAGGATTCTTGCTGATGAAGTCCACCCCCCTCTCTGGGTACACGTTGTCCCGACGTGACAAGGCATCTGGTAAAGTGGCCAGCCTGCCTGGGCGGTAAGTGATAGTGAAGTGAAATTCTGAGAGAAATTCAGCCCAAAGGGCCTAGCAATGAGTAAGAACTTTGGAAGACATGAAATACTGCAAGGAAGAGTGGTCTGTCAAGACCTCAAAAGAATTGGAAAGAGAAAGAAGAAATGCTCTCCAGCGCTTGAGAGCCCAAACTATGCCAAGGAGTGCCTTGTCATGAATTTCATAGTTGAGTTCAGCTGGTAAGAGCTTGCGACTATCAAATGCAATGGGATGCTTTCCTGAGTCATTCACCTGACTCAGTACGGCGCCCAATGCATAATAAAAAGCATCAGTCTCTACAATAGTAGGTAGAGATGGATTGAAATGGGATAAGATAGGAGCAGAGGTGAAAGCTTCTTTGAGTGCTTGAAACTGACTATGAGCTTCCTCATTGAAGATAAAGGGAGAATCTTTTTTGAGAAGGGAAGTGAGAGAAGTGATTTTTTTGGAATAACTTTTAATGAAACAACGATAAAAATTGGCAAAGCCAAGAAAAGATTGAAGGGCCTTGATGTTTTTGGGCTGAGGCAAATTGAGGATTTGCTGAACTTTTGAAGAATCCATCTTGAGGCCATCACTTGAAACAACATAGCCCAAGTATTCCACACTTGAGGCATGAAATACACACTTGGAGGCTTTGGCAAATAAATTATTTTCTCTGAGTCTTTGGAGGACAGAGGTCACATGTTTGACATGCTCTTCCTCAGAACTTGAGAATACCATAATATCATCTAGATAAACCACAACAAACACATCCAAGAAATCTGCAAATATATCATTTACAAGATTCTGGAAAGAAGCAGGAGCATTGGTCAACCCAAATGGCATGACCAAATACTCATAACTACCATACTTGGTTCTGAAGGCAGTTAAGTGCTCATCCCCCTCTTTGATTCTCAGAAGGTTATATGCACCACACAAATCTATCTTGGAGAAGATAGTGGAACCGTTGAATATGGTAAGGAGCTGGTTCATAGGAGGAACAGGGTATCTGTTCTTCCTAGTGACAGCATTGAGTTTGCAGTAGTCAACACACAAACGGAGACCTCCATCCTTTTTCTTGACAAAAAGGACAGGTGCTCCTGTTGAAGAGGAGCTTGGTCTTATGAAACCTTTCTCTACATTCTCTGAAATTTAGGCCCGCAGTGTTTCTGACTCTTGATCTGATAATGAGTAGATAACACCAATTGGAGGTAGAAGACCCATTAATTTAAGATGGTGATCAAAAGCGCAGTGTGGAGGAAGTTTCTCTGCTTTCACCTTGGAGAATACATCCAAATATTGGTGATAAGCAGGAGGGACTACCTTCAACACAGTTTCAATTTCTTCTGGCTCTTCCTCCTCATCCCACTGCTCCTCCAGGGATGCATGAAAAGATAAGGGAGGAAGGTCCATATCCCCTTGAAAGAGATGAAGTGAAGATATGGCAACATCTTCTCCAACATCCTTTATCCCTTTGAAGACTTCATCTCTTAATTGAAGTAATGACTGAGAGGGAATGATGGAAGGGATATGGACAGAAGAAGGAAGGGAAGGTGTCTTAAGTTCACCAACCAGAGAAACACTGTTGACAACAGTGGCTAAGTCATTACTAGTAGAAGAAATAATACCACTAGAATGCTTATGACTAGAATCATAGGTGATCAATCCATTTTTCCAATAAATAATGGGATTAAAATGGTAAAGGAAATCATAGCCCAATATCAGGTCTTCTCCCTTGGGTGAATCTATGATAAAGAAGTCCCATTCAAAGCTTGGGAAGGAAGGCAAGTCAACTACCCACTTGGTATAATGGGTGATAAACAAGGCAGGGGATTCATTAGAATCCAAAATGAAAAGAGGAATCTTTTCAGGGAGCTCTGACAGAGTCAATGAGTACTTGAGAGCAAAATTCTTTGCAGTAAAAGAGTTTGTAGCACCAGAATCAATGAGAATACTATAAAAAACATCAGAGACAGAAGAGAAAATAAGAAATTTCAAAGATTTCTTAACACTAGTATTCAGAGTGCACAATTGTGCTCTTGAAGGAAATAAGTGAGAACCATTGAACACATCATGATTCCCACTCAGGCTTTTCCCTGCTTGCTAGGGAAGCCTCTTGATGATGACCCAGGCTTGTTCTGAGGTCTCTTGAAGCATTTTTCAGTTGGGTGCTTTCCACCACAATACGTACACAACCCCTCTTTTATCCTCCTCTCCTTTTCAGAACCAATTAATTTATTGTCCTTATTGAGGAGAGCGGCATGGGGCTTGTCCTTTGAAGATTGAAATTGCTTGCCCTTCTTGTTCTTTTTCTGGTGAGACCTCTTTGAAGATGAGTTTTGAGGAGGCCTAGATTGATTGGATCCAATGACTGGAGGCTTCTTCTCTTGATTGCCACCCTTTTCTTTTTGCCTCTCATGATATCTTGTGTCTAACTCTAAAGTGACATCCATAAGTTATTGAAGAGTGTAAGGTTTGACTATGAAACAATAAGTAAAAATTACTAATTTATTACTTATTGTACTCTGAATGTCCTTATGAATTGAATAAATAAGATTAAAAATATAATAATAATAAATAATTATTATTATGGCGTAAAATAATTATATTATTAAATAAATATAATAATATAATTTATATTATGAAAATATAATATAATAAATAAATATATTAATATAAAATAATTAATATATTTAAAAAGCTCTTTATTATTGTTACCAACAAATAATAAAGGCGTAAAAAATTGTCTTTTATTAATAAAAAACAATTAATAACAATAATATTACTAATATTAAAGTTATGAATTAATATAAATACTATTTATATTAATTAAAGAATTATTAAGAGAGTAATAATAGAGAAATTATTATAATAAGAGAAAATAACCTACTTTTAACACTTAATATAATAATTTTGAAGTATTTTACGCCAAAAAATATAAATACAACCTTTTCAAATTGTATTTACAATAAAAATAAAGAAAATTACAAATTATTCTGGATTTTTACGTGGAAATGAGTTTTAGAGAGATTTTTAACAAAAACAACTAAATAAATGATTTAATCACGTCAAAATAGATGATTATAGTAAGGTGGTCTTTGGTCTTTAATAATATAACAGTTCTATATATAAAGAATAAAGAAATTACCTTTGATTTAATTGATTTAATGTTTTTGATGCGTCTGAGGGGAAAACAGAGTAAAAAGAGCTCTATTTATAGTAAATACCTCCCTCCTAGAGTCCAACAGGCTTCTAGTAGACGTGTACTGATCATATCCACTGGAATTGATCAATATTTTAAGGTTTGAGGGTGATTACATCATGATCAAACCATATTACATCATTATTACACCATTATTTAGAGTTATCACTATAACTCTAAGTGTGATGACATCAGAGGCTTGGCAGAACCCCAAATTTCGTGGATTTTATTAGTTTTAATCATAAACTAATAGTATTCACCAATTTTATCACTATTAAGACTGTTAAACTTAATTTAAGGTTACAGTATGTGATCATAACAGCTCAATTTAAGCTCAAACTTTGATCCTCAATAACTTTTAAGGTTTTCACGCTACAGCAATTCAGAGAGTGAATTCTGATAGCCTGACATAACCTTATTATGCTGCCAAGAGCTTTTCATTACATAATCAAAACTCTAATTTTGATGATTTTTCTTGTAACTCATCTTTTCTGTCGAAATTCAATATTTTAAACTTCAAACCTTGATTTCAGGGGGTTATACCCTGAATTTAATAATACAAATTACATCATTCTTCACGAATGAACTAGGAGAATCCAACTGTGTACTTTTTTTTAAGTTTGGACTACTTTCACAACAAAGTGGTCAACAGCTCTGTTGATTTTTATCAATATTTCCTCATAAGTCTTAACCTTGTTTATAATTTGCAAAATAAAGTTCATATCTGTGCTCTTACAGTAATTACGTGGTAACTTTATTTTTGGTTCATCATTCTAGCATGTATAGTTTAGAAGATATTAGCTATGATCACTGAATATATGCGTTGACCAAAAAAGTGCATATATTCAGGATAATTCCTTAAGTATTGATTTTGAGAATTAGCTTATTAATTGTTTTATGTGTGGAATTTTATGGGGAATCCACTGGTACAATTTATTTCACATGTTGTTTCATTGGTTTCTGAGATAAATAGGATTTTATGGTTTTTATAAGGTATTATACCTTATAATTCATTAAATATTGACTTTACAGATATGCCATAAAAATGGTATATGTGTATTTTTCCATGAAGAATCCAATGGTATAATTTATTTCACATGTTCATTCATTGGTTTTTAAGTTAAACCAATTTTAGTACCAATTTGTGGTATTTTTTGTATATTTGAGTAATTATTTTTAGTGTATAATTATTCTAATTAATTTTAATATAATTATATTAAAGATATAATTATTCTGAGTATTTTTTGTGACCTTATTGGGTATGTGGTCATATCTCAAAGGCTCACATTCCCTACCACCAAAAAAGATTGTACCACAATCTGATATATGTGATTAGGGTATCATCCACTGTCCTACCTCTTCAATAGACTTTGTTAGTCTTGAAGCTCAATAATGCTTAACTTTTTTATTTTTCAGGTTTTCTTTCATGTCTGAACCTTCTTAGTAGTTTATCAGCATTTGTTATATCTTTCTCAAGTAGCCATTCATCTTCTTGAGTTGAATTTCTATACCTTACAAGGTATTCTCTTTCTTTTTTGTTTCTTGTCCTTCTTTCTTTAAGGACTTTTACTATTTTCTTTTCCTCTCCTTCTTCCAAGGGGGGAATCTCAAGTGGGGGTTTATTTCTTAGTGGAAATAACTCTTTGTCACTTGAACTGTAAGGTTTTATCAGACTTACAGGGAAAGTTGGGTGTTTGTTCATTAGCTCACCTGTGAGTTCTAATTGCACAGCATTGGGTCCATGAAGTGCTTTTATCATAAATGGTCCTGCAAAGGAATCTTTCAATTTCTTTGGGCCTTTTATGTTATTGAAATTAAGGGTTGATACTAAAACCAAGTCCCCTATTTTGAAGTCAGGTGGCTTATGACTTTTATCCCATCTTTCTTTTGCATATTTAAAAGAATCTTGCATGCATCTGTTTGCATGGTGTCTTGCTTTGTCAAGCATTATCTTGAAACTGCTTGCTGTTGGATGTATATCCACCAAGTCCTTTTTGAGGGTATCATAAGGAAGTCTTGGATTCCAACCTTTCTCTAGCATTGCTGGTGTTTTGCCAGTAGAAGAATGGATTGATGTCTTATATGCCAGTTCAAGTGCTGGTATTAGTGTACACCAATCATGGGTAAAACCATCAGAATCTTTGAATTCTAGCCCATAAGCACAGAATCTTCTGATCATATCCTCTAGGGTCTGTATCATTCTTTCTGCTAGACCATCAGTTTGAGGATGATAAGCTGTTGAGAATGATAATTTTGTCCCAAACAAGTTATGGAGATTTGTCCATAATGCTGAAGTGAACTTTGGGTCTCTATCACTTATAATATTTTGGAATAAGCCTGTGTGGCTAATGACTTTATTACATATCATTATGGCTGTATCCATAGCTGTGTCATCTTTATGACATGGTAAGAACATGGGAGTTTTACTGTACCTGTCAACTAATACTAGGCATGCATTATAACTCCTGTCTCCTCCTGGAGGTAAAGCTGTTACCCAATCCATATGAACTATTTCCCATGGGGATTTTGGTTCTTGGATTTGGATCATCATTCCAAATTTCTTTCCTGTGGCTCTGTTAGCTTTTTGACATCTGTCACAGGTTTGGCAGTACTCTGCAACATCTTTCTTCCAATTTGGCCACCAAGAGCAGGTTTTCACCCTCTCTAGTGTCCTATCTTCTGAGAGATGTCCAGATGCAACACTATCATGACACTCATGTAAAATAGTGTTTATTAGTGTTCTATCTGTTAAGGCCATAACACATGTGTGTTTTGTTCTATGGTAAAGGATTCCATCAAGGAGGTGAAATCTTCCTTCATCATATGCCTTTTTCCATATCTCATCTAGTTTTGATGAAAGTGATGGATCTTTGCAGTCTTTCATTAGAAGTTGGCTTAAGATATGGCAATTTTTGTCTGTCTTATAGCTTTCTTTAACTTGGTTAAAGAATTCTGTGCCAATGTCTGTAACACATATTCCTTCTATATGGTGCTCTTCTTGTGGTACCCATGCTGGATTGTCAGGGGTATTTGCTAGAGCCCATCTGCTAAGACCATCTGCATTTTTATGAATATTTCCAGATTTATGAACAATAGTCATATTTCCCCTATATTCTTGGATAGCAATTTGCCATCTCAGCATATGTCTATTTGGAGTCTTCATATTTAATAGTGATTTCACAGCATTACAGTCTGTGATTACATCAAATACTGTGCCATCCAAATAATAATGCAGCTTTTCTAAAGCCCACACTAGGCATAAGCATTCCATTTGGCTTGCTCCATACCTTGCTTCTGTTGGCTTTATCTGCCTTGAAATGAAACAAATTGGTCCTTCCACTGGTTTATCATTGATAATTTGTGTTTGGTGAAGTGCAGCGCCTAGTCCTTCTCCACAAGCATCAATGTACAGTTTGAAAGGTAGTTTCCAATCTGGCATTAGAAGAAATGGGGCATTTGTTAAAGAATTTTTCAATTCTTCATATGCCTTGACTCTTTCTTCTGTCATCTCATAGACTGTTTGTTGGTCACATAGCTTATACAAGGATTTAGCAATCTTTGCAAAGTCCTTTATATGCTGTCTATAGTAACCAGCAAATCCTAGAAATGATTGCATTTCTTTTTTAGTTTGAGGCATTGGTTTAAGTAGTACTGCTGCTACTTTATTTTTGTCTATGCCTAGACTAAGTCCAGATACTACATGTCCTAGGGCTTTCAATTCACTATATGCAAAATGACACTTTTTTAATGAAATTTTCATATTTACTTGGACTATTTTCTGTAGTACCCTTTCTAGTCTTGTCAGGTGATTTTCCCAAGTTTCTGAGCAAACTATGATATCATCAATGTAGATTATTAACCATCCTTCTGATAATTCTTCAGGAAATATGGTATTCATCATTCTTTGATAATGGGAAGGTGCATTTTTTATCCCAAATGGCATTCTTAAGTATTCAAAAATTCCACAATGGACTATTATTCTTAGTAGTTTCTTGGCATTGTCTGTTAAGACATTTTGATGAAAACCCTTAAGAGCATCCATAGCTGTGATGAACTTAGCTTGTGACAATTGGGTCAATGTCTCATGGATTCTGGGTATTGGATATCTGTCTGGAATGGTATAGGTATTCAGGGCTCTGAAGTCTCCTACCATCCTTGATTTTCCATTATGCCAAGTTATAATGACAGGTGTAGTAACTTCTACTTGCTCATTATGTCCAACCTTTCTTAATACTCCAAGGTCCATTAATTCTTTAATGTGCACCTCTAGGGCTTCTCTAGCTCTTGGACTGGCTGGATAAGCAGGTCTTCTTAATAAAGGTGGGTAAGGTTTTTCTACATTAAGAATTATATCCACTTCATGTCCAATTATGGCACCTAGTGGCTCTTTGTCAGTTGCAAAGGCATTTTTATACTTAAATAAGAGGTCAATCAATTTTTCTTTCATTTTTTCTGTTAACTCTTGATTGAATTCTGCCTCTCTGAGTTGTTCAGATATAAAAAGTTCTTTTTCTGGAATTTTTTCCTCATTCTTAATAACTGTGATTTGTTTTTTGTTATTTAAGAATCCAAACTTTTGTCTTTTATTATCTCCTATGGTAAAATATCTATCCTTTTGGTTGGAGATATCTATACCATAGATTGATAAGTAGTCATTTCCAAGTATGAAATGATTACTAGTACAGTTGTCCATTACTACAAACTCTACTTTGATTCTGACACATTGTGAGGGATGAGGAAAAATTAGTGTTAAATCAATTATTCCAAGGGGCTTCATGCTCTCACTTGCACTACTAAATTTGACACCTTGTATTGGCATAAGTTTTTCTTGCCAGTCTGGGACAATGGTTTTTAAATAACTTTTGCCAACACAAGTGCAATATGCTCCTGTATCCAAGTTAACCTTTCCTTCTTGGTTATCAACCATAACAATACTAATACTTGATTTTCCAGCTGTATATCCCATTCCTCTTGCAGGTTTGGTTCTATACATTTTGGCATCTTGTATGTTTGTCAGATTTGTGTCAGATGTTCCAACTTGTGGCAAGTTTGAGTTAACATCCAGTACTTCATAAATTATATCAATATTATTAATTTGTGCATTAATTATATTGATTTCATCACTTTCAGAGCTCTCTGACTCTTCTGTCTCTTTTTCAGAGTCAGATTCCTCTTCTTTGTCATTGTGGTTTTCTGTTTCCACAATTTCATTAATCTTTGCTTTTTTAAGGCAATTATTGGCTAAGTGTCCAATACCTCCACATTTATGGCATTTTCTTTGCTCATTATTGTTGGATGTATTGGGTTTAAAGGATTCTTTTGATTTATCTTTCTTGATAAATGGTTTATTTGGGCTTTTAATGTCCAATTTTTTCCAAGTCCTGCCAATTTTTGTTCTTGTCACTATATCTTCTAGTGCATTTATATACTCTTCTGTGGAGCATGGTTCTATACACCTGCTTCTTAGGGCATGTTCTAGTTCCCCTCCACATTTTTTAAGTATTTTCATATGCACCATCTTCTGTGACATTTCTGGGTACAGTGCATTAAGCCTTTCAACTTGTTTTAGGAACCAAGTTAAAGGTTTATCTTTCTCTGGGTCAAAGAAAGAGTTTTCAAATGCATTTTCTATCTTATACCTCCAGGCATCATTTGCCCACTTGGTGATTATTTCTTGTTTCCACCAAGACCAGGTATTTTTACCATTTGTTTGTCTTATGCCATAATACCATCTTTTTGCAGATTTCTCAAACAAAGAATGTAATCTTGCAGTGATTAATTCATCTGGTATGGCATAATCTTCTTGTAACATGTCAATTGTTTTAATGAATGACATGTGGTCATATTCACCTTCTCCTGTGAATGTTGGCCATTCTTTCAGTTGAGGTGCTTCCTTCATTAAGACTTGGTTATTATCTTGGTGACTCAAGTCTGTTATGAAAGGATTTGACAATTCCTCTTTTGTTTTAATAGGGCTTCTTATATGGGAAAATGGTGTTGATAACTTTGGCATATTTAAATTAGCCTCATTAATTTTATCCATTTTTTCAGTAATAAGCCTTATTTCACTTTGAATATCATCTTTCAGATGCATTCTTGCTTCATCACTTTTTTCCACATGGTCCAAAAGTAATTTTTGGTGTGATGAAGTCTTTTCTTCAAATTTTTCTACAGAAATACTTAATTTATTTAATTTTTCTGTAAGATTGTCAATACTCACATCATAATTGATTGTCAAAGTCTTGTCTTTGATATCTTTTATGTATTTATACAATTCTTGTTGTCCTTGTATTAATTTTTGAGTATTGTCAATTAAATTCTTTGGTTTATTATTTTCAACAATAAACTTAATGTTGTCAATTTCTTTCTTGTTTTTCACAACAATTTTTGTTAAAGAAGATAAATTGTTATTTATTTCTTGTAGTGATAATAAACTGTCTTTAATTTCTTTTAGAGGTAATATAGTATTCTTAATTTCTGTTAAAGTATTTACAACATCTTTGGACAAGGTTATTTCTTTGGGAAATGAGGTTGTCTCATTCTTTGCTCTTCCTTGTCCTTGAATTCCATCAAGGTTCTGGCCATGTTGAAAACATTGTCCATGGCATCCTTTTGGATTCTTGGGATTCTGTAGCTTGGGGAATATGGTTTCCTCCAATGCTTTTTCTTGTTTTTCTTCCCTTCTTGGGGAAGTGGGTTGGCTTGAGGCTTGCTGGTAGAAGCTACTGGGGCTTCTTCCTTGGTTGCCTCCCTCTTTTTGGCATGATAATCCTTGATTTTTTTGATTTGAGGTTTGGATGACAGTGGATTCCATCCATTGGAGTATTTCACTATCTCCTCCTCTTTGAGGAACTTTTTCAGGATGTGCCAGGAGTTCATCACTCCTTGGTGTATTTGAGGCAGCATTTCCCAGTCTTTGTCCTTGTACACTGTGCAATACTGTTTGTACTGGCTCATGTAGATGTCTATTTGAGCCCTCTGAATGTGATTTGTACCTGTTTGAGTTACTCATACTTAGTTCCAATTCAGGCTCAGATATCATGGGCATTTCTGGGACTTGCCTTTGGGATAAGGCACTTCCTTGTGTGGATTCTGTTCCACTGGGGATATTGCCCTTTCTTTTCCCTTTTGAGGGATCAATTCTACTTCTGAGTCCAGCTCCATCTGATTGGATGGAGTATTGGGAACCTCTTCTGGTAGTCATAATTAAAGAATAAGAAAAAAATAAAAGTATTTTAGAGTAAAATTATTTTATGGCAATTTAAAAAAGAGGTGCTCACCTTCAGAGTCTTGAATGGTGGGCCCTGGAAAGTCTAATTTCTTAGCTTTCTTTCTTTTGGTGATAACTGGTGTAGGAGAACTTTGACAAGTTTCTTCCACCAATCTCTCAACAGTAGCTTGGTTGTCTTCTGTTGGGTTATCTTCAAACACTAAAAAAGACAAATAAATATAAGTCTTTTTATAATAAGTGTTATTTTTGGCAAGATATGGCAATTTTCCACGTAGAAATTGCTTTTATATCTTAAAAAAAAATGAAATAAATAAAGAAATGAATAAAAATGAATAAAAATAACTTTTTTTATTGGTTTTTAATATTTTTTAATATTTTTTATGTATATTTTTATTTTTAAAGAATAAAATAAAAAATGAATATGATTCTTATAAAATTAAATTATAATAAAAATTATTTTTAATTTATAAATTATCTTTTTTAATCACTAGAGTCACTCAAAGAAAGTTCTTGCAAGTCTAAGGATGTGAAAAACCACGTGTAAGACAGTACAATTGCTTTCCAAATGCCTCAATAGCTTTTAAAATCAATAAAATATAAAATTATTATATAATTTTATGATTATAAATATAATTTATTATTGGATAAACCCAAATAGAATCTTTTTAAAGGTCTTTTAAGTAAATATCACGGCCAGGCCCCCAAATGTAAGGTTTGACTATGAAACAATAAGTAAAAATTACTAATTTATTACTTATTGTACTCTGAATGTCCTTATGAATTGAATAAATAAGATTAAAAATATAATAATAATAAATAATTATTATTATTATGGCGTAAAATAACTATATTATTAAATAAATATAATAATATAATTTATATTATGAAAATATAATATAATAAATAAATATATTAATATAAAATAATTAATATATTTAAAAAGCTCTTTATTATTGTTACCAACAAATAATAAAGGCGTAAAAAATTGTCTTTTATTAATAAAAAACAATTAATAACAATAATATTACTAATATTAAAGTTATGAATTAATATAAATACTATTTATATTAATTAAAGAATTATTAAGAGAGTAATAATAGAGAAATTATTATAATAAGAGAAAATAACCTACTTTTAACACTTAATATAATAATTTTGAAGTATTTTACGCCAAAAAATATAAATACAACCTTTTCAAATTGTATTTACAATAAAAATAAAGAAAATTACAAATTATTCTGGATTTTTACGTGGAAATGAGTTTTAGAGAGATTTTTAACAAAAACAATTAAATAAATGATTTAATCACGTCAAAATAGATGATTATAGTAAGGTGGTCTTTGGTCTTTAATAATATAACAGTTCTATATATAAAGAATAAAGAAATTACCTTTGATTTAATTGATTTAATGTTTTTGATGCGTCTGAGGGGAAAACAGAGTAAAAAGAGCTCTATTTATAGTAAATACCTCCCTCCTAGAGTCCAACAGGCTTCTAGTAGACGTGTACTGATCATATCCACTGGAATTGATCAATATTTTAAGGTTTGAGGGTGATTACATCATGATCAAACCATATTACATCATTATTACACCATTATTTAGAGTTATCACTATAACTCTAAGTGTGATGACATCAGAGGCTTGGAAGAACCCCAAATTTCGTGGATTTTATTAGTTTTAATCATAAACTAATAGTATTCACCAATTTTATCACTATTAAGACTGTTAAACTTAATTTAAGGTTACAGTATGTGATCATAACAGCTCAATTTAAGCTCAAACTTTGATCCTCAATAACTTTTAAGGTTTTCACGCTACAGCAATTCAGAGAGTGAATTCTGATAGCCTGACATAACCTTATTATGCTGCCAAGAGCTTTTCATTACATCATCAAAACTCTAATTTTGATGATTTTTCTTGTAACTCATCTTTTCTGTTGAAATTCAATATTTTAAACTTCAAACCTTGATTTCAGGGGGTTATACCCTGAATTTAATAATAAAAATTACATCATTCTTCACGAATGAACTAGGAGAATCCAACTGTGTACTTTTTTTTAAGTTTGGACTACTTTCACAACAAAGTGGTCAACAGCTCTGTTGATTTTTATCAATATTTCCTCATAAGTCTTAACCTTGTTTATAATTTGCAAAATAAAGTTCATATCTGTGTTCTTACAGTAATTACGTGGTAACTTTATTTTTGGTTCATCATTCTAGCATGTATAGTTTAGAAGATATTAGCTATGATCACTGAATATATGCGTTGACCAAAAAAGTGCATATATTCAGGATAATTCCTTAAGTATTGATTTTGAGAATTAGCTTATTAATTGTTTTATGTGTGGATTTTTATGGGGAATCCACTGGTTTAATTTATTTCACATGTTGTTTCATTGGTTTCTGAGATAAATAGGATTTCATGGTTTTGATAAGGTATTATACCTTATAATTCATTAAATATTGACTTTACAGATATGCCATAAAAATGGTATATGTGTATTTTTCCATGAAGAATCCAATGGTATAATTTATTTCACATGTTCATTCATTGGTTTTTAAGTTAAACCAATTTTAGTACCAATTTATGGTATTTTTTGTATATTTGAGTAATTATTTTTAGTGTATAATTATTCTAATTAATTTTAATATAATTATATTAAAGATATAATTATTCTGAGTATTTTTTGTGACCTTATTGGGTATGTGGTCATATCTCAAAGGCTCACAAAGAGTATCAAAAGTTCCAGGGTGAGAAGCCAACTGATCCAATAATCTTGATGCCAATCCTCTTCTGTAAACATGGATATAAGCTCTTTCCCCCCAATCTCCAATTCTTGACATTAAGCTTCTGAAATCTTCAATGTACAAGGAAACATGACCACTCTCCTTCATCCTCAAATTGTCCAACTCTTGTTCAGCTTTCCTGACTTCATTGGGGTCACCAAACAGAGTGAATAATTGACATTCAAATAATGGCCAATTATTGAGGAGGTAGGAAGGATCTTCATTGGAAATATTTGAGAGATAGGGTTCAATCCACTTTCCAGCTCTACCAGTGAGAAAAGAAGTTGAGTAAAGAACTTTCTTCCTGTCAGAGAAGAAATTTGCTGGATCATTATGGAAGATTAATTGACAGGATTGGATAAATCCTCTCAATTTATGAGCTTGAGTACCATCAAAAGAATCAGGTGCCTTCATGGATGGAGTCTTGAAAGCAGGGGCTTTAGAATCGTCCCTGGGAGCAACTGCTTGAGTGAGTTGCCCCATGAATTGAGTCATCTGCTCCATCATCTTGAGGAGACTTGGATCAGTTTGAGAGACAAGTGGTTGACTAGAAAGGGCTAGATTAGAACCCTGAGGCACCTCTGGAGCATTTGCCAAGACATCTGCCACTTCAGTTTCCCCAGAATCTTCCTCTTCCCCAGACTCTTCCCCCTCTTCCTCTTTGACTTCACCTTGTCTTGCTCTTGCACCTTCAGACATGCCAGGGTAGCCACCCAAAAGTCCAGAGAAAGATCTTGATCTTCTAGATTTCATTCCACCTCTTCTTGAGGGTGCTGCTCCTTCCATTGGTGGTCCTCTGTCCAAGTTTGCACTCAGTTGATGAACTGATGGTGTGCGGTCAAGAGGAGCCCTTGCTGTAGGAGTGAGAACAGCTTGAATTCTTTGGGATATAGTATTTTTGGCTGGGGGGCTATGCTGAACTGGCATTTTGAATGAAAATGAAATAAAATTGATGGTATGAGAACAGAAATCAAAACTTGGCCAAATCAATCACAATAAAATCTTGATGGACCTTGAGGAATCAATTCAAATCTTGTAAGATGTGACTATGAAACTGATGATAATATTACTATTAATCAACAGCACTATGTCTGTTCTTATGAAATATAATAATAAAAATTATTATAACCACAATTAAATAATTATAAAATTATT
Organism: Austropuccinia psidii; assembly: GCA_023105745.1. NCBI lineage: Eukaryota > Fungi > Basidiomycota > Pucciniomycetes > Pucciniales > Sphaerophragmiaceae > Austropuccinia > Austropuccinia psidii. The sequence goes on along the minus strand of JALGQZ010000003.1, from coordinate 63,589,767 downwards.
TCTTTCACGTGTTATACACTACTAGTGATTATAACAGTGAGCAGTAATTGTCTACAAGAATCAATTACAAGAAGAATTTAATAATAAAAACTTCTTTTATTAAAATAATAAAATTATTTTAATATATAATTATCTTTTACAAGAATAATTATAAAGATAATTCTTGAAGAAAACTATTACTAGAGAAAAACTTTAAGAATTAAAGATAAAAGACTCACTAATACTCCAAAGAACTTATTGATAATAAAAGTAGAGAAATTTGACGTGGAATTGTGGATTTAAGGGATCAAAAGGATTTATAACAGTATTACAACAATATATAGTTGGATTCTATGATTTCACGTCTTTCTGATTGATTCTGAAAGAATTAAAACACTTAAGAATAGTTGAACTAATACTTACTTGTTGGTAATAAAGATTTAATAAATTGATAAGATGATGATACGGAAAAAACAGCAAGAAGAGGCTTCTTTTAAGTCAATAACAGCTCACAGAGGCGTGCCATGGAGCAAACTGAAAAACCAGTGAGTGAGAAAACAATAAACCTTTTTGGATTATTGATTGCATCATCTGTTGTCATGTAAGATTATCATAATTACTTAATTGATGCTTTTACGTGACTACCAACCCCAATATGGTTAAGAATAAAAGGAGTAACACTTGTAAATCTTCTTTTATTCTAAAATAATCATTGATTTCTCAAAGTTATCAATGTTATTGCCAATTTCATCACAGGTTGTAATTACTGTGAATTTTTGAAGATTCAGTGTTTCACGTAGAATATCCAAAAATGGACTGTAAGTAAAACTTTTAATTTTACTAGTAAAACTGTAATTCCTTTTGGTTGTACCATAGATAATACAGTTCTCCTTTAGTCCTGAAAGTTTCAGAAAGATTCATTAAGAATTGTATTTTTAATGAATTTTTGAAGGTTTTACCTCATTTCTACGTAGAATTGCAAATAGCAGTGTTTTGCTGGTTGCTATGAGGTAAATCAATGAATATGGGTCCCAAAAGGGTTTTAATTACTCTTTTGGGGTTTATCCATGGAAAGTCATTAGTAATTGACATGGTTACAGGAGTGTAAGTAGCTCATTACCTCCTTGGCACGTCAAAATAGCAGGTTATTTGCTATTTTCTGATGTTTTACAGTAGTTGTAACTTGGTAACCAAGTTCCCAAAGAGTTTTAGTTTACCAATTAGGCTAAGATGAGCCATGGATCCATGCTCTGGAGCTATCCACGCCTCTGAGGCCTCAGAAGTTGGGTACCCTGGCTCTCTTTGATGTCTTTTGTCCCCCTTGCCTATTTTTTACGTCAAAATAGTAATTTAAGCTTAAAGTGAGATATCCACTATGGGTGTACCAAAAGTCCATGTAAGAATACCATGATATTAAGTGCTCAAAACATGCATAACACTATTCTTAGTGTATATGTAACATGGGATTTCTCACTTTCCCATTATTTTGGCTAAAAATCAAGAAAAACAAAAATTTTCACGGATCTTTTATGTGGTATTAATGATGTGGTATTGAAGTATTTTCCATTTTACCACCTCAAATACTTAAATTGAGCTTATTCACTCTATGGAGCTACCCTAGGTGAATTTTTGTGTAGAATCCAAATCTGGTCTTAAATCCATGGATTTACTTACTCAATAAAACGTTATTCATCTTTTCTGAAATTGAAAATGATGAATTTTGGATATATGCATGACTTATGAGTTTTGCATAATTCAAAATTTCTTTTTAAGATAATTGTGGCCTATTTGGGTATGTAAAATATACCTCAAGGCTCACATTCCCTCCCACCAAAAAATAAAATTGTACTACAATTTTATTAGTGATAAAAAGAATAAGGCCCCAAAAGGGGGTTAATGTCCACTGTCCAACCTCTTCACATTACTCAGATCAAGTAATTTAAAGCACATTTATAGACATATTCAGGCTTGTGGCCTTCTTTCATGTCTAAATCTTCTTAAGAGTTTATCTGAGTCAGGTATTTCTGATTCTGCCATCCATTCATCTTCATGTACTGGATTTCTATATCTGACAAGATATTCTCTTTGATTTTTACCCCTAAGTCTCCTTTCTTTAATGACTTTCTTTATCTTTCTGTCTTCATTCTGTTCCACAGGGGGCACAGTTAAAGGAGTTGGGTTCCTTAAAGGAAACAATTCTTTGTCAGCTGGTTGATAAGGTTTTATCAGGCTGACTGGAAATGTGGGGTGTTTATTTTCCAATTCACCACTCAATTCCACTTGAACTGCATTGGTTCCATGTAAGGCAACAATAACAAAAGGTCCTACATAAGAATCTTTAAGTTTCTTTGGGCCTTTGATATTATTAAAATTCAAGGTTGAAACTAGAACTAAGTCCCCTACTTTGAAGTCTGGTACTTTATGACTCTTGTCCCACTTCTGTTTTGCATAATCAAAAGCATCATCCATACTTTGTTTTGCATGGTGTTTTACTTTATCAAGCATTAATTTGAAGCTGGAAGCTGTAGGATGAATGTCAATCAAGTCTTTCCTCAGTGTGTCTGCTGGGAGTCTTGGATTCCATCCTTTTTCTAACATAGCAGGAGTTTGTCCTGTGGAAGAATGGACTGATGTCTTGTATGCCAATTCTAATGCAGGTATCAGAGTGCACCAGTCATGGGTAAAGCCATCTGAGTCTTTAAATTCTAATCCATAAGCACAAAATCTCCTGATCATGTCTTCTAAAGTTTGAATCATCCTCTCTGCTAGCCCATCTGTTTGAGGGTGATATGCTTTAGAGAATGATAACTTAGTCCCAAACAATCTATGAAGATTGGTCCAAAGTGCAGATGTGAACTTGGGGTCTCTGTCACTTATGATATTCTTAAATAACCCTGTATGAGAAATAACTCTACTCCATAAAAGAAGAGCTGTATCCATAGCAGTGTCATCTTTATGACATGGTAAGAATATGGGAGTTTTGCTATATCTGTCTACAATGACTAAACAAGCATTATAACTTTTGTCACCACTTGGAGGAAGTACTGTGACCCAATCCATGTGAACAACTTCCCAAGGGGATTTTGGTTCTTGAATATGGATCATTAATCCAAATTTCTTGCCTGTACTCCTGTTTGATTTTTGGCATCTATCACAGGTATGGCAATATTCAATGGTTTCTTTTCTCCAAGATGGCCACCATGCACAGTTCTTCACCTTTTCAAGTGTTCTGTCTTCTGATAGGTGTCCAGAGTAAATGCTATCATGGCATTCATGAAGAATGGTATTGATGAGCAATCTACTACACAATGTCATCACACAAGAATGTTTTGTTCTATGGTAAATAATCCCATCAAACAAGTGAAATCTTCCTTCAGAATAGGAATTTTTCCAAACTTCATCTAGTGTATTAACCAAAGATGTGTCTTTGCAGTCTTTATCCAATAAAGAAGTCAAGATATGGCAATTCTTGTCTTGTTTATAAGACTCTCTGACCTCTTCAAAGAATTCAGTCCCAATATCAGTTATGTTAATCCCTTCAATTGGAATCTGTGGTTCAGCTTCCAAAGGTACATAAGCTGGGTTATCAGGAGTGTTGGCTAAAGCCCATCTACTAAGTCCATCAGCATTTTTGTGAATGTTTCCTGCTTTATGAACTATAGTCATGTTTCCTCTATATTCTTGAATGGCTATTTGCCATCTCAACATATGTCTGTTGGGAGTTTTCATGTTAAGAAGTGATTTCACGGCATTACAGTCAGTTATCACTTCAAAAACACTGCCATCAAGGTAATAGTGTAATTTCTCAAGTGCCCATACCAAACATAAGCACTCCATTTGGCTTGCACCATATCTGGCTTCTGTTGGTTTGATTTGTCTTGAGATATAACAAACTGGTCCTTCTGTAGGTTTGTCATCAATAATTTGGACTTGGTGTAGGGCTGCCCCTAATCCATCCCCACATGCATCAATGTACAATTTAAAAGGAATATTCCAGTCAGGCATGAGGAGTAAAGGTGCTTCTGTAAGGGCTTTCTTTATCTTCTCATAAGCTTTAATTCTTTCCTGTGTCATTTCAAATACAGTCTGTTGATCACAGATTCTATAAAGTGACTTGGCTAGAATTGCAAAATCTTTCAAGTGTTGCCTATAGTAACTAGCAAATCCAAGAAAAGACACCATTTCTTTTTTATTCTGGGGTATTGGCTTAAGTAACACTGCTGCTACTTTATTCTTGTCAATACCCAAGCTCAAACCAGAAACAACATGTCCTAATGCTTTGAGTTCTTCAAAACCAAAATTGCATTTCTTAAGTGAAATTTTCATGTTCACTTCTGCAACTTTATGAAGTACTCTTGCAAGTCTTTCAAGGTGCAAAGACCATGAGTCAGAACATATAATAATATCATCAATATAAATGATAAGCCATCCTTCAGACAATTCTGTGGGGAAGATGGTATTCATCATTCTTTGATAATGAGATGGAGCATTTTTAATGCCAAATGGCATTCTAAGATACTCATAAATACCACAGTGAGTGATAATTCTAAGTAATTTCCTAGCTTTAGGCGTCAAGACATTTTGATGGAAGCCTTTTAATGCATCCATTGATGTTATATACTTGGCTTTAGACAATTGAGTCAAGGTTTCTTGGATCCTAGGGATTGGATACCTATCTGGAACTGTGTAGGTATTCAAAGCTCTAAAATCTCCAACCATTCTTGACTTATCATTATGCCATGCAATAATAACAGGTGTTGTCACTTCAACTTCCTCATTATGGCCTACTTTCCTTAGCACACCAAGTTGGATCAACTCTTGGATATGTTTTTCCAAGGCTTCTCTAGCTCTGGGACTGGCTGGATAAGCTGGTCTTCTAAGTACTGGGGGATATGGTCTATCAATATTAAGAGTAATATCAATTTCATGTCCCCTTATAGCGCCTAATGGTTCATTATCAGATGCAAATGCATTATTGTATGTATATAATACATCAATAAGTTCATTCCTCATCTTTGGTGACAATGATGGATTAATTTGTGCTTCAACAAGTTGTTTAGACACAAATACATCTTTGTAAGTATCTTTGACAGAAGATACTACAGATATCTGTTTTGGCATATTGGAGAAAGCAAATTTTTGCCTTTTGTTATCTCCAATTGTGAAATATCTGTCTTTATGGTTATTTATATCAATACCATAAATATTCAAGTAATCATTTCCAAGAATGATATGCTGAGATGTACAATTATCCATTACTACAATCTCAGTTTTCATTCTTACACTTCCTGCTGGATGTGGGAATACAATATTAGTATCCAATATGCCCAAGGGGTACATATTGTTACTGGCACTACTGAACTGTACACCTTCTATTGGTAATAGATGGTTTTTCCATTCAGGAAGTATAATTTGGAGATAATCCTTGCCAATACAAGTGCAAAATGCCCCTGTATCCAGATTTACTTTGGCTTCAATATCACCCATTAGAACTGATGTGATACAGGATGCTCCAGCAGTGTAACCCTTTCCTCTAGCAGGTTTTGTTTTACACATTCTGGCATCTTGGATATTGATCAGGTTGTAGCAATCCTCACTGTACTGTGGCAAGTGGGTATGGACTTCTGTGACCTCAAAGAAAGCTGAAATGTTTTCAATGGGATAGTCCTCTACTGGTGTATCTTCAGAGACTGCAGAATCTTGATCAGACTCTTCTTTCTCTTCAGTACACTGAATGTCTTCAATGATTTGAACTTCATTGATCTTTGTCTTCTTAGGGCAAGTGTTGGCTAAATGTGAAGTACTTCCACATTTATGACACTTCAAGACAGGTCTTTCTGGTCTTCTTTCCTCTCTAGGAATCTTTGAGACTATTTTGGACTCTATTGGGTTTCTAACCCAAGTTTTACCAATTCTTGTTCTGGTAATGATATCTTCCATAGCATTAATGTAGTCCTCTGTTGAACAGGGTTCCACACATCTGCTTTTAATAGCATGTTCCAGTTCTCCTCCACACTTTCTTAATATTTTCATATTAATCATAGTGTCAGACATATCTGGGTGTAAAGCAGATAATCTGTCTTTTTGTTTGAAGAACCAAGTAAGTGGTTTGTCTTTTCTGAGTTAAAAATGGCACTTTCAAAAGCATTCTCCATTTTAAACCTCCAAGAATTATTGACCCATTTGGTAATCACTTCAGATTTCCACCAAGACCAGTCATGTCTTCCATGATCTATTCTCATCTTGTAATACCATTTCTTTGCAGTCTTGGTAAACAAACAATGTAATTTTCCTACTATGATTTCATCAGGTATATTAAAGTCTTCTTGCAACATATCAATAGTCCTGATGAATTCAATATGGTTGTATTCTCCTTCACCAGAGAATGTTGGCCATTCTTCTAATTTGGGAATATCCTTTGCAGAAATAACATTCTCTCCTAAGAATGGAGTCAAACTTTCTTTGACAGAAAGTTTTTCTTCAGTCAAAGGTGTAGAATGTCTTGGCATATGTGGTTCATGATTCTTATGAATTTGCTCCACACTTGCAATTATTTCATTCTTCAATTTCTGCCTTTCACTGTCACTTTTTGCTAAATGTATAGAAAATTGATTGGTGTTCTTAACTATTTGTAAGACATGGTCTTCAAGAGTTTTAAGTCTATCATTTACTTTAAAGATGGAAAGATCCTCTGTGTCATTATTTTGACATTGGTTCTCAATTCTTTCACAAGCATTGCTAATTGACTCAAGGGTGACAGTTGTCAATTTATGCCAATCAGAATGTTGCTTGTCATTTTTCTTTAAATCATTGATGTCTAATGTAATTTGCTTTAACTTTGACTCAAGTTTGCCAATTTCTACACTAATACTTCTATGTACATCATTTATTTGCGTGGAAAAGTCCTGTTCATCCTTTCCTGCTCTTTGGCTGTGAATTCCATAAGAGTTCTGGCCATATTGAAGACACTGTCCACGGCTGAAGGCTCCAATCTGGGGATCCTGTACCCTTGTGGGTAAGGTCTGTGCCAATTGGCTTTGCCTTTGCCCTTGCCTTGATGGTTCTTGGGACCTCTCTGTTTCTTTTGAGGTCCTTTGGGCTTGTCCTTGGATGCTTCTGGAGCTGGTTTGGAGCTGGTAGATGCCACTGGTGCCTCTGTCTCCAAAGTTGGAGTCATTTCCAATTCTTTCTTCTGGTCTATGGATAAAAGACTCTGGTTCTTCAACCAATTCTTTATCTTTTTGACCTTGTCTTTGCAAGACAGGGGGCTCCAACCTCCTAAGAGTTCTATGGTCTTCTCCTGACCCAGAAAGCTCTTGATGTGTAAGTAGGAGTTCATGGCCCCCTGCCAAAGGCTTGGGTAGATTTCCCACTCCTCTTCTTTGGCTGCTCTGAACCAATTTTTGTACTGGCTCTGATATATTTCTATTGCTGCCACTTGAAAATGGTTCAGCCCTGGAAATATTATCATAAATTAGTTCAGGCTCAGAATTCACGTCAAAATCTGTTGGTACAGACCTTGGGGAATGGGGGGCAACTCTGGCATCCTCCAGATGTGCCTTTCTTGTGGAAGATTTGGCACTTCTGGATTTGGTCTTGCCTCTTCCTTGTCCACATCCATCTGGTTGGACTGAATAGTTGCTTCCATTTCTGGTATGCACCATTTTCACGTCAATTTAAAGATAAAAGGTGAAAATATAAGATAAAATACACACCTTTTGGTGGTAATTTAGCTTTTTCTGAGTTGAATAAGGTGCCTCTTTTAGCAATCTGCACCTCAATACTGTCTTCAGATTCTGCTTCTGAAGATTCTGGACTAGTGATATATCTTTTACTGAGTCTGTTGCCAGCTGCACAGTATTTGATTAAAGACACTAAAAGAAATTATAAAAGAGAAAAAATTATTTTTTATACTTTTTAAAATATTTTTTAAAGATTTTTATAAGTTTTATATTTTTTAATATTAAAAAATTATTCTTTTTAAAGAAAAAAAATTCAAATTTAAGATTTTGAATGAAAATTAATTCAGAGTAACTCAAAGAATAATTTTATAAGTTTTTGGATGTGAAAAAGCCACGTGTAAAAACAATATAAAATTAAACCAAATTCCTCAATGAAAAAGATTTTAAAACAATTTCAAAAATAAAAATATTTTAACTCCAAATTGAAAGAAAAAAATTAATTAAATTAATATATTTTAGAGCTTAAAAATATATTAATTAAGGGTACAAGGTTCAAAAAACATGGCCAGGCCCCCAAATGTAAGATGTGGTAGGTATGGTGGTTTTTTAGAACACAAAAATGAAGTCTAGAATATGATTAAAGCCAAGTCTATGGATAAAATCACAGCCAGGCCCCCAAATGTAAGATGTGGTAGGTATGGTGGTTTTTTAGAACACAAAAATGAAGTCTAGAATATGATTAAAGCCAAGTCTATGGATAAAATCACGGCCAGGCCCCCAAATGTAAGATGTGACTATGAAACTGATGATAATATTACTATTAATCAACAGCACTATGTCTGTTCTTATGAAATATAATAATAAAAATTATTATAACCACAATTAAATAATTATAAAATTATTTCTTTCACGTGTTATACACTACTAGTGATTATAACAGTGAGCAGTAATTGTCTACAAGAATCAATTACAAGAAGAATTTAATAATAAAAACTTCTTTTATTAAAATAATAAAATTATTTTAATATATAATTATCTTTTACAAGAATAATTATAAAGATAATTCTTGAAGAAAACTATTACTAGAGAAAAACTTTAAGAATTAAAGATAAAAGACTCACTAATACTCCAAAGAACTTATTGATAATAAAAGTAGAGAAATTTGACGTGGAATTGTGGATTTAAGGGATCAAAAGGATTTATAACAGTATTACAACAATATATAGTTGGATTCTATGATTTCACGTCTTTCTGATTGATTCTGAAAGAATTAAAACACTTAAGAATAGTTGAACTAATACTTACTTGTTGGTAATAAAGATTTAATAAATTGATAAGATGATGATACGGAAAAAACAGCAAGAAGAGGCTTCTTTTAAGTCAATAACAGCTCACAGAGGCGTGCCATGGAGCAAACTGAAAAACCAGTGAGTGAGAAAACAATAAACCTTTTTGGATTATTGATTGCATCATCTGTTGTCATGTAAGATTATCATAATTACTTAATTGATGCTTTTACGTGACTACCAACCCCAATATGGTTAAGAATAAAAGGAGTAACACTTGTAAATCTTCTTTTATTCTAAAATAATCATTGATTTCTCAAAGTTATCAATGTTATTGCCAATTTCATCACAGGTTGTAATTACTGTGAATTTTTGAAGATTCAGTGTTTCACGTAGAATATCCAAAAATGGACTGTAAGTAAAACTTTTAATTTTACTAGTAAAACTGTAATTCCTTTTGGTTGTACCATAGATAATACAGTTCTCCTTTAGTCCTGAAAGTTTCAGAAAGATTCATTAAGAATTGTATTTTTAATGAATTTTTGAAGGTTTTACCTCATTTCTACGTAGAATTGCAAATAGCAGTGTTTTGCTGGTTGCTATGAGGTAAATCAATGAATATGGGTCCCAAAAGGGTTTTAATTACTCTTTTGGGGTTTATCCATGGAAAGTCATTAGTAATTGACATGGTTACAGGAGTGTAAGTAGCTCATTACCTCCTTGGCACGTCAAAATAGCAGGTTATTTGCTATTTTCTGATGTTTTACAGTAGTTGTAACTTGGTAACCAAGTTCCCAAAGAGTTTTAGTTTACCAATTAGGCTAAGATGAGCCATGGATCCATGCTCTGGAGCTATCCACGCCTCTGAGGCCTCAGAAGTTGGGTACCCTGGCTCTCTTTGATGTCTTTTGTCCCCCTTGCCTATTTTTTACGTCAAAATAGTAATTTAAGCTTAAAGTGAGATATCCACTATGGGTGTACCAAAAGTCCATGTAAGAATACCATGATATTAAGTGCTCAAAACATGCATAACACTATTCTTAGTGTATATGTAACATGGGATTTCTCACTTTCCCATTATTTTGGCTAAAAATCAAGAAAAACAAAAATTTTCACGGATCTTTTATGTGGTATTAATGATGTGGTATTGAAGTATTTTCCATTTTACCACCTCAAATACTTAAATTGAGCTTATTCACTCTATGGAGCTACCCTAGGTGAATTTTTGTGTAGAATCCAAATCTGGTCTTAAATCCATGGATTTACTTACTCAATAAAAAGTTATTCATCTTTTCTGAAATTGAAAATGATGAATTTTGGATATATGCATGACTTATGAGTTTTGCATAATTCAAAATTTCTTTTTAAGATAATTGTGGCCTATTTGGGTATGTAAAATATACCTCAAGGCTCACAAATCTTGAGGTGAAATCAAATTCAGTCAACAGTCAAATCAATTCAACAATCAACAATCAATTCAAATCAAATATCAATAATCTTGAGTAAATCAACAATCAATCAATATTCAATCAATAATCAATCAATCAATAAATCAGTGTCTTCAATATGAAATCAAGGTCTTGAGGAATCAATCAATCAGTTTAAAATCTTCAGAAATCAATTCAATATCTTGATGAGTCAAAATCAGTCAACAATCAAAATCAATTCTTGAGGATTCAAAGTCAATCAATAATCAAAATCAGCTCTTGGGAATCAATCAATATCTTGAGAAGTCAAAACAATCAATCCAATCCAAATAACAATCCTGAGCCGCTGAATCAATAAACCAATGAATCCCAATGAAATAATCCAATCAATTAAACCAATAATCAATCCTGAATAAGACCTGAATAAGAACACAGAGAAAATTTGATTTGATAAAATGAAATGAAGTGAATGAAATGGTCAGCAATGATTAAGAAAGAAGAAGAATCAATTTCATATGAATGAAATGAATGAGATGAAATTGATGAGAGAGAAGAATCATAATCATTAAATATCATTAAGTCATAAAGAGATCATAATTGATGAATGAGAGAAATGAATATAAATGAATGAAAAGAAAGAATCACATATGAGTTAATTAATTTAATGTCACAGGGGCTCTGCGAAGTGAAGAGGGCCTGGCACTCAGTAAACCGGGACTCACTTATGGAGGGCTCAAGGATATGGAAAGATTGAAGACACTTAAGAGTGTAAGGAATGAATTACTATAATAAAAGATATGAGAAAAGCAGCAACAAAGAAATAAGAATAAGAAATAGAAGAGCCAACCACAAACAAGTACAGGTATTGACAGGCTGTATTGATGTACCAAACTGTATGCATGTTTCAGAATGAAGATTGCTGAAACTGAATGCTGATGCAGATACTGGATTTGCTGGTTTGAGGTGTTTGAGTGGGTGTATGAATGAATACCCTTACCCCTGATGGATGGTTATTACATAAGCTTGAATAATAATTTAAATCATCATACAATTTCAATTAACAATGCAGGGGTGGAAACTACCTTCAAATTTAAACACATTCCAAGACTTGAGGAATGGACCACCTTCAGTGGTGAGGGGAAATTATGAAAACCATTGATATGCTTAAAGAGGTCTTTAGCATACCAGATGAATACATTAGTGACAGATTACACTCATGATTTACCAAAAAAGCCAAGAAAAAGTATTACAAAAGAAGACAAGACCATGGAAAATACTCTCAGCCTTTGTTGAAAGATAAAATAATTTCAAAATGGACTAATGACTCTGGGAGATTTGGATTGGGAAATTCTTGAAGGAAGCCCTTTTCAATATTGAGAGGGACAGGCCCCTGTACTAGTTTCTTTAGCAGAAGGATGGATTGACTTGGATTAATTCTGATATTTATGAAAAAATGTCAAATCAAAGTATATTAAGAAAATGTGGTGGTTACCTAGAGACTTCTATAAAAAGATTTATTGAGCATTTCTCAGCAGAAAATTATATTATTTCCACAGAAAACATTGCTAAAAGAACAAAAATTGGTAGAAATTGGTATAGACCCCAATCGTGAGCCTGTGAGGTATGTATAACATACCCATAAGGCCACAAATGATTTTATATACAGTTGATATGGTCTTAAACAGATTTTCAATTGAATTTAAAATAAAAAATAACAAAAAATAAGTATAACTTTTTTTTGGATAAACAAAGTTATAAATCTTATTTCATTTTTGGATTCTACACCAAAAATGACGTAGGGTACACCCATAGGGTGTTATACCCAAAAAGGATTATTTGTTATGTTATTGGAAGATTTAAGAATCTCACAGTACTAATGTAACTTTTTTAACATATTTTTAAAATTGTTAAATTTAAGCTTAAATAAGCTTAAATTTAAAGTTACATAAGGTTTATCCAAACTTACCCAAATTTTAGTTAAAATTGAGGTGTTGTGTATATTTACTGAATTGGCTAAGGATTTGCCATACAGAATGTAAATCCTGCATGAGCTCAATTTAAAAGTATTTAAGGCCATGGTATGGCTTTAAATAAATAAAAGGGCAAAATCCATGCAAAAAGGTGGGACAAAGGAAAAAGACCAAACAGAGCTGGGGTACCCAGCTTTTTGGATCTGCAAGGATTAAATCAAGGTTATCCACCTGTATTGGAGGATTTTCAACCTTATTTAAGCTTTAAGATTAGACTTTGATCCAACATTAAAGTTTAAACTGGTTTTATCCCAATTTGGAAAGGAATTTCAAGCTGCCAAAGGGTAAATCCCAATTTGCAGGCTTGAAATTAAACTTTTGAGACCTGTAAAAGTTTAAATAAGCTTAAAACTCTAAGCTTACAAGCATTAAAACGTTATCAAAAGTTAAGGTTTAGTGTGTATTGCTATTTTACATGGAAAAATAGTAATAACTTCAAAATTCATTAAAAATCCAATTCTTAATGGATTTGCTTGAAATTTTCACACAGCTTATAATTGAATATTATCTATATATAAATTTAATTTTAACTATCATTTTTAAACAGACTTTCTGGGTAATTAGCCTGCAAATTTACTCTTTTAATTATACTTGAAAAAAATTAAGATCTCTTTAAAAATAAATTAAAAATTGGGTTTAGGAGATTTCTGCTTGAAACTATATTTTTAAGCTTGTCATGTAATTAACATTAATATGAATAAGCTTATTTAATATTAAAATATAGAATAATTAACTTAAATGAAGATTGAAGTTACTTGGAGTTAAGAATAACACTGGTAACTTTAAATTGGAATTAAAAAAAGCTACCTTAAGTTAAGAACCCTATTTTCAAGAAAGATTTTTCAGTTTTGACCTTAGAACGCCCTCCATATCCATTATGAATCATGAGAGGTTCTCTTTAGACATAAAAAGAGTCTTTTCATCACTGTTTTTGTCCATCATCATTATCAATCCAATCATATTAGACATTTAAACAGGTAAAGTTTCATTATATATAAAATCTTATTATTAAAGTATTTCTTAAGTACTTTATTCTTTATAAATCTCAGAATTAAATAATTGAAATCATAGAAATGAGATTATTGTTGTAATCATCTCTAATATATTCTATTTTATAAAATTATTGTGTTTAAAATATCTCTTAAGATCCATGAATTCCTCTCAAAAACTCTTTAACCATATTTTTTGTCACAAAAAGTTGTTTTATCATTTGAAATATTAATCTTTGGCATTTTTTTAGCTTATAATAATTATTTAATGTAATAACTGTTGTATTTGACTTGTTGTATTAAATTTATATTATAAGTAAGTTTTTCTCTAAAGTTCTACATCTTTTTTATTTGTTATTAGTTTTTTTATATAGAATTTTTTCTATACAAAATATTTCTTCACAGTGTGTGTTAAGATTTTTTTATGAATAATATTCATATATTATTTATAAGTGGCTAAATACTTATATTTTCCACATGTAATTGTCTCATTAAGAGCTTTACACTTCTTATTGTTATAATTGTGAGTGACTATAACAAGAATGGAATAACTATAATTTATTATAATCATTATATTTTTCTTATTATTATTTCATATAATAATAATTAAATTCATTTTCTTATATAATTATTTTTAAATTTGTGGTTATAATATTTTATTATATTATATTTTTCTACTGAGGACAGTCATAGTACTCTTGATATTGTGACTATTATCAAGAGTTTCATAGACAAACCTTACATTTGGGGGCTGGCCTTGATTTTAACCAATTTTTGGGACATAAATCACACTCTAGACCTTATTTTACTGTTTTTTGATGTAAAATTGCTATATTTACTTTAATATTGGCTTTTTTCAGACTTATCCCTTATAAATAATCTTTATAATATTAATAAAGTTATTTTTTTCTTAAGAATATTGTTTGAAACAATATACTATTGAGTGACTTGGAATAAATTTCTTTTATATAACTAGCGGCTTTTTCACATTACAGAATTGAAATTTATTCTTTGAGTTACTTTAGTATAAAGTGAATGATAATACAATTATGATTAATAACTTATTAATTGCATAATTCTTATTTCTTTAAAGAAAATATAAAATCAAATAAAAATTTAAAATTTAAAAATCTTTATTAAAAAGCATTTTTTCTTCAATATTAGACATTTTTCTTTATTTTGATGTAATTTGCCATAAATTACATTAAAACAACTTTATCCAATAAGTTGAGTTTATAAGTTATTTTTATTTTTTGATAAAATAACTTATAGTTTTTTTTCTCTAGTTTCATCCATCAGAGAAAGTTCTTCAGACTCTGAAGCCTCAGAGACAAGTATTGAAATTCAAACTAGCCCAGCACCAAGGGGTTTAATTACCAAAGAACCCTTTAAGGGCCAGCAGGTGAATTCAATCCATTTCTTAGTTCTATTTTCTTTATATTGACTTGAAATGACTCCTACTAGAAGTGGAAGTACCTACTACATCCAATCAAATGGATCTGGACCAGGACATTCCAGTCATAAATCAAAAAAGACAAGAATGTCAGCCCAGAGGAGAGGCACAAATGGAGGATGCCAGAACTTCCACCAGTTCCCAAAGATTAGCCAGCACCTTTGACACTCTTATTGAGAGTCCAGAAGCTGACATAACTGCTATTGCTGTTGTTAGACCTGAATCACTTTCAACAGGCAACAATAGAGATATACCAGTCTCAGTACAAGAACTGGTTTATGGTGGCAAATCAGCAAGAGTGGGAACTTCTCCCAAGTCTTTGGATAGGCACCATGAACTCATATCTTCAAGTGAAGAAGTTCATGGGGCCAGAAAAGACAGAGGAACTTCTTAAGGGCTAGACACCCATGTCTTGCAAAGGACAAGTCCAACAGATAAAAGCTTGGTTGAAAACCAAAGCATGTTATCAGAGGACCAGAAGAAGAAGTTGGCTCAAGGAAAGGAAAACAGCCCAGTGGAAGCTCCTCAAGCCTCCACAAGCCAAAATCCACCTCAACAAGTGCCAAACAAGCCCAAGAAAACCCCAAAGACCAACCAGAAGGGCAAGAAAAAGGCAAAGGGAAAGGAAAAGGCCAAGTGAAACAAGCCATACGCACAGAATTACAGGATTTCCAAGAAAGAGAAGACAGCCATGGACAATGTGTTCAATATGGCAAGAACTCTGATGGAATTCAAAGCCAAGGAAGAGGAAAGATTGAACCAATCTTTTTGAAAGAAGTAGATCTTGCAAAGCTTGTAAACCAAATTGAAACGTGTAATAAAGAAATTATAACAAAGTTTAAAAAATTTGAGTATATCCAAA
Organism: Austropuccinia psidii; assembly: GCA_023105745.1. Classification (NCBI taxonomy): domain Eukaryota; kingdom Fungi; phylum Basidiomycota; class Pucciniomycetes; order Pucciniales; family Sphaerophragmiaceae; genus Austropuccinia; species Austropuccinia psidii. Next base: position 63,574,059 of record JALGQZ010000003.1, on the reverse strand, counting down.
AAAAGTTGGGTAATGAGATACTACAAGTAAAAAGAGTTACAAAAGACCATTATTGGTGTTGAAAATCTTAATAAAGACAAGATTTTATCTTTGAGGCAAATTTGTGCAAGAATTGAGTCTAAGGTTACCTTACTCAATTAACCAGATGTCAATTCTATTTCTTTTATAACTAGACAGCTGAAAGAATTAAGAATACAAGTTCAAAACTAGGAAAGCTAAACTGGGCACAATGCAGCTCTTTTTCAAGAACACTTGGAAAAAAGTGATAAGGCAAGACTTGAATTTAAAGAAGATATTCGATCAAGTATTAATAATATATCACTGAAGAATGATTTGCCAAGACAGTCTACACATATTCTTGACAGAAATGTGCTATACTTGAATAATGACTTATATCATACAATTTCAAGTAATTCAGAAGTAGAAACTGCTTGAAATTTTAAAGACATTCCAAGATTAGAGGAATGGCCAACCTTCAGTGGTGAAGGGGAAGATAATCATACGGAATTTATGAAAACAATTGATATGCTTAAAGAGGACTTTAACATACCAGATGAATACATAAGTGCCAGATTACACTCATTTTTTAACAAATAAGAAAAGAAATAGTAATACAAAATGAGAAAAGACCATGGTAAAAATTCTTGGCCTTGGTGGAAAGAACAAATTATTTCCAAATGGGAAAATGATTCCTGGATATTTAGAATGGAGAAATCTTTTGAAGAAGCCATTTTATATATTGAGAGGGACAGGCCCATCTCTTTGTTTCTTAAACAAAGGGCCAAATTAACTGCCCTTCATCCTGGTATGTCTGAAACAATGGGACATAAAAGGATATTAAGAAGTTTTGGTGGTGACCTTGAGCGTGCTATGAGAAGCAGATGTATTGAGCCTTGCTCTACAGAAGATTATATGAATGTTATGGAGGGCATCACTACTAGAACAAAAATTGGTAGAAATTGGTATAAAACCCCAATGGACAACAAGACCAGTGGGAAACCAATTCCAAAACCCAATAAGCCACATGACAAAGCTCCTTTGAAATGTCATAAGTGTGGAAGTACATCTCATTTGGCTAATACTTGTCCCAAAAAGACAAGAATCAATGAGATAGAAATTGAAAAAGATGACAAATAAAATGATATCTCTGTACATGAAAGTGATTCTGAGCCTTCTGAGGAGGAGGAATTACCAGATGAAATTAGTATAGAAAATATTAATGTTTTCTGTGAAGTCACAGAAGTACATACTCACTTATCACAGTACAGTAATGAATGTATGGATCTCATACATGTGCACTAAAAATGCACAAATCCAAACCAGACAGAGGTAAAGGCTATACAGCTGGATCATCTTGTATCACTGATATTGTGTTAAAAAACCAAGAATCCAAGATAAATCTTGACTCAGGTGCTTTTTGTACTTGTGTTTGAAACGATTATCTTGACAAGATCTATACCAATTGGCAAGACAAGTTAATGACTATTCAAGGTATAAAATTCAACAAGTCTGGCCAAACTATGCACCCCTTTGGTATATTTGAAGCAGCAATGATATTTCCTCATCCTTCAGGAAGTATCAGATTGAAAGTTTAATTTGTTGTTATGAGTAATTGTACACTTTATACTTGGAAATGATTATCTCAATATTTATGGTATTGATATGAGTAATCGTAAATACAGATATTTTACTATAGGGGAAAATCAAAGGAAAACATTTTCTTTTCCTCCAGAAAACAGAGAAATAACTTTCATAAGACCAGTAAAAAATGTTAATAAAGAAAAATTTGTGTCAGATCAATTAATTGAAGCACACATTAGTCCTGAATTAACACCAGAAATGATGGAAGAACTGCTTGAAATTTTATTTCAATACAGGGAAGCCTTTGCTTCTGATAATGGACCACTTGGGGCTATCAAAGGCCATGAAGTGGAAATTATGCTTAATGTGGAAAGACCTTACCCTCCACTTTTAAGAAGACCAGATTACCCAGCTAGCCGTAGGGCCAGAGGAGCATTAGAAAGTCATATTAATGAACTAATGAAACTGGAGTTCTTAGAAAGGTTGGACACAATGAAGAAGTAGAAGTCAAAACTCCTGTAATAATTACTTTGAATAATGATAAATCAAGGATGGTTGGTGATTTTGAAGCATTTAATACCTACACTATTCCAGATAGGTATCCAATCCCTAGAATCAATGAATATTTGACTCAATTATCAAAACAAAAGTTGATCACTTCTATGGATGCTCTTAAAGTTTTTCATCAGAATTTTTCAACACCTCAGGCTAGGAAGTTGTAATGTGTGGATATGAAAATCTGATAAAATATCAAGTACTTTTCCTGTCCTCAAAATTTGTACAAGGTAAAATTATTCACAAATAGTAAGAGATAGTATTTTTAAAGAGAAAACACGCCAATCTTATTATTTTAAACTTTGTAAGTATAAAAAAATAATATAATAAAAATTTATTGTTTTACCAACAATAAACATTTATCCAAAAATACTCTACAAGAGATATTTAAGGCTACAAAAGAAATTTCTTCAAGAGCAATTTCAAATGGAGTTAATTGAGAAAAGAACTGCAAGAAATTAATTAAAGAAAAAAGTCTTTAAGAAGATATTTAAAGGGAAAAAATGCCCAAAAGTGACCAGAATGAATTTGGAAACAAAGTGACAAAGTTAACAGTGATGAAAGATGCTTTAATTCACTTTTGGGGTGGTTCAGGGGTAAAAATGATTATAAGAGTTACAAACAATGATTATAATGATTTTTTCACGTGGTTAAAAGGTTTAAAATGAGTTAAAAGAAGGTGGTTGGAATCTTTTATTGATTGCTTTAACAGTGTTTAAACTAATTATAAAAGGAAAAGATTGTAACATGAAGAGAAAAGTGGGGCAAAGAAGACATTCTTTTATAGCCATCAATTTTCTTACTCCAAAAGTGAAGTTTACTCTTGTCAGTCGTGGAAAACACTCTGAAAACTGAAAAGCCAATTATGGCATCATTGAACCCTGGTTTAGACCAAAAAAGAACTGGTTTTAGCCCTTTTAGACCCTTAAATCAGCCATTACTATAGTTTAACCTGGCCTAGAGCCTTCAAAACACGTAAGAATGAGTGTAGGAGATGTAGAAACAAGTTTGAACTGATTTTACTAAGATTGTTTTATCTTAAGGGTAGTTTTACCCTCTTGGAAACAGTTAAAACTACCCTGGTTGGTATTAAAACCTCATCACCAATTGAGTCACAGACCCTGTGACTCAATTCCAGGCCAAAAATGATGAACCTTTGCATGGATTTTGACACCTCACACCTGTCAGCAAGAATTTTGGGGGTCTGTCTCCCCCTTAGAGCTAGAGTTCCTTTCCTCCCAAATTTGATCTTTCCAATTTATTTTTTCTTTTAATTCCTCATCATGTATTACACTTAAAATTTACATATGTAATTCAATTGAGTTTTACAGTAAACTACTTTAATAATTGACACCTCATATGTAAATCAAAGTTCACTTATGTGATACACGTGCACATTTTGACAATTCAATTGAATTCAATTGAAAATACTTCAATTCCTCATAACTTCTAAGATATACACATCACCTCAATTTTAACACAAAAATTGATGATTAACACTAAATGTAATCCCCATTAAATTAAGGTTTTGAGGATTTTCAACTTTTAAGCAGAAAATACAAAAAACTTAATTTGAGCTTATTTAGAGTTGAGTTACAAAAATTTCACTCAGAGGTGACCCCACCTAACTTTTTTTATAAGGAATCCAATGGTGAAATGAGTTTTATATGTTTATTTCTTAGATAAAAAGTTATGATAAATTTTATTTAGCTTTTTTCCAAAATTATTTTATTTTGGGTAATTTGGTTGAAAATTCATTTTCACTTAATTTTTTCAAGAAAAAATGTGTTTTTACAATTTTAAAATTTAATGTATTTTTATTTTTAAATTATAATTAAATTTTTGATTTTGTATATTAATTCATATTTATACTTTAATTTTCATTTTAATAATATAAATAATTTTTTTTATTTATGTTTGTATATTAATTTTTTGTTTGCGGTCTTTTGGGTATATGAAAATACCTCTAAGGCTCAAATTCCCTCCCCCTAAAGAAAGAATATTACTTTGTAATATTGTTATTTCTAGTATGTCTTAATCTTCTGAGAAGTTTGGTAGCTTCAGTTATGTCCTTTTCTTCTAACCATTCATCTTCACAAGGTGGGTCACTGTACCTAACAAGGTATTCCCTTAATTTTTTGGTTCTTAAATTTCTTTCTTTTAGAACTTTGGTAGTCTTATTAATACAGGATTTCTCAATAGGAGGTATAACTTGGGGAACTTTATTCCTCAAGGGAAACCTTTCAGAATCACTAGATTTATATGGCTTTATCAAGCTCACTGGAAATGTAGGATGCTTATTAATAAGTTCTTCAGATAATTATCCTTCAACAGCATTTCCTCCATGGAGGGTTTTAATGAAAAAAGTTCCTGCAAAGGAGTCTTTGAGCGTTTTACATCCTTTGATGTTATTGAAGTTGGTGGTGGATACTAATACTAAATCCCCCACTTTGAAATCTGGAGTGGCATGTGATTTGTCCCATTTATCTTTAGCATATGCAAATGAGTCTTCCATGCATCTTACTGCATGCTTTCTAGCTCTGTCTAGCATTCCTTTGAAGCTGGCAGCTGTAGGATGTATTTAAACCAAATCCTTTCTTAAAGAATCTTGGGGTAACTTGGGATTCCATCCTTTTTCTAGAATAGCAGGAGTTTGATTGGTACTGGCATGAATTGATGTCTTATATGCTAATTCTAATTCTGGTAGAAGAGTAAACCCATTTTGAGTGAATCCATCACAATCTTTGAATTCAAGGCCATATGCACAAAATCTTCTCACAATGTCTTCCAAGGTTTGTATCATCCTTTCAGCTAGACCACCAGTTTGCGGGTGGTAGGCTGTAGAGAAAGACAATTTAGTGCCAAATAATTGGTGAAGATTTTTCCACAGTGCTGAAGTGAACTTGGGATCCCTGTCACTAATGTTATTTGTGAATATGCCAGTCCATGACACTACTATATTCCATATTAGAAGAGCTGTATCCATGGCTGGATCATCTTTGTGACATGGTAAAAAGATTGGAGTGTTACTGAATCTGACTACAATCACTAAGCAAGAATTATAACTTCTGTCACCTCCTGGTGGTAGGCCAGTTACCCAATCCATATGGACAATTTCCCAAGGTCTGCTGGGTTCTTGGATTTTGATCATATTTCCAAGTCTTTTGCCTGTGGAGTTATTTGCCTTTTGACATCTGTCACAGGTTCCATAATACTCTGCAACATCTTTCTGCCACATTGGCCACCATATGCAGGTCCTTAATTTTTCTCTTGTTCTGTCTTCAGACAGATATCCTGAAAAGGGGCTGTCATGGCATTCTTTCAGTAAAAGATTGATTAATGACCTCTCCACAACTGTCATTACACATGTGTGCAGGGTCCTGTGGTAAATTATACCATCCAGTAGGTGAAATCTTCCTTCATCATAAGATTCCTTCCATACTTCATCCAGGGCATGTATTAGAGAGGTGTCCTTACAGTTTTTGTTAAGCAATTGGCATAAGATGCTAAAATTCTTATCTTGAGTGTAACTGTTTCTTACTTCTTCAAAGAAGGTGATGTTCAAGTCTGTAACACTTATTCCTTCTATTTGAATCTGTGGGGAAGCTTCCTCTGGAACAGAAGCAGGATTATCAATATTATTTGGTAATGGCCATCTGCTTAGTCCATATAAAGTTTTATGAATATTCCCATCTTTATGAACATTAGTCATATTTCCCCTATACTCTTGTATGGCTATTTGCCATCTGAGAATATATCTGTTGGGTGTTTTCATGTTTAAAAGTGACTTAACAGCGGTACAATCTGTTATTACTTCAAAAACACATCCTTCCAGAAAGTAATTGAGTTTTTTCAAAGCCCAAAGAAGGCATAAGCACTCCATCTGACTTTCTCCATATCTGGCTTCAGTTGGTTTGATTTGCCTGGGTATGAAACATATGGGCCCTTCAAAAGGTTTATCATTTAAAATTTGGACTTGATGAAGTGCAGCACCAAGCCCATCCCCTGATGCATCAATGTAAAGTTTAAAGGGTAGTTTAAAGTCTGGCATCAGTAAGAGTGGAGCAGTGGTCAAGGCTTGTCTTAGAGATTCAAAGGCTTTTACTCTGTCAACAGTCATTTCAAATACTGTGTCTTTGTCACATAACTTAGAAAGAGGTCTTGCTATGGATTCAAAATCTTTAATTTGTTGCCTATAATATCCTGCAAAACCCAAAAATGATTGGATTTCCTTTTTGTTCTGAGGCATACGTTTCAGTAAGACTGCTGAAACTTTATTTTAGTCAATCCCAAGCGATAGAACAGATACCACATGTCCCAGTGCTTTGAAGTCCTTAAATCCAAAATGACATTTCTTCAAAGAGATTTTCATGTTCACAGATTGGATTTTGGTCAAAATTCTGCATAATCTGTCCATATGTTCTTCCAAAGCCTTGGAACAGACAAGAATATCATCGATGTAAATAATCAACCATCCTTCTGAAAGCTCTTCAGGGAAAATTTCATTCATCATTCTTTGGAAGTATGAAGGTGCATTTTTGATTCAAAAAGGCATCCTAAAATATTCATAGACTCCACAATGAACAATAATTCTTGAGTATTTCCTTGCTCTTGGTGTCACTACATTTTGATGAAATTCTTTAATGGCATCCATAGTGCTTATATACACTGCTTGAGATATTTGGGTGAGGGCAATTTGGATTTTTGGTATTGGGTACCTGTCTGGAACAGTGTAAGTGTTCAGAGCTCTAAAGTCCCCAAAAATTCTAGATTTTCCATTATGCCATGCCACTATGACTGGTGTAGTTATTTCTACTTCTTTATTGTGGCCCACTTTTCTTATTACACCAAGGCTTAGAAGTTCTGTGATATGCATTTCCAGGGCTTCTCTTGATTTTGGACTTGCTGGATATGCAGGTCTTCTTAAGAGTGGTGGATAAGGTCTCTCAATATCAAGAGTAATGTCAACTTCATGACCAATAATTACCCCTAGGGGTTCTCTATCTGAAGCAAATACTTCTTTGTGGTCATATGAAAAAGCAGAAAGTTCATTTTCTTGTTTATCACTCAAATGAAGGCTTTTTTCAGCTTCATTTAACTGTTCAGACTTGAATTTCTCTAACTCTAAGTTGACTGGTGATACTTTGTTCACTTTAATTTGTCTTTTAAATGGTAAAAAGGCAAATTTTTGGCACTTATTGTCTCCAATAGTAAGGTATCTGTCCTTGTTGTTATGTAAATCTATGCCATACATGATCAAATAATCATTTCCCAATATGAAACGGGTACTAGAGCAATTTTCCATAACAACAAATTCAACAGTTTTTCTTAAATTTCCATTTATATGTGGAAATATGATACTAGTTTCAAGTATTCCCAATGCTTTCATTGGGTTACTTGCACTATTGAATTTTATGCCATCAATTGGCAACAATTGATCTTCAAAATTTGGTACACAAGTCTTAAGAAAGGATTTACCTACACAAGAGAAGAATGCTCCTGGATCAAGTAGTAGTTAAGTAGGTTTGTTGTCAATTACCACTTTTGTTATACAGGAGTTACAAGCTGTATAACCTTTCCCTCTGTTTGGTTTGGTTTTCATTAACTGTGCATCTTGAATTTTTGATAAATCAAGTTGGCTATTGCTCAACTGTGGCAAGTGTGAATAAGATTCCATGATGTCAAAGGTGGCATTGATATTTTCTATATCCTTTGAAGATTCAGAAAATATTGATGATTTATCTTCTGAATTTTCTTCAATTAGATCATCTTTTTCAACATCAGGTTCTTTTTCAATTTTAATTTCATTGATTTTTCCCCTTTTTGGACATGTATTGGATAAATGTGTGGTTCTTTGGCAAATATGGCATTTTCTGATTGTATCTGCAGATTTATATTTCAAATTATTAGTATTTTCTTTGCGGTTTTTGTCAACAGAATCTTTCCAAGCCGTATTAAACTTTGTTTTGAGATTCACCCTACTAGAACCAATTTTGGTTCTGATGGTTACTTCCTCTAATATATTGATAATATCTTCTGCTGAAGATTGTTCAGTAGTGCTGCTTTTGACAGCATGCTCTAGGTAACCTCCACAATGTCTTAGAATTTTCCTATGAATCATAAATTCTGACATGTTGAGGTATAATTCTGTTAGTCTGTCTTTTTGTTGGTAAGACTATGGTAAAGCTTTGTCTCTATCAGCATTGAATTTTGAAGATTCAAAGGCTGTTTCAACTTTTAACCTCCAAGAATCATTGGCCCATTTGTTGATAATTTGGGTATTCCACCAAGTCCAACTTTGGTGTCCATGTGCTTGTCTCAATTTGATATACACTCTGTGTGCTGATTTGGTAAACAAACTTTTGAATCTAGCTGTTACTAATCTGTCTGGTAATTCAAAATATTCTTTGATCATGTCAATACCTCTGATGAATTCCATATGGTCATATTCTCCTTCACCACTGAAGTGAGGCCATTCCTTAAGTTTTAGAACTTCTTTCAAGAGTGCTTGGCCCATTGATGGTTCCAAGTTATGGAAAGAAGTAGAAAATTCATTTTTTAGCTGTGAATGTTTAATATCCAATACTTGCGGATTGGGAATCCTTGTACCCTCATTTTGATTCAGAGGTGTAGACATTCTTGGTAAGGTGTTTAGTAGTTGCTAAATATCATTCATTTTACTGATGTTACACCTTTGTGAATTTCATAATTCATGTTGCAAGCTTTGTATAGAGCTCATTATATTCTTTTTATGATCATCCTCTTTATGTCAGCTCATTCCATAATTCTGTTTGTTTAGTATCATCAGAGATAACCTCATTTAACTTTATTGTTTATTTTGATATTTCCTCCTTTGAGGTATCAAAACACTTTTTCAAGGCAATTATATGTGTCTTTACCTCAGTAAATAATTTTGAAATATCATCAAGAGATTTCTTATTATCCTCTTTGATAGTACTTATGGCTTTTTTCTCTTGTTTAAATTATTTCATCAATATTGAATTTAGAATATTTGTCTGTTAATTCTTTAATAATGGCAGATTGTTCATTTATATTATTGCCAAAAGAATTATCATTATTGGAAGCTTTAATTGTTCTTAAAACCGTTTCAAAACATATAAGTGTTTCATTGATTTGGCTCAGACTAAAGCTATTTGTTTTAAGATTGTTACAAATTGATGAATTTTTATCAGAAATATGACTTTTATTTCAGTTATAGCTTCATACAACTCTGGGATAGCATCAAAAATGTCAGAAATCATTTCTGATATTCTAATCTGGCTTCCTCCTTCTTTTGTAATTCTATCATTGTTCTGGGAATCTGAAATAAATTTTCCATGGCATCCTGTTGAATCTTGAGAGTTCTGTAGCCCTGGCTGTAGGGTTTTGTGGCTGGTGCCTTTCCTTTGCCCTTGTTCTGAGCTTGTGGCTTCTTTTTCACGTTGGAATTGCTTCTACTGGCCACTGGGGCTGTTTTTTGGCACTTGCTTGGGTGGTGTAGGGTTGTTTTTCCTCCATTCTTCTGTTAAGAGCATCATGTTCTTCTTTTCCATGAATGGATGCCATCCATTGAGTAACTTGCAAGTGTTGGGATGGCCCAGGAATTTCCTCACAGTCAGGTAATAATTCATTCCATTTTTCTACAGATCTGCAAGGATCTGGTACTCTTTGTGCTGCAATGAATTGTTGTAAGCCTCCTGGCTGGCTTTGTAAATGTACACTGAGGCTTCTTGTGGTGGTCTCAGCTCTTTTTGAAGGTAAAACAGTCTTATAAGCTTAAGAATGACACAATTTATTGATTTGGAGGTCATCAACTGACCCTTGTCCTTCTGTAACTGATTGGCTTCAGCCATAATCATGTCTATGACCTTTCTTGGAGCTTCTTGAGGGGTTATAGCTGGTTCCTCATCTGTTTGAAGGCATATTTTATTATTAAAAAGCTTTAAAATAGTAATTTTACATCAAAAAAACTTACCATTGGCCAAATTCTTAGCTTTCTGAAGAGTATTACTTATATCCAAGTAAATCAATTCAGAAGAAATTGCTTCAGGTTAATTATTCTGAGTAAAAATAACAGTACCTTCAGGAATAATGCTGGTAACTGTTGAGGCTGTTTCAATGTTTCCTTGTCTTACCACGTTGTCGGACACTCAAATTAATGAAAAAAAGCCAATTAATTAAGCAAAAAAAGAAATAAAAATGTAAGCCTCACTTATAATATGAAAAAAAAATTTTTATGGATTTTTTATATGTTTTTTAAAATTTTTAATACAAGAAAAAGGATTAAAAAAGAGTAAAAAATATGTCACAGATAAGATATTCCTGACAGGGCCCCCAATTGTAAGGTGTGGATATGAAACTTTGATAAAATATCAAGTACTTTTCCTGTCCTCAAAATTTGTATAAGGTAAAATTATTCACAAATAGTAAGAAATAGTATTTTTAAAGAGAAAACACACCAACTTTATTGTTTTTAACTTTGTAAGTATAAAAAAATAATATAATAAAAATTTCTTGTTTTAAAAACAATAAATATTTATCCAAAAATACTCTACAAGAGATATTTAAGGCTACAAAAGAAATTCCTTCAAGAGCAATTTCAATTGGAATTGATTGAGCAAAGAAATGCAAGAAATTGATTAAAGAGCAAAGTCTTTAAAAAGATATTTAAAGAGAAAACATGCCCAAAAGTGACCAGAATGAATTTGGAAACAAAGTGACAAAGTTAACAGTGATGAAAGATGCTTTAATTCACTTTTGGGGTGGTTCAGGGGTAAAAATGATTATAAGAGTTACAAACAATGATTATAATGATTTTTTCATGTGGTTAGAAGGTTTAAAATGAGTTAAAAAAAGGTGGTTGGAATCTTTTATTGATTGCTTTAACAGTGTTTAAACTAATTATAAAAGGAAAAGATTCTAACATGAAGAGAAAAGTGGGGCAAAGAAGACATTCTTTTATAGCCATCAATTTTCTTACTCCAAAAGTAAAGTTTACTCTTGTCAGTTGTGGAAAACACTCTGACAACAGAAAAGCCAATTATGGCATCATTGAACCCTGGTTTAGACCAAAAAAGAACTGGTTTTAGCCATTTTAGACCCTTAAATCAGTTATTACTATAGTAATACCTAGCCTAGAGCGTTCGAAACACGTCAGAATGAGTGTAAGAGACGTAGAAACCAGTTAAAGCTGTTTTTACTAAGATTGTTTTATCTTAAGGGTAGTTTTACCCTCTTGGAAACAGTTAAAACAACCCTGGTTGGTATCAAAACCTCATCATCAATTGAGTCACAAACCCTGTGACTCAATTCCAGGCCAAAAGTGATGAATTTTGCATGGATTTTGACATCTCACGCCTGTCAGCAAGAAATTTGGGGGTCTGGCTCCCCCTCAAAGCTAGAGTTCCTTTTTCCCCCCAAATTTAATCTTTCCAATTTATTTTTTCCTTTAATTCCTTGTCATGTATTATACTTACAATTTACATATGTAATTCGATTGAGTTTTACAGTACACTACTGTAATAATTGACACCTCATATGTAAATCAAAGTTCACTTATGTAATACATATGCACATTTTGACAATTCAATTTAAAATACTTCAATTCCTCATAGCTTCTAAAATATACACAACACCTCAATTTTAACACAAAAATTTACAATTAACACTACATGTGATGTGAATCAAATTAACGTTTTGAGCATTTTCAAATTTTATACAGAAAATACAAAAAAATCTAATTTAAGCTTATTTAGAGTTGAGTTACAAAAATTTCACTCAGGGGTGACCCCACCTAATTTTTTATAAGGAATCCAATGGTGAAATAAATTTTGTATTTTTATTTGTTAGATAAAAAGTTATGATAAATTTTATTCAGCTTTTTTCCAAAATTATTTTATTTTGGGTAATTTTGTTGAAAATTCATTTTTACTCAATTTTTTCAAGTAAAAATGTGTTTTTACAATTTTCCAATTTAATTTATTTTTATTTTTAAATTAGAATTAAAATTTTGATTTTGCATATAAATTCATATTTATATTTTAATTTTTATTTTAATAATATAAATAATTTCCTTTATTTATGTTTGTATATTAATTCTTTGTTGGTGGTCTTTTGGGTATATGAAAATACCTCTAAGGCTCAAAGAAATTATTGAGGATTATTTCTCATTTTGGTATTTATGAATAATTGAGGATTCTTTTTGGTATTAAAAATGCACCCTCTCACTATCAAAGAATGATGAATACCATTTTCCCACATGAATTATCAGAGGGATGGTTAATCATTTATATTGATGACATTATCACTTGTTCAGAAACCTGGCAATTGCATTTAGAGAGACTTTTATTAGTGCTTAAGCAAATTCTTCAAGTGAGCATGAGAATATCTCTTAAAAAATGTAATTTTGGGTTTCATGAGTTGAAAGCTCTAGGACATGTAGTCTCAGGACTGAGCCTTGGTGTTGATAAAAAAAAAGTGGCTGCAGTATTACTGAAAGAAATTCCCCAGAACAAAAAAGAAATGATGTCTTTCTTAGGGTTTGCCAGTTATTAAAGGAAATACCTTAAAGATTGTCCAATCCATGCCAGATCATTTTACAGAATTCTTGATCAACAAACTGTCTTTGAAATGACACAGGAGAAGATTATGAGAATATCAGATATGCCTTGACCAATGCACCATTACTACTGATGCCAGACTGGAAACTTCCTTTCAAGCTGTATTTTGATGCATGTGGTGAGGGCCTAGGTACAGCTCTGCATCAACCTCAAATTCTCAATGGCAAACTTTATGAAGGTCCAATTTGTTCTATTTCAAGACAAATCAAACCTACTGAGGCCAGATATGGAGCCAGCCAAATCGAGTGCCTTTGCCTTGTATGGGCTCTGGAAAAACTTCATTATTATCTTGATGGTAGTATGTTTGAAGTAGTTACTGACTGTAATGCAGTAAAATCACTTCTTAACATGAAAACTCCAAACAGACACATGTTAAGATGGCAGATTGCTATACAGGAGTATAGAGGCAATATGGCCATAGTACATAAAGCTGGAAATATTCAAAATAATTCTGATGGCTTGAGTAGATGGGCATTACCCAATACACCTGACAATCCTGCCTATGTTCCCACAGGTTAAGAGCCTCAAATTCCAATTGAAGGAATTAACGTCACAGATGTTGGGACAGAATTCTTTGAAGAAGCTAGAGAAAGCTATAAGCTGCATAGGAATTGTCATACTCTTACTTCTCTACTTGACAAAGATTGCAAAGATTCAGCTTTGGATAATTCTCTGGATTATATTTGGAAAACATCTTATGACAATGGAAGATTCCATTTATTTGATGTTATTTTATATCATAGATCTAAACACACATGTTTCATGGTCCTGTGTAGTAGAAGGTTAATTAACACAATACTGCTAGAATTCCATGATAACATTTATTCTGGACATCTGTCAGAAGACAAAACAATAGAAAGAATTAAGACATGAGCCTGGTGGCCATCTTGGAGAAAAGATGTCATTGAGTACTGTCATAGTTGTGATAGATGCCAAAAAGCCAATAAAGCTACTGGTAAAAGATTTTGTTTGATGAATCATATCCAAGAACCAAGTACCCCATGGGAAGTGGTTCATATGGATTGGTTAACTGCCTTACCACCTGGAGGTGATAAAGGTTACAATGCATGTCTTGTCATTGTAGACAGATATAGCAAAACACCAATCTTTGTACCATGTGATAAAGATGACACTGCTATGGATACCGCTCTTTTGATTTGGAACAGAGTTATATCTCATACTGGTCTCTTAAAACATATCATTAGTGATAGAGACCCAAAATTTACATCAGCCTTATGGACTAATTTACAAACGCTTTTGGGTACAAAAGTATCATTCTCAACAGCATACCATCCACAAACAGATGGGTAGCAGAAAGAATGATACAAACCCTTGAGGACATGATAAGAAGATTTTGTGCTTATGGCCTGGAGCTTAAGGATTCTGATGGCTTTACCCATTATTGGTGTACTCTTATACCAGAATTGGAATTAGCCTACAAGACCTCCATCCATACTTCAACAGGAAAAACTCCTGCAATGTTGGAAAAAGGATGGAACCCTAAACTTCCAGTTAATACTTTGAAGAAAGATCTAGCTGATATTCATCCAACTGCTTCAGGCTTTAAGATATTGCTTGATAAAGTAAGGCATCATGCAAATCAAAGCATGAATGATGCCTTTGAATATGCTAAACAGAGATGGGATAAAATTCATAAAACCCCAGAGTTGAAAATAGGGCACTTAATACTAGTTTCAACCTTTAGATTTCATAATATTAAAGGTCCAAAGAAATTGAAAGATTCCTTTGAAGGACCAGTTATTATTAAAGCCCTTCATGGGAAGAATGCAGTACAGGTAGATCTTTCAGGAGAATTGTAAAACAAACATCCAACATTTCCTGTTAGTCTGGTAAAGCATTACACTTTAAGTAATAAGGAATTATTTCCTTTGAGAAATAAAACACCCTTAGAAGTACCTCCACTTGATCAGAGTGATGAGAAAAAAGTACTAAAAGTCTTGAAAGAAAGAATACTTAGGGGAAAAAATGAAAGAGAATGCTTGGTCAGGTACAGAAATCCACCACATGAAAATGAAGGGATTGTAGCAGAAAAGGTACCAGATTCCCAAAGTTTTCTCAGAAGATTGAGTCATGAGAAAAGACCAATTCCTCAATGAAAAATTTGAATTGTGTGATTTTCATACTTAAAAATATAAGTAGAGAGGTTGGAAGTGGATGATACCCCCCAATTAACTTGGGGGTATACTAATAAAAGAAAATTGTGGTACAATTTGTTTTGGTGGTAGGGAATGTGAGCCTGTGAGGTATGTATAATACACCCATAAGGCCACAAATTATTTTATATACAGTTTATTTAGTCTTAAAAAGATTTTCAATTGAATTTGAAATAAAAAATAATAAGTATAACTTTTTTTGGATAAACAAAGCTATAAATATTATGTCATTTTTGGATTCTACACCAAAAATAACCTAGGGTACACCCATAGGGTGTTATACCCAAAAAGGCTTATTTCTTATGTTATTGGAAGATTTAAGAATCTCACAGTACTAATGTAGCTTTTTAAACATATCCTTAAAATTGTTAAATTTAAGCTTAAATTTAAAGTTACATATGGTTTATGCAAGCTTACCAAAATTTTAGTTAAAATTGAGGTGTTGTGTATATCTACTGAAGTGGCTAATGATTTGCCATACAGAATGTAAATCCTACGTGAGCACAATATAAAAGTGTTTAAGGCCATAGTATGGCTTTAGATAAATAAAAGGGCAAAATCCATGCAAAAAGGTGGTACAAAGGAAAAAGACCAAACAGAGCTGGGGTACCCAACTTTTTGGATCTGCAAGGATTAAATTAAGGTTTTCCACCTGTATTGGAGGATTTTCAACCTTATTTGAACTTTAAAATTAGACTTTAATCCAACTTTAAAGTTTAAACTGGTTTTATCCCAATTTGAAAAGGAATTTCAAGCTGCCAAAGGGTAAATCCCAATTTGCAGTCTTGGAATTGAAGTTTTGAGACCTTTCAAAGCTTAAAGAAGCTTAAAGATCTAAGGTTCAAAGCATTGAAACCTTATCAAAAGTTGAGGTTTAGTGTGTATTACTATTTTACGTGGAAAAATAGTAATAACTTCAAAATTCATTAAAAATCCGATTCTTAATGGATTCACTTGAACACCTCACACAGCTTATAATTTCATATTATCTATATATAAATCAAATTTTAAGTATCTTTTATAAACAGATTTTCTGGGTAATCAGCCTGGAAATTCAATCTTATAATTATACTTAAAGAAAATTAAGATTCCTTATAAAATAAATTAAAAATGGAGTTTAAGAGATTTCTGCTTGAAGCTCTATTTTGAAGTTGCTCATGTGAAGAAATTTAATATAAATAAACTTATGTTATATACAAACTCAAAATAATTAACTTAAATGAGGATTAAAGTTACTTGGAGTTAAGAATAACACTGGTAACGTTAAATTGGAATCAAAAAATAAGTGACCTTAAGCTAACAACCTTATTTTTAAGCATGGTTTTTCAGTTTAGACCTGAGCATGCACTCAATATCCATTATGAATCATGAGAGCTGCTCTATAGACATAAAAAGAGTCTTTTCATCACTGTTTTTGTCCATCATCATCATCAATCCAATCATATTAGACATTTAAACAGGTAAAGTTTTATTATATATCAAATCTTATTATTAAAATATTTCTTGAGTATTTTATTCTCTATAAATCTCAAAATTAAATAATTGAAATCATAGAAATTAGATCATTGTTTTAATCATCTATAATATATTTTATTTTAAAATACACAAATTCCTCTCAAAAACTCTTTAATTGTATTTTTTATCATGAAATTTATTTTTCTCATTTAAAATATTGATTTTTGGTGTGTCTTTAACTTATAATAATTATTTGATATAATAACTGTTGTATTTGACTTGTTGTATTAAATTTATATTATAAGTAAGTTTTTCTCTAAAATTCTATATCTTTTTTATCTATTATTAGTTTTTTTTATATAAAATTTTTTCTACAAGAACTATTTCTGCACAGTGTGTGTTATAGTTCTTTTATAAATAATATTTATATATTATTTATATGTGGTTAAATATTTATATTTTCCACGTGTAATTGTCACATTATGAGCCTTACACTTCTTATTGTTATAATTGTCAGTGAGTATAACAATAATAGAATAATTATAATTTATTATAATTATTATATTTTTTTATTATTATTTTATATGATAATAATTAAATTTATTTTTTTATATAATTATTTTTAATAATTATATTTAAATTTGTGGTTATAATATTTTATGATATTATATTTTTCTACTGAGGACAGTCATAGTACTCTTGATATTGTTACTATTATCAAGAGTTTCATAGTCAAACCTTACAGATATAGACAGTTCTACTTGTGGGAAACAAATCTAAAGAGAAATAAAAAACAAAACACAACATAAATGTGGAAGTACATCTCAGCTGGCTAATACTTGTCCTAAGAAAATGAGGATCAATGAGATAGAGTATGAGAAAACTCAAGATACCAAGGGAAGAAATTCTGTTACTGTGCAATAAAGTGATTCTGAACCTTCTAAAGAAGAATCTCTACTGGATGAACTTGATATATAAAATATTAATGTTGCCTTTGAGGTTACAGAGGTGCATACTCATCTGCCACAATACAGTGATTAATTGATAGATCTTATACATGTGCAAGATGCCAAGATGCTGAAATAAAAACCTCCCAGAGGTAAAGGCTATAAATATAGATACTCCTGTATCACTAATTATGTGATAAACAACAGAGAAGCCAAGACTGTAAGGTTTGACCATGAAACAATAAGTAAATATTACAAATATTTCACTTATTGTACTATGAATTTCCTTATTGATTTAATAAATAAAATAAGTAATAATTATAATAATAAGTAATTATTATAATTATGGTGTAAAATTATCAAATTATTCAATAAATATAATAATATAATATAAGAATAAATAAATATTTAATAATTAATATATTTAAAGCTCTTTATTATTGTTACCAACAAATAATAAAGGTTTAGAGGATTGTTTTTTAATAATAAAAAACAATTCATAACAATAATATTCCAAATATTAATGTTATATATTAATATGAATGCTATTTATATTAATAAACGAACTATTAAAAGTAATAATAGAGATAAATTATTATAAAAGAAAAATAACCTACTTTTGACACTTGATATAGTAATTATGCAAGATTTTATGCCAAAAAATATAAATGCAACCTATTTGAATTGTATTTACAAAAATAAAATAAGAGAAATTACAAATATTCTTAATTTTACATGGAAAATAGGATTTATAGAGAATTATAACAAAAAAAGTTAAACAATTGGAGAAATAACGTCTATATTGAGGATTATAATAAAGATTAACTTTGGTATTTGATAATATAGAAGATTTATATATAAAGAATAAAGATTTTACCTTTTTGTTTAGTGTTTTATGGTTTTTGATTTGTCTGAGGGGGAAATAGAGTAAAAAAGAGCTCTATTTATACTAAATTCCACCCTTCTAGAGTCTAAAAGGCTTCTAGTAGATGCAGACTGATGGTATTCACTGGAAGTTATAGTTAGTTTAAGGTTTAGTCGTGATCACATTATAATCAAACCATCCTATCTCATTATTATGCCATTATTTAGAGTTATCATCATACCTCTAGGTTTTATGACATCATAGGCTTGGAAGAAGACTAAAATTTGTAGATTTCTTAGTATTAATCATAATCTAACAGTATTAACCAGTTGTATCACTCATATGACTCTTAAACATGAATTAAGATTACAGTAAGTGATCATAAATGATCAATTTTAAGCTTAAACTTTGATCATTGATAACCTTGAAGTCATACATGCTAAAGAAATTAAGAGAGTGAATTCTAATATATTAGCATTTTTTTTATTATATTTCCAAGAGAATTTTATAACATCATCAAAACTCTATTTTTGATGATTTTTCTTGTAACTCATCTCTTCTGTCAAAATTTACTATTTTAAACTTCAAACCATGATTTCAGGGGGTCGTACCTTTAATATTATGATAGAAAATACATCATTATTCACGTAAAAGCTAAGAGAACCTCAATATATACTTTATTTTAAGCTTGAATCACTTTCAGAACAAAGTGGTCAACAGATCTAGCAATTTTGTTCAATAAACCCTTACAAGTTATAACCTTGTTTGTAGCTTGTCAAATAAAGTTCATATCTGTATTGTTACAGTAATTATGTTCTAAATTTATTTTTGGTTTAACTATCTATAATGTATATTTTAGGAGATATTAGCTGAAAACCATGAATGTATGCACTGATCATAAAAGTGCTTATATTCAGCTTAATTCCTTAAGTATTAACTTTAGAGAAATGACATAACATTTTTTATGTGTAATTTATCTTGGGGAATCCAATGGTTCAATTTTTTTCAATTTTTTTTCATTGGCTTCTGAGATAAATAAGAATTTATGTCTTTTTATGGTATTTTTACTTATTACTCATTAAGTATTGACTTTACAGATATGCCATAGAAATGATATATGTGTGTTTTATCATGAAGCATCTAATGGTGTAACTTATTTCACATGTTTATTGCTCATATTCCAAGTTAATTCAGCATTTATGCTTTTTTATGGTATTTTTGCTTATTTTAAGATACTTATTGTATAGTTTTCTGGTGACCTTTTTGGATATGCCGTCATATCAAAAAGGCTCACAAAGATACATATTGGGTCAGGTTTATTCTGAAATTGTGTTGGTAAAAGATATCTTGACAAAATCTGTACCAATTGGGAAGAATAACTAATGGCAATTCAAGGTATAAACTTCAGTAGTGCCAGGAACGGTATGCACACTTTGGGTATTTTTGAGGTGTCCATAATATTTCCTCACCCATCAGGAAGTATTAGACTGAAAATTAAATTCTTTTTTATAGAGAATTTCAGCTCATAACATTTTGTACTTTTAAAAGATTATTGCAATATCTATGGAATTGATATCAATAATAATAAGGACAGATATTTAACTATAGGTGAAAATAAAAGACAAAAGTTTCATTTTACTCTAGAGAAAACAAAAACAACTGTCATAAGACAAGTAAAAAATGGGAATAAGGAAAATTTGTGACTGAAAAATTGGTTGAAGCAAAAATCAACCTGGAATTGAAATTGGGGATGAAGAAAGAACTTAGTGGGATTTTATTCAAATTTAGAGAAGCCTTTTCCTCTGATAATGAACAACTAGGGGCTATTAAGGGCCATTAAGTGGACATTATGCTTAATGTGGAAAGACTTTATATTTTCCTATCAATAATACCAGCTTACCCAGATAGCCCTAGAGTTAGATAAGAATTTGAAGCTCATATTACTGAGCTGATGAAACTTGGAGCTCTTAGAAAGGCTGGACACAATGAGGAAGTAGAAGCTACATCCCCCATAACAATTACTTGTCATAATGAAATATCACCAATGGTTGGTGACTTTAGAAAATCAAATACCTATACTATTACAGATGGATATCCAATTCCTATAATTAATTAAGCTTTGACTCAATTATCAAAAGCAATATTAATTAGTTCTATGGATGAAATTAAAGGTTTACATCAGAATTTTGTGGAAGCTCAAGATAGGAAATTATTGAGGATAATATCTCATTGTCATATCTATGGATATTTGAGGATGCCTTTTGGAATAAAATATGCACCATCCAATTATTGAAAAAGGGTTAATACCATTTTCCCACATGAATTATCACTTTGATGGTTAATAATTCAGATTTATTACAGTATCATTTTTTCAGAAACTTTCAATTTCATTTAGAGAAATATTTGTTAGTACTCAGGGAAATTCTTCAAATAAACATGAAAATATGTCTTAAAAATTCAATTTTAGGTTTCAGGGGCCAAAATCTCTGGGACAGTTAGCTTCAGTACTGAGGCTTGGTGTTGAAAAATCCAAAGTGTCTTCAGTCTCATTGAAACAAATTAACCCCAAAATAAAAGAAATTATGTCATTTCTTGAGATTTCTAGTTCCTACAACAATAAAATTAAATATTTTTCAATCCATGCCAGATTATTGTACAGAATGTTTGATCAACATACTGTCTTTGAAATGAAACAAGAACGGATTCAGGAATATGAAAAAACAAGCATTACTCAACCAATGCACCATGATTATTCATTCCATATTGGAAACTTTCTCTCAAGATATATATTAAAATATGTGGTGAAGATCTAGGGGAAGTTCTTCATAAAATTAGAATTGTCAATGACAAGCCTCATGAAGGTCAAGTTTGTTTTATTGCAAGAAAAATAAACTGTACTGAGGCTAGATTTGGAGCCTTTCAGATGGAGTGACTGTGCCTTGTGTGGGCTTTGAAAAAACTTAATTAGTGTGTTTGAGGTAATTACTGGTTTTAATTCCATAAAGACACTTCTTAAAATAAAAGCCCTCAATATACACATTTTGAGATGGTAGATTGCTATACAGGAGTATAGGGGAAATACTACCATAGTATATAAATCTGGAAATATTGACAAAAGTTCTTATGGATTAAGTAGATGTGAATTAAAAAATACAACTGAGAATCTTGCCTACATTTCCAACAATGCAGAAACCCAGATTCAAATTGAGGGCATAAACATCACCGATGTAGGAACAGAATTTTTTGATGAAGTTAGAGAAAGCTATCAGCAAGACAAGAATTGTGATATCAATACTTCTCTGCTTGGAAAAGATTGAAAAGTTACAGCTTGAGATTATTCTTTGGATAGTTTATGAAAAACATAATATGATAATGGAATATTTTATTTATTTGATGGTATTGCTGATCATACATCAAACACACATGTGTGATGGTATTTAATAGTAGAATGTTATTTGAACCATACTGCTAGAGTGCAATTAGATAATTTATTATGGACATCTGTCTGAAGAAAGAACATTGGAAAGAATCAAAACATGTGCTGGGTGGCCATATTGCAGAAAAGATGTCATTGAGTACTGTCACAGTTGTGACAGCTCTCTAAAGGCCAATAAAGCTACTGGTAAAAAGATTTGTTTCATGGTTCATATCCAAGAAACAAGTACCCTGTGGAAAGTGGTTCACACTGATTGGGTTACCTTCAACCTGGTGGTGGGAAAAGCTACAATGCATGTATTGCCATTGTGAACAGATATAGAAACAATCCAATACTTTCACCATGTCATACAGATGATACAGCTATGGATATAGCTATTACAATTTGAAACAGCGCTATATCTCATACTGGTCTATTTAAAAATATCATTAGGAATAGAGATTCAAAATTTATTGCAGAATTATGGAAAAATCTATATATTGTTTTGAGGCATTAAATTATCATTCTCAATAGCTTATCATCCATACACTGATGGATTAGGTGAAGGAATGATTTATAACCTTGAAGACATGATCAGAAGAATTTGTGCTCATGGCCTGGATTCTGAGGATTCTGATGGATTTATTCATGGCTGATGCACACTTATACCCACATTGGAATTAGACTAAAAGACATCCATCTATTCTTCAACAGGAAAAACTCCTTTGATGTTGGAAAAAGAATGGAAACACAAACTTCCAGATGATAATTTCAAAAAAGACTTGATAGATAATCATCTAAATTCTTGATCAAGTAAGAGATCATGAAAAACAAAGAACAACTGATTCCTTTGACTATGCTAAACAAAAATGGGACAGAAGTCATAAGAACCCAGAGCTCAAAGTAGGGGACTTAATATTGGTTTCAAAATTGAACATTCAGAATATTAATGGTCCAAAGAGACTGAAATTTACTTTCCAGAACCATTTATTATTAAATAACTCCATGAGACAAATGCAGTCCAAGTAGAAGCTACAGGGGAGTTGGAAAATAAACATCAAATTTTTTCTGTTAGCTTAGTAAAGAATTATACTTCAAGCAATAAGGAACTACTACCTTTGAGAAATGAAATACCCTTATAAGTACCACCACTTGACAAAATTGAAGATAAAAATCTACTTAAAATCTACAAAGAAATAGTCAGGTACAGGAACCCACAACATGAAGAAGAGTGGCTTTCTGCAAATAAAATACCAGATTCCCACAGGTTTCCCTGAAGATTTAGACATGAGAGGAGACCCATCCCTCAATAAAATCTAGATTGTGTTCTTTAAATGCTTGAAAATAGTTAGTGGGGAGGTTGGACAGTGGATTATACCCCCTCAATTAAGTTATGGTTATAATATTCAATGAATTGTTGTAGTAAAATTCCTTCTGGTGGTAAGGAATTTGATCTGGTGAAGTATGTATGAAATACCCATAAGGCCCCAAATAGTATTTTATAAATTTGATTCAGTCAAAAATTAGATTGTAAAATTTTTTTACAATACAAAATGGTAAATAATGACTATAAGATTTTTTTTGCTAAATAAATTTATAATTATTCTGTTATTCCTTGGTCTCTAAACCAAAAATTACCTAGGGTAGACCCATAGGGAATTATACCAAAAGGTGGTTATTTTAGCCTTTATTGAAATATATAAGAATTTAACAGTACATTTATACAATTTAACCAAGATTGGTTAATTTAAAGCTTGAATTTGAAGCTAGATAGGTTGTACACAGAATTACAAAAATCATATTAAAATTAAGGTATTGTGCCTATTTTCTGAATTGGGTAAGGATTTTCCATAAGGCTGTAAATCATGCACGAGCTTAATTTAATAAATAAATTTTTCAAAGACAAAAAAACAGTGGGAAAAAGGAAAAATTGGCTAAAGGTTCTAGGGTACCCATCCTTTGAGATTTTTAAGAGTCCAAATGAGGTTGTCCCCCAGTATTGAAGTATTTTCAACCTTATTTAAAATTTATGATTAGACTATCAATGAGAATTAAAGTTCAAAGAGGTTTATCCCTTATTTGGACAGGAATCAAAAGCTGCAAAAGGGCTAATGCCTTCATAAAGGCTTGTGATCAAGGTTTTACGAACTTTGATAGCTTAATAAGTTTTGAATAAGCTTAAATAGTCTTAAGATTAGAATAAGCAACATAAAAAACTTATCAGAAGTTATGGTTTGGTGTATATTGCTATTTTTATGTGGAAAAAACCAATCACCTCAAAAATTCATCAAAAATTTATTTCTAAATGGATTTACTTGTTATTTTCACACAGCTCAACATTTAATATTATCTGGGTATAGATTGAAATTTAAGTAGCTCTTATAACTGAGATTTGTTGGTAGTTAGCCTTGAAAACATCTCTTTTAATTATTCTGAAAATAAATTGACATTTCTTTAAAAATTGATTAAAAATATTTTTAAGAGATTTTTTCTTTAAGGTTTCTTTTTAAAATATTCATATTATGCCTTCAAAAAGAACAGATTTTTTTTAATATTTAAACTTAAAAACAATGAGAATAAATGTAGCCTAAAGTTACTTGGAGTTAAGAATAACAAATGGAACTTAAATTGTAATTAAAAATTAACATTCATTGTTTTTCCTCATCAATAAGTACAATCAATTGTCCAAAAAATATTTTTTTGAAAAAAAGCCTTCTCTTTTTATAAATATTTCTTCATTGTTTCATTATTTATAGTTGATTTCTATAAATAGAGAAGTTAAATGGTATAATTTGGTTATATTTTTATAATATTTGATAATTACTCTATTTTTTAAAAGGGCAATATGACATAGATTTGTAACAATCCACTAATTCTCTGAAAATACCTTCAATATCATTTTTGATGTGTTTTTGACTTTTTCATATTACATGATAATTTATTCTGACCTGTTTTGGAATGAATTTGTCAAATAATAACTTACAAGTGAGGGTTTCATCAGTATTCAATATTTTTATAGAATCATTTTTATAATTATTCCTGAACAATTGCTTATAGCAATTTATTTATAAATTATATCTTATATTATTCTTAACTTGGTTCTATCCATACAATCTGTATATTGCTCTCTCTTATAGATCTCTTATATTCATATTATGATTATTGTCAGTTATGCTTATTGATAATAGAATAATTTTATTCCTTATATAGTTGATATGATTATTATTATTAAAAGCTTCAATAATGTAAGATGTGACTATGAAACTGATGACAATATTACTATCAATCAACAGTACTATGTCTGTTCTTATGAAATATAATAATACAAAATTATTATAACCACAATTAAATCATTGAAGAATTATTTCTCACACGTGTTAAACACTACTAGTGATTTTAACAGTGAGCAGTAATTGTCTACAAGAATCAATTACAAGAAGATTTTAATAATAAAACTTCTTTTATTAAAATAATAAAATTATTTTAATATATAATTATCTTTTGTAAGAATAATTATAAATATAATTCTTGAAGAAAACTAATTATTCAGAGAAAAACTTTAAGAATTAAGAGTAAATCACTCACTAATATTTCAAAGAGCTTATTGAAAGATGAGATAGAGAGATTTGACATAGAATTGTGGAGTTAAAGGATCAAAAGGTATTTATAACAGTATTACAACAATATATAGTTGGATTATATGATTTCACGTCTTTCTGATTGATTCTGAAAGATTCAAAATACTTAAGAATAGCTTTAACTAATACTTACTTGTTGGTAATAATCATTTAAATGATAATAAGATGATTATGTGGAAAAACAGCAAGAAGAGGCCTCTTTTAAGTCAACAACATCTGACAGAGGCGTTCCATGGAGCAAACTGAAAAACCAGTGAGTGAGAAAACAATAAACCCTTTTGGATTATTGATTGCATCATCTGTTGTCATGTAAGATTATCATAATTACTTAATTGATGCTTTTACGTGACTAACAACCCCAATATGGTTAAGAATAAAAGGAGTAACATCTGTAAATCTTCTTTTATTCCAACATAATCATTGATTTCTCAAATTTATCAATGTTATTGCCAATTTTATCACAGGTTGTAATTACTGTGAATTTTTGAAGATTCCGTGTTTCACGTAGAATAGTCAAAAATGGACTGTAAGTAAACCTTTTAATTTTACTAGTAAAACTGTGATTCCTTTTGGTTGTACCATAGATAATGCAGTTCTACATTGGTCCTGAAGGTTTAGAAAGATTCATTAAGAATTGTATTTTTAATGAATTTTTGAAGTTTTTACCTCATTTCTATGTAGAATTGCAAATATCAGTGTTTAACTGGTTGCTATGAGGTAGATCAATGGATACAAGTCCAAAAAGGGTTTTAATTACTCTTTTGGGGTTTATTCATTGAAAATCATTAAGAATTGACATGGTTACAGGAGTATAAGTAGCTTTTTACCTCCTTGGCACGTCAAAATAGCAGGTTATTTGCTATTTTCTTAAGTTTTACTGTAGTTGTAACATGGTAACCAAGTTCCCAAAAGGTTTTAGTTTACCAATTAGGCCAAGATCAGCCATGGATCCAAGCTTTGGAGCTGTCCATGCCTCTGAGGCCTCAGAAGTTGGGTACCCTGGCTCTCTTTGATGTCTTTTGTCCCCCTTGCCTATTTTTCACATCAAAATAGAAATTTAAGCTTGAAGTGAGATATCCACTATGGGTGTACCAAAAGTCCATGTAAGAATGCCATGATATTAAGTGCTCAAAACATGCATAACACTATTATCAGTGTATATGTAACATGGGACTTCTCACATTCCCATTTTTTTGGCATGAAATTAAGAAAAACAAAAATTTTCAAGGATCTTTTATATGGTATTGATGATGTGGTATTGAAGTATTTTCCATTTTACCACCTCAAAGAGTTAATTTGAGCTTATTCAATCTATGGAGCTACCCTAGGTGATTTTTTGTGTAGAATCCAAATCAGGCCTTAAATCCATGGACTTACTTACTCAATAAAAAGGTATTCATCTTTTCTGAAATCAAAAATGATGAATTTTGGATATATGCATGACTTATGAGTTATTCATAATTCAAAATTTTTTTTTAAATTAATTGTGGCCTATTTGGGTATGTAAAATATACCTCAAGGCTCACAAATAATATCAGATCTTATATATACTTTTGATTAATATCAACCATAATTATATTTATATTTGTGGTTTTAATATTCAACTATCTTTTATGTAAATTTAGGGAAAGTAATAGCACTCTTAATCATAGGTATTGTTACTAAGACCTTCATATATAAGCCTTACAGATGTATTTCATCCTCTTTTGGGTGACTACTTTTACTTCAGGAGGGGAAAAATAAAAGTGTGCCGAGGTGCTCCTTCTATGTCACTTTTGGTACCATGTTTTCTTCATGTAGAACTTTTCTTTTTGTGTTTAGGTATTTATCCACATCTTCATTTTGTAGGTGGGTTCATTTTATGAGTGAGATTGCACCATTTCTTGTAATATTGCACTACATTCAAAAATTTCTTCTAGGATACAGGGTTAAGGCATTTTTGACAGAGGATGAATTTGAATATGATACCCTATGTCTAAGTCATTTCAATGAATTAGTAAGCTTACACAGAAATGAGGTATTAATTGTTTTGAGTAAAATTAATGAGATTTCCACATGACTGAATCTTTGCACTATATATTTGTGGGATTATTCTTTTTGATTCTCTTACGCTATATAAGACTTTGATTGGTTTTAAATATTTTTTATTAATGACTACAATATCTGAATAATTAAAATATTTGTGGAATTTTCTTAAAGAAAATTAATTTTTAATACTTCCATGCTATTCTTGAGAAATGAAACCTTAATTGTAGAAATAATCCATGAAGTTTAATTTTTTTAAAACAAATTTTCATTTTATTTCCTGGGTTGATAGTATTTTTATGGAGATGAAGTTATTTTAGTGATGCAAAACTATCATTTTATGTAATCCACTGTTTTCCTGCTAGTTAAATGTATGAAGACAATATTTTGAATTCTGTAGCAATATTATATTCCAATTTGCTTGAATTTTCATAGTATGAGCTTTATTTTTATCCACATGTATCATTTTGAGCTACTTTATTTACATTTTTAGCTCTGGATATGTATTATGAGGCTTACTTTTTCACTTCATTTTCCATTTTCAAACTTTTCTTGAGGATAAATATGGCTCATTTGGCTATTTGTTATTTTAAAGGTTTCAATTTCTTGATAATTGTGGTTTCTATTCTTGTAATTTTTGGTTTGCCTCCTTTTTTGACTTAGGTCTGCTTGAGACCATTGCAAAAAAGTATGGAATTTGATATTAATTTATTCAATTTTCTTTGATTGCTTTGTTTTTAAATATATCTGGAATTAAAATTTATGGTAATCAAGATACAAATGTTGCCAATTTGTATTATGATTCTTATACTTATATAGTATTCTCTATAAATAAATATTAATAATCTCTAACTTAGCCTTCTATTCAATAATAATGGTTGCTATTAAAATCTTTCTCTAATAAATATAAATCATGGAAGTTCTGCTTTGAAGATATAGAGAAGAAAATGGTTGAATATAAATGACACACCAGTTTTTGGAAGAAACTATACAAATTGTGGTAACTGAATAAGAGTACTTATAAGAGAGATTTTTGTAAAGAATATTGAGGTGGCTTACTTTATTGAGACAATCACAAGGGAATTTTTGTAGCAAATGGGATTCTGGACCAATAAAAATAAGAATATATATTTATTTCTTCTCCTAAGTCTCATGTAGGAACACAAAAGATACCATTCTTAAATAACTTGGAAGTACAGATTCCATTTCAATTTTCTTCTTGATTCCTTGGACTCAACTGGAGTTTGACCCCCTTCAGATTAAAGAAAAAAAATTCTTTCCCAATACTCAATTTACTTTCCAGTTTTATGGATTATATACCTATAAATATTCATTAATTTGGAAAAGAACTTACTTTTAATCCATAAAATGATTCCACAAAAATAGAGAAAGCAATTTTTTCATGTATTAGCTTTCAATATGTGATACTAAATTTAGTACTTAATGATTAGATTGTTGTAGATGATTGATCCGAGCCTCTATATTGGGTGTTTACTTAGTAACCATATAAATTACATATTTTGGAAAATAAGATGAATCAAAATCTTCAAGAGATATAATAAATCAACCTTTCATTCTGTAAATGGAGGTATTTTTGCTTAGGAGGTGTGTAAATATTATTTTTCTAGCTTCAAGAAACTATCATTGAAATTTGGAATTGTCAGCCTGTGACTCAAAACCAGAGCACAAGCATGACTGCCAAATTACCATAAACCAATGGTAGAGAAAAATACCACCAAAACATGGAGCTGAGCCAAAAAGTGCTCAAAAGATATCAAAAGAAAGAGGAAACTCACCTCCTTCCAAATATACAAGTCCCATCATCATAGGACAAATAATAACAAAGTTATTCCTGCTCAAAGTTGCTGCTGAGCATAAACCTTAATTTTTACCTCTCATCTGAAATCCAGAGGAAGAGGCTCAACCCCAGCAAATGGGTATTCAAATTGAAGCTTCAAGTCAGGGCTATCCAATGGTACAAGCCAAATTGAGGTAACACCAAAATTACAAAGGTTATGGCCAAAATAAGGTCAAATAAGGGTGGCCAAATTATTAACCTCTCATCTAGCTTCTACAGTTTTAGTGTGAAATACTTAAAGTGGGGTCTTTTGGGAAGAGCACAATCAGGGCTCTCTGATGGCTCCATCCATTTACTCATATCACATCTAGAACAAAAGCTATGGGGAAAACAAGTTCTATACAGATTTTGAGATAATCATATATCTGGATAACTAAAATTGAACATGGCATAACCTTGCCATATTTAATTTTAACAATGTAAATTGAGGTACCATTGTGTATAGCTCATATAGGGCTACACAATGAACTAACTTTGAGCTCAATATCTTTAAAACCGACAAAGGTATAGCAGTTTTAAGGTCAAAGTCCCATATTTGGACCAATACATCTCCACTGTGGGATAATATACCATAACTATGATTATGGGTTGTCAAATAGACAAATAAGCCTGTTTATACTTCAATACCTCATATTTAATTCAAATACAGGGGTCCATACAGGTTCTGTACAGCTTCTGATGTGCCACAAGCCCCAGAACACACCTGTAAACTCCATTGGTGAACCCTTTCACCATTTATAGGGTAAAAATGATAACTTGTGGCTCTAAAACCACATTTCCACCCAATACCAGTCTTTATTGAGTGTGTAGAGCCACGAACCAGCCCACAGTAGTGAAATGTTTTACTCTGTGGTCATTTTCAGAGGTAAACAACCTCCCACTACCCCAGAAAAAGATAAAAGGAGGCCTTTCCTCACCAGAAGGCCAATCCATCATCCTGTTGTTAGTATTCTTATGTGGTATAGCTTCTTAAAGAAGTGGTAACCTTAGAATTAAACAGGTATAGCTATAACTGTAATTATTGTAGGGTTTATTATTGTAAACCAACTGGTAAACACTGCACCCAGGGCTATCAATAGCACTCACCATCACTAAGTTCTTTTAGTATATCCCTTTTAACCATCTACTCATTCAATTCTCATCATTATTTTTTGTGTCACACTCACAGGTATAGCTATTTATATCATTGTACAGCTATATCATAGAGACACCCTGACAGGAATCCATATATATTCCTAATGAGTGAAGCTTACTTATTTCTCTTCAAATCTTTAAATAAAGTAGCATGAGCTTTCTTTATAAATCATTAATAAATTTAATCAATAAATTGGTGAAAGTCATTTGATTTCACCTGCAAGATTAAAACTAAAGAGGTATTTAAAACATTTAGAAATTATCATTAAGATTTAAGTAATGCTGTTGAAAAAAGTCAATCTCCAATCTAATATTTAAAATTATATACTATTTGAAGAAATAAGAAAGCTATAAGATTCATTCATTAAAGACTATAGCATAATAATTTAAATGTATATTATCAAAATTACACAATGGAAGCAGTTTTCCAGGTTTATGAATGTAATATTCTGAGAAATTGGCCAAGAAGTAATTGATTATTACCTTTTTATCTCTGACTATAAGAATTTAAAATATATAATTTGACTTATAGGTTAAATGAGCTCAAAAAAGAAATATCTCATTTGATAGATAATTAAATAAGATTCATAATAGAAGAAAGAATATTATAATATTTAATAAGAGGTAAACTAAAAAAGCTACAAGTATCATTGGGTATATATTAAGATTGAATTATACATCAAATGATATTTAAAATTTATAATAAAGAATAAAAACTGAAAGACCTAAGTATAAAAAAATAGCTAAATAAAATGAAACAATACTTTTTACAATAATCATTGAAATGGACCTTCCTGAATGAAATTCGTTTTTTTAGTTCAGAATTTGGTAAAAAAATTATAGAGAAAAATTTTTTTATCTCTCAAAACTTTATAAGGAATGAAGTCTACCAAGGAAATATTTCTTGTATATTTGTGGGGGGTAAATGAAAAAATAAGATCAAGTGATAATCATGTTCAATCTTTATTTAAAATATTTGAGTCACTTTTTCTGAGCTGAAATTTGTAAAAATATGAGCTCCTTTATATCTATAAATCGTGAAAGTAATTTATAAATTGTCAAGTGATTTATATACACCCCAATACAGCTTATTAAGACAGTTGAATCCCATATTTTATACCTGCGATTCCAGACAGAGAAATAGAATGGAATACACATACCCTAAATAATGGCACTCAATACAGATCCTGGTATGGTGGGCATGAAACTCGCAAAGGAAGTTTTAAGAGGAGGCATTATCTTTTCTGGGAATATTTTATTCTATTTGATAATGAACAAGAACTATCCAATTCTTATTTTTTTAGTTTTTACTGAGTATTGACCAAGCCAAAACCTTATATTCACCTGTCATCCAAAGTTTTCATTTCAATTGAGAGTTCAATGAGACTTTCCTAATCTTTAAATCTCTCAGTGAGAGATTTCAAATTATAAAAAAGTATTATTTAAGCACCTCTCAAAAAGTCTTTTTCAGCTTGTCACCTTCAAATTGAAGAAAGCCCTTATAAAATACAAGATAACTTGTAAAGACCCCATAAAAAAGCACAATATTTCAGAAAGCTAATATTTACTATTTATTCTAACATCTTGATATATCTTTATCTCATAAAATTACAAATATATCTTACTTGAAAATATTCAGCCAAGAAATACAGAATCAATCAAGTCAAAAGCCCCTGTAAATCTGTCATACTTGATACAAGTCAAATAATTAGTGGTACCAAATTGAAGATTGTATCAATACCTCCATTTAAATCCCTTTGTATCTTTAATTTGATCAAAAATGATAAGTATAACTTTCCTGTAAGTTATTCTATGCGTAATATAGAGCTTCTTGATATATTGAAAACTTGAAACCCTTGTACTGTCTTCCTGTGAAGATAGAGAAAGACAT
Source organism: Austropuccinia psidii (assembly GCA_023105745.1). Lineage (NCBI taxonomy): Eukaryota > Fungi > Basidiomycota > Pucciniomycetes > Pucciniales > Sphaerophragmiaceae > Austropuccinia > Austropuccinia psidii. The sequence goes on along the minus strand of JALGQZ010000003.1, from coordinate 63,541,902 downwards.
ACAGAATAAATAACAAAAGGAATCATAAAAACCTAAATTTGTATATAGTTTTCTCATTTTATATCAATTAATTGTCTGGAATGTATTTCCTGGAAAATTTCCAAATAATAGTTTGGTGTAGAAGATTGGTGGAAAGCTGTAAACCTTCAATGACTAAATTAAAGGTGTATGTAGACTTAAATACACATAATATGGCTAGAAAGCGCCAAAAAGGTTCCTTTTATACTTATTATCACTTTTCAGAAACATACCATGTATTCTGAATTGAACTGTGACAAGGGTTCTCCAAGTATGGGTCAAAATTGTATTCCAACTCTGCACTTTATCAGGTTTTGGAGCCATAAATGGTTCATATTTAGAGCATGGAGGATCTCCTCTAATACCTGGAATAGATAGAAAAATATCCTTCCTCACTTGAAAGGCTACAAATCCCATTATGATATTATTCCTTTTTGGTAAAACTGTCTCAAAAAATTGTACACTTAGAATTATATGATATTGTCAGCCTGTGACTCAAAACCAGAGCACAAGCATAACAGCCAAATACCATAAATCAATTGTATAGCCAAGATACCACCAAAACATGGAACTGAGAAAAATAAGCTCAAATGGTATCAAACAAATGATGAAACTCACTGATTTCCAAATATGCAAGTCCCATCACCATAGGACAAAGAATAACAAAGTTATTCCTGAGCATAAACTTAATTTTCACCTCTCATCTGAAATCCAGAGGAAGAGGATTAACCCCAGCAATTGGGTATTCAAATAGAAGCTCCAAGTCAGGGCTATCCAATGGTACCAGCCAAAATGAGCTAGCACCAGTATTACAGAAGTTATGGCCAAATTCAGGCCAAATAAGGGTGAATAAAATATTCACCTCTTGTCAAACTTCTACAGGTTTGGTGTGAGATACCTAAAGCGGGGTAGTTTTGGAAAAAGCACAATAAGGGATATCTGATGGTTCCATTAATTTCCCCATATATTATCTAGAACAAAGGCTATAAGGAAAACAAGCCCAATACAGCTTTTTGCCTAAAGAACACATATGTACAAAGCTCTTGTACATGCCATAACTTTGCCATATTTAATTGTAGCCATATCAATTGAAGTACCATTGTGTAGAACGCATACAGGGCTACATACTGAACCAATTTTGAGGTTGATCTCACAAAATCTGACAAAGCTATGGCTGTTTTAAGGTCAAAATCCCACAGTTTGACCAATACAGCCTTACCATGGGATAATATCCCATAACCATGATTATGAGGTGTCAAACAGACACAGAAGCTTGTTTTTACTTCAATAGCTCATAGTTCATTCAATACTGGGGTCCCATACAGGTTCTGTACAGCATTCTCTGCATCATACATGTCAAAACCAGGCTGTGTGGTCCCCAGATGAAAATGTTTTCCCTGTATTCGTGAAAACTCCCCAGATGTGGTTTCAAAACCACATCTGATCCCAATACACGCTATACAGGCCTTTTTCAAACCACAAGACTGTCCTTGAGAGTGAAAAATCCTCACTTCCTCTATGTGAGAAGGTATAGCAGCCTTTTCACCCCATTTCAGGATAAAAGGAGGCCTTTTCACTTCCAGAAAAGGAATCCCCATCCTTCTCTTAAATTGCTACGTAGTAAAATTGTAAAAAAAAGTCTTACTCTTGGAAATAATCAGGTCATACTTTGAACTTAATTATTGTAGCTCTTATTATAGTAATCCAACTGGTAAGACTGCACCCAGCGCACAACACCACTATATTGTTATAGTAAAGCCCCTATTATCTTATTCTAAACCCTTATTATCCTCAATAAAACTTTTTATATACCATTTTCACCGCATCACAGTCATAGTTAAATCTTTTAAGTACAATTATGCACCTTTATCATAGACTCAGCCTGACATTTTGGGGGCCTGGCCATGTTTCTTTTAACTTTTTGGGCCTTATAAGTGAGTTTTTTCTCTTATTTTCTCTATTCTGACAAATTGTTTTATCTTTTTAGGTGTAATTTTCAATAAAAATATATAAGATATATATATCTTATATATATTTTTACAGTGATATATGTCATATACAACGTTTAGTTATCTTCATTAAATCATATTGTGGCCTGGTTGATTATAATTTAATCACCACAATAACCCTTATTTTTGGCATGTTTTACATATAAAAACCCTTTGAGCCTTTAATAGAAGTCCTTTTTTTCAATTAATATAAGGAGACCTCTTACCGTAAAGCCAACAGTTGAGGCGTGGTTGGGTGTATTGTTGATTCAATTACCCTCTTACAATAGCACTTTTATCAGATTATACTTGCTAATTGAAAGTTACTCTGTGAGATACTGGAATACAAACAGTATACCAGATATCTGTAAGCTGTATTTCTGACATGAAATTGCTAATTAAAGTACACTGTCATTATACAAGGGCATATTGTAGTAACATACAAGCCCAGAGGCCATTCTTAGACATGCAAACAGCATTCTAAGAAGTCTTAACTGACATTAAGCCCTCTTTTCCTGTTTGATCCAGTGGAAGAAAACTACATACCACTTCAGACCCAGTCACAGGCCAACACACCAATGACACCCTCAGAACCAGAGAGCAGCAAAGGCAAAGGAAAGAGGCACAGTGAAGGCCTGATTACATCAAAGAAGTGGACCCCCATTGACACTCAGAGGAATAGAAAACCACAAAACTCTGCTTCAATACAAGGTAAACCAACATTAACCACTTGTACAGGTAAAAGTACCATAATTAACCCAGTTGTAACCTCTGAAGGTAAATTGCCAAAATCAGCAGACAACAAGTTTGTACAAAGCCCAGTCACAGGTAAATACCCTAAGAACATAAAGGTTTTGACGGCTTGCAAACACTGATTTGTCACCTGTACACTTTGGAAACCTTGGCTTCCAAAGGAACCAACCAGAGGACAGAGAAGGCTGGTCCAGAACCAGAAGACCTGGAAGAGGACACCTTGGACACAGTAGTGGATGGAAAGACACTGAGGGAAATAATACACACCCTGAAATTCACTTTCCAATTCAACAGGAACCTCAAACAAGAGGACTGGAAAGACCTGGATCAAGTTCTTCAGCTCCACCAACTCCTCAAAGATTGCTTTCAATGGAGCATGGACAACAAGAGGTTCAACCTGAAATCTCACTGGGAAGAGCTTGGAGAAAGTTTCCAGAAGATTTGTCCCAAAGAGATAGACTTCAGAGACCTTATGGTGATCACCAAAGGTTGGAATCCCACCAGGTAGTTCAGACTCCTGGAGGTGAGAGCAAACAGGATAAGGGAGAATCAAGACACCATCCAAGCTATAGAAGAACAGCTGACCCAGACAGGGGATACTCAGATTCTTTCAGGCTCACAAGGAGCAGGCCAAATCAGCTCTCCAGTGGCTTCACACCATTAAGAAACCAACAGATCAGTGGCCAAGAGTCACCATTCTTCACAATCCCAGGAAGTTTCCAGGATAAGACAAGGATACAAGGGCAAAAAAAGACCACCTTCAGCCAGAGGAAGAGAGAGTCAGACCCAATGATCCAGAAGCTGTTGGATTTGGTGAAAGAAGTGCACAAAAACCAGAAGTAGTTGTAAATATCTTTAGAATCAGTAGTCCCATTAATAGAAACATTACCCCCACTCTGATTGATCATAATGTTGTCACACCTGAGAGTAACCTAAAAAGTGATTTACTGTGGTTACAAATGTCCCAATATGCTGAGCAAGCTCAAACCAGTTTGCAGAACTTGAAGAAAGCTATTAGAGGATGAAAATATTGAGAGCCTCCATGGACAAAATTGTTAAAAACCTTCAAGAAGGACATGCTCAATTGAGCAAAGCCTCTGAAGAAACCAACAAATGACTGAATCTAGTCTTTGAAGAACAAAACCACAGCCAAAGGGACAGGGATTGTCTGGATCAAGACATAAACAAACTGTTTAATGTCTACCTTAACATGAAGTGCCACCCACAAGGCCATTTTATGGATAATCCATATCCACAAGATTAGATCAAACCAGATTCCATGTTGATGAATAAGGAAAGATCTCCATCACAATACCAGGATGGAGATAATATGTCTGATTCAGAGAAGGAAGCCTTGAAACAGGTTCCTGAGGCCTCAAGCTGGCCCAAATTCTCTGGAACTAGGGAATATGATCATATGGAATTCATAGATTATATTGATGGACTCTTCATTAATGTACCAAGCATACCAGACTACTGGATTACTGCTAGACTTAATACAGCATTCAAAGGACATGCTAGTATATGGTACACAGAAATGAAAGAAATCCATGGAAGAAGAAACTGGCCATGGTGGAAGAGTCAAATAATTCAAAAGTACAGCAATGGTACCTGGATATGACAGAAGACCATGTCATTTGAAAATGATAAATACTCTGTGGACAAAGATCCATATGAGTGGTGTCTCAGACAGTCTAAAAGACTTAAAGCCATTGATACTCAAATGAACATTCAGATGAGGAATCACAAACACCTGAAAAAAATTCCAGGAGAACTAGAGCAAGCAGTGAAATGCAGATGCAGCCACAATTTCACTCTATATTACATTGCAAATACCTTACAAAATGTAAGGAAAAGAACTAATATAGGGAAATACACCCCATATAAAAGCAGCAGTTTCAAAGAGAAACAACCTTTCAGGGTGGAGCTTAAAGACAAACCCAGAGAAAGGGTGGAAGAAGTGGCAAAGAAGCAAAATTCTTGTCACAACTGTGGTTCAACAGACCATTATGCCAACAACTGTCCAAAGGCAAAGAAAAAAGTCTTTGCCATTGAAAAAGTCCAAGAGGAGGAATTCCCCACAGAGGATTCTGACTCAGACTCTATGGGTGATTCCATCAGAGAAAAATCTGATGATGACCAAGACCCAAGAGAGGAATTCCTAGTGGAATAACAAGAGGAAACCCCACTAGAAATCCAAGAAAAAAAGTTGGAAGCAGGCATGCCACAAGATACTGCCCACAAAAACTTGTGCAAACACACAGAAGATGGACAAAAATTCCTGGTTACAACAAACAAAGGAATGGCATACATACATGGAACAGCCACATAAATGACTGTTTGTATTGACAATTCTCAACATCCATTGATCATTGACAGTGGAGCACACTGCTCCATAGTGGCCAGAGGTTATCTGGACAACCACTTCCCAAACTGGGAAAAACAGATCTTTCCCACCAAGTCAAAGAACTTCAAGAGTGCATAAGGGAAGATTACTGCTGTTGGGACAATTATCAAAGAGATAGCTATACCCCATAGGAACGTTAGACTAAACCCAGAGTTTGTTGTGCTTGATGATGCCCACATCCAAGGGATTTTGTTGGGAAAATATTACCAGAGGATTTATGGAATAGATATTTACAATAGTAAAAACAGGCACACTACCATTGGTACCAACAAGAAAAAAGATTTTCACTTGATATATACCAAATATCTGCACAAGATCCTCTTGAAGAACTACTGAATGAATTCAGAGAGGGACAGTTTAGCACTACCCTCACCAGAAAACAGAAACTAAGTTTACTAAAAATGCTGAGAAAGAATAGACCAGCATTTTCCATTAGTGAAGAATCATTAGGCAAGATTAGAGGCCATGATATAGAACTATATCTGGATGTGGAAAGACCTTATCCACCCATGCTCAGGAGACCTCCTTACCCAGAAAGTCTGGAAACCAGGAAGGGAATTGAAAAACATATCAATGAACTCCTGGACATGGATGTCATCAGAAATATTGGACACAATGAAATAGTGGAAATCAACACTCCTTTCCTGATCACCTGGCATGATGGAAAGTCTAGGCTGTGTGGAGTTTTCAGAGCTCTGAATAACTACACCAAAGCTGACAGGTACCCTATACCCAGGATACCTCATGCATTAGAAAAACTGGCAAAAGCCAAATACATACCAAAATGGATTGTATGAAAGGCTTCTACCAGAATGGAGTTAAACCAAACTCCATGAGATTACTCAGAATCATATTTCATATGGGCATATATGAGTACACCAGGATGCCATTTGGCATCAAGAATGCACCAGCCCACTTCCAAAGGATGATGGACACCATATTTCAAGAATAAATACTGGAAGGCTGGATGGCAGTATATGTTTATGACATAATTATATACTCAGAGACATGGGAAGACCATATGCAATACATAGACAGAGTGCTAAGTAAATGCACACCCATAAATCTGGAAGTTTCACTCAAAAACTGGACTCAGGTCTTAGTCTGACAATTGATCACAAAAAAGTAGCAGCAGTACTGCACAAGCCAGTATCAATAAATATCAAATAGATTAAACCTTTCCTTGGGCTTGCTAGCTACTATAGAAACCACATCAAAATGTTTTCCTACATAACTAGTAGTTTATAAAAGTTATTTTCAAAAGATGTAGTTCTTTAAATTACCAAGGAAAGAAGGGATGCATATGAGAAGATCAAATATGAACTCACAAATGCACCTGTGCTCATTTTGCCTGACTTTGAACTATCATTAAAGCTATACATAGATACAGCATGTAGCCAAGGCTTAGGAGCAGCCCTTCACCAGAGACAAATTGTGGATGGTGAACCAAGAGAGTAAGTAATATGTTACATCTCTAGGAAATTGAAAGATTCAGAAGCCAGGTATGGGGCCACCCAGACTGAATGTCTATGCTTAGTCTGGGCTCTAGATAAACTCCATCATTATTTGGAGGGTGCAGTCTTTGAATTATACACAGACTGCACAGCGTTGAAGTCTATATTCAACATGAAGACTACCAATAGACACAGTATGAGGTGAAAATAGCCATCCAGGAGTATAGAGGGAATATGAACATCATATAAAAAGAGGGTTAAGGTCAACCAAATGCAGATGGCCTCAGCAGATGGCCACTGGATAATTTCAAAAGCAACCCAGCTCATGACCCTGACATAGCAGCTAAAATTCCTATTCATATCATGGAAATAGACCGCAAGAAAGACTTCATATTTTCTGATGGGAACCAGAAATTGGTACCCCAGACAGTGGAGAAATTGACTAAGAAGGAACAGAAACTCTCATGCTGGGAATAAGCTCCTCATAACTGCACAATGAATTCTTCAATGCGGTGATGAATACATATGCCAAACACAAACAATGTGGCATATTGTTGCCACTCCTTCAGCAAAAGTACAGGAGCCCAGAACTGGAATCCCAGTTAGAGGAACCCTGGTTGAGGGACTATAAGGACAATAAATTTTTCCTTCTAGATGGCCTGCTCTACCATAGAGAGAAGCACACTAGTGCACTCACAATAATATACAGAGACCATATATCTTTGATACTGCAGGAATGCCATGACTACCCCTGTATGGGACACATTAGTGAAGACAGGACAAAAGAAAGGGTGGCAAGCACTGCTTGGTGGCCCAAATGGGAACAAGAGTTGAGTGAATATATCAACACTTGTGAAAAATGCCAGAAGGCAAATATAAAACATGGGAAGAATTATGGGTTACTTCAACCCATAGAAGAACCCAAACACCCATGGGAGACCATCAACATGGACTGGGTTACAGGACTTGTCCCAGGAGGCAAAGAAAACTTCAATTCCTTCTTAATCATAGCTGATAGGTTTACCAAGAGTATGAGGTGCCTGCCATTTCACAAGGAGGACATAGCAATGGATACTGCTCTGTTATTCTGGAACAACATCATATCTACCTGTGGAGTCGCTAAGATCATCATCAGTGATAGGGACCCAAAGCTCACATCTGAATTTTGGACCAACCTCCATGACATGCTAGGTACTAAAATTTCTTTTTCTACAGCTAACCATCCACAAACAGATAGATTAGCTGAAAGTATGATCCAAACAATGGAGGAAATACTTAGAAGATTCTGTGCCTATGGCATGGAATATAAGGACCATAAAGGTTACACCCATGACTGGGTTACCCTTCTACCAGCAGTCCAGCTGGCTTATAACACAAGTCAGCACTCTACCACAGGAAAAAAACCTGCACTGGTAGAGAAAGGGTGGAATCCCCTATTTCCTGTGGATCACCTGAACAAAGATTTTCTGACCATCCATCCCACAGCCAAAGATTTCCATGAAATGTGGAAGAGGGCTTGTGACACAGCTACCAAATGCATATCTGGGGCAAGAGAATATAATAAGCAGAGGTGGGACAAATCACACATGGAACCTGACTTTAAAGAAGGCAACCAAGTGTTAGTGTCTACACTTAACTTTAATAATCTCAAAGGACACAAGAAAATGGGAGACTCATTTGTAGGGCCCTTCACTATCATTAAATTGATAGAAAAAAATGCAGTGGACGTAAAACTCACAGAGGAATTTTCCAGGAAACACCCAGTCTTTCCAGTGAGTTTAGTCAAGCCATACATCCAGACAGAGGAGGATAGATTCCACTCCAGGAAGGAGAACCCCACCCTACCAGAAATAGTGGGAGTGAAGGACTCCCTTGAACCTGTGAAGAAAATCATCAAGGCCAGGAAGATCAGACTTAATGGTAAGGATCAGAGACAATACTTAGTCAGATTCAAGAACCAGACAGCTGATAAGGACAAATGGTTGGCAGAAGATGCCATACCAGATGGGAACCTTTATTTAAGGAAATTCAGAGCCTCTGAGAGTACTGAAAAGTCTCATCAATGCGGAGCCTTTTTTAGAGGGAGGGTATGTAAGCCTGTGACTCAATACCAGAGCACAAGCATGACAGCCAAATACCATAAATCAATGGTATAGCCAAATTACCACCAAAACATGGAGCTGAGCCAAATAGGCTCAAAAGATATCCAAAGAAAGAGGAAACTCACTGATTTCCCAATATGCAAGTCCCATCATCATAGGACAAAGAATATTAAAGTTATTCCTGTTCAAAGTTATTTCTGAGCATAAACCTTAGTTTTCACCTCTCATCTGAAATACAGAGTAAGAGGCTTAACCCCATCAAATGGGTATTGAATATGAGGCTCTAAGTCAGGACTATCCAATGGTACCAGCCAAACTGAGCTAGCACCAGTATTACAGAAGTTATGGCAAAATTCAGGCCAAATAAGGGTGAATAAAATATTCACCTCTCATCTAACTTCTATAGTTTTAGTGTGAGATACCTAAAGTGGGGTATTTTTGGAAAGAGCACAATCATGTCTGTCTGATGGTTCCATTAATGTTTCCATATACCATGTAGAAGAAAAGTGATAAGGCAAACAAGCCCAATACATCTTTTTGCCTAAAACATGCATATGTACAAAACTCTTGTACATTGCATAACTTTGCCATATTTAATTATAGCCATAACAAATGAGGAACCATTGTGTAGAGCACATACAAAGCTACACACTGAACCAATTCTGAGGTTGATATCTCAAAAACTGACGAAGTTATGGCGGTTTTAAGGTCAAAATCCCACAGTTTGATCAATACAGCCTTACCATGGGATAATATCCCATACCATGACTATGAGGTGTCAAACAGATGAAAAAGCTTGTTTTCAATTCAATACCTCACAGTTAATTCAATACTGGGGTCCCATAAAGGTTCTGTACAGCATTCTATGCATGATACATGTTAAAATCAGCCTGTGTGGTCCCCAGATGAAATTTTTCACCTTGTATTGGTAAAAACTGCCCACATGTGGCTTCAAAACCACATCTTATCCCAATACACGCTATACAGGCCTTTTTCAAACCACAAGACTTTCCTTGAGAGTGAAAAATCGTCACTTCCTCTATATGAAAAGGTCTAGCAGCCTTTTCACCCCATTTCAGGATAAAAGGAGGCCTTTTTACTGCCAGAAAAGGAATTCCTACGTAGTACAACTGTCAAAAACAGTTATACTCTTGGAGATAATCAGTTTATACTTTGAATTTAAGTATTGTAGCTCTTATTATACTAATCCAACTGGTAAGACTGCAGCCAGGGCTTTCAACAGCACTCACCACCACTATATTATTATAGTAAAGCCCTTATTATCTTATTCTAAACCCTTATTATCCTCAATAAAAATTTTTATATACCATTTTCACTGTGTCACAGTCATAGCCAAAGCTTTGAAATACAATTATACACCTTTATCATAGACTCATCCTGACAGATATAGTTATAATTGTATATTTCATTATTTATTATGATTATAAAGGCTGGAAGCACTGCATTGAAGTCTCCAAATTGGAATCAAAATGACCAAATAGCACTTTTAAAGGGTTTACTAACAAGCTGAAGCCTTTTGAACATGTATGTCACAAAATTTGAAAGAGAAAATATTTTCTAGATACTACCTTCCACATACAAAAGTCCAATGAAATTTCCAGTGAATAAACCTGGATTATTTGAAAGAACAATTACTGTCACAAATGCTATTAGTAAAATTTAGAAATAAGTGGCAAGATAATAATTCCTCATATTACCTCAAGCACCACCAGAATTTTGGAATTTGTATCTTGGCTTTAGTATAATATCATAGGGTGATTTGATATGCTTCAATAAGTACTGGTTACTTGAGGATACTGATCCTTTTTTCAGGTTAATTTAGTAATACAATGAATTTGAAACTAGGTTTTAATAGATTTATTATTATTAAGAAACTTCACCATTTATGTGTAGAGCTACCTATAATAGATTCAAATTCACAAATTCACAATCAAGTTTGGGTGGACCTAACCTTACTGTAAGGTTTGTCTATGAAACTATTGATAATAGTAGAAAATATCAAGAGTACTATGATTTTCCTTAGTAGAAAATATAATAAAATTCATTATAACCACAAATTAATATGATCAGAAATAATTATTTCTTATTAAATAGCTTAATAATAAAAGAATTCTTAATAATCATAATACCTTATAATTATTCTATTTTTATTATTGTCACTGACAGTTATAATGATAAAAAATATAAAAGCTCTTAATGAGACAATTATATGTGGAAAATAATAATATTCATCCACTTACAAGTAGTATAGATACTATCTATAAAATAAATATCACACATACACTGTGTACACATAGCCTTATGAAGAAATTCTATATAAAAAAAGTGATACTAGATAAAAAAACATATAGAAATTTGGGAAAAACCTACTTATAGTATTTTTTCTAATACAATACATCAAAAAACATTTATATGATTGAATAATGTACATGAGTTAAAAACACACCAGAAATAAAATATTTTCTATGAGAAAATATGATTTCAAGAGTTTTAGAGGAATTTTGTGAATTTAAAAGATATTTCAAGACAACAATTTTATTAAATAAAATCAATTATTGGTGATTAAAACAATATAATCTAAGATCCATTATTTCAATTATCTATTTATAATTTATAAAGAATAAAATAACTTAAGAATTATCTTAATAATATAAGATTTTATATGGAATTAAATATCACATGTTTAAAATGTCTGATTGATTGAATGATGCTTGTGATGGACAAAAACAGTAACTTAAAGGCTTCCTTTATGCCCTCATAGCAGCTCTCATGATCAACCATGGATATAGAGGACGTTGAAACATCAAAGATGAAAAGATAAATGCTTAAAAATAAGGTCCTTAGCTTAAGATAAATTATTTTTCATTTAAATTTAGAGTTACCAATGTTATTCTTAAGTCCAAGTAGGTTTAATTCCATTTTGGGTTAACTATTCTGATTCTTAATATAAAATAATTTTATTTATATTCAGGTTAATCACATTAAGAGCTTAAGAATAAAATTCCAAGCTAAAATCTTTTTGAGCTGGATTTTAATTAATTTTTAAATAAATTTTAGGTTTCTTTAAGCATAGTCAAAACAGCTAATTTCAAGGATAATCAGAAAAGAATCCTGTTTCAAGAAATACTGAGAATTCAATTGATGCACAAATAGCATTGAATTTCAATCTTTGTGAAACTTTCAAGAAAATGCGTTCAGAATTGAATTTTTAATTAATGTTTTCAGTTACTTCTATTTTTGCATGTAAAATTGCAATACACACTAAACCTTAAATTTCAATGATGTTTCAATACTTATAGCTTTGAAATTTAAGCTCAATTAATATTTTACAGTTCTTAATATCTTTATTACAATTCTGAATATGGGGATTTACCCATTGGTAGCTTGTAAATCCTGTCCAAATTGGGATAAACCAGTTTATAATTTAATATTCAATGGAAGTCTAATATCAAAGTTTTAATAAGGTATAAAATCCTCCAATATTGTTGGAAAACCTTCTCTGGGCTCTTGAAGATCCCAAAATCTGGGTACCCTGGCACCTTTTTCCAGTTTTCCTTTGTCCCCCTTTTTGGGTAAATTTTTCCCTTTATTTATTTGAAGCCATAACATGGCTTTTAATCAAATTAAATTGAGAACACACAATATTTACATACTGTATGGCAAATCCTCAGCCAATTCAGTAAATAGACACCACACCCCAATTTTTACTTAATTTTTGTAAGCTCAAATAATTGTTATTCAACTTTAAATTTAAGAATAAACTTAGAGATTGAAGGATTTTAGTAAGAATTTTTAAAAAGTGCAATTTTACTGTGGTATTCTTAAATCTTGCAATAACTTCTAAAATGTCCATTTTTAGGTATAACACCCTATGTTAATTTTGGTGTAGAATCCAAAAATGAAATAATATTTGTATCTTTGTTCATCAAAAATGAAGTTATATTTTTTTGGTTTAAATTCATTTGACAAGTCAGTTTATGACTAAATCAAATTTCTAAAATCTTATTTGTGGCCTTATTGGTACTTCATACATAGCTCAAAAGCTCACACTTAGATAATTTTTTAGTATAAGAGTAACAATTATTAATTATCAAGTACTATTGATAGATATTTTTGGGCCATTTTTTGCATTCCTCAGCTATTGAAATCTCAGCTCCTGTTATGAATTGCATAACCATTCATTTCTCACATCAAGTAAGCTGTTATGGACCATAAAATTACCTCCTTAGACATCAATTTAAACATTCTTTGAATCAATTCTAAAGTAAATTTACTTTTAAAACTCACTTAGTTAAGGTTTCTGGAAAAAGCACATAAGCCCTTAGTGTTTTTACCAAGTTATGCCTAAAACATTTAGGTGACCCCACTTCCTATGAAAACTCCTCAGACAAAGTTTTGAAGAGTTCTTGAATTCGTTTGGGTTTTTGAGTTCCCAAACTGTTCCTGTGATTTTTTTCCCAAATTTCTCCAAATTGGCCAATTTGGAAAAATGTTCATTTTTTTCACAAATTAATCAAACAATTTCCACTTATTAATTTCCCTGTTTTTTCGAAAAAAATTAAGGGGCCAATATTGATAATCCAAAAGCCAAAGCCCATAATTTTGGGAATTTTTTGGGGAACAAGTGTAGGCCTAAAAAGGTGTTTTCTTGAATTCTTTTATGCTTAGAAAATGACTGCTTTTAAATCCTAAATTGCCATATTTTTCATAAAAAAAACTGACTGAGGGGATATTTGAACCATATATGATACTGAGCAGGGGGATAACTGGGATAGCTTGTATATACAAAAAATCAAATCATAATTTTAATCCGAATAAACCTTTAAAATGATTAGTTTTTTGCAATTTTGTCAAAAATTCTATTAATTTCTACAACAATTCCATAAGTGTCATTCAAAATAATGTCTTTTGAGGAAAAAATAAATAAAATTGGTTTTAAAAGATTTGATAAGCTTGGTCTGGAATGGTGGTTTTGAAAAAAAAAGTTTGTTTGGTGTAGGAAATATTATGGAATAGTTGTGTGTGCTTTTTTTGGTGATATTTGGAATTAACATTTAAAAAAAAGGAATCAGGATTTTTTTAGTTTTTATCAATTGAAGAGACCAGGGAGTTCCTTTTGTTTTTTTGCCATTTTTCTTATGTGCTTTTACCAGAACCCTAATTAAAACTCAGAGATATTCCCATCTAATGAGCCAGCTACTCTTTCTTGACCTTAGTTGAAAATAATCTTACTAATAGATCCTCATATTTTGACTCTTGATCAATTTTAAAATTAACATGATTAATGCTAACATTTTGGCTCTAATGTTTTTTTTCTATCTAATTTTGTATCAATAGTTATTTACATTTTGAAAAAACAAATTTTAAATTTGAAAATACCAATCATCTACTGCCTAATTTAAATTCCTCAATTGGTCCTAATTATCTTTTTCAAATAGAAAATATCTCCATATTTTCTTATTTTTCAATACTTTCATCAATGTTTGGGGGTAATTTTTATTATTTTATTGCTTTTCCTTGATTTATTGATTGAATTTGGAAGTTTTTCATTGAAAAGCCTTTTCTAGAGGGGTTTTAGACTCATCAATTCTCTTTCACCAAATTTTCTTTTGGTCTTCTATTTTTTAGTCTTTCACTTGTTCTTGTAAAGTTGTGCTCAAATGATGTTTTTTCACATATAAAAAAGAGTTATTTGTCTTAGTAAAATTTATCAATATATTATCTTCAATAAACCTTGAGGAAATTTGTCTTCTGCATGCCAAACAGGTGGAAAGGTCCCATAAAAAAATCAAATAGTATAAATACCTCAGGCTATTTTTAAGCTTCAGAGCCTTCATATCAGAAGAGGAATTGAAACGTAGCTACAATATTTCTTTTCATTTAAATCATAAGCCATGAAGAAGTGCATAAAATTAAGCCTCTTTATGGCTTAATCCTACAGCAATTTATAAATACGTACCAATCACAGAATCTTGATTTTACAGAGATGTAGATCTTGGAGTCACAGTTCCACGCCATAAGTATTAAAAAAAACCAGTAATATAACTGTATTTTTTTCATTTCTCCAGAGTAAGACTCTCACAATCAAAGAGCAGTTTTATTTATATTAAAACAAGATATTTCAATTTCTCAAAAACCTTCCAAGTACAAATTATGGATATTATAAGAAAATAAACTTAATAATGCTGTCCTTACTGAAGAAAAATAAAAAGAAAAGGAGAAAAGAACCATTATCAGAGCGCAAAACAGGTTAAAGGTAAAAAAGAACTTCTTACCATTATCCTAGTAATAATTAGGACCTTCTCATTGGTCAATTAAAATTTTTGATTGGTTTCTCATTTACAAAAGTAATCAATTTGAAAGTTTCTGAAAGAGATGTTTTTATATTCAGCTTGATTTGATTTCTTTAATTCATTTACGCTATGTGGTTTGTATAAGTTGTAGGTTTTTCTATTCATAGCTCTCCATAAATCTTGGATTGAGTTGAGGCTTGGTGAGTGAGCTGGCCATTTTTTATTAAGGTATGGCATCCTCACTAATTTTGGCTGAGGTGGGAAGTAGGGACAAGGTTTCTTCCCTCCACTCTCATCAGTCAGTGCCTCCCTTTCATCCATGCGCCTTTCTCGCCAAAATAATGAAAGGATGTAGATCTTTTCAATATTCTTGGAAAATGATCTTGGCTACATTAAGCCACCAACTATTTTTTTAATCACAAATGGCGCCCTGAATAATTTTTAATTCTTTTCTGATTTATGCTTGACAAAAAGAATGTCCAGAAACCGCTTTTTTCTTTCCATTCACCAAATCCCGACTTTGTGCACCTTTTTTCCTAAGAGAGATAATTTTAAATTATATGAAAAGGAATTAAACATTTTCTGATTATCTTTTCAGCTTGAACAAAGATTTGTAATCTCATATCACCCATTCCCAGTTTTCTTGGGAAAGGGAAAGGAAAGCCTGAAAATCTTCAGGATTCAGGTAAGGCCCCCTCTCAACTGGTTCTTAAGCTTTTCTCAGCACATGTATATTTTTATGGATTATTTTATCAAAAACTTGTGAGTAAATTTAGCTTTCAGCCTTAATGACTAAAAAACAGACAATACAATTGATTATATGATTAAATCTGTATCAATCCCTTCAATTGAAAATATTGGGTAATTTAGACTTTTTTTGAGTGTTGATGGTCCCAATATGCTGAAAGTATAATAAAAAGGGGTTCTAATAAGCTTAGAAATCTCTTGAAAATCAGTCTGGCTTGGTTCATTCAAATGTTTCCTCAATAAATTTCAAAATAAAAGTAAGTAATTATCTGAATGGAAGCTTTCTTATTTTTATCATTATTATTATTATTATTATTATTATTATTATTACTATTATCATTATTATTATTATCATTATGATTATTATTATTATTATTATTATTATTATTATTATAGGAATGGAAATAAATAAGAGAACCAATAAAAGCCCCACCTCCTTTTAATGAGATAATATACAAGATAGCTTTTGGATTATGAGCTTATCAAATTTCATAAGGTTTACTCTTTTTTTTCACCTTCTAGCTAGTCATTTAGAATAATTATAATTAAAAATATAAAAAGAAATTAACAATGGAACAAACAAGAAAAAATTGAAAGGAAGTGATTTTAAGGGAGTTCATAGACTAGAACTAACAGGAGATCAACTTTTATAGAGGTTGACACACATTCTGAATAAATCCTTTACACTGTATAGGTACAAGCCTGTATTTTCATATTTATGGAAAGTTGTGGTACTATATTATAAAGTAGTATGGAAAGTGGAATGTTCTTTAAATATCGGTGTTGAAGTTTTTTATATAGAATTATTTATTACTAATTTCTTAATTACAAAGATAAATTTATTTGATTTAGAGCTCCACTTGTAAGAGTAGTGTACCTGATTTTCCAAAATAAAATAGAAATATTTAAAATTTTATTGGTACAAAATAGAACAATTATAAATATAAGATCTCCCCTGGTAGGAGTAGCATACCTGATTGTCAAAAAGTAAATTCCAAAATTCAAAAGCTGATTAGTACAAATTGGAACAACTATAGAAATAAGATATCCCCTGAGGTACATAGGTGTCGCCAATATTAATTATTTATATACACAAAAAACCTTTACTATGACTAATTAGCTTTAGGATCACTATGTTCATATTCACTTTGTGTATTGTACCATTTGGTGCAATCAAAACACTCCCCTCCAAAGCAGCACTTTTTCCATGTAAAGTTAATCTTACTAGTAAACACATGGGATTTAATTTGTGCTTCATTCTTAGTGATAATATAAGCAAGATTATTTCTTTTTGAAATAAATTGCAGATTCATTTTTCCCTTGAAAAAATACTCATTAATAATGTTAAATTCTTGGATAAGGGGTTGAGTTTTCTTGCGGCTGATAAGATCTGATTTAATAACTATTTACGTCTTGTTGTAAGATAGTAGCATGGGCATATTATTCTGTAAAATATTACTACATATATTTGATATCCAAAGAAATTTCTTCAATGCAAAAAATAGAGCAAGATATCTTCCTGATCCAAACAAAGGCCCCAGCAGCCTGCTGCTTTGACCTCCAGGAACTAGGATTATTTACATTCAGAAGAAGAAATAAAGTGATTTACTGATTTCCCTCTCCTCCCCAACTTTTACTGACATAAAACTCCAAACAAAAATCTATAGTCTGTTTTTAAATCAAAATCCTGGTAATTTGGGTTCCCAATAAATAGGCAATGAGATGCTGAATTTCTTTCCAATGCGATCTATCAGTTCCAATAGAGAAATTGGCTGGATAATTTACAGAATATGATATTTTGGGACAAGAGTCATGCACAAAATTCAGAATCATGCAAATACTTTGGAGGTACTCCTTATCCATCAAAGCTAAATTCCCCAATGATAGGATACAGCGTCTTGGCAGTGGTGATTTTGTGGTTATTGAGCTGGCTTTGAGAGAAATCAGATTTTCAATGAGGTCTGTTTGTTAAGGCTTATATCCATTGACTACTGGCAAAATAGATATTCCCATCAATCCAGATATTTCCGAATCCCCTTTGTTCTTTAGAGCCTTGCTCATTTCATTTGATATTCCATCTGATGAGCCAGTGATAGCACCATTGTGTCCATGTGTCCATAAAATAGTGTGACCTTTGGTTTATTCATAGTAACAGGTACTTTTATCCGTTCTGTCGTCCAATGATCAATTTTCTAAAGTATTTCCTTCAATTGAAACCACCAGAACCTCACCACCTGCTTTCTGCCATACAGAAATTTCCTCAAAATCAGTACTGAGTTTTGGGTTACATCCAATACTTTGTGTGTCCGAATGCAAACTGTATTTTCAATTATACTATGGAGAAGTTTCACCTTAACATCAAAGGTCCTCAAAGACCAATTTTTGATACAGGATAAATATAAAAATAGCTTCATAGAGCCAAATTTAGGCTTAGGTGCAAATGTTTCCTCAAAATTAATCCCCTGAATCTGCAAAAGTCTATTTCTAAAAGCCTGGCTTCAAAACAATCAGTATTAAAGCTCTTTGTAAAACCTCATTTAGTGATGAGAATACTTTAATCTGGAACCTCTTTCAGAGTGTCCCTTATATAATTTAGTTAAAAAGAATCTTCAATTTTCAAAATTTTCAACTCTTTGTCAATTTCCTCAGCCCATTTTTCCTTGTCATGCAAATAAATTTCTTCTTTGAAATGAGTAGGGACAATAAACAGCAGCTCATGTACCTTTTTTATTTATGATATCAGTGAGTCCTTTCCCTCTCTTTGTTGAATCAAGGATGGGTTAAGCACATTGTTTACTTGGATAGAATAGATATAATTCTGAGTCATTATGCTGTCAGAGAACAAATTCAACTCATCAAAACAGAATGTGGGGAAAGTATCTTTTTTCTATTTTCCTGTATTTAATCAATTGCTAATTTTAACTTTGATATTCAGTCTTGAGCAAAATATTCTGGTGATTTCATTTTAGTATTGTATCATTCCATATGGATATTGCATGATTTCTATCAATTTTTATGTGTGGTATTATTACTAAGAAAACCCTGGTTCTTCAAAATATATTTTGATTTTCTGAATAGCCTTGAGGTATTTCTTCTTTCAATTGGATCAAGGTGGGTAAAATACAGCTCTGAAGCTGTGTTCCATATTCATATATCTTTATTTATATTAACTCATTTTAATTACACAATTTGTTATTTATGATTCAATAATGTTGAGGAATTTTATGATACTATACTGTTTAAATTGAAACTCTTCTGAATAAAACTGTGAACTTGAGTACTCTTGCATATTTGTGGGGATAAAGATTCCCTTTTATGGAGAAACCATGTGATTTTGTACTACTTTGATAAGATCCTGAGGCTCTGTACTGTATATGTCTGTGTGAAACCTGTATTTGTAATATGTTTTCCATGATTTTTTTATTGGTAAGCTTGAGGCTTGTATACTTGGTATGGAATACCACAGCAGTGGTAATGATAGACTTCATGTTTCAATCCAAAGGGCCATGGTTTATATTTCACATCTTCTGCAGCTAAAGATGTATAAGCCATTTACAGGAAAGCTCTTTGGGTGAGTTATGGGAGCTCTTTTTGTTGTGGGATAAATAATAGGCAGTACCTTGAGGGGAGAATTATTGATGAGTCTGTTTTGAACCTCAGAATTAGCCAATAACCATGGGTGTTAAGGTATATCAGCTGACCCTCTAAATATACTGAAAAAGATACCCCCTTGATGGGATCAAAAATCAATTTTTTATTTTTGTGCCTTTTCAATTAGATAACTTTATTCAGAAGTTGCTGTCAGTCTGTCAACAAAGGATTGCTATGATAATAATGGTAATGGATAATATTATTTTTTAAAAATTTAGATTTCCTTAACTTCTTTTTATTGATGATATTTTCATTTTTAATTAATTTTTTTCAGGATGCCTCCTTTAATTAATTGGGATATTTAAATTCGATTTTTTAAGATCACTATTAATATTAATAATACTATTAATATATATATATTAAAATTCAAGGGTGAGATATCACTTTTAATATGGGTTTAGTTAGTATAATGGTAATATATAAATGAAATAATAGCAATATAATACTATTAGGATGAACATAAATATTAACTAATATATTTGAAAGGGCTATAATATAAGCTACAAGGGTAAGGGGATAATATGTCTTTTCTATAAATTAATTTTATTGATAAATGTGATAGGATTGATTACTATAGTATCTTCAAGAACTAATTGAACAAAACTACTATAATGGTAATACTAATAAGTAATAATGAACTCTTTCATAAGTATTATGAATATCTTTGATTAACTAATCATACATAATACTACAAGATACTGAGACTTTCAATTAATATTTTCAACATAATACTAGATTATCCTACTAGAGAATGGATGAATTTATTCTCAATATTTCTCTCTTAATCAGAAGAATGGGGGGGAATGTTTGAGAGGGTACCTCTATTGATACTTTTCAAGCCCTCAAAAGAGCCTTCCAGAAACCAGGGACTAAAAATTTTACCACTTTTGAGCCATTTTAGCTGGTGAGTTTTTTTTTGTTTGGTGTTTTCTAACTAATCAGATTTAGCCATCACATCAATTGGCAATTCTTAGTATGAGCTTTGAATTGATTTTAATTCAGACCAATTGGATGCTTATTTGTGTTTTTTAAGTTAAATTGAATTACTCATTATTTTGTACTATGGACTAATTTAAGTGGTTTACATTAAAGATTCATATTTACAGGAGATTCTTCTTATTAATGTATGATCATTTTCTTCATATGGGTGCTTATGGTTCTATAAATTAAGGGTAAGTTAACCTTAAGCTTAAGGATAAGTGTCAAGTGATAGTGTAAATTTGCATTATTAAACACGAATCTTAAAGCTGTTAATACCCATAATAGGGATATGGTGAAGCTAGTCTGGTAAGGAAGCATTGTATTTTTTTACTTTTTGAAGCCATGATATGTATCAAAGTTTTGGTAATATGGCTTTGAGACAATGTATAACCCTAGGTTAAATCTTATGTAGAGTCCAATTTTAAGATTATTAATACTGTTAATATTAGGGATAATATTTTAAAATAATCATTTTTATCTTTTTATATTATTTCATATAGCTTATCCTTATCTATGAATATCATTATCATATAAATGTGGACTTGAGCCTTGCAGAAAAGGTATGGAATACCATAGAGTTCTACTTTTTATTTCTATTTTTTCTCATAAGAAATTTACAATTCATGCACAATTCCTTGATTTACAATCAATTTTTAAATAAGCCATTAACAAATTTTGTGACATTGTCTGTCCTAAAAACCTCTACTTGGTAAGGCATGAAATTAGTAGATCTCAGAAAACACAGATGGAAGTGAAATTTAGCTTTTCTATTTTCTTCCAGAAGAACTACTGCTAACATTATAGAATAGCAATATCATTTAATAAGAGCAGATTTTTATTTTCAATATATTCAGGCAATTTCCCAATCAAACCCACAACAATTACTTATCCCATTCCTTCAACTGACTTGTGGGAAGGAAAGTCGAAAGGTAAATTCTCACTTTTAGATCAAGAGAACGGATGAAACAGATCATTGGTTTTCATTTGTAATTAAAGAATTCCTTTGGAGGCAATAAATTGAAGAATACATTTAATATTTTGGGTAGAAATACGGCCCAGTCACTAGTGCCATAACAAGCTCATATCACTATTTGGCAAAACTGTCTGCATGAGAAAATAATTTGAGGGGGTAAATTAATAACCAAAATAGTATCTATGAGAGGGTATTCAAGAAAATTAATAAGGGAGAGAAACCACCTTTAGTTTTGGTAAAATGTAGGCAAAGGCTTGAGCTATTGACACATGATAAAGAAAATATGAATTAAACTAACAAAAATTTCCTGAAAAAAAAGGATCTCAATAGATATTATGAAAACAAGAATAGCACAGAAAAACAAAGAATTTTTGATAATAAAAGGTACACATGGTGTTTTTAACTTTATATCTCCAAAAGAATCTATAGAAAATTGATTAGAGGATGTAACCAAGATTTTGATGTCAAAATCCCAGATATTTATAAAGAGAAAAATATCTCCTACAACAGAATGTGTTTCCCCAGAGTCCAAAATGGCTTCATTTTTCTTGAGGAGGGGAACCGGAGCTATAGTGGCAACAGACACGTTATTTTTTGTAGACTGAACCCAATATTTCATAGCCTTGATGCATGCAGGCCATTCTGGTGCCCAGTTGCCTGCTTTGTCACAATGAAAACATGTATTTATAGGAGTCAGCCATTTTTTTGAGAATTAATAAATGAGAAAAAAGAGCTAGGATTATTGAAACTCTGAGATATTGTTTTTTACTGTGATGCATGAGGTAGTTCACTAATGTGCTGCTTTCCTATAGATTGAGTAGATTTGCTGTATCAATTGATCAATTTTTCTGGAAGAAAATTTTTTTTATGATCCTTGAGCAATGTCAACGCTATCCTCAATTTGATAGTGAGAAATAGATTTTCTACCAATCTGGTGTCCAATGCTGCAGTAATCTGGTCTTTCATTTGAGGGAGAGAGTGATGATTTTATTACCATCCAAAGGACCTATTTGACTTTCAATGGCTTCAATGGCTTCAAATAGGCTAATTGCATGTTCGGTAATGTTGTGTGACTGGACAGCTTTATTATTTATAATTGATGACCATGAGGCCTTGCTAAACCAACTTTTAATAGCTTGATATACATTCCTAGAATCTGGAATTACAATACAAGCAGTAATGGAATCAAAAAACTCATCAAGTACTATTTTTAATGAAAGAAAAATAAAAAAAAATTCTTCTATAATCTTTTTCCCACTTCTTTCTATTAAAATAAGACCCATTTTCCGTGAAGCATGCTACCCAAGTTTCAATCAAGTTCTTGCACCAGGTGTTAAAATTTGATCCTTAAGAAGCTAGGCATGGTATAATTCTTTTGGCCGGTAGAGAAAAATGTTGTAAAATTTCTACTTGTTTGTCAGAATGATATATACCATCAGAAGAAGCTTGAAGATTGAGCTGTCACAAGTCAGGAGCCTTTGTTCCATTTTACATTTCTGAATCATTTTCCTTAAGGGATGATGTGGCTTTGTTGACGGAAAATAACTTTCCAGAATAGGCAGTAGAGTAATAGAGTTTAATAAACGAGAATAATGATATTTAGGTGACAATAAGAATGGAATGAAAAGGGAAGATAGAGGAAAGAAGAAAAATAAAATGAGAATTAAATAGGATAAATCAAAGATAAAGATGAGTCTAGACTATGATTAGTATTCTTCTGGGAGCTGAAGGCGCATAACCTGTTGATATTTTTGAGATAGAATTATTTACTTCTAATGTTCTATTTCCTAATATACTATAATATCAACCTACTCTAATTACAAATATATATATATTTCTGATTTAGATCCCCCCCTGTTAGAGTACTTTACCTGATCATCAAAAAGGAAATATAAAAATTCAAAAGCTGATTAGTAAAAAATAGACCAATTAGAAAGATATAAGATCTTACATGGGCGAGGTAGGCTCAATTGAAATATTTAGTATTTATATACAAAAATTAATTTCAATATCCCTAATTAGGTTTACTATCACTATATGCATATTCACTTTGTGTATTGTACCATTCGGTGCAATCACGATACCCAGTACTAATTAAAGGAGAAACTCTGTATATTTTAGTCCGTAAGCTGCATACATAAGTATATGCTGAAATAACATAAAATACTTAAATGAAGCTCCTAACAGGTATTTTTTGGTACTAAATACAAGAAACTTACAGAAAATCTTCTGCTTTTTCTGACATTCCCTGTGGGTCAATGAAGAAGTGTTTGTCTAAAGCACCTCTTGGAAAGGCTATAGAAGTCTATCCTTATCATCCTTTCTCTTTCCTATACAGAATATTGGCCCCTTCTTGCTTTATCCTAACATAGAGGCTCTTTATTTTCATTTTCCATGATTTTTCCTCATCCACTCAATAGAGGGAAGCATTATTTCCTCTTTTTAACTTTCACTTGAACTCCCACTGGAACAAAGACAAATATCTTTGATTTTATAATATTTTTTGACTTTAGTTCCCATTGGTATTATGACATCCCTCTGTTTTATTGTCCCAGAAATACCGACTGGTTCTGAGACAGATCTTTTTTTCTTCTTTACTAGCTTCTCTTATAATCTTTTTAGCTTCACACCCATAATTAGTTTAATAGTGAACTCTTTTTATTTACTTTTCCTTTCCTTAATCATTTCTTCCTTGACACTCTTAATTCGAAATGAATGGCTCCCTTTTAATTTGGATCTTTCATTTTAATTCTTCCTCAATCATTAAAAACAACAATGCTGGAAAATGCAAAATTTACAATGAGAAATCTTTCTCCAATTATCAATGACCTGATGGTGGTTATTGAATGTCTTCCAAATGTTAACCCCCATACATCAGCCAACTCAAGCTCATCATTGATGAATTCTATATCATAATCAAATTAGTGATTTTAAAAGGTTCTGCTCCAAGACCAACCTTAAATCTCAATTTTTAAATGTGTATTATTTTCTTCTTTCTTTTATATTGAATTTATGGACTTGGTAATCTGCTTTCTTTTCTAAATTAAAATCTTCCATTCCACCCGCATCTGAATTGGAACATTTGAGATATCCAATGATACTTAGATATATGACAAACCAACACAAGATGGTGAGAAAACCCTACTACCCATCTATCTGATTTCTGTACTACCATCCCGTGCAATAATTTTCCTGTGTGGAAACAAATCACCCTGCAAATTTCACTTATTGGAAATAGAAGAAGAGCCCTACGATGAGGACTCCAATTCTCTTGCTGATGAAAACTGCAATTCCCAAGACAAGAACTAATCCCTTGAGTCTTATCAAGCCTTCTAAATTTATCAAAAGTAATATTATTCCAATACTTGATATGAGCTGGAACCAAGAATCAACTACAAAATCAATCTCAGAGGTAGCAATTATCATAGCTATGATTGTAATGGTGGTGTATTTTACACTTCTGAGTGGTATTACTGTCAAGAAAATTAGAATTTTGACTACGCCTTGTTTCCAATTTATTTTTCTTTTTTCTGATAATTAATTAGCTACTGACCTCAGCACAATACTCCATTTCCAATGACATTACCAATGGGGCAGGTAGCTTTATATTTGTTTGTGACTTGCCAAAGGGGAAGGCATTATGGCCTCTGGGATAATGCTGCAATTTTGAGCTGTAAACCCTCTTTCCCAGGCTATAAAAACCTATCCTTTTCCTTAGAAATCTATCTATTGAATTCTATCCTGACCATCATTTCCCCTGCCTCTACAATTTCACAAGAGACTGGTATGGTCCTTTAATGCAAAGAAAAATTTGTCACCTGTTTTCTATGCATATTTCCAATTCTCCCAGGGTGATAACCCATAAAAACCACTTTATATTCCTTGATTCTTTTTCATTTTCTTGAATTCTATCCATTGCAAAAAAACACAATTTCAGTGCTTACCTTTTTTATATAAAAATTCAAACCATATTTCAAAGCATTAAGAGAAAACTTGTAAGGTGTGGATCTGAAACTTTGATTAAAAATCAAGTACTTTTCCCATCCTCAAAATTTGTATAAGGTACAATATGATTAAAAAGGTTAAGATTTAAGATTTTTAAGAGAAAACACGCCAAATCTATTGTTTTTAACCTAATGAAAATAAAACAATAATAATATTAATATTCCTTGTTTTTCCAACAATAAATATTTATCCAAAAATACTCCCCAAGAGATACTTAAGGCTTCAAGAGAAATTACAATTGGAATTAATTGAGCAAAGAACTTCAGGAAATTAATATAAGAAAAAATTCAGTAAAAATAATATTCAAGAGAAAACATGCCCAAAAGTGACCAGAGTCAATTAGGAAACAAAGTGGCAAAGTTAACAGTGATCAAAGATTCTTTAATTCACTTTTTGGGTGGTTCAAGGGTAAAAATCATTCTAAAAGTTACAAACAATGATTATAATGATTTTTTGAAGTGGTTAAAAGGCTTAAAGTTGTTTAAAAAGGGTGGTTGGAATCTTTTATTGATTTCTCTAACATTGTTTAAGCTAATTATAAAAGCAAGAAAGATTCTAACATGAAGAGAAAAGTAGGGCAAAGAGGACATTATTTTATAGCCACCAATTTTCTTGCTCCAAAAGTAAAGCTTACTCTTTTCAGTTGTGGTAAAGCTCTGACAATGGAAAATCCAATTGTGGCATCATTGAACCCTGATTAGACCAAAAAGGGGCTGGCTTTAGCAATTTTTTGCTATTTTCAGCCATTTTAGACCCATAAACAAACCATTGCTGTAGTAATAGCTTGTTTCAAGCCTTCAAAACATGTCAAAATGTGTGTAACAGAGGTCAAAGCCAGTTAAAACTGTTTTTACTAAGATTGTTTTAACTTAAGGTTAGTTTTACCCTCTTGTCAACAGTTGAAACTGCCCTGGTTGGTATCAAAACCCCATCATCAATTGAGACACAGACCCTGTGACTCAATTCCAGGCCAAAAGTGATGAAATTTTGCATGTATTTTGACCTCCCACACCTGTCAGCAAGGAGTTTGGGGGTCTGGCTCCCCCTTGAAGCTAGAGTACCTTTCCCCCCCCCCCCAGAATTAATCTTTCCAATTCATTTTTTTGTTTAATTCCTCATCATGTAATACACTTGTAATCTACACATACAATTCAATTGAGTTCTACAGTACACACCTGCAATAATTAATACCTAATATGTAAATTAAAGTTCACTTATGTGATACACGCACACATTTTGAAATTTCAAATGAAGATACTTCAATTCCTCATAGCTTCTAAACTACACACAACACCTCAATTTTAACACAAAAATTGATGGTTAACACCACATGTGGTGAGGAATTAAATTAAGGTTTTGGGGATTTTCAAATTTTGTACAGAAAATATTAAAAACTTAATTTAAGGTTATTTAGAGTTGAGCTACAGAAATCTTACCCAGAGGTGACCCCACCTTAGGTTTTATGAGGAATACAATTGTGAAATAATTTTCATATGTTTGTTTATTAGATCAAAAGCTATAATAATTCTCATTAAAAGTTTTCCCAAAAATATCTTAACTTAAATACTTTTGTTGCAAATGTATTTTTACTTAATTTTTTTAATTAAAAAGGTGTTTTCACAATTTCAAATTTCAAAGTAATTTTCATTTTAAATTATAATGAGAATTTTAATTTTATATATAAATTTTATATTTATATTTTCATTTTTTTGTTTTTTATAATATAAAAAGATATATTGTATTTATAATTAGATCATTTTTATTCTTTGTGGTTGGGTATATAAAAATACCTCTAAGGCTCACATTCCCTTCCCCTAAAAAAAGACATTGCTTTGTAATATTGTTATTTCTAGTGTTTCTGAACCTTCTGAGAAGCTTGGTAGATTCTGGTATGTCTTTTGCTGCCAACAATTAACCTTCACAAGCTGGGTCACTGTACCTGACAAGGTATTCCCTTACTTTCTGAGTTCTCAACTTTCTTTCTTTGAGAACTTTGGTAATTTTCTTTATACCAGATGATTCAGAAGGAGGTATATGCTGGGCAACTTTATTCCTCAAGGGGAATTTTTCAGCATCACCAGACTTATATGGCTTTATTAAGATTACTGGAAATGTAGGGTGCTTATTACTAAGTTCCTCAGATAATTCTACTTCAACAGCATTCTTTTCATTCAGGGCCTCAATAACAAAAGGTCCTGCAAAGGAGATTTTGAGCATTTTACATCCTTTGATTTTATTTGAGTTAGTAGTAGACACAATTACTAAATCTCCCACTTTGATGTCTGGAGTGGCATGTGATTTGTCCCATTTGTCTTTGGCATATGCAAATGAGTCATTCATGCACCTTACTGCATGCTTTCTAGCCTTGTCTAGAATTCCTTTGAAGCTAGCAGCTGTGGGATTTATCTCAACCAATTCTTTCCTCAAGTGATCTTGGGGTATTGTGTGATTCCATCCTTTTTCTACAATAGCTGGAGTTTGATTGGTACTGGCATGAATGGATGTTTTGTATGCAAATTCCAATTCAGGTAAAAGGGTACACCAATAATGGTTGAATCCATTACATTCTTTGAGCTCTATGCCACAAGCAAATAATCTTCTGACCATGTCTTCCAAGGTTTGGATCATTCTTTTGGCTAGACCATCAGTTTGTGGGTGGTAAGCTGTAGAGAAGGATAACTTTGTTCCAAAAAATTGGTGACAGTTTGTCCAGAGGGCTGAGGTAAATTTGTGATTCCTGTCACTAATGATATTTGTGAATATTCCAGTCCATTATATTCTTTTATTCCATTTCAGAAGAGCTGTATCCATGGCTGTATCATCTTTGTGCCCAGGAAAAAATATTGGAGTCTTACTGAACCTGTCAACAATCACTCAGCATTCATAATATCTTCTGTAACCCCCTGGTGGTAGACCAGTTACCCAATCTATATGGACAATTTCCCATGGTCTGCTGGGTTGTTGTATTTTAATAATACTTCCAAGTCTTTTCCAGTTAATTTATTTGCCTTTTGACATCTGTCACAGGTTCTGAAATACTCTGCAACATCTTTTTGCCACATTGGCCACCATATCAAGGTCTTGGCTTTCTCCCTTTTTCTGTCCTGAGATAGGTTTTCTGAGAAGGGGCTGTCATGAGATTCTTTCAGTAAAATATTGATTAAGGATCTGTTCAAAACTGTCATTACACATTTGTGCTTAGTCTTATGGGTAATTATGCCATCTAGTAAATGGAATCTTCCTTCATCATACAATTTCTTCCATATTTCATCTAAGGCATGTATTAAGGAGTTATCTTTAGAGTCTTTACTAAGTAAATTTCTTAAGAGGCTAAAATTCTTATCTTGAGTATAACTGTCCCTTACTTCCTCAAATAAGGTGGTGTTTAGGTCTGTAACACTGATTCCTTCTATTGGATCTTTGGGGAAGCTTCTTATGGTACATAAGCAGGATTATCAATTTCATTTGGTAATGCCAATCTGCTTAGTCTGTCTTCATTTTTGTGAATATTTCCATCTTCATGTGAAATGTTCATATTACCTCTATACTCTTGTATGGTATTTCCCATCTGAGCATATTTCTGTTAGGTGTTTTCATGTTTGGAAGTGATTTAACAGTGGTACAATCTGTTATAGCTTCAAAAACAGATCTTTCCAGAAATTAATTAAGTTTTTCCAAGGCCCAGACAGGTCATAGACATTCTATTTTACTTTCCTCATATCTTGCTTCAGTTGGTTTGATCTTCCTAGATATGAATCATATGGGTCCTTCCACAGTTTTATCATTTAGAATCTGGACTTGATGAAGTGCAGCACCTAGCCCATCTCTATCTGAATAAATATAAAGCTTAAAGGGTAGCTTAAAGTCTGGCATCAGTAAAAGTGGATCAGTGATTTAGGCTTGTCTACAAGATCAAAAGGCTTTGACATTGTTAACAGTAATCTCAAATACTGTCTCTTTGTCACACAATTTATAAAGGCGTCTTGCTATGGATGCAAATTCTTAAATGTTCTTCCTTTAGTATCCTTAAAAACCCAAAAATGAATTAATTTCATTTTTTTTCTGAGGCATATGTTTCAGTTGTACTTCTGCAACCTTGGTTTTGTGGATTCTAAGGGATAGACCATATAATACATGTCCTGGGGCTTTGAGTTCTCTAAATCCAAAGTACCATTTCTTTAAGGGAATTTTCATTTTAACAGATTGAATTTTTCTCAAAACTCTTGATAATCTGTATATAATTTTCTTACAGGTTTTGGGACAGAAAATGATTTCATCAATGTGAATTATT
Source organism: Austropuccinia psidii (assembly GCA_023105745.1). NCBI lineage: Eukaryota > Fungi > Basidiomycota > Pucciniomycetes > Pucciniales > Sphaerophragmiaceae > Austropuccinia > Austropuccinia psidii. Next base: position 63,512,218 of record JALGQZ010000003.1, on the reverse strand, counting down.
AATAATCCTTCTGAAGGTTTTTCAGGAAATATTTTATTAATCACTCTTTGGAAGTGTGAAGGTGCATTTTTGATAGCAAAAGGCATCCTCAAATATTCATACACCCAACAATGAACAATAATTCTCAAATATTTTCTTGCTCTTGGTGTTACCACATTTTTATGTAATCCCTTAAGGAAATCCATAGTGCTTTTGTACACTGCTTAAGATATTTGAGTGAGGGAAATTGGGATCTTTGGTATGGGATACTTTCTGGGACAGTGTAAGTGTTCAGAGCTGTAAGGTCCCCAAACATTCTGGTTTTTCCATTATTCCATGCCAATATTACTGGTGTAATTATTTCAACTTCCTCATTGTGGCCAACCTTCTTTATTACACCGAGGTCCAGAAGCTCTTTAATATGGAGCTGCAGGGACTCTCTTGAGGTTGGGGTTTCTGGATATGCAGGCCTTTTCAAGAGTGGTGAATAAGGTCTTTCAATATTTAAAATGATGTCAACCTCATTACCAACAATTTCCCCCGAATTCTCTTTATGTGATTCAAATTATTCTTTGTGGTCATATCAAAGGGTAGGGAGTTCATTTTCCTGTTTATCAGCAAGATGAATACTTACTTCAGCCTCATTTAACTGTCCATACTTTAATTTCTCCAACTCTAAGCTTACTGATGATACTTAATTTACTGTAATATGTTTTCTAACAGGTAAAAAGGAAGATTTTTGATGCTTATTGTTCCCAATAGTAAGTTATCTGTCTTTATTGTTAAGTAAATCTATGCCATACATGATTAAGTAATCATTTCCTAATATAAAATGTGTACTAGAGCAGCTTTCAATAACAAAAAATTCAAAAGTTATTCTAAAATTTCCATTGATATGTTGGAATATGACAGTAGTTTCAAATATTACCAATGCTTTCATTGGATTACTTGCACTGTTGAATTTTGCTCAATAAATTGGTAATTGATCTTCAAAATTTGGTACACAATTATCAAGCAAAGATGTTCCAACAAAAGGGAAGAATCCTCCTGGTCAAGTAGAATTTTAGTGGATTTTTTATCAATTACCACTTCTGTTATACAGGAATTACAAGCTGTATAACCTTTTCCCCTGTTTAGTTTGGTTTTCATAAGCTGTGAATCTTGAATTTTTTACAAATCAAGTTGACCATTGCTAAATTGTGGAAATTTGGAATAAGATTCCATTATGTCAAACCTGAAATTAGTATTTTCTATATTCTTTGAAGATTCAGAAAAGATTGATGATTTATCATCTGAATTTTCTTCATTTACATCATCTTTTTCAACATCAGGTTCTTTCTCACTGTCCATTTTGTTGAGTTTTCAATTTTTGGGACAGGTATCAGCTAAATGTGTGGTGCTTGGGAAAATATTGCCCTTTTCTGATTGAATCTTCATATTTATACTTCATATTATTAGAATTTTCTTTGGAATTTTTGTCCACAAAATCTTTCTAAGGTGTATTAAGCCTTTTTTCAATATTCACCCCACTAGAACCAATTCTGGTTCTGGTGGTTACTTCTTCTAATGTATTTATAATATCTTCTGGTGAAGATTTTTTAGTAGTCCTTAATTTTATAGCTTCCTCTAATTCATCTCCAAATTGTCTCAGAGTGTTTCTGTGAGTCATAGATTATAGCATGTCAGGATATAATGCTTTCAATCTGTCTTTCTGTTGGCAAAACCATGGTAAAGCTTTGTCTTTGTCAGCATGAATTTGGCAGATTCAAAGGCTTTTTCCACTTTAAATCTCAAATAATCATTGGTCTATTTATTAATACCTTGGGGTTTCCACCAATTCCAACTTTGGTGTCCATGTGCATTTCTTAATTTGATATACCATCTATCAGCTTATTTGGTAAAAAAGGTGTTAAATCTTTCTGGTACTTTAAAGTCTTCTTTTATCATGTCAATACCTCTGATGAATTTCATGTGGTAATATTCTGCTTTACCACTAAATGTAGGCCATTCCTTAAGTTTTGGTACTTTATTTGAAAGTGCTTGGCCCATTGATGGTTCCAAATTATGGAAATAAGTCAAAAATTAATTCTTTAAATATGAATCTCCCAAATCCAATACTTGTGTGTTGGAATTTATTGTACCCTCATTTTTATTCAGACATGTAGACATCCTTGGTAAGGTGTGCAGTAATTGTTCAATCTCATTAATTCTACTGGTGCAACACCTTTGGGAATTTCTTAATTCATGTTGGAATCCTTGTATTAAATTTATTACTTCAATTTTATACATGTCTTCTTCATGTGTCATCTCTTGCCATAATTTGTTCTGTCTAGTATTATCAGAAGTGACTTGATTCAATTTTTTTCTTAATTTTGATACTTCCTCTTGTGAGGTGTCAAAAAACTTTTTCAAGGCAATTGTATATGTCTTTACTTCAGTAAATGATTTTGAAATGCCATCAAGGATTTTCTTATTATCTGCTTTGCTAATATTAATGGCTTGTTTCATTCTTGTTTCAATTATGTCATCAATATTGAATTTAGAATATGTATCTGTCAATTCTTTTATAATTGCATATTGCTCATTTATTTTATTACCAAATTAATTTTCATTATTGTCTGTCTTAATTCTTCTTAAAACTTTTCCAAAACACATAAGTGTTTCATTTATTTGCCTCAGACTTAGATTATTTGTCTTAAGATTGTTACAAATTGATGAATTCTTATCATAAATATGACTTTTTACCTCATTTATAGCTATGTACAAATTTGGAATGCCATCCAGAATGTCAGAAATCATTTCTGATATTTTAAGCTGGCTTCCTCCTTTTTCTATAATTCCATCATAGCTCTGGCCATCTGAAACACATTTTCCATGTCATCCTTCTGAATTTTTGGGATTTTGTAGCCCTGGCTATATAATTTTTTGGCCGGCGCCTTGCCTTTGCTCTTGTTCTGAGTTTTTGGCTGCTTTTTAATTTTGGGATTTCTGCTGCTGGCTATTGGGGCTGTTTTTGGCACTTGCTTGGATGGTGGGAATTTTTTTTCCTCCATTCCTCTGTTGAAAGAATCATTTTTTCTTTTCCATCAATGGATGCCATCCATTGAGTAACTTGCAAGTTCTGGGATGCCCCAGAGGTTTTCTCACAGTCAGGTAGGAATTCATGCAGTTTTTCCACTGATCTGCAAGGATCTGGTACTCTTTGTGCTGCAAGGAATTGTTGTAAGCCTTCTTGCTGGAATTATAAGTGTTCACTGAGGCTTCTTGTTGCGGTTTCAGCTCTGTTTGAAGGTAAAACAGCATTATCAGCATCAGAATGGCCTAATTTTGCCATTTGGGATGCATTTACTGACCCTTTTCCTTCTGTAGCTGATTGTCTTCTGCCATAATCATGTCTATAACCTTTTTAAAAGCTTCCTTAGGGGTTATATATTGCTCCTGATCTGGTTGAAGGCTCAATTATGATTAAAAAAGCTGAAAATAGTAATTTTTCATTAAAAACTTACCATTGGCCAAATTCTTAGCTTTTTGGAGAGTATTACTTATGTCCAAATTAATCAATTCTGAAGAAATTGGTTCTTGTTGATTGTTCTGAGTTATAATAAAACTGCTAATATGGTCAGAATTAACTATATTTTCAGGCATAATACTAGTAAATGTTGATACTGTTTCAATGTGTTCTCATCTTAACACATTGTCAGAAACTAAAATTAATGGAAGAATAAATTTATTAAGTAAAAAAAGGTTTTTCAAAAGAGAGATGAAAAAAAAGCCTCACTTATAATATGAAAAGTTTTATTTTTAAAAACAAAATTTGAATTATAGGTACTTTTTATGGATTTTTTAAATTTTTCAATATAATAAAAAGGATTAAAAATTAAAAAATTATGTCACAGGAAAAACATAACAGCTGGGCACCCAAATGTAAGGTGTGGATATGAAACTTTGATTAAAAACAAGTACTTTTCCTGTCCTCAAAGGTTTTATAAGGTAAAATATGATTAAATATTTCAAGATTTAATATTTTTGAGAAAAAAATGCCAAATTGATTGCTTTTAACTTTATAATGATAAAAAAATAATAATATAAAGATTTATTGTTTTACCAACAATACTCTAAAAGAGATATTTAAGGCTACAAAAGAAATTTCTTCAAGAGAAATTTTGAATGGAATTAATTGAGCAAAGAAATTCTGGAAATTAAGATAATAATAAATTCTTTAAGAACAACATTAAAAAGAAAACAAGCCCAAAAGTGACCAGAGTGACTTTAGAAACAAAGTGACAAAGCTAACAGTGATGAAAGATGCTTTAATTCACTTATGGGGTGGTTCACAGGTGAAATGATTATGATGCTTTTTTCATGTGGCTAAAAGTTTCAAAATAATTAGAAAGGGTTTTTTGAAACTTTTATTTATTGGCTTAACAGTGTTTAAACTAATTCTAAAATGAGAAAAGATTCCAACATGAAGTGAAAAGTGGGGCAAAGAAGACATTCTTTTATAGCCACCAATTTTCTTACTCCAAAAGTGAAATTTACTCTTGTCAGTCGTGGAAAACACTATTACAACATAAAAGCCAATTATGGCATCATTGAACCCTGGTTTAGACCATAAAGGAGCTGGTTTTAGCCATTTTTTTCTATTTTCAGCCATTTCAGACCCTTGAGTCAACCATTTCTATAGTAATTCCTGGTTTCAAGGCTTCAAAAAATGTCAGAATGTGTGTAAGAGATTTCAAAGCCAGTTAAACCTGTTTTTACCAAGATTTTTTTAGCTTAAGGGTAGTTTTACCCTCTTGGAAACAGTCAAAACTGCCCTGGTTGGTATCAAAACCTCATCATCAATTGAGAAACAGACCCTGTGACTCAATTCCAGGCCAAAAGTGATGAGATTTTGAATTAATTTTGACAACACATGCCTTTCAGAAAGGAATATGGGGGAGTCTGATACCCTTGGAGCCAAGATTCCTTTTCCCCCCAAAATTAATCTTTCCAATTGATTTTTTCATTAATTCCTCATCATGTATTATACTTGTAATTTACATACTTAATTAAATTGAGTTTTTACAGTACACAACTGTGATAACTGATACCTCATATGTAAATCAAAGTTCACTTATTTTTTTATATTGTATCAAAATGAAGTCAACATTTCATGAAGATATTTTTCTTATAAGGTCAATGCTTTATATTAAGATCTTTTAAAGGTAAATTTTGTTTAATCACTCTCACTGGTATGGTGTTTTCTCAATTGTAAATCAGATTATATTGTGTTATTCCTTTTATTTCTTTTACATACCATCCAGGAGACCACCCATGATCAGGCCAATGCTACATTATAGAGCTTTCTATGCTTTAGTCAATTTTGGCCATCATATTGGTATCCTAAAAGGCTAATTTATGATAAGAAAATGTCTATATTTATTTAAATTAAAAATATTTACAGTGAGACTACAATATAATAATCATGATAATCAACAGGTTTCAATGCTTCATGCACTGTATTCTTACACCATGTAAAAAGCATATTGCAAGGGTGAGTCTTCTCAGTAAGCATCATTTTTCAAGCTAAAGTGTCACAAATGATTAATAATAAATGAAAATTAACAATCAAAAAGTCACCAAGAATGGTAAATTTCAACAATCAAAACAAAATTGAATACAAAAGAGATAGTATAGTAAGTGATTGACAATAAAATAAAGGATTTATTACAAAATAATCTTTAATTTATTTTGAATATTTTTTATGTTTTTTAGCTTTGTTAATATTGCTTTTGATATCTGAGAGTTCTTTCAAATGCATCTTTCAGCAAGGATCTTTTAATCCAGCTGTCCAGCTGGAAAGAGGAAGACAAATTTTGTTGTCATCTTGGTCGATTTCTTCTAAGGTTGAAGTAATTTGTTCCATTTGATCAATATTGACTCCATCACAGTGATTATCCTGTGGAGATAATTATTGAGCCAGCTCATTTATTTTATTTGAGCTTTGAGTGTTTAATACTAGCTTCTCATCAGATAGAATTGCAGAAATGTCATCTTGAGTAATATTTTTTTTCAATCAGGTTGAGCAGATTTTCAATGCTCATTTGGGGAGGTGTTTTTGACTCCACAAGGAATTTACATTGTGTTAAGGCTTCTAATTGTCTTTGGACATCATCTATTGCCTCCCTGACACCAGTAATCTGACTTATTTCAATTACTTTATTTGGTTTTTCAGTTGAGGGATATATTTCTGTATGCTTGCAGAAATTTGAAATTGTTTAAGAACTCACTGCATCATGAACGTGGCTTCAAGCTGATTGATATAGTAAGCATGTTGTGGGTTGTTGTCATCTGTTTCATCATACTGGCTTACTACAAGCTTGATAATAAGCTTTCACTGTCTTGATAAACCCTTAATTGCAAAAGTGGAGCATGCTGATGAGATTGGTTTGAAATAAATGGGCCTTGATGTTTGTCAAGTTGGCCAAGCTTATAGCATTTTTGTGGGAACTAAATTTGTACAAAAGTGTAAGATTTGTCTATGAAACTGGTGACAATATTACTATTAATCAACAGTACTATGACTGTTCTTACAAAATATAATAAAGAAATTATTATAACCACAATTAAATAAATAATTAATTAATTAATTATTTCTTTTACTTGTTATACACTACTAGTGATTACAGCATTAAGCAGTAATTGTCTACAAGAATCAATTACTAGAAGTATTTAATAATAAAACTTCTTTATTAAAGTAATAAAATTACTTTAATATATAATTATTACTTTTCAAGAATAATTATAGATATAATTCTTGAAGAAACCAATTACTAGAGAAAAAATTTAAGAATTACAACAAAACACTCACTAATACTCTAAAGAACTTATTAAAAGATAATAGTAGAGAAATTTGACAGTTAATTGTGGATTTAAAGGCTCAAAATTAATTGATAAAAGGATTCCAAAAATATATAGTTGATTTCTATGAGCTCACATATTTCTGATTGATTCTGAAAGAATAAAACATTTAAGAAAAGATTCAATAATACTTACCTGTTGGTAATAATGGTATAATTGAATAATGTGATGATTTTGGAAAAAACAGCAAGAGGAGGCCTCTTTTAAGTCTAAGACAGCTCACAGAGGCATTCCATGGGGAAAACTGAAAAGCCAGTGAGTGAGAAAACAATAGAGCTTTTTTAATTAATGATTGCATCATCTGTTTTTATGTGAGCTTATCATAATTACTTAATTGATGCTTTTGTGTGACTACCAACCAAAACATGGTTAAGAATCAAAGGATTAAAAACTGTAAATCCTCTTTTATTTAAAAATAAACATTGATTTCTCAAATCTATTAATTTTATTGAAAATTTCATCACAGGTTGTATGTTCTGTGAATTTTTGAAGATTCAGTATTTCAAGTAGAATTATCAAGAAAGGACTGTAAGTAAAAAGTCCAATTTTACTTTTGAAACTGTAGTTCTTTTTGGTTTCTTTATGGATAATACTGTTCTCAATTGTTCCTGAACATTCCAAAAACTTAATCAAGAATTATATTTTGAATGAATTTTTGAACTTTTTACCTTATTTCTATGTAGAATTGCAAATAACACTATATAGCAGGTTGCTAGGAGGTAAAACAATGAATACTAGTTTAAGAAGGGTTTCAATTACTCTTTTGGGGCTTATCAATTGAAAATCATCAAGAATTGACATGGCTCCAGGAGTCCAAGTTGCTCTTTACCTCTCTTTCACATCAAAATAGTAGCTTATTTGCAATTTTCTTATGATTTAATGAGATTTTAACTTGGTAACTAGGTTCCCAAAAGGTTTGAGTATACTGATTGGGCCAAGATCAGCCATGGATCCAAGCTTTAGAGCTATCCACACATCACATGCCTCAGAAGCTGGGTACCCTGGCTCTATTTTATGTCTTTTGTCCCCCTTAGCTATTTTCACGTCAAAATAGAAATTCAGCTTCAAGGCTGATATCCACTATGGGTGTATCAAACCTGTATGTAGGAATACCATAATATGAAGTGCCAAAAACATGCATAACACTATTCTTAGTGTATATGTAACATGAGATTTCTCACATTTCCATTATTTTGGCGTGAAATTGAGAAAAACAAATCATTTTACAATTCTTTTATGTGGTATTGAAGTATTTTCCAAATTACCACCTCTTAGAGTTAATTTAAGGTTATTCACTCTATGGAGTTACCCTAGGTGGATGTTTGTGTATAATCAAAATCTGGCGTTGAATTCATGGATCTACTTGCTCACATAAAAGTTATTCATCCTTTCTGAAATAAAAAATGATGAATTTTGAATATATGTATGACTTATGGGTTATGCATAGTTTGGAATTTATTTTTGAAGAGAGTTGTGGCCTATTTGGGTATGTAAAATATACCTTAAGGCTCAAATTCCCTCCCACCAAAAAATGAAATTGTACTACAATTTTATTAATGATATCAAGAATAAAAAGGCCCCAAAGGGGGTTAATATCCACTCTCCAGCCTCTTTACATTACTCAGATCAAGTAATTTAAAGCACATTTATAGACATATTCAGGCTGGTGGCCTTCTTTCATGTCTAAATCTTCTCATGAGCTTATCTTAGTCAGGTATCTCTGATTCTGCCAGCCATTCATCTTCATGTACTGTATTTCTATATCTGACAAGATATTCTCTTTGATTTTTACCCCTAAATCTCCTTTCTTTAATGACTTTCCTTATCTTTTTTTCTTCACTCTGTTCCACTGGTGGTACAGTCAAATTAGTTGGGTTCCTTAAAGGAAACAATTTTTTGTAAGCTGGTTGATGAGGTTTTATCAAGCTGACTGGAAAGGTGGGGTGTTTATTTTCTAATTAACCACTGAGTTCCACTTGAACTGCATTTGTTTCATGTAAGGAAACAATAACAAAACTTCCTGCATAAGAATATTTAAGTTTCTTTGGGCCTTTGATATTATTAAAATTCAAGGTTGAAACTAGAACTAGGTCCCCTACTTTGTGACTCTTGTCCCACTTCTGTTATGCATAATCAAAAGCGTCATTCATACTCTGTTTTGAATTATGTTTCACTTTATCAAGCATTATCTTAAAGCTGGAAGCTTTAGGATGGATTTCAATTAAATCTTTCCTCAGTGTGTCTGCTGGGAGTCTTGGGTTCCATCCTTTCTCCAACATAGCAGGATTTTGACCTGTGGAAGAATGGACTGATCTCTTATATGCTAATTCTAATGCAGGTATTAGAGTGCACCAGTCATGGGTAAAGCCATCTGAGTCTTTTAATTTCAATTCATAAGCACAGAATCTCCTGATCATGTCTTCCAAATTTTGAATCATTCTCTCTGCTAGTCTATCTGTTTGAGGATGATATTCTGTTTAAGATAATAACTTAGTCCCAAACAATCTATGAAGATTGGTCCAAATTTCAGATGTGATCTTTAAATCCCTGTCACTTATGATATTCTGAAATAATCCTGTATGAGAAATAACTCTACTCTATAGAAGTGTCATATTTATTACATGGTAATAATATGGGAGTCTTACTCTATCTGTCTACAATGACTAAACAAGCATTATAACGTTTATCACCACTTGGAGGAAGTGCTGTTACCCAATAAATATGAACAAATTGCCAAGGGTATTTTGTTTCTTGAATATGAATCATTAGTCCAAATTTATTCCCTGTACTCCTGTTTGCTTGTTGGCATCTGTCACAGGTATGGCAATATTCAATGGTTTGTTTTCTCCAAGATGTCCACCATTAACAGTTTTTCACTTTTTCAAGTGTGCAGTCTTCTTACAGGTTTCCAGAGTATATTCTATCATGCCATTCATGAAAAATGGTATTGATAAGCAATCTGCTACACAATTTCATCACACAAGAATTTTTTGTTCTGTGGTAAATTATTCTATTAAACAAGTGAAATCTTCCTTCAGAATAGGAATTCTTCAAAACCTCATCCAGTGAGCTGACTAGAGATGTATCTTTGCAGTATTTATCTAACAAGGAAGTCAACATATGGCAATTCTTTTCCTTCTTATAAGATTCTCTGACTTCTTCAAAGAATTCAGTCTCAATCTCAGTTATGTTAATTCCTTCCATTGGAATCTGTGGTTCTTCTGCCAAAGGTACATAAGCTGGGTTGTCATGGGTATTGGCTAATGCCCACCTGCAAAGTCCATCAGCATTCTTGTGGATGTTTCCTTCATTATGAACTATAGTCATGTTACCTATATATTCTTGAGTGGCTATTTGCCATCTCAACATATGTCTGTTGGGAGTTTTCATTTCAAGAAGTGATTTTGCGGCATTACAGTCAGTTATCACTTCAAAAACACTGCTGTCAAGATAATGGTGTTATTTCTCAAGTTCCCATACCAAAAATAAGAACTGAATATGGCTTCTGTTGGTTTGATTTGTCTTGAGATGTAACAAATGGGTCCCTCTGTAGGTTTGTCCTCAATAATTTGGACTTGATGTAGGGCTGCCCCTAATCCATCTCCACATGCATCAATGTACAATTGTGAGCCTTGAGTTATATTTTGCATACCCAAATAGGCCACAAATATCTTTAAAAATAAATTTTGAAATATGCATAACCCATAAGTCATGCATATATTCAAAGTTCATCTTTTTTTATTTCAGAACAGATGAATAACATTTTTGTGAGTAAGTAAATCCATGGATTTAAGACCACATTTGGATTCTACACAAAACTTCACCTAGCGTCATTCAGTAGAGTGAATAAGCTTAAATTAACTCTAAAAGGTGGTAATCTGGAAAATACTTCAATACCACATAAAAGAATTGTGAAAGTTTTTGTTTTTCTCAATTTCATGCCAAAATAATGGGAATGTGAGAATCCCATGTTACATATACACTAAGGATGGTGTTATGCATGTTTGTGGCACTTAATATTATGGTGTTCCTGCATAAACCTTTGGTAAACCCATAATGGATATCAGTCTTGAAGCCTGAATTTCTATTTTTGACATCAAAATAGTCAAGGGGGACAAAAGACATCAAAGAGAGCCACGTTACCCAACTTCTGAGGCCTCTGAGGCGTGGACAGCTCTAAAGCTTGGATCCAACGCTGACCTTGTCCAAAGTAGTATACTTGAACCTTTTGGGAACTTGGTTACCAAGTTGAAATCTCATTAAATCATGAGAAAATAGAAAATAAGCTGCTGTTTCAACATGTCAAGGAGGCAAATAGCAACTTAGACTCCCTTAACCATGTCAATTATTAATTCTTTTCCATGGATAAACCCTGAAAGAGTAATTGAAACACATTTTTGACTATTATGCATTGATTTACCTCATAGCAACCAGCAATATAGTATTATTTGCAATTCTATGTAGAAATGAGGTAAAAACTTCAAAAATTCATTCAAAATACAATTCTTAATGAATCTTTCTGAAACTTTCAGGACCAATTACGAACCTTATTCTACCCATAAAAACCAAAAAGAACCACACTTTCATAAGTAAAATTAAATGTGTTACTTACAGTCCATTTCTGATAATTCTATGTGAAATACTGAATCTTCAAAAATTCACAGAAAATACAACCTGGGATGAAATTTCCAATAACATTTATAAGCTTGATAAATTAATATTTGTTTTGAAATAAAATAAGATTTACAGTTTTTACTCCTATTATTCTTAACCATATTTGGGTTGTTAATCATTTAAAAGCATCAATTAAGTAATTATGATAATATTACATGACCACAAATGATGCAGTCATTAATGCAAAACAGATTACTGTTTTCTCACTCACTGTTTTTTCATTTTGCTCCATGGCATGCCTCTGTGAGATGTCTCAGACTTAAAGGAGGCTTCCTATTGCTGTTTTTTCTAGATTATCACATTGTTCAATTATACCATTATTACCAAGTAAGTATTAGTTAAATCTTTTCTTAAGTGCTTTACTCTTTCAGAATCAATCAGAAAGGCATGATATCATAGAAATCAACTATAAACTGTTGTAATCCTGTTATCAATCAATTTTGATCTTCTAAATCCACAATTATCTGTCAAATTTCTCTACTATTATCTTTTAATAAGTTCTTTGGAGTATTAGTGAGTTTTTTGTCTTAATTCTTGGAGCTTTTCTCTAGTAATTGGTTTCTTCAATAACTATATCTACAATTATTCTTGAAAAATATAATTATATATTAAAGTAACTTCATTATTGTAATAAAGAAGTTTTATTATTAAATACTTCTATTAATTGATTCTTGTAGACAATTACTGCTTACTGTTATAATCACTAGTAGTGTATAACAAGTAAAATAAATAATTATTTATTTCTTTCTTTGATTGTGGTTATAATGAATTATATTTCTATATTTTATAAGAACAGTCATAGTAATGTTGATTTATAATAATATTATCAACAGTTTCATAGGCACATCTTACAACAGTTTAAAATGTATATTTCAGTCAGGCATGAGGAGTGAAGGGTCTTCTTTAAGAGCTTTCCTTATCTTCTCATAACCTTTAATCCTTTCCTGTGTCATCTCAAATACTGTCTGTTGATCACAGATTCTATAGAGTGTTTTGGCTAGAATTGCAAAGTATTTCATGTGTTTCCTGTAGTAACTTGCAGATCCAAGAAAAGAAATCATTTCTTTCTTATTCTGCGGTATTGGCTTAAGTAACACTTCTGCCACTTCATTTTTTTCAATACCCAAGCTTAAACCAGAAACAATATGTCCTCAAGCTTTAAGTTCTTCAAATCCAAAGTTAAATTTCTTCAGTGAAACCTTCATATTCACTCCTGTAGCTTTGCCAAGTACTCTTGCAAGTCTGTCAAGGTGAAAATACCATGAGTCATAACATATGATAATATTATAAATATAACTGATAAGCCATCCTTCAGATAATTCTGTGGGGAAGATGGCATTAAACATTCTTTGATAATGAGATGGTGCATTTTTAATACCAAATGGCATTCTAAGCTACTAATAAATACCACAGTGAGTTATAATTCTGAGTAATTTCTTAGTTTTGGGCATCAAGACATTTTGTTGAAAGCCTTTCCATGCATCCATGAATGTTAGATACTTGGCTTTAGACAATTAGGTCAAATTTCCTTGAATTCTACAAATTGGATACCTATCTGGAACTGTGTAGGTATTCAATGATCTAAAATCTCTAACAATCCTTGATTTATCATTATTCCAAGCAATAATAACAGGTGTTGTCACTTCAACTTCCTCATTATGGCCTACTTTTCTTAGTACACCAAGTTGGATCAACGCTTGGATATGTTTTTCTAAGGCTTCTCTAGCTCTGGGACTGACTGGATAAGCTGGTCTTCCAAGTACTGGAGGGTATGGTCTGTCAATATTAAGAGTAATATCAACTTCATGCCCTTTAATAGTTCCTAATGGCTCGTTATCAGAAGCAAAGGCATTCCTATATGTGTATAACACATCAATAAGATCATGCCTCATTTTGGGTGATAATGATGGATTAACTTGTGCTTCAAAAAGTTGTTTAGCCACAAATTCTTCCTTATAAGTATACTTAACAGAAGATATTATAGATATTTGCTTTTGCATATTGGAAAAAGCAAATTTTTGTCTTTTGTTTTCTCCAATTGTGAAATATCTGTCTTTATGGTTATTGATGTCAATACCATAAATATTAAAGCAATCATTTCCAAGAATAATGTTCTGGGATGTGAAATTTTCCATTACTACTACCTCTGTTTTCATTCTTACACTTCCTGATGGATGTGGAAATACAAGATTAGTGTCCAATACACCCAAAGGGTACATATTATTACTGGCACTACTGAATTGCACACCCTCTATTGGTAATAGATGGTTATTCCAACCAGGAATTATGGCTTGAAGATAATATTTTCCTACACAAGTAAAAAATGGCCTTGTATCCAAATTTACTCTGGCTTCAATATCATTTATCAGGATTGATGTGATACAAGATGCTTGGGCAGTGTATCCTTTACCTCTAGCAGTTTTGGCTTTACACATTATGGAATCCTGTATATTTATCAGGTTATGACAATCCTAACTGTACTGTGGGAAGTGAGTATGGACTTCTGTAACCTCAAAGAAAGCTGTAATTTTTTCAATGGGATAGTCTTCTACTGGTGTATCCTCAGAGAGTGCAGAATCTAGGTCAGATTCCTCTTTCTCTTCAGTACACTGAACTTCTTTAATTACTTAGACTTCATGAATTTATGTCTTCTTGGTTCAAGTGTTGGCTAAATGTGAGGTGCTTGCAGATTTATGACATTTAAATACAGGTCTTTCAGGCCTCTTATCTTCTCTGGAAGCTTTTGAGACCATTTGGAATTCCATAGGGATCCTAGTCCATGGTTTACCGATTCTTGTCCTAGTAATGATATCTTCCATGGAATTGATGTAGTCTTCTGTTGAACAGGTTTCTAAACATCTGCACCTGATAGCATTTTCTAGTTCTCCTCCACATTTTCTTAATATTTTCATCTTAATCATAGAGTCAGGCATATCTTGGTGTAAGGCATATAATCTGTCTTTCTGTTTGAGGAACGAAGTAAGTGGTTCATCCTTTTCTGAGCTAAAAATGGTACTTTCAAAACCATTTTGCATTTTAAATATCCAATAATTGTTAGCCCATTTGGTGATTATTTCAAATTTCCACCAAGGCCAATCATGTTTACCATGATCTTGTCTCATTTATTAATACCATTTCTTTGCAGTTCTGGTAAACAAGGAGTGGAGCTTTCCTACTATAATTTCATCAGGTATGTGAAAATCCTCTTGCAACATATCAATTGTTCTGATGAACTCAATATGATTGTATTCTCCTTCACCAGAGAATGTTGGCCCTTCATTTAGTTTGGGAATATCTTTTGCACAGATAGGATTTTCTTATAAAAGGGGGTCAAGCTTCCTTTTACAGGAAGTTTCGCTTCAGTAAAAGTTGTAGAATGTCTTGGTATATATGGTTCCTAATTCTTATGAATTTGCTCCACATTTGCAATAATTTCATTCTTCAATTTTGGCCTCTTACTGTCACTTTTTGCCAAATGTGTGGCAAACTGATTGGTATTATTAATTATTTCCAAAACCTGATCTCTCAGAATCACAAGTTGTTCATTGATGTGTGAAATGGAAATATCTTGTATCTAATCATCTTGAACTTGACATTTACTTTCAACTCTGTCACATGTATTGGTAATTGAATAAAGTTTGACATTTGTCAACCTATACCATTCAGCAGAATCTTTTTCATTTCTCTTTAGTTCACTTATATCTGATGTTATTTTATTTAACTTTGCATCAAATTTAGCAAGTTCTACATCAATACTAGTCTTAACAAATTGTATTTCTTGTATTATTTGCATGTAAAGGTCCTTTTCCTCCTTTCCTGCTCTTTGGCTGCGAGCTCCATGAGATCTCTGGCCATATTGAAGACACTGTCCATGGATGAAGGCTCCCATTTGGGGATGCTGTACCCTTTTGGGTAAGGTCTGTGCCAATTTGCTTTGCCTTTGCCTTTGCCCTGATGGTTCTTGGGACCTTTCTGCTTCTTCTGAGGTCTGTGGGGTTTGTCATTGGAGACTTCTGGAGCTGGTTTGGAGCTGGTAGACACCACTGGGCCTTCTTTCTCCAAAGTTGGGGTCGTTTCCAACTCCTTCTTCTTGTCTATGTATAAAAGACTTTGATTTTTCAACCAGTTCTTTATCTCTTTTCCCTTGTCTTTTCAATACAATGGGCTCCATCCTGCTAATAGTTCTAACTCTTCTCCTGACCCAGAAAGCTCTTGATTTGTAAGTAGGAGTTCATGGCCCCCTGAAAAAGGCTTGGGCATATTTCCCACTCCTCCTCTTTGGCTGCTCTTTTCCAATTCTTGTATTGGAATTGATAAATTTCTATTTCTGCCACCTGAAAATGGTTCATCCCTTGAAATATTATCATGAATTATTTCAGACTCACAGCTCACATCAAAGTTTGTGGGTTCAGACCTTGGGAAATGGGGGGCAACTCTGGCATCCTCCAGATATGTCTTTCTTAAGGAAGACTTTTCACTTCTGGACTTGGTCTTTCCTCTTCTTTGTCCACATCCATCTGGTTGGACTGAATAGTTTCTTCCATTTCTGGTATGCACCATTTTATGCCAATTTAAGAGAAAAAATTAAGAATTAAATTCAAAAATACACACCCTCTGGTGGTTTTTTTGCTTTTTCTGTTTGAAAAAAAGTGGCTCTTTTAGAAATTTGAACTTCAATACTGTCTTCAGATTCTAGACTGGTAATATATCTTTTACTGAGTCTGTTAACAGCTGCACAGTATCTGATTGAAGACACTAAAGGAAAAAATGATAAGATAAAAATTATTTTTGATACTTAAAAGATTTTTCAAAGATTTTTGATAAGCTTTTATTATCATAATTTTTTTATATTGAAAAAATTATTCTTTTTAAATAAAAAAAATAAAATTTAAGATTTTGATTTAAAATTAATTCAGAGTAACTCAAAGAATAATCTTATAGGTTTTTGGATGTGAAAAAGTCACATGTAAAAAAATATAAAATTAAACCAAATTCCTCAATTAAAAAGATTTTAAAGACAATTTCAAAAAAAGAAATAATTTTCACTTCAAATTGAAAGGAAAAAATCTATTATATTAATATATTTTGGAGCTTAAAAATCTATTAATTAAGGGTACAAGGTTCAAAAAACACGGCCAGGCCCCCAAATGTAAGATTTTTCTATGAAACTGCTGACAATATTACTATTAATCAGCAGTACTATGTATTTTCTTATGAAATATAATAATAAAATTATTATAACCACAATTAAATAATTAATTACTTAATTATTTCTTTTACTTGTTATACACTACTAGTGATTATAACAGTAAGAAGTAATTGTCTACAAGAATCAATTACTAGAAGAATTTATTGATAAAGACTTCTTTATTAAAGAAATGGAATTATTTAAATATATTATTATATTTTTCAATAATAATTATAAAAAAATCCTTGAAGAAGACTATTACTAGAGAAAAACCTCAAGAATTAAGACAAAACACTCACTAATACTCCAAAGAACTTATTAAAAGATAATAGTAGAGAAATTTGACATGTAATTGTGGATTTAAAGGATCAAAGTTGATTCATAACAGGATTACATCAATATATAGTTTATTTCTATGGTTTCACGTCTTTCTGATTGATTCTGAAAGAATAAAACACTTAAGAATAGATTAACTAATACTTACTTGTTGGTAATAATGATATAATTGAATAATGTGATGATTTTGGAAAAAACAACAAGAGGAGGCCTCTTTTAAGTCTAATACAGCTCACAGAGGCATTCCATGGAGAAAACTGAAAAACCAGGGAGTGAGAAAACAGTAATCCTTTTTGTATCATTTGTTGTCATGTAAGATTATCATAATTACCTAATTGATGCTTTTATGTCACTACCAACCCAAATATGGTTAAGAATAAAAGGAGTGACAACTTCAAATCTTCTTTTATTTCAAAATAAAAATTAATTTCTCAAATTTATCAATGTTATTGGAAGTTTCATCACAGGTTGTATTTTCTGTGAATTTCTGAAGACTCAGTATTTCATGTAGAATTATCACAAATGGACTGTAGGTAAAACTTTTAATTTTACTTATTAAAATGCAATTCTATTTGTTTTTATATGAATAATAATGTTCTCAATTGGTCCTTAAGGTTTAAGAAAGATCAATTAAGAATTTTATTTTTCATCAATTTTTCAAGTATTTACCTTATTTCTATGTAGAATTGCAAATAACACTATATAGCAGGTTGCTATTAGTTAAATCAATGGATACTAGTCCAAAATGGGTTTTAGCTACTTCTTTGGGGTTTATCCATGGAAAATCATTAAAATTGACATGGTTACAGGAGTCTAAGCTGCTCTTTACCTCTCTGTCACTTCAAAATAGTAGCTTATTTGCAATTTTCTCATGATTTAATGAGATTTTAACTTGATAACCAAGTTCCCAAAAAGGTTTTAGTATACTAATTGGGCCAAGATCAGCAATGGATCCAAGCTTGAGAGTTCTCCACGCCTCAGAGGCCTCAGAAGTTGGGTACCCTTGCTGTCACAGTCATGGAGACAGACAGAGCATTACCACTCATACCTAATGGAAAATCTTCCAACACCTAATCAGAAAGGGGTTTCATAGAAGATTCACTAAATACAGTTTCAAACCTCAATACAGATTAATACAGGCAGAACCCAAATACAGGATTCACCAAATACAGGCCTGCCCTCAATGTACAGGTGCAAACACCTTTATTGATTCAAATAACTGTATTGGATACACCAATACAGTTTCACATCTCAAATACAGGTTCTTCAATCATACAATCATGTTTTCTCAACACTCAAACTCCAGGCTGGCACTGTTTCACATATACCAGCCCCCTTTCACCCACCTGGGGGTTTTCCCCCAGTTAATTAAAATATTGGATTTATCATTTAATATTATTTTATTAATTATTAAGTTAGTCTTTGCCTTCCCTCACCTGTTCAGTAGGGTCCTGGTGGCCATATCCTTTATTAATCCTTTTCTCTTTTCTGAGCAGGTTGAAACAGTGGTACAGGATTATTTGTGGTTGGCTCTTTATTATTGCTTTTGTTGTCTCTCATATCTTTTTATTCTTATTATTTTATGACTAGGAAGTTATTTCTCTTATCTCATTACTCTTATCACTTGAGTACTTATTCTGAGCCCTCCATAAGTAAGTATGTTCACTGAGTGCCAGGTCCTCTTCATTTAGAAGAGCCCCCGTGACATTATTTTAATTAACTCATAATTGCTTCTTTTCTTTCATTCATTATTATTCATTCCTCTCATTCTCAATTATGATTTCATGATTTCATTCTCTCTCATCAATTTTCATCTCACTCATTTCATTCAAATAAAAATTGATTCTCTTTCTCATTTGTTAAATTTTGCTGACCATTTCATTTTCTTCTTAATTCTCAATCAAATTTTATTTTCATTTTTGTCTGAATTCAGGTTCTTTATCAGGTTTAATTGATTCATTGTTTCAGGAGTTTGATTGAATTGGGGTTATCATTGGTTGATTTTGAAATTTCTCAAGATTTATTGATTGATTGATTTATTATTCAAGAAATCGACTTTACCTCAAGATTCTGATTTGATTTAATTGATTGACCTGATTTTATTCCTCAAGATAGCTGACTTCTCCTCAAGATTGATTTAATTGATTGATTTGAAGTTGATTCCTCAAGAAATTGAATTGATTTCTGAAGATATTTATTGAATTCCTCAAGACATAATTGAGTTGATTGATTTGATTTTATTACTGATTGACTTGATTTGACTTATTGATTGAAATTGAGAATTCATAAGAATTTGACTTTGTAATCTTCATTCTTCAAGATTTATTCATATTGATTCACTGCAAGACTATTAATTGATTTCTCAAGCTCATCAAGATTCTCATTTTATTGATTTGGTCAAGCCTTGTTTCATTCTCAAGTATCATCAAATTTTATTTTCTTTCTTCAATAATTCCAGTTCAGCATAGCCCTCCAGCCAAGAATACAAGATTTCAAAGACATCAAGCTGTTCTCACTCCTACAGCAAGGGCTCCTCTTGACCACACACCATCAATTCATCAACTGAGTGCAGATTTGGACAGAGGACCACCAATGGAAGGAGCAGCACCCTCCAGAAGAGGAGTTGTTAAGTTAAGAAGATCAAGATCATTCTCTGGCTTGTTGGGTGGCTATCCAAGCATTTCTCAAGGGACTAGAAGTATATCAGGGGAAGCTGAAGATGAAGAGGGGGAGTAGTCTGTGGAAGAGGAGGAGTCTGAAGAAACTGAAGTAACAGCTGCCTTTGCAGGTGCCCCTGAGGCTTCTGAAGCTCCAAATCTAGCCCATTCTAATCAACCTCTTGTCTCTCAAGCTAAACCCAATTTTCTCAAAATGAAGGAGCAGATGACTCACTTCATGGGACAGATAACTCAAGCAGTTGCCTCAAGGGACACTTCAAAAGCCCCAGCATTCAAGACTCCATCAATGAAGGCACCTGATTCCTTTGATGGTACTAAACTTATAAATTGAGAGGATCTATTCAATCTTGGCAATTAATTTTCCATAATTACCCAGAAAACTTCTTCTCTGACAGGAAGAAGGTTTTGTACTCAACTTCCTTTCTCACTGGTAGAGCTGGAAAATGGCTTGAACCTTACCTCTCAAATATCTCCAATGAAGATCCTTCTTATCTCCACAATAACTGGCAGTTATTTGAAACTCAGTTATTCACTCTGTTTGGTGATCCCAACAAATTCAGGAAAGCTGAACCAGAGTTAGACAATCTCAGGATGAAAGAAATTGGTTAGGTTTCCTTGTACATAGCATATTTCAGAAGCTTAATGTCAATAATTGGAGACTGGGGGGAAAGGGCCTATATTAATGTGTATAAAAGAGGCTTGGAATCAAGATTGTTGGACCAATTGGCTTCTCACCCTGGAAACTTTGATAACCTTCAAGAACTCATGGACATCACTTTGGAATTAGATACCAGGTACCATGAGAGGCAGAAGGAAAAGTGTAGCCATCAAGATATGAAGCCTCTAATCAGCGGAGCCAACTCCTCCAAGCCTCCTAAAAGTTCACCATCAAAGAAGCCTTATCACAGGAAAAATGAGAAGGGGAAGAATTTTCAAGTGTCCAAAGAAAAGCCTCATGCTTCTCTCCTCACTAAGGACAGAAAATTAATTGGTTCTGAAAAGGAGAGGAGGATCAAAGGAGGCTTGTGCAACTATTTTGGTGGAAAGCACCCATTTTAAAAATGATTCAAGAGGCCTGAAAATAGGAAATGTTTATCAAAAGGCTTCCCTAGCAAGCAGGGAAAAGCCTGAGTGGGAATTACAATGTGTTCAATGGTTCTCACTTATTTCCTTCAAGAGCACAATTGTGCACTCTGAATACTAGTGTCAAGAAATCTTTAAAATTTCTTATTTTCTCTTCTCTCCCTGATATTTTTTATAGTATTCTCATTGATTCTGGTGCTACAAGCTCTTTTATTGCAAAGAATTTTGTTCTCAAGTACTCATTGACCATGTCAGAGCTCCCTGAAAAGATTTCTCTTTTCATTTTGGATTCTAATTAATCCATTTCCCTGTTCATCACCCATTATACCAGGTGGGTTGTTGACTTGCCTCCATTCCCAAGCTTTTAATGGTATTTATTTATCATATATTAACTCAAGGGACAAGACCTAATGTTGGGCTGTGATTTTCTTTAACATTTTAATCCCATTATTTATTGGAAAAATGGATTGATCACCTAGGATTCTAGTCGTAAGGATTCTAGTGGTAGTACTTCTTCTACTAGTAATGAATTTGCCACTGCTGTCAACAGTGTTGCTCTGGTTGGTGACCTTAAGACACCTTCCCTTTCATCATTCCCTCTCAGTCATTACTTCCATCCAGAGATGAAGTCTTCAAAGAGATAAAAGATGTTGGAGAAGATGTTGCTATATCTTCACTTCATCTCTTTCAAGGGGATATGGACCTTCCTCCTTTATCTTTTCATGCCTCCCTAGAGGAGCAGTGGGATGAGGAGGAAGAACCAGAAGAGATTGAAACTGTGCTGAAGGTAGTCCCTCCTTGTTATCACCAATATTTGGATGTATTCTCCAAGGTGAAATCAGAGAAACTTCCTCCACACCGTGCCTGTGATCATCATATTGAACTGGAGGGTCTTCTACCTCCAGTTGGTGTTATCTACTCTTTATCAAAGAATGAGTCAGAAACACTACAGGCCTACATTTCAGAGAATGTAGAGAAGGGTTTCATTAGGCCAAGCTCCTCTTCAACAGGAGCACCTGTCCTTTTTGTTAATAAAAAGGATGATGGCCTTTGTTTGTGTGTTGACTACCACAAACTTAATGCTGTCACTAGGAAGAACAGGTATCCTGTTCCTCCAATGAATCAGCTCCTAACCATCTTTCACAGTTCTACTATTTTCTCCAAGATAGATTTGCATGGTGCTTATAATCTCTTGAGAATCAAAGAGGGGGATGAGCACTTAACTGCCTTTAGAACTAAATATGGTAGTTATGAGTATTTGGTTATGCCATATGGCTTTACCAATGCTCCTGCTTCTTTCCAGAATCTTGTGAATGATATCTTTGCAGATTTCTTGGATATTTTTGTTGTAGTCTACTTGGATGATATTATGGTTTTCTCTAGTTCTGAGGAGGAACATGTCAAACATGTGGCCTCTGTCCTCCAAAGACTGAGGGACAATAATTTGTTTGCTAAATCCTCAAAGTGTGTATTCCATGCCTCAAGTGTGGAATACTTGGGCTATGTTGTTTCAAGTGAGGGCCTCAAGATGGATTTGTCAAAATTTCAGCAAATCCTGAATTGGCCTCAGCCAAAGAACATCAAAGCACTCCAATCTTTTCTTGGCTTTTCCAACTTCTATTGTTGTTTCATTAAAAATTATTCCAAAAAAAACCCTGCTCTCACTTCCTTCCTTAAAGAATATTCTCCTTTCATCTTCAATGAGGAAGCTCTTAGTCAGTTTCAAATACTCAAAAGAGCTTTAACCACTGCTCCCATCTTATCCCATTTCAATCCTTCTCTACCAGCTATTGTAGATACTGATGCTTCTGATTATTCCTTGGGTGCTGTGCTAAGTCAGGTTAATGACTCTGGAAAGCATCCCATTTTATTTGATAGTCGCAATCCCCTCCCAGCTGAGCTCAACTATGAAGTTCATGACAAGGAACTCCTTGCCATAGTTTGGGCTCTCAAGGGCCGGAGAGCCTTTCTTCTCTCTCTTTCTGATTCCTTTGAAGTCTTGAAAGACCACTCTTCCCTTCAATATTCTATGTCTTCCAAAGTACTCACTTTCTGTCAAGCCGGTTGGGCAGAGTTTCTCTCTGAATTTCACTTCTCTATCAGTTACCACCCAGGCAGACTGGCCACTCTACCAGATGCCTTGTCATGTCAGGACAAAGTGTACCCAGACAGGGTGGTGGACTTAATTAGCAAGAATCCTCAAAGCTTTTATCAAGTTCTCAAGCAAAATGAAATTAAAGATTCAAGATGTTTCTCAATCAAAGTTGAATTTTTCTCAGATTTAGATGATCAAATTCAGAAGGCGGTATGGCAAGACAAAGATTATAAGGAAACTCTCAAGCAATTAGTAAGAGGTGAATCAGTCTCAGATTATACTCTTGAGCCTCAAGCCAAATTTTTATTAATCAAGGATAGAGTAGTCATCCCAAGCAATCATGAACTTCAATTGGATATCCTTCAAAAGCGTCATGACTCACTGTTGGCTGGCTACCCTGGCCAGGAGAAGACCCTCAAGCTCATCAAGAGGGATTTTCATTGGGCTGGCATGAATCAAATTATCAAGGACTATGTGTCCACATGTCAGCATTGTTCAAGAAACAAGAACATTCACCATAAGAAGTTTGGATTACTCAAGCCTCTTCAAATTCCATCTGGTCCTTGGAATTCATTATCAATGGACTTTATCACTCAATTGCCTCTGTCAAGCAGCTTTGATTCAATTTTAGTAGTTGTAGACAGATTTTCAAAGATGGCAATATTTATTCCAACTTATTCAACAATCACTTCTTTGGACTAAGCTCAAATCTTTATTAGTCATGTCTTTTCCAAACATGGTCTTCCAAGCATTATTATTATTGATAGAGGTTCATTATTTGTTTCATCATTTTGGACTCAATTGTGTCAGAAGCTCAAGATAGCAAGAGATCTTTCAGCTGCCTTTCACCCTGAAACAGATGAACAGACAGAGAGGGTAAATCAGATTCCAAAACAGTATCTTTGGATGTATGTCAGTTACCTTCAAGATGACTGGCACACCTGGCTCCCTCTGGCTGAATTATCCTATAATAATGCAGAACATTCATCAACAAAACAGTCACCATTTTTCACCATTTATGGAAGAAATCCCAGCTTTTACTCAATTCACATTTCTCAAGATGCACCTGCTGGAAAGGTATCAACAAAACTCCAATCAGTACAGAAAGTTGTCAAAGAAGAATTAGAGTCAGCAATAAAGCATTTTAAGAAGTATGCAGATAGAAATAGAGCAATTCCACCTTATTTCCAACCTGGGGACAAAGTATGGCTAGCTTCCAAGAAAATCAAGACAACAAGACCCACCAAGAAACTTTCAGAAAGATGGTTGGGACCCTTTGAATTTCTCAAGAAGACTGGCAGCCATGCATGTCACCTCAAGTTGCCTCAACAATGGAAGTCAGTTCACCCTGTCTTTCATGTGTCCTTATCAGAACCAGTGAAGCAATCAACTATCCCAAATTGACATCAATTTCCACCACCACCAGTAATAGTGGAAGAGTAAGAAGAATGGGAAGTACCTCAGGTTCTGGAATCAAAGCTCAAGAGAGGCACATTATGGTATCTAGTGGAGTGGAAAGGATTGAATGAAGACCCAGAAAGAACAACTTGGGAACCATCTTCCAACCTTACCAACTCCCCAGACCTTGTCAAGGATTTTCATACCTTGTATCCAGACAAGCCTGGTCCAAATGCCTCAAGAGTATTATTTATGGTGCTTGGTGGGGATTGGAGTTTATGAAAGTAGGTTCCTCTCCTGGCATGCACCTTTAAGGGGGTATTCTACCCAAATATGTTGTAAGCATCACCTTGGCCACTTTTTGAGCACTTGCCAATTTCTTTGGATAGGTTTAGAAGGCCTTCCAACATCAATACCCTTGAATTTGGACCTTTCATCAAGATATGGCCAAATTCCCTCTTTTCCTTTTATTCCTTTTCTTTCTTTCATACTCTATTATTCCAAATTATGCCATTCAATATCATTCAAGACATTCCTTACCTCAAAATTCATTTATGGCAAAGTTTTCATTCTTTTATGATGCTTGGTGGGGAGTGGAAGCTATGAAAGTAAGTTCCATCTCCTAGTATGCATCTCTGAGGGCTCTACTTCTTGTAAAAACAACACCTTGGCCATTCTGTGAGCATCAAAATTTTGGTTTTATTTTTTCAGGAAAACTTATTGCCAAAATCAAGCAACTCACCACAAGAAGATCAATCCTCAGAAGTTTCTTTATTTTCTTTTCTTTACTCTCTTTTCTCTCAATTATTTCTTTTTCATTTCATTTCATTTTCTTTTTACTTGTATAATTTTATCTTTTATTTCTTGTTTTCAAAAGCAGCAGTCATCTCCCATATCTTTTTTGGGGAGTCAGTTTATTTAATAATCAAAGAGCAAACACTATTAATTTTAAAGACCAACTAAGGATAATCCTCATCAAAATTTCTTCAAGGCTTCTCTAAACTTAACAACCAAGGCATCTTCATAAGCACCTGCCTCCTGGGCCAAAGCAATAGTGGGTTCCCCTGGAATAGCACTCTTCATAGCCTTATCAAATAGCACCTCAGTCAAATCATCACCTTCAGCAAATAGGGAGGTGACCACCTTCTTTATCACCTTCTTCTGATCAGTAACGTTTCCAGAGATATCCCAGCGGCAATGGTTGTCAAGGATTAATTCAGGTTCTTGAGAAATTGGGTGTCTAGAAGTGCTGGCCACAGGCGGTTGAATATTGGTGGAGGTGTAGGCAAGTGGGGATGGCCTGGTTGGGGATCTAATTGGAGGTTTAGGTGGCTGGGGAGGCCTTATAACTTCATTGGTGGTGGTACTGGCTTGGACTGGGGATAGTGAAGTGGATTGGATTCTTCTTTTCTGGATGGGAGTAGTTATTTCAAGTTCTTCTCCATCAATCTCATCATTTCCTTCATCATCAGTATCATTTTCATCTTGAACCACCAAATTTCTCTTCAATTTTCCAAGTCTTCCAACCTTTCTGGTGACCAAAACAGGAACTTCTGGGGCTACTCCAATGGGTTTGCCTTGGGGGTGAATGCGTCCTCCAGTGTTGGCCCAAGAACTGCTTGTATTAGTCCATTGTTGGACACCTCTCATTCTGGATCCAGTCACTGAAGCAGAAGAAAATAAAATCACAGAAGTCAGTAACTCAGCAATTTCTTGATCATTCAACTCACAATTGGAGTGGCCAGAGGTGGAATCAGAAGTTGGAGGTTCATCAACAGGAGCTTCCAGCCCAAATCTTCCACCCTTCGTGATGCTGCTCCATAATCTTCTGGGATTGTCTGGGAAATTATGGTTGGCCTGAGAAGAATTTTTTCCCCCAAGGTTACAGAATTAGCACCTGGTTGACCTAGAAGTAGCAGATTCAACATAAGGAAACCCCTTCTTCCAACAATTGATGCAGGGTGGTTCAATAACTCTAACATATTTAAAACTATTTTAGGCTTTATTGATGTACCAAGTCTCTGTAGGGGCCATACTCTCTTCAGAAAGATCCCTCAAGTTATCAAAGACACCAGCACCATAAATTACAGAAGGTGGGGAATCAGAGTGATCAGAGTCACAAATGGTAGTCAGCTTTGAAATCATCTTCAAGTCACGATTCAAAGCCAAGACCAAGCAAATCATGGAAAAACTCCAAGTCAGCAAGTCAAATATGGCAATTTGAACTTCAAGAACAGAGTGAAGAACAAGAAAATAGAAGAAATAATCATTAAAAGCTGTTTCATTGGCCAAATTGGCCATTTGAAGGCCTTTGCGCATTTTTGCACATTTTGCATATTTTGCACATAAAGCCATTAAATCATCTTCAAATTATGTGAAAAGCCTTCAAAACATCAAAACCCAAAGAAAAATAGTCAAATTGGTGCATTTGTGCATTTTGGGCACTTTTGTGCATTTTTGCACATATCTGACTAATTCATGTCCAAAACCTTCAAAAACTTCATTTCATTAAAAAATTCATCAAAATATGCCATTTCATTCATATTGGCATATTTGCGCATTTTGCGCATTTCTGGCTATTACTTCTTCAAATCATGAAAAACCGCCAAAACAGTCATTTTGATCAAGAAATCATCAAATTCTGCAATATCTTGCATTTTGTGCATTTTGCGCATTTTGGCCAAATCAGCCAAAAAAACCCCAGAAAACAACAATTGGGGAAAAAATTTCAATTGATCCTGCAAGGACCCAAGAGCAAGAAAAGGCCAATTTTGCCCTACCTCAAGATGAAGACAATTTGATGCCATGACAGTAAGTTCTTAGGACATAAACCTGAATCACCATTTATCATGAGCCATGAGGACTCAAGAGAAATTGGGTGAAGAACACTGCAATAAGAAGAAGATCAAAAAAGAATTGAATAACAGAAGAAATGAAGAGAAAATTTTCAAAGAAGGGAGGAGGAATCAGAATCAAGTCAAGGAAGAAGGACCTACAAGTTGTGAAGATGAAGGAGTTGAAATTATTATTGATGAAGAAGAATGAGGGGATGAAAATTGGGTAATTGGGGGGGAGAAAGTTTCATTTGACCTCATCAAGATTCACTTGCTCTTATGGTGTTCAGAGCTCACCACTTTCAAGAGGGGCATAATGTCACAGTCATGGAGACAGACAGGGCATTACCACTCATTACTAATGGAAAATCCTCCAACACCTAATCAGGAAGGGGTTTCATGGAAGATTCACTAAACACAGTTTCAAACCTCAGCACAGCTCAATACAGGCAGAACCCAAATATGGGATTCAACAAATACAGGCCTGCCCTCAATACAGGTGCAAACACCTGTATTGATTCAAATAACTGTATTGGATACACCAATACAGGTTCTTCAATCATACAATAATGTTTTCTCAACACTCAAACTCCAGGCTGGCACTTTTTCACATATACCAGCCCCCTTTCACCCACCTGGGGGTTTTTCCCCCAGTTAATTAAAATATTGGATTTGTTATTTAATATTATTGTATTTCTCATTAAGAAATATTATTTTATTAATTATTAAGTTATTCTTTGCCTTCCCTCACCTGTTCAGTAGAGTCCTGGTGGCCATATCCTTTATTAATCCTTTTCTCTTTTCTGAAAAGGTTGAAACAGTGGTACAGGATTATTTGTGGTTGGCTCTTTATTATTGCTTTTGTTTTCTCTCATATCTTTTAATTCTTATTATTTTATGACTAGAAATTTATTTCTCTTATCTCATTACTCTCATCAATTGAGTATTTATTCTGAGCCCTCCATAAGTAAGTCTGTTCACTGAGTGCCAGGCCCTCTTCATTTAGAAGAGCCCCTGTGACACTGGCTCTCTTTGATGTCTTTTGTCCCCCTTAGCTATTTTCACATCAAAAATAGAAATTCAGGCTTCAAGACTGATATCCACTATGGGTGTATCAAAACTGTATGTAAGAATACCATAATATTAAGTGCCACAAAAATGCATAACACTATTCTTAGTGTATATGTAATATGGGATTTCTCACATTCCTATTATTTTGGCGTGAAATTGAGAAAAACAAAAACTTTCACAATTCTTTTATGTGGTATTGAAGTATTTTCCATATTACCACCTCTTAGAGTTAATTTAAGCTTATTCACTCTATGGAGTTACCCTAGGTGAATGTTTGTGTAGAATCTAAATCTGGCCTTTAATCTATGGATTTACTTACTCACAAAAGAGTCATTTATCTTTTCTGAAATAAAAAATGATGAATTTTGAATATATGCATGACTTATGGGTTATGCATAGTTCAGAATTTATTTTTAAAGATAGTTGTGGCCTATTTGGGTGTGTAAAATATACCTCAAGGCTCACAAAAAGCAAGAGAATTTTCCAATTTTTTTGACAAAAGTATTTGTTCAGCTCATGCAACAATTCATTTAATGTGAATGTTGTCATCCAAGATGTCTGGTTGAAGTATTATTTGAAGCCCCAACATGATGCCAGGTTTCTTTCAAATGATCATGGTTTGTGAGCAGTTCCAATGACTACTAGCTCATTACATCCAAGAAGATAGGCAAGTCATGTCTTGTTGCATTTTAGGCCATGCATTGTCCTAGTTTCTAGAGAGAAATTGGGAGGAATTCTATAAAAAAAAGTCAGTTGCATAACAGAAAAAAAGATAAAAAAACAACACTTACTGGTACATGAGCCAAGTCTCATCATAATTAAAAATATCTTCTAGGGGGTACATTTCTAAAACCTTACACAGCTTCTTGCAAGCATGTTGAACTGATTCTGCCTCTCCATGTAGGTGAAGGCTCTTTAGTTTATGCCAGGTTTTGAATTTATAGATCCAGCCATTGGAGATTGCAAAGTTGCTCTTGAGAAAATTTGCAAATTGTGCTGTGAAATTGACTAAAATCTTGTCACTTATTATGGGTTTGTGACTTTTCCCCTCCAAGAACCACTGGTAAAGAGCCTTCTCCAGTTCTGGGTATGCACAGTGATGGTTATGCTTTGTTTTGCCTTGATTGTGAGAGGCTTTTTCAATGGTTAAATTTGACACCTGCAACCATTAAGATAGCTGAGCTTGGAGAATCCCAAATTTGTGTGCAGTTTCAAGTTGGGTTTGTCCTGGGTTTTTCTTGTGCTTGTCAATGAAATGTTTTTGGATGTGAAATTCATGAACAATTTTTGATTGAGGGGCTGAGGGCATGGAGGTAATTTCTTTGTTTTTCTTCCACTTTTTGTTTGTTGATGGAACATTGGCAACAATTGATTCAGCTTCCTTCAAAAATTCAACAGGATTCAAAGAACAACACTTCGATTCTTCAAGACATAAAAAACTAAGCTTTTAAAAACAGAAAAACATCAAGAAAAAATTGGGAAAACCTTCAAAAAGACTGCATAGACATTCCAATTTCATTACCAAAAGCTCATCAGTATTCATGTTGGGTGTTTACATGCGTTGTGGAGATAACTGAGCACCAACTCCATCCCCAACTTCCCACAAAAAAGGTGCTGTGATCCACAATCAATCCCAAAAATAGACAATAGGGACTTATCAACAATATATCACATTCCTTCTTGCTGGTCCATTAGTGAGAGGATGGGGGTGCCTGACAAGAGCTGAAAATGCAATCTTTTTCGTGCTAACTGGAATTGGTCAAGCACTGAGTTGAATAGATGAGTAAACATGAAAATAACTTATCAAAATGAGGTGGTAGACAAGTCATTTGTAGTACTTGCCAATCAAAGAAAAAGAGTTTTAATAGGTATGAAAGAGCAAGCTGAATTACTAGAAATAAAAAGGTGAAAAGATGAAAAAGGTATGATGGAAAAAATACAAAATTAAAGACAGGAAGGATATGGTAAAAAAAACGATGGGGCAAAAATGTGCTGATATAAGCATATTTTGATTTTTTTCTGGAAAAAACCATGCTTATATCGAACTATGCGTAAAATGGAAAACCAAAACATAAAACTGCGTTGACCAAACATGATGAACGAGATATTTGACGGTTGGCACGCGGTGTGCGCTAATGGTAGATGCTTCTTTAGTCACTGTAGTAACATGATAATTGTAGTCCAATAAGTTGCGCATCGCTTTCTTTTATATTATGAAACATATAATGAATTTTGTAAGATTTAATTAAGAAAACCCAACGTTCAAGTTTTTCTTTTGCTCTTTTTTTGAAAAAAAATAAAAAAAATAAATCAAAAGATACGCGATTTATCTTTGATTACTAATCTTAAAAAAGATAAAAAAAAATAAAATTGAAATGGTCGATTGAAATATATAACATAATGAGAAAAAATTAGTATTTTTGATCAAACCAAAATCGAAAATGTGCACGAGTGAATAAATGTCTATGCCACTGTTAATTGTATGGAGAGGACCATTGAGCAATGTTACTTACTAACACAAAAAATCTCAAAAAAGTAGACTGTTTTATATCAATTTGTGAGTCTTTTTGCTCACATATAGATAATAAAACTAAGAAAAATTTTAATCGGAAAGGCGCGTTAATAGAATTTACTAATTTTGACCTTGTCTCATCTTGGAAATTAAGATTAAAATCATCATGTGACTTTTTTTTTTTGGTAATAATTTTTATTTAGCCTTTTAAATCGATAGAAATTATTTTGGTGCAACAATACACACACCTCATTTGTCACATTTTTTTCTGTGTAAAAAGCCCTTCATTTGAAGATAGAAATGACTTTGCCTTTATCATCTAAATCATGGGCCGTGCGTTTTTAACAAGTTAGATAAAAAAAAGTAGATTCGTATCTCATGTGAATTTTAAACTATTACTATTTATTTAATTTAGTTAAAAAAATGTCTAAGCTTAAGTTCAGTCCAAATAATAATAAGTTTTTGATCAGAGTGGTTTTTTTAAAACCCTCTGGCATTTATTTTTATCTTTATTACAGAAAAAATCAAGAGAAGAAAACTTTCTTTAAGCCTTTTAAATTTGATATCGAAAATGATATGTTATATAAT
Source organism: Austropuccinia psidii (assembly GCA_023105745.1). NCBI lineage: Eukaryota > Fungi > Basidiomycota > Pucciniomycetes > Pucciniales > Sphaerophragmiaceae > Austropuccinia > Austropuccinia psidii. The sequence goes on along the minus strand of JALGQZ010000003.1, from coordinate 63,480,879 downwards.
TTTAATTCATTCATAGTTGTTAATTGAACTCGTTATATATTTTTCCTTTTAACGTAGCATTCATTCTCTTATAATTAATTTAACTGTCCTTTCCAAAAAAAGGCCTAATATCAACTTTGCACTTATACCAACCAACCCACCTGTTCAACTGAACTGAAATACAATCATATAACATTCTCTGAAATAACTGAATATAATAGAGTTAGCATAATTTCATATTCCTTTTCTTTTTTTTTGAATTAATAATACTTAATGTAAACCACATTTTGGCTGAACCACATTTTCAAGGTTACACCTTCTTTAATTACTGGCGCCTGCCTGGTTTGAACTTGAAAAAGCAATTTCAAGTAATGGTGCCTCATGGTTCGACGTATTCAGACATACTAGTTGCAATACATTCTAACCAGCTCGGTAAGATTTGGATCAGTCTTTCAGTTTAAGAAACTAATTGAAGGCTTTTTTTTCTTAAAAGCTTGATTGCACCCATGATGACTAATCGTCAAAAATGTTGTTACGATTTCATTTCAGAAGCGTCGGGTCGGACAACAAGACGGCATGTTTCTTTAAAAGATTCCTTTGAAAGCACCTTTGAGCCTTTTTCAAGACGAGGAAGTACTAGCAATCACCATCGCCCCGTCGATTCATTACCAGAAGCCTTTGCCAGCTCAAATGTTTATAGCGTCAACAATTCCGGCAGTAGCCACTCTCATTCCCAAATTTTAAATCAACACCTCAACACCCCAAGCCCCACGGGACCCATAAGCACGTTTGATACAGTAGGCGATGATTTTATGGCTTCACCCTACTTCAAAAGTGATATTTCCAATGGCGAAGACAAATTACGTGCCAAACCCTTTTGGGCTCACTCTGCCCATCAAAAAACTATAATACCAAATGAAAACAAGCCACAAGATAAGTTCAATCCATCATTCGCGAAAGGCACCCAACGAAATGGTCGCCAGAACTTCACCTTCACTCGGGAGCTTGAGGCTCTTGAACCAATTTCCATAATTGCTTCGGATAAAGTATTTTCATCATCATCAACGTGTTCTTCAGACCGTTCGTCCCCACCCAGTTTAAAAGGCTCTCCCGTCTCGTTTTGGTTGCAACCATTGGACCCTATCTTGCGAGAGTGGACGGAAATCCCGAATTCCACAATGATCAGCACTACCACAAAATGTATTCGGGAAGTTGGCTTTCACAGGAGGAGCAAGCCGTCTCTGCGCCAGAAAACAGAGCGCTATCGTGATATGAGCTTTAAATCAAGAACGAGAACACAAAACTGGCAGCGACCATCGCAACCCCAGTCCATATCGCGAGAAAGGAGGCGGCTAAAACAGCTGCTATTCTCAGCTGTACCATTTCTTGTCGCGTTGTTCATTTTTTTCATGATCACTCTGAAGGCCATACGCGGTAAGCCGCTGACATTTAAGACCTCCAGAAGTCTTTCGGCTGCAATTTTCTCCGATATCGAAGCTCCAGAGCGAGATACTTTGCTTATTTATAGAATTGTTGGCAATGATTTACCACCACGACATTCTTCAGATCAAACTTTGAAAAATTTGCAATTTATTCTTGAAAATGAAAGTAACTTTAGCCACCTGCCAAGCATCATTCCTTCCCGAGCAACCGCGAACCGAAAACCTAATCTTCAGGTCAAGAAGTTTTTTGTGTTGAATCGAATCGCTAATGAAACCCAGCTCAAGAAGGTGGAAGATATGCTACGGGCATATGGCATAGAAGATGATCAGATTTTGATTAGTCCATTTGATATTAAAGCATATCAAACTCAACCTTTCAATTGGTCGCCTGCAGTGGGTTGGAATAAGGAAATGAATAGAATTTGGGGACTTGACAATCAACAAGCGCAACTTGCAGACGCGCAATTTCAGCCAAAGACTTTGCCCATAATGGACGCGTCGCTTAACTTTACTTTGACGAATCCAGATGTCACTGAAAAATGGATGAAAATGAGATCAGAGTTTACAATGGAGCGGTGGCGAGCGTTGGATTTCACTTATCACTTCAAAAACCTTTACGCCATGAACAACGTAAGTACTAGAGCGAAGAACATTTCATTAATCACAGTAAGCTTTGCGTGCTAATCAATTATTTTGGTTTTGCGTACGAATACTAGAATGGCGGCCGCAATTTTGCTCTAAATCATGGAAGGACTGTTAGAGAGGCAAGATGGATCCTACCTTTGGATGGGAATTCTTTCTTCACCCCATCTGCCTTATACTCGCTGATATTATCACTTCGTCAAATCGAATCGCGGCCAGATCCACCATCACATGTTGTGATTCCCATGTCTCGTATTCTTGATAATGAAGATGCTTTGGCACAAAACTTCCCAATCACGTCTAGTGGCCCAAACTTCCATGGTAGTCCTAAAAAAATGTTTTATAAAGCACTCGAAGAGCCCCAAGTTGGTTTTCGGTTTAATTCTCGCGAGCATTTTTCAGAAAAGATGCGATACGGGCGCCGATCTAAGCTAGAGTTTTTGTGGAGATTAGGCGCCATTGACAGAAGTCGAAACCTTGACAAACGATTAGCCATATGGGAAGTGGCCGAAAAAAACAGCATTACTTCTGATTCGCATGGCTCGATCCAGCGCCAACTGAAGATTGCTCTAACAGTGCCAGAAACTTCTAAACAGCGCCGCCTGACCAAATCCAATGCAAAAAGCGAAGATTTTGTGCGAGCGGGTGGGGTCTTGAGGTTATTTTCGGGCCACAAAAATCAAGAAAAACCCTCTGAGGAAGCTAGAATGAACCGTTCTGCCAGCAGGATGAAAGGAATAATAACGTTCCTCGAAGCCATGGATGAAAAGGTCGCCAGGGGGTCGCCGGCTTGCCAAAGGATGCTACAAGTGGATTGCGGGTTTGCCGATTGGCGACTGTGGAGTTTGGATGTGATGGAGCTGGAAAAACTGAAGAAAGAAATTAGCATGGGGGATGAAAAGGCGGCCCAGTTTGCTCAGGGCCTGACGCATATATCTAAACCACTATTGAATGATGCTGAATCAATCTTGGCTGGAAGCCAGGACGTCAAAGCAGACGCAAATGACTTGAGATTTATCTCGGCGACTGTTTTCATCTTGTCACTGACAAGTTATTTATTAGACGACCGCAAGTATGCTGTTGGCGCAACAAATCTAATCGACCTCAAATTTCTGAATTCTAGCCACTTTAAGTCTACCACTAATGCCTTCAAAGTTGACTTCAATGCAGAGCAAAAAAGGATGCGTCTACAAGCCAATTATGATGGCCTTAGCTATGCTTTTCCGATTTCAACATATGGTCCTTCCTCTTCACCGAATTGGATGAAAGAAACTGATATCGAGTATTTGCCTTTTGACCCTCAAACCTTTGATCCAACTTTGTTGCTCGACGGCGTTCGCTTATTAAATAATCATTGGCAAACATCCGACAAGCAGCAGGCTACGCAAGACTCGACTCTGTCAACTCCACATCTTTCACGAGCAAAACTATTGAAAATTTTCACACTTCAAATCAGTCACCTTTTACTCAACAAGTCTGTCGAAGTAAGCGCTAAACAGCCAGCAAAGATGATACAAGGGCTTCATTATGATTTAAAACTAAGCGCACTGGCAAGCTTTACTGACGACGTCTGGCTCTTGAGCCGCATTGCGAACCGCAACCAACTTCGGTTACCCCTTGGCTTGCTTGACCCTAAGTCTTCCAAACCCCTCATTTCGGATCCAGAGGTATCATTGGGAATAGATTTGTATCGACGATTTTCTCAAGGCTTAGGCAATGTTAGGCTGAGACCATTTGATCAAAAAATATTAAGCTTTCCCAATCGGCCTAGCCAGAACACCTCCGAAGACTTTTTCTATTTTCCCTCCCAACTCTTGAAATTGTGCCCTGCAGCAGATGTTCCAACAAATGTGTCGCCATCTTCTTTTCATGAGTTAATGAATCTGTTGACTAGAGCAACGATCTAGAAAATCTGTATTTTTTATTTGTGATAATCTCAAGTAAATGTACTATCGTAAATATGTTTGTTGAACTCAACGTCCTGAGCAATGGATTTTAAGCTTAGTGTAATTATATATGCCCACTCAAAAAAGGGATTACTCACAATAGCAGGGTGTAGCAAACCTCCGAATGATATCAATATAAATAGTCCTTAGAAGAAACATACTAGAAAGGAGCTAATCGATTCCATTTGCATTGAAGGAATGGATTACGAAAAGCGCTTAAATCATTTTTGCCCTCATTACTAGACTATCAGGGGATGATGATCATCTGAGCGTGGTAAAGGCGACAAGTCTTCATCGAAACTGAGAGGAAGCAACCAAGCGGAATAAAATTCATAGACTAAGGGTAACACCAAATTAAGTTCATGCAATCCAGTCCCAACTCGGCCGAGCAGTATGAGTTGTAAATACAATGGCCTATTTTCAAGCAAGGGCAAACCACAATTCAGCATGTATGGCTTAGAGTTGTAGAAATGTTGAATAAAAAATCCATTGAGTCAAGACATAAGGTGATAGTTGGGCCGAAAATGAAGAGTGTCTAACTCAAGCTGGGTATCTTTTCCCACGTTTTGAGCTTGACGCGTCTTTCTCTGCATCACCTGACTCAGACTTTTGACAATGCTGTGGCGGAGATCGTTTAGCTGCTTCTAAGCGGAAACGATTCTTCTTGCCGAGTTGATTAAAGTAAGTGCCGGAGACAAAGCCGACAAGGTTGAAAAAAGGCACCCAAAGCTCGATTGACAGAAATCGGTCAGCGAAAAGGGTTGAGAGAGGAGCAAGAACCCATGAAACCTATTGAAAAAATGCGGTGAGCATCATCAAGATTTTTGAGAGTACCATATAAAAGAGCAGCATGGAAAAACCAAAAAGGACAAACTTTTGTCATAAAACCAATCGCACGTTTCCAAAACGTTTGGACATCCTTGAAAGATTTTGCGCCGTTGATGATGGCCATCATAGCCAAAAAGACTGAATGAAATCAAACCGATGTACCAGAATGATTAATAAGTGCTGAAAATCATCAATCGATTAATAATGAAACTTACCAGTATTTTGAATGGGGGCAATGAATAACATTGAGGAAAGGATCATACCAGTTTTACTCTTTGCACTCCTTTTATGATTTGGAAAGGATCGATGTAAGAGTTGCATCAGGAGGTGATTCAATGGTGCCGAAATTAAGCCTCCTAAGCATTATGAACAAATGATTCAGATATAAAACCAAATCGAAAGAAGATTCATGGGCCATGGCCGGTACGTTGCGAGAGAGTATTACAGACCATAAGCTGATAATTTGATTGCTCTGCCATCAATTCCAAGATTTTGAAGACGATCAAGCCATGATATACCGGTAAAAGCAAACTCAGGTTTGGTGCCAGCAATTCGACCTGCTATTATTTCTTGAAAAAAACTAAAACCAAACAAACAAAAATTTAAAAAATCAAATTGATTCGTCATTTTCATTCTTATCAAATCATCAATTTTTGAATTTTCGGTCAACGAATATATCTGTGGGACTCACAAAAGCGTAGCAGCGGTAATAGATTTGGTTAATAAAGGCCTTGATAAAAGTGAAACAAGATAAAAATTGAGCAATCGATTTCGACTTTGAATCGGGATAGGCTTAGAATGCGAAGCCATCACGAGGATAATCAAGTCAAAATCAAAAAATCAAGACCAGAAAAGGTGTTGCGACAAGGACAACGGCTTGAGACTATCGGCTGACCCTGGTCTTGCAGGCTCAACAGGACATTACTGCTTGTCTCCCACCCTCCTGTTGAAGATGTGCAGAAAACTCTTGACTAGAATTTCATGAATTGCTCCAATGGGCAAGATTATATCTGAGGACTAGAAACTATGACAAGACCAAGTCTTGTTGGCTTGATTGCTTCAAATGGCTCAGCAGATTCAATTCACACTTTTCTCGGAAGCTGTTCAATAAACTTGAAAGCAAAACTCTGCTCTTGTGGTCCTTGATTAATTATCTCAATTATTATGACAATTTGAGCTCATTGGCAAACCCTCAAAACTTACTTCTGGGCCAAGTTTAAAACAAGTTTAAAAAACTAGAGTTTAGTATGTATGCATCACATTTGACTTGAAGGTCATTTACACATGTTTCAAGTTATGGCATTTTATATTAATTGAACTAGCAAAGATGTTTCAAAATTAACAAAATAATATAATTTTTGCTAAAGGTTTCCCATAGAGTCATGTTGATACTTTCATTTCATTATTGAAAACTTACAAAACCAAGGTTAAGTGCTATCTTTAAGATGGAATCAAAAAATAAAGTCCACATTACTATGTACTATAATTATGTTCTACTTTTTAATTAGCCTTTACTACTTAATGATCACAGAAAAAAATTAAATAAAACATAACAATCTTCCAGGAATTATGTTATAAAAAAATACTCTTGGATAAATAAGTAGTATTGGGAAAATATACTCCACAAATCAAGATTTATGTCTGAAAGGTGAAACTTGTATCTTTTACAATATATATGATTAGCCCATGCTGAGATGGAACTGTGAAGTTTGTATTCAATTAAAGATCTCGATTATAATCAATAAAGAAGCTCACCAATTCCCCCACTCATCTGGCTTTCACAATTATAATAAACACCTGTCATGACATTCATTTTATTTCTCAGAGATTCCTATACCATATCAAATGTTACAGTAGCCTTCAGGTCACAATAGGGGAAGTCAGTCTTTGGCTGATTTGTGGGAAATCAGAATTCTGATATGTATCAAAATACCCCTGCGGGGAACAGAAATATCAGGCAAGATCTCCCCCCAAAAAAAAGGATTTTCCCCTTTATGATTTCTTTTTACCCAGTCCAGGGGCAAGCAACCCTGCTGTATTGGCCTGAGTCACCAGCAAATCTGGCTTGCCTGATTCCAATATCTGCCATGCGGATTTGCAGGTGTTGCAGGGCCAAATCAGTCAAAGACTGACTCCCCCTAATTTAATTGAAAAAGATTTATTAAGTATCCACCTGTCATCTAACCTGTACAGTCTCAATATTGAACCCTCAAATTAGGGTATGCTATGTAAGGAAAGAAGCTGTATAATCTAATGGTACTGTATTATTACTACCCCCTTATTTTTTGATACTCAAAGAAAGGATTAACAAGCAGTATATTTGCAGTTTCCAATAATACTTTAATACAGTTACTCTTCACTGTCACTTGTAAATATTATGACTACATTCAGTATATACTGGATGCAGTATGGCACTGCAAATGAGTATGACTGCTTTGACAATAATGTTAAAAAAATAGCAGAGAGAGAATTAGTAATTTGAAAAAATACTGGGTAGTTTGTAAATCTGAAGTAAACACTGCAGATTTTTCATTGGCAGGTACAAAACTGCACAATTTCAGTTTGGATTTCACTTGTCAAATTGTATTATTTATACAACAGAAAATTGAATTCTTGAAGCACTACTGAAGCAGGGCACTCTGCATTCTACAAACTGATTTTTCATACTCAACTCAAATACTATTGTCCAATCTGTGTCATTTAAGTAAAATACTGGTTTCTAGCCAATTATTGATATTTTGACATACAAATACCAATATTTAGAGATGTAATACAGCTAAAAATTGTTTATACTCCAATAATTACTAATAATTAGACCTACATTTTAGCTCTGAATCTGGGTGAAAATATTGTTGCCCTCTTAGATTATGAATAGTATGGGTTCTTTTTAACCACTCAAAAGTGTCAAAAAACTCATTAATAGAGAGGGTTGAGATTTTAAAATTTAGGTAGATAGCTTATTAAGATTTCAAACACTGTTCAAAATTATAACAAATTGTTAATACTCATGGATTCAGAATATAAAAATTTTGACCCTGTAAGAAAACACATTTATACACCCATGGAAGGTTTCAAGCTGCCAGTAAGTGTAATGAAAGTATTTTTTGATGTTTTCACACCACATGTAAGTTTTTCTCATAGAACCTTTTACTCTGAAGAAATATGAGCAGAAATATATGTACAATAATCAAGAAAAAAGATAAAATAATATCCTTTCCACAACTAATTAAAATTTATTTTCCCCTCATCATTAATTATTTCAATATATTATGAAAAAAAATGATTATTTCTTATAATATCCATAGAAATCCTCATTCAGGAAATATATTAAGAAATGATAAATTCAATGAAATGATAGTGTTAATAAATCATATATTTTCATTATGAAAAGAAGTAATTTAATATAGTAACCACCACTATTTTTAAATGTTAGACTTTCAATAGCATCATTTTCAATGAAGTTCATTTTCAAATGAATTGTAATGGGGTTTTTAAGATGACTTTATAGCTATCACAATTGATTATTATATATATTATAGATCAAACCTGGAATTCATAATAACTTTTTAATATTTCTCAATAATTTTTAGTCAAGATACTAAATTTAAATTGTAAGTTTTGTTTAATATCTCACTGTCACAACCATGAATAATCACACCAATTGGATCAAATGATGGAAAAAAATTTCCATATACATTTTATGGCCACTTGGCCATATCCATCATCCTTGACCAATTTGACCATATTCATCTTGGCCAAATTTGGCATTTAATCATTTGGGGCCAGCCTGGCTCTTTCAACAACCCAGAGCCATCTTTGGCTATTTTATGCCTTTGGGCACTATTGGGAATTTACCAAGAAAAAGGGAAAACTTAAAACAAATGGTTGTATTGGGAAATTTGAGATTTGAATATATTGTTTTGTAATTTGAAAAATTTGGGGAATTTTGGTACACAATGCGCTTTTAATCTATTTTCCCATCATAAAGTTGAAATATGCCCAAATGGCAATATTTGGCTATTTGAGCTGAATTTTGAGTTTTGTGTGTTTTGTGAATTTTTGGGGAAATACAGTATTAAGGAATTTTAGGTTTCTTTTGGTAAAAGAACTCAGCCAACCCCTGAAAGCCATCAAATTCCATCTTCTCCCATTTTTCAAGGCAAAGATTCATAAGGAATCTGGTCACCTTTTCCCTACAATATCTATAAGCACAATAAATGGTGTGATACACCATTATGCAACTTTTCTAACCAGCAATCCAAGGGTGAAAAAATAAAGGGGCCGTTGTTCAAATTTGGAATACCAATCCAAACCTCAAGGCCAATTTTTTCAAGAAGTAAACTCTGGGTTCAAGAAAATGGTTTTTAATCAACATCAATCACTTCATTCCTTAATTATTGGATAATTACAATTCTTCAGTATTTCCCCAAGGGAATACTTGAAAGCTCTATTCAAGGAAGATTCAAGAGGCAATTCCAAATCAGTTTTCAAGTATTGAATACCAATCACTAAGCCTTGGAAACCAAATTCATCCAATACAGTATTCTTCCATAATATTCAGAATTTAAACCACAGACACTGGGAAGATGATTCAACCCAGTTCATTTCAGAATATAGAAAGGTCTATTTACCCAAAGAATCCAATACAGCTTCAGGTATTTCAGAAATCTCAACCTCAAGTATATAGCTTTCATGCTCTCAATATTTTTAGGGTGTGGATGTGAAGCTTTGATTAAAATCAAGTACTTTTCCTGTCCTCAAAATTTGTATAAGGTACAATTATATTGAAAATAGTAAGATTTAAGATTTTTAAGAAAAAAATTTGAAATTCAATGTCCTTAAATCTTATAAGTATGAAAAAATAATATTATAAACATTTGTTGTTTTACAAACAATAAACATTTATCCAAAAATACTCTACAAGTAATATTTAAGGCTACAAAAGAAATTTCTTTAAGAGAAATCTCAATTGAAATTAATTTAGCAAAAAAAGGTAGGAAGTTAATATAAAAAAAACATCTTTAAGATTATTGCTAAAGATAAAACACACCAAAAAGTGACCAGAGTGAATTTGGAAACAAAGTGAAAAAGTTAACAGTGATGAAAGATGCTTTAATTCACTTATGGAATGGTTCAAGGGTAAAAATGATTGTAAAAGTTACAAACAATGATTATAATTATTTTTCCATGTGTTTAAAAAGCTTAAAACCATGTAAGAAAGGTGTTTTGAATCTTTTATTGATTGTTTTAACTGTGTTTAAACTAATTTATAAAAGGAAAAGATTATAACATTAAGATCAAAGTAGGGCAAAGAAGACATTCTCTTATAGCCACCAATTTTCTTACTCCAAAAGTAAAATTTACTCTTGTCAGTCTTTGAAAACACTCTGAAAACAGAAAAGCCAATTATGGCATCATTGAACCCTGGTTTAGACCAAAAAAGAGCTGGTTTTAGCCATTGCTATAGTAATACCTGGATTCAAGCTTTCAGAACATGTCAGAATATGTGTAAGAGACGTCAAAGCCAGTTAAAACTTTTTTTACTAAAATTGTTTTAGCTTAAGGGTAGTTTTACCCTCTTGGAAACAGTTGAAACTTCCCTGGTTGGTATCAAAACCTCATCATCAATTGAGTCACATGCTCTGTGATGCAATTCCAGGCCAAAAGTTATGAGCTTTTTCATAAAGTTTGACATCTCAAACCTTTCAGCAAGGAATTTGGGGGATTCTTTCACTGTTGGAGCCAAGATTCCTTTTCCCCCCAAGAATAAATCTTTCCAATTTGTTTTTTCTTTAATTCCTCATCATTTACTATAGTTCTAATTTAAATATATAATTGAATTGAGTTTTTACAGTACAAAACTGTGATAATTGATACATCATATGTAAATCCAAGTTCACTTACATAATACACACACACATTTTGACATTGCAATTGAAAATACTTCAAGTATTCATAGCTTTCCAACTACACACCACACCTAAATTTTAACCCAAAAGTTGATGGTTAACACTCCATGTGGTGTGAGCAAAAGAAAAGTTTTGAGGATTTCAATTTTTATACAGAAGATACTAAAAACTTGATTTAAGCTTATTTAGAGTTGAGTTACAGAAATTTTGCCCACAGGTGACCCCACCTTATTTTTTATGAGGAATCCAATGGTGAAATAATTTTCATATGTTTATTTATTGGAAAAATATTTATAATAATTTTCATTTAGCTTTTTTACAAACATATTTTAATTTTGATATTTTTTTTGAAAAATTCATTTTTACTCAATTTTTTCAAGTAAAAATGTGTCTTCACAATTTGAAATTTCAAAGTAATTTTATTTTTAAATTATAATTATATATATATATATATATTATATTTATGTTTTAATTCTTTTGTTTTTTATAATATAAATAAATTTATTTTATTTATAATTAAATCATTTTTTCTTCCTTGTGGTCTTTTGGGTATATGAAAATACCTCTAAGGCTCACATCCTTTCACATATATCAGATCCCCTTTTAGACCTAAAGGTTTATTTCCCAGTTAGTTAAGCTACTAGGATTTATTTCAATAATATTTTACTTCATCTTGATTACCAGTTACTAATATTATTAAGGAAATCATTTGCACCCCTTCTTAGCCTGTTTAGTGGATATTGGCGGTAATTTCCCTGACTAATTCCTTTTCTCCTTCTGAGAGCTTGAAAATGTGATTGAGGACTTACTTTGTTGGATCTTTGTCCTTTTCTTTTCTTATTTTCATCTTTCCTTGGAGAAATGTATCCATTTTATCATCTCCTTTAATTCTTTGGAGTCTTCAAAGTTGGTTTGCCAATTTCTGAGTGCCAGGTCACTTGTGTTTTTTCCAAGAGCCCTAGTTGTCACAGCCACTATTAAGGGTTAAAGGTATTCAAAATTAAACAAACTCAAACTCATCAAATAAGAAATCCAGCTGGTATATCAGTAATCAGTTTGAGAAAATCTTTTCTCTTAAACATGCATATATTATAGTTCATCATTAAAGCCTGTCAACACTTTTACAGGTTGGATTCACCAAATAAAGTTTTGGATTCACAAGTCTGAAACTGTATAAGCACCCAACTCCACCACACCTCTTGTACAGATGCTGTGAATTTATACAGGGTCTGTATTCTCCAAACAAATTCAAATAAAGATTCCTCTCAAGAAAATTCACTCTTTGGATCAGGGCTGGTGGATTCTCACATATACCAGCCCCTCTTTTCCCCCTGGGGGACTTTTTCTCCAGTTGATTAATATATTTAATTTATTATTTAATAAATATTGTTATTCTTACCTTTGGAATATATTATTAATTGTTATTAAGTTTGTCTTTGAAATTTCTCACCTGTTCAGTAGAGTTGTGGTGGACACATCGTTATCAACCCTTCTATTTATTTTTGACAGTTTGAAACAGTGGACTTTGACTTGTTTGTGGTTGACTCTTTTCTTATTTACTCTTATTCTTATCATTTATGCTTTCTTATATTCAATTTCATTAGAAATATGATTTCTTATTACACTTTTGAGTGTATTCATTCTTATTCCATGTGAGCCCTCCATAAGTGAGCTCCAGTTTAATGAGTGCTGGTCCCTGTTCAATTGTGTGAGACCAACAACATTATATTAATTGAATTGATTGATTCACTCTCTTAATTCATTTTAAATTTATTTCTCTGAATCATAAATTATGATCTCTTCACAATTTTATGATTTTTTATGATTTTATCATTCTCATTAATTTTCATCTCATTAATTTTATTCATATGAAAATTGACCTTATTTCTCATTTCTTCATAATTTATTACCTGTAAGATTTGTCTATGAAACTTCTGCTAATATTACTATTAATAAACAGTAATATTAATTCTCTTATGGAATATAATAAGAATAATTATTATAAACACAATTAAATAGCTAATTACTTAATTATTTCTTTTACTTGTTATACACTACTAGTGATTATAACATTAAGAAGTAATTGTCTACAAGAAGAATTTAATAATAAAAACTTCTTTATTAAGATAAAAAAATTATTTCAATACATAATTATATTTTGAAAGAATAAATCTAAAAATAATCCTTGAAGAAAACTATTACTAGAGAAAAACTTTAAGAATCAAGACAAAACACTCACTAATACTCCAAAGAACTTATTAAGAGATAATATTAGAGAAATTTGATGGGTAATTGGGAATTTAAAGGATCAAAATTGCTTTAGAACAATATTACAACAATATATGGTTTGTTTCTATGATTTCATGTCTTTTTGATTGATTCTGAAAGAATAAAACACTTAAGAGAAGATTAACTAATACTTACTTGTTGGTAATAATGGTATAATTGAAATCATGTGATGATTTAGAAAAAACAGCAAGAGAAGGCCTCTTTCAAGTCAACAATAGCTCACAGAGGCGTCCCATAGAGAAAACTTGAAAGCCAGTGAGTGAGAGAACAATAAACCTTCTGGGATTATTGATTGCACCATCTGTTGTCATGTAAGATTATCACAATTGATTAATTGATGCTTTCACGTGACTACCAACCCATTTATGGTTAAGAATGAAAGGAGTAACAATTGTAAATCTTCTTTTATTTCAAAATAGTAATTGATTTCTCAAAGTTATCAAAGTTATTGGCAATTTAATCACAGAGTGTATTTTCTGTGAAATTTTGAAGAGTCAGTGTTTCACATGGAATCTTCAAAGATGGACTGTAAGTAAAACTTGTAATTTTTCTTAGAGAAGTATGATTCCTTTTGGGTTATTTATGAATAATACTTTTCTTAATTGGTCCTAAAAGGTTCATAAAGATTAATCAAGAATTGTATTTTTAATTAATTTTTGAGGTTTTTACCTCAATTCTACATAGAATTGCAGATAGCACTATATTACTGGTTGCTATGAGTTAAATCAATTGATACTAGTCCAGAAAGGGTTTTAATTACTATTTTAAGGTTTATCCATGCAAAATCATTAATGATTGACCTGCTTGTAGGAGTCTAAGTTTCTCTTTACCTCCTTGGCATGTCAAAATAGCAGCTTATTTGCAATTTTCTTATGATTTGATGAGATTTTAATTTGGTAACCAAGTTCCCAAAAGGTTTTAGTATAGCAATTGGGCCAAGATCAGCCATGGATCCAAGTTTGAGAGCTATCCATGCCTCAGAGGCCTCAGAAGTTGGGTACCCTGGCTCTCTTTGATGTCTTTTGTCCCCCTTGACTATTTTCACATCAAAATAGAAATTCAGGCTTAAAGATTGATATCCACTATAGGTGTACCAAAGGTGTATGTAGAAATACCATACTATTAAGTGCCACAAACATGCATAACACTATTCTTAGTGTATATGTGACATGGTATTTCTCACATTCCCATTATTTTGGTGTGAAATTGAGAAAAACAGAAATTTTCACAATTTGTTTGTGTGGTATTGATGATGTGGTATTGAAGTATTTTCCATATTAACACCTCATAGACTTATGTTGAGCTTATTCACTCTATGGAGCTACCCTAGGTGAATTTTTGTATAGAATCCAAATCTGGCTTTAAATCCATGGATTTAATTACTAACAAGAAGGTTATTCATCTTTTCTGAAATCAAGAATGATGAATCTTGAATATATGCATGACTTATGGATTATGCACAGTTCAGATTTTATTTTCAAAAATAGTTGTGGCCTATTTGGGTATGTAAAATATACCTCAAGGCTCACATTCCCTCCCACCAAGAAATGAAATTGTACTACAATGATATTAATGATATGAAGAATAAAAAGGCCCCAAAGGGGGTTAATGTCTGCTGTCCAACCTCTTGACATTACTCAGATCAAGTAATTTAAAGCAAATTTATAGACATATTCAGGATTGTGGCCTTCTTTGATGTCTAAATCTCCTCAAGAGTTTATCTGAGTTAGGTATCTCTGATTCTGCCAGCCATTCATATTCATGTACTGGATTTCTATATCTGAAAAGATATTCTATTTGATTTTTACCCCTAACTCTCCTTTATTCAACGAGTTTCTTTATCTTTTTGTCTTCACTGTGTTCCACTAGTGGTACAGTTGGAAGATTTGAGTTCCTTGGAGGAAAAAATTCTCTATCAGCTGGATGATAATGTTTTATCAAGCTGCCTGGAAACATTGGGTGTGTATTTTCCAATTCACCACTCAATTCCACTTGAACTGAATTGGCCACATGTAAGGCAACAATGACAAAAGGTCCTACATACAGATCTTTCAGTTTCTTTGGGCCTTTGATATCATTGAAATTCAAAGTTGAAACTAGAACTAATGCCCTACTTTGAAGTCTGGTACTTTATGACCCTTGTCCCACTTCTGTTTTGCATAGTCAAAAGTGTCATTTATGCTTTGTTTTGCATGATGTTTTACTTTATCAAGCATTATTTGGAAGCTAGAAGCTGTAGGATGGATGTCAAGTCTTTCCTCAGTGTATCTGCTGGGAGTCTTGGATTCCATCCTTTTTCTAACATAGCAGGAGCTTGACCTGTGGAAGAATGGACTGGTGTATTATATGACAACTCTAATGCAGGTATTAGAGTGCACCAGTCATGTCAAGCCATATGAGTCTTTGAATTCTAATACATAAGCACAGAATCTCCTGATAATGTCCTCTAAAGTTTGAATCATTCTTTCTGCTAGCCCATCTGTTTGAGGGTTATATGCTGTAGAAAATGATAAATTAGTCCCAAACAGTCTATGGAGATTAGTCCAAAGTGCAGATGTGAGGTTGGGATCTCTGTGACTTATGATATTTGCAAAAAATCCTGTATGAGAAATAGCTCTATTCCATATAAGAAGAGCTATATCAATAGCAGTGTCATCTTGATTACATGGTAAGAATATGGGAGTTTTTCTGTATCTGTCCACAATGACTAAACATGAATTATAACACTTGTCAACACTTGGAGGAAGTGCTGTGACAAAATCCATATGAAAAAGCTCCAAAGGGGATTTCAGTTCTTGAATATGAATCATAAGTCCAAATTTCTCGCCTGTACTTCTCTTTGATTTTTGGAATCTGCCGCAGGGATGACAATATCCAATGGTCTCTTTTCTCCAAGATGGCCAACATGCACAGTTTTCACTTTTCCAAGTGTCCTGTCTTCTTAAAGGTGTCCAGAATAAAAAATATCATGAAATTCATGAAGAATGGTATTGATAATTAATCTGCTGAAAAATGTCATTAAACAAGAATGTTTGGTTCTGTGGTAAACTATTCCATCAAACAAGTAAAATATTCCTTCAGAATAGGAATTTTTCCAAACTTCATCCAGTGAATTGACCAGAGATGTGTCTTTACAGACTTTGTCTAGCAATAATGGCAAGATATGGAAATTATTTTCTTGCTTATAAGACTCTCTGACCTCTTCAAAGAATTCAGTCCCAATATCAGTTATGTTAATTCCTTCAATTGGAATATGTGGTTCTGCTTCCGAAGGTACATAAGCTAGATTATCAGGAGTATTGGCTAATTCCCACCTACTAAGTCCATCAGCATTCTTATGAATGTTTCCTGCTTTATGAACTATAGTCATTTTGCCTCTATATTCTTGAATGGCTATCTGCCATCTCAACATATGTCTGTTGGGAGTCTTCATTTTAAGAAGTGATTTCATGGCATTACAGTCAGTTATCACTTCAAAAACACTTCCATCAAGATAATAGGGTAATTTCTCAAGTGCCCATAGAAAACATAAGTACTCCATCTGGCTTGCACCATATCTGGCTTCTGTTGGTTTGATTTGTCTTGAGATATAGCAAACTGGTTCTTCTGTAGGTTTGTCATCAATGATTTGGACTTAATGTAGGGCTTCCCCTAATCCATATCCACTTGCATCAATGTAAAGTTCAAAGGGTATATTCCAGTCTGGCATGAGGAGTAAATGTGCTTCTTCAAAAGCTTTCTTTATCTTCTCATAAGCTCTAATACTTTCTTCTGTCATCTCAAGTACTGTATTTTGATCACAGATTCTATAGAGTGACTTTGCTAGAATTGCAAAGTCTTTCAGATGTTGCCTGTAATAGCTGGAAAATCCAAAAAAAGACATATTTTTTTATTCTGGGGTATTGGCTTAGGTAACACTGCTTCTACTTTGTTTTTGTCAATACCCAAGATTAAACCAGAAACAAAATGTCCCAAAGAGTTAAGCTCAATGCCAAAGGTACATTTCTTGAGTGAAATCTTTATATTCACTCCTGAAAATTTGTCAAGTACTCTTGAAAGTCTTTCAAGGTGCAAAGACCTTGAATAAGAACATATGATAATATAATCAATATAAATGATAAGCTATCCTTCAGATAATTCTGTGGGGAAGATGGTATTCATTATTCTTTGATAATGAGATGGGGGATTTTTAATACCAAATCACATTCTAATATACTCATAAATACCACAGTTAGTGATAATTCTAAGTAATTTCTTAGCTTTGGGCATCAAAACATTTTGATGAAAGCCTTTTAACGCATCCATGGATGTTATGTACTTGGCTTTGGACAATTTGGTCAAGGTTTCTTGGATTCTAGGAATTGGATACCTATCTGGAACTGTGTAGGTATGCAGTGCTCTAAAATCTCCAACCATCCTTGATTTATCATTATGCCAAGAAATAACAACTGGTGTTGTCACTTCCACTTCCTCATTATGGCCTACTTTACTTAGTACACCTAGTTGGATCAACTCTTGTATATGTTTCTCCAAGGCTTCTATAGCTCTGGGACTGGCCAGAAAAGCTGGTAGTCTAAGTACTGGAGGGTATAGTCTTTCAATATTAAGAGTAATATCAACTTCATGCCCTTTAATAGCACCTAATGGTTCATTATCAGAAGAAAAGGCATTCTTATATGTGTATAACACATTAATAAGTTCTTTCCTCATTCTGGGTGACAATGATGGATTAATTTGTGCCTCAACAAGTTGATTGGTCACAAATTCTTCCTTATAAGTATCTTCATTTGAAGATAATAATGATATTTGTTTGGGCATATTGGAAAAAGCAAATTTTTGTATTTTATTTTCTCCAATTGTAAAATATCTGTCTTTATGGTTATTGATGTCAATACCATAAATATTCAAGTAATAATTTCCAATAAAGATATGTTGAGATGTACAATTGTCCATTACTACTATCTCAGCCTTCATTCTAACATTTCTTTCAGGGTGTGGACATACAATATTGGTATCCAATATGCCCAAAGGGTACATATTATTACTGGAACTACTAAATTGCACACCTTCTATAGGTAACAGATGATTTTTCAATTCAGGGAGTATGACTTGAAGGTAGTCTTTTCCTATACAAGTTCAGAATGCTCCTGTATTCAAATTACCTTAGACTCAACATCATTTATCAATATTGATGTAATACAAGATGCTGCAGCAGTGTATCCTTTGCCTCTAGCAGGTTTAGTCTTACACATTCTGGAATCTTGGATATTGATCAGGTTATAGCAATTATCACTATACTGTGGTAAGTGAGTATGGACTTCTGTGACCTCAAAGAAAGCAGAATTTTTCAATGGGAAAATCCTCTACTGGTGTATCTTCAGAGATTTCAGAATAATAGTCAGATTGTTCTTTCTCTTCAGTATACTGAACCTCTTCGATACTTTAATTTCATTGATTTCAACATTTTTCGTACAAGTGTTGGCTAAATGTGATGTACTTCCACATTTATGACACTTTAAGACAGGTCTTTCAGGTTTTTTGTCCTCTCTGGAAATCCTTTGGGTCATTCTGGACTCCATAGGATTTTTAGTGCAGGTTTTACCAATTCTTGTCCTAGTAATGATATCTTCCATGGAATTAATGTAGTCCTCTGTTGAACAGGGTTCTACACATCTGCACTTGATAGAATGTTCTAGTTCTCCTCCAAATTTTCTTAATATTTTCATATTAATCATAGATTCACACATATCATGGTGTAAAGCAGATAATCTTTCTTTCTGTTTGAGGAACCAAGTATGGCTTATCCTTTTCTGAGTTAAAAATGGCACTTTCAAAAGCATTTTTCATTTTAAATCTCCGATAATTGCTAACCCATTTGGTGATTATTTCAGATTTCAACCAAGGCCAATCATTTTTACCATGATCTTGTCTCATCTTGTAATACCACTTATTTGCAGTTCTGGTGAACAAGGAGTGTAGCTTGCCCACTATAATTACATCAGGTATGTGAAAACCCTCTTGCAACATATCAATTTTTCTGATTAAATCAACATGATTGCATTCACCTTCACCAAAGAATGTTGGCCACTATTCCAGCTTGGGAATATCTCTTGCACAGATAGCATTTTCTCCTAGAAAAGGGGTCGAATTTCCTTTAACATCAGGTTTCTCTTCAGTAAAAGGTGTAGAATGTCTTGGAATATGTGGTTCATAATTCTTATGAATTCGCTCCACATTTGCAATGATCTAATTCTTTAATTTCTGCCTTTCACTGTCACGTTTTTCCAAATGTGTGGCAAACTGATTGGTATTATCAATTATTTCCAAAACTTGATGTCTCAGAATTGTAAGTTGTTCATTGATGTGTGAAATGGAAATATCTCCTATTTAATCATCTTGAAATTGACATTTACTTTCAATTCTGTCACATGCATGGGTAATTGAATCCAGTTTGGAAATTTTAGACTTATAAAATTCAGGAAAATGTCTGTCATTCTTTTTCAAGTCATTGATATCCAATGTTATTTCAGTTAACTTTGAATCAATTTTACCAAGCTCTACATTAATACTAGTTTTAAAAGATTGTATTTCTTGCATTCTTTTCTTGGAAAGGTCCTGTTCATCCTTTCCTGCTCCTTGGCTGTGAATTCCATAAGAGTTCTGCCATATTGAAGACACTGTCCACAGCTGAAGGTTCCAATTTGGAGATCCTGTACCCTTGTGGGTAAGGTATGTGCCAATTTTCTTTGCCCTGATGGTTCTTGGGAATTTTCTGTTTCTTCTGAGGTCTTTTGGGCTTGTCCTTGGACACTTCTGGAGCTGGTAGACACCACTGGGCCTTCTTTCTCCAAAGCTGGGGTCATTTCCAACTCCTTCTTCTTGTAAGATGTGACTATGAAAATGATGATAATATCACTATTAATCAACAGTACTGTGTCTGTTCTTATGAAATATAATAATAAAATATTATTATAACCACAATTAAATAATTAAAGAATTATTTCCTTCACATGTTAAGCACTACTAGTGATTTTAACAGTGAGCAAGTAATTGTCTACTAGAATCAATTACAAGAAGATTTTAATAATAAAAACTTCTTTTATTGAAATAATAAGATTATTCTAATATATAATTATCTTTTGCAAGAATAATTATAATGATAATTCTTGAAGAAAACTATTTTTAGAGAAAAACTTTAAGAATTAAAGATAAGTCACTCACTAATATTCCAAAGAGCTTATTGAAAGATAAGATAGAGAGATTTGACATAGAATTGTGGATTTAAGGATCAAAATGGATTTATAACAGTATTACAACAATATATAGTTGGATTATATGATTTCACGTCTTTCTGATTGATTCTGAAATATTAAAAACACTTAAGAATAGCTGTAACCAATACTTGCTTGTTGGTAATAATGATTTTAAATGATGATAAGATGATGATGTGGAAAAAACAGCAAGAAGAGGCTTCATTTAAGTCAACAACAGCTCACAGAGGCGTGCCATGGAGCAAACTGAAAAACCAGTGAGTGAGAAAACAATAAAACTTTTTGGATTATTGATTGCATCAACTGTAGTCACGTAAGATTATCATAATTACTTAATTGATGCTTTTACATGGCTACCAACCCCAATATGGTTAAGAATAAAAGGAGTAACATCTGTAAATCTTCTTTTATTCCAAAATAATCATTGATTTCTCAAAGGTATCAATGTTATTGCTAATTTCATCACAGGATGTAATTACTGTGAATTTTTGAAGATTCAGTGTTTTACGTAGAATAGTAAAAATGGACTGTAAGTAAAACTTTTAATTTTACTAGTAAAACTGTAATTATTGCTGGCTGTACCATAGATAATACAGTTCTTCATTAGTCCTGAAAGTTTCAGGAAGATTCATTGAGAATTGTATTTTTAATGAATTTTTGAAGTTTTTACCTCATTTCTACGTAAAATTGCAAATATCAGTGTTTCACTGGTTTCTATGAGGTAAATCAATGGATAACAGTCCAAAAAGGGTTTTAATTACTCTTTTGGGGCTTATCCATTGAAAGTCATTAAGAATTGACATGGTTAAAGGAGTCTAAGTAGCTCTTTACCTCCTTGGCACGTCAAAATAGCAGGTTATTTGCTATTTTCTTAAGTTTTACTGTAGTTGTAACATGGTAACCAAGTTCCCAAAAGGTTTTAGCTTACCAATTAGGCCAAGATAATCCATGGATCCAAGCTTTGGAGCTGTCCATGCCTCTGAGGCCTCAGAAGTTGGGTACCCTGGCTCTCTTTGATGTCTTTTGTCCCCTTGCCTATTTTTTATGTCAAAATAGTAATTTAAGCTTAAAGTGAGATATCCACTATGGGTGTACCAAACGTCCATGTAAGAATACCATGATATTAAGTGCTCAAAACATGCATAACACTATTCTTAGTGTATATGTAACATGGGATGTCTCACTTTCCCATTATTTCGGCGTGAAATTAAGAAAAACAAAAATTTTCACGGATCTTTTATGTGGTATTGAAGTATTTTCCATTTTACCACCTCAAAGAGTTAATTTGAGCTTATTCACTCTATGGAGCTACCCTAGGTGAATGTTTTTGTAGAATACAAATCTGGCCTTAAATCCATGGATTTACTTACTCAATAAAAAGTTATTCATCTTTTCTGAAATCAAAAATGATGAATTTTGGATATATGCATGACTTATGAGTTATGCATAATTCAAAATTTCTTTTTAAGATAATTGTGGCCTATTTGGGTATGTAAAGTATACCTCAAGGCTTACATTCTCTCCCACCAAAAAATAAAATTGTACTACAATTTTATCAATGATAGGAATAATAAAAAGCCCCAAAGGGGGGTTAATGTCCACTGTCCAACCTCTTTACATTACTCAGATAAATTAATTTAAAGCACATTCATAGACATATTCAGGCTTGTGGCCGTCTTTCATGTCTAAATCTCCTTAAGAGTTTATCTGAGTCAGGTATATCTGATTCTGCCAGCCATTCATCTTCATGTACTGGATTTCTATATCTGACAAGATATTCTCTCTGATTTTTACCCCTAAGTCTCCTTTCTTTAATGATTTTCTTTATCTTTTTGTCTTCATTCTGTTCCACTGGTGGGACAGTTAAAGGAGTTGGGTTCCTTAGAGGAAACAATTCTTTACCAGCTGGTTGATAAGATTTTATCAAGCTGACTGGAAAAGTGGGGTGTTTATTTTCCAATTCACCACTCAATTACACTTGAACTGCATTGGTTCCATGTAAGGCAACAATAACAAAAGGTCCTACATCAGAATCTTTAAGTTTCTTTGGGCCTTTGATATTATTAAAATTCAAGGTTGAAACTAGAACTAAGTCCCCTACTTTGAAGTCTGGTACTTTATGACTCTTGTCCCACTTCTGTTTTGCATAATCAAAAGCATCATCCATACTTTGTTTTGCATGATGTTTTATTTATCAAGCATTATCTTGAAGCTGGAAGCTGTAGGATGAATGTCAATCAAGTCTTTCCTCAGTGTGTCTGCTGGGAGTCTTGGATTCCATCCTTTTTCTAACACAGCAGGAGTTTGTCCTGTGGAAGAATTTACTGATGTCTTGTATGCCAATTCTAATGCAGGTATCAGAGTGCACCAGTCATGGGTAAAGCCATCTGAGTCTTTGAGTTCTAACCCATAAGCACAAAATCTCCTGATCATGTCTTCTAAAGTTTGAATCATCCTCTCTGCTAGCCCATCTGTCTGAGGGTGATATACTGTAGAGAATGATAACTTAGTCCCAAACAATCTATGAAGATTGGTCCAAAGTGCAGATGTGAACTTGGGATCTCTGTCACTTATGATATTCTTAAATAATCCTGTAATAGAAATAACTCTACTCCATAGAAGAAGAGCTGTGTCCATAGCAGTGTCATCTTTATGACATGGTAAGAATATGGGAGTCTTGCTATATCTGTCTACAATGACTAAACAAGCATTATAATTTTTGTCACCACTTGGAGGAAGTGCTGTGACCCAATCCATGTGAGCAACTTCCCATGGGGATTTTGAACCTTTGAGATATGACCACATACCCAAAAAAGGCACAAGAAATATTTAATATAATTATACATTAAAAATAAGTACCTTAAAACTACAAAAATACCATAAATTGGTATAAAGCTTGGTTTAACTTAAAAACCAATGAATAAACATGTGAAATAAATTACACCATTGGATTCCCCATGGTAAAATACACATATACCATTTTTATGGCATATCTGTAAAGTCAATATTTAATAAGTTATAAGTAATAATACCTTATAAAAAACACAAATCCTTATTTATTTCAAAACCCAATGAAACAACATGTAAAGTTAATGGTAACATTTGATTCTCAATAACAATCCACACATAAAACAATTAATAAGCTAAGCTTCAAAACCAATACTTAAGGAATTAACCTGAATATATGCACTTTTTTGGTCAACGCATATATTCAAGGATTTTAGCTAATATCTCTTGAATTATGCATGATAGAGTGATGAACAAAAAAAAAAAAGTCATCACGTAATTACTGTAGAAATACAGAAATGAAGTTTATTTCAAAAGTTATAAACAAGGTTAAAATCTGTAAGGAATTATTGATTAAAATCAACAGAGCTGTTGACCACTTTGCTGTGAAAGTGGTCCAAACTTAAAAAAAAGTGGACAGTTGGATTCTACTAGTTCATTTGTGAAGAATTATGTATTTTTTATTATAATATTCAAGGTATAACCCCTTGAAATCATAGTTTGAAGTTTAAAATATTAAAATTTGACAGAAAAGATGAGTTGCAAGAAGAATCATCAAAAATAGAGTTTTGATGATGTAATGAAATGCTCTTGGCAGCATAATGGGTTTATGCCAAGCTATCAGAATTCACTCTACGAATTGCTGTAGCCTGTAAATCTCAAAAGGTATTAAGGATCAAAGTTTGAGCTTAATTTGATCATTTATGATCACTCACTGTAACCTTAAATTAAGTTTAACAGTCATATAAGTGATAAAATTGGTGAATACTATTGGTTTATGATTAAAAATAATAAAATACACAAAATTTGGGGTTCTGCCAAGCCTTTGACATCATCAAACTTAGAGTTATAGTGATAACTCTAAATAATGGCGTAATAATGATGTAATAAGGTTTGATCATGATGTAATCATCACCAAACCTTAAAGTATTGATCAATTCCAGTGGATATGATCAGTACACGTCTACTAGAAGCCTGTTGGACTCTAGGAGGGAGGTATTTACTATAAATAGAGCTCTTTTTGCTCTGTTTCCCCCTCAGACACATCAAAAACATTAAATCAATACAATTAAAAAGGTAATTTCTTTATTCTTTATATATAAAACTTTTGTATTATTAAAGACCAAAGAGCATCTTATTATAATCATCAATCTTGACGTGATTAAACCATTTATTCAATTGTTTTTGTTAAGAATCTCTCTAAAAACCTCATTTTGACGTAAAAATCAAGAATATTTGTAATTTCTCTATTTTTCATTGTAAATAAAATTTGTATAAGTTTTATTTACATTATTTGGCGTAAAATATCTCGAAATTATTATATTAAGTATTAAAAGTAGGTTATTTTCTCTTATTATAATAATTTTCTCTATTATTATTCTTTTGATAATTCTTTAATTAATATAAATAGTATTTATATTAATTTATAACTTTAATATTGGTAATATTATTGCTATCAATTGTTTTTTATTAATAAAAACAATTTTTTACGCCTTTATTATTTGTTTGTAACAATAATGAAGTGCTATTAAATATATTAATTATTTTATATTAATATATTTATTTTATTATATTATGTTTTATAATATAAATTATATTATTATATTTTATTAATAATATAATTATTTTTACGCCATAATTATAATAATTCTTTACTATTATAATTATTTTTATCTTATTTATTTCATTTATAAGGACATTCATAGTACAATAAGTAAAATATTAGTAATTTTTACTTATTGTTTCATAGTCAAACCTTACAGGGATTTTGGTTCTTGAATATGAATCATAAGCCCAAATTTCTTGCCTGTACTCCTGTTTGTTTTTTGGCATCTGTCACAGGTGTGGCAATATTCAATGGTTTCTTTTCTCCGAGATGGTTACCATGCACAGTTCTTTACTTTTTCAAGGGTTCTGTCTTCTGACAGGTGTGCAGAGTAGATGCTATCATTGAATTCATGAAGAATTGTATTGATAAGAAATCTGCTGCATAATGTCATGACACAAGAATGTTTGGTTCTGTGGTAAATAATCCCATCAAACAAGTGAAATCTCCCTTCAGAATAGGAATTTCTCCAAACTTCATCTAGTGCATTTACCAAAGATGTATCTTTGCAGTCTTTATCTAATAAAGAAGTCAAGATATGGAAATTCTTGTCTTGCTTATAAGATTCTCTGACCTCTTCAAAGAATTCAGTCCCAATATCAGTTATATTAATCCCTTCAATTGGAATCTGTGGTTCAGCTTCCAAGGGTACATAAGCTGGGTTATCAGGAGTGTTGGCTAATGCCCACCTGCTAAGTCCATCAGCATTCTTGTGAATGTTTCCTGCTTTGTGGACTATAGTCATGTTTCCTCTATATTCCTGAATGGCTATTTGCCATCTCAACATGTGTCTGTTGGGAGTTTTCATGTTAAGAAGTGATTTTACTGCATTAAAGTCAGTTATCACTTCAAAAACACTGCCATCAAGATAATAGTGTAATTTTTCAAGTGCCCATACCAAGCATAAGCACTCCATTTGGCTTGCACCATATCTGGCTTCTGTTGGTTTGATTTGCCTTGAGATGTAACAAACTGGTCCTTCTGTAGGTTTGTCATCAATAATTTGGACTTGATGTAGGGCTGCCCCTAATCCATCTTCACATGCATCAATGTACAATTTAAAGGGAATATTCCAGTCAGGAATGAGGAGTAAAGGTGCTTCTGTAAGAGCTCTCCTTATCTTCTCATAAGCTTTAATTCTCTCCTGTGTCATCTCAAATACAGTCTGTTGATCACAAATTCTATAAAGTGACTTGGCTAGAATTGCAAAGTCTTTCAAGTGTTGCCTATAGTAACTGGCAAACCCAAGAAAAGACATCATTTCTTTTTTATTCTGGGGTATTGGCTTAAGTAACACTGCTGCTACTTTGTTTTTGTCAATACCCAAGCTTAAACCAGAAACAATATGTCCTAATGCTTTGAGTTCTTCAAAACCAAAATTGCATTTCTTAAGTGAAATTTTCATGTTCACTTCTGCAACTTTGTGAAGTACTCTTGCAAGTCTTTCAAGGTGCAAAGACCATGAATCAGAACATATGATAATGTAATCAATATAAATGATAAGCCATCCTTCAGATAATTCTGTGGGAAAGATTGTGTTCATCATTCTTTGATAATTGGATGGAGCATTTTTAATGCCAAATGGCATTCTAAGATACTCATAAATACCACAGTGAGTGATAATTCTAAGTAATTTCTTAGCTTTAGGCATCAAAAAATTCTGATCGAAACCTTTCAATGCATCCATTGATGTTATATACTTGGCTTTAGACAATTGAGTCAAGGTTTCTTGAATTCAAGGAATTTGATACCTATCTGGAACTGTGTAGGCATTCAATGCTCTGAAATCTTCAACCATTATTGACTTGTCATTATGCCATGCAATAATAACAGGTGTTGTCACTCCAACTTACTCATTATGGCCTACTTTTCTTAGTACACCAAGTTGGATTAACTCTTCGATATGTTTTTCCAAGGCTTCTCTAGCTCTGGGACTGGCTGGATAAGCTGGTATTCTAAGTACTGGAGCATATGGCCTGTCAATATTAAGATTAATATTAACTTCATGTCCCCTTATAGCACCTAATGGTTCATTATCAGAGGCAAATGCATTTATGTATGTGTATAACACATTAATAAGTTCATTCCTCATTTTTGGTGACAATGATGGATTAATTTGTGCGTCAACAAGTTGATTAGACACAAATTCATTTTTGTAAGTATCTTTGACAGAAGATACTACAGATATTTGTTTTGGCATATTGGAAAAAGCAAATTTTTGTCTCTTGTTATCCCCAATTGTGAAATATCTGTCTTTATGGTTATTTATATCAATACCATAGATATTCAAGTAATCATTTCCAAGGATGATGTGCTGAGATGTACAATTATCCATTACAACAATGTCAGTTTTCATCCTTACACTTCCTGCTGGGTGTGGAAATACAAGATTAGTGTCTAATACACCCAAGGGGTACATATTGTTACTGGCACTACTAAATTGCACACCTTCTATTGGTAATAGATGGTTTTTCCATTCAGGAAGTATAATTTGGAGATAATCTTTGCCCACACAAGTGCAAAATGGCCCTGTATCCAAATTTACTTTGGCTTCAATATCACTCATCAAAACTGATGTGATACAGGATGCCCCAGCAGTGTAACCCTTTCCTCTAGCAGGTTTTGTTTTACACATTCTGGCATCTTGGATATTGATCAGGTTGCAGCAATCCTCACTGTACTGTGGCAAGTGGGTATGGACTTCTGTGACCTCAAAGAAAGCTGAAATGTTTTCAATGGGATAGTCCTCCACTGGTGTATCTTCAGAGACTGCAGAATCTTGATCAGACTCTTCTTTCTCTTCAGTACACTGAATTTTTTCAATGACCTGAAATTCATTGATTTTTGTCTTTTTGGCGCAAGTGTTTGCTAAATGTGAAGTACTTCCACATTTATGACACTTCAAGACAGGTCTTTCTGGTCTTTTATCCTCTCTGGGAATCTTTGGGATCATCTTGGATTCCATAGGGATTCTAGTCCAAGCTTTACCAATTCTTGTTCTGGTAATGATATCTTCCATTGAATTAATGTAGTCCTCTGTTGAACAGGGTTCCACACATCTGCTTTCGATAGCATGTTCCAGTTCTCCTCCAAACTTTCTTAATATATTCATATTAATCATAGTGTCAGACATATCTGGGTGTAAAGCAGATAATCTGTCTTTTTGTTTGAAGAACCAAGTAAGTGGTTTATCTTTCTCTGAGTTAAAAATGGCACTTTCAAAAGCATTTTCCATTTTAAACCTCCAAGAATTGTTGGCCCATTTGGTAATCACTTCAGATTTCCACCAAGACCAATCATGTTTTCCATGATCTATCCTCATCTTGTAATACCATTTCTTTGCAGTCCTGGTAAACAGAGAGTGTAATTTCCCCACTATGATTTCATCAGGTATATTAAAGTCTTCCTGTAACATATCAATAGTCCTGATGAACTCAATATGGTTATATTCTCGTTCACCAGAGAATGTTGGCCATTCTTCTAATTTGGGAATATCTTTGACAGAGACAACATTTTCTCCTATAAGTGGGGTAAAACTTCCTTTAACAGAAAGTTTTTCTTCAGTCAAATGTGTAGAATGTCTTGGCATATGTGGTTCATAATTCTTATGAATTTGTTCTACATTTGCAATGATTTCATTCTTTAACTTCTGCCTTTCACTGTCACTTTTTGCTAAATGTGTAGCAAACTGATTGGTATTTTCAACTATCTTCAAGACATGATCTTGTAGAATCTTGAGTTGATCATTCATTTTAAAAATAGAAAGATCTTCCATTTAATCATTCTGAATCTGACATGTACTCTCAATTCTGCTACAAGCATTGGTAATTGAATCAAATCTGGCATTTGTTAATTCATACCATTCAGTATATTTTTTGTCATTTCTTTTTAATTCACTTATGTCCAATATGATTCTATTTAACTTTGCATCAAATTTGCCAAGTTCTACATCAATACTAGATTTAAGAAAGTGTATTTCATCAATTATTTGTGTGGAAAAGTCCTGTTCATCCTTTCTTGTTCCTTTGCTGTGAATTCCATGAGAGTTCTGGCCATGTTGAACACACTGTCCACTGCTGAAGGCTCCAATTTGGGGATCCTGTACCCTTGTGGGTAAGGTCTGTGCCAATTTGCTTTGCCTTGATGGCTCTTGGGACCTCTCTGCTTCTTCTGAGGTCCTTTGGGCTTTTCTTTGGATACTTCTGGAGCTGGTAGACGCCACTGGGGCCTCTGTCTCCAAAGCTGGAGTCATTTCCAGTTCCTTCTTCTGGTCTATGGATAAAAGACTTTGGTTCTTCAACCAATTCTTTATCTTTTTGACCTTGTCTTTGCAAGGCAGGGGCTCCATCCTCCTAAGAGTTCTATGGTCTTCTCCTGACCCAGAAAGCTCTTGATGTGTAAGTAGGAGTTCATGCCCCCCTGCCAAAGGCTTGGGCATATTTCCCACTCCTCGTCTTTGGCTGCTCTGAACCAATTTTTGTACTGGAATTGATATATTTCTATTGCTGCCACTTGAAAATGGTTCAGCCCTGGAAATATGGTCATGAATCAGTTCAGGCTCAGAATTCACATCAAAATCTGTTGGTACAGACCTTGGGGAATGGGGGGCAACTCTGGCATCCTCCAAATGTGTCTTTCTTGTAGGAGACTTGGCACTTCTGGATTTGGTCTTGCCTCTTCCTTGTCCACATCCATCTGGTTGGACTGAATAGTTGCTTCCATTTATGGTATGCACCATTTTCACGTCAATTTAAAGATAAAAGGTGAAAAATATAAGGTAAAATACACACCTTTTGGTGGTAACTTAGCTTTTTCTTAGTTAAATAAGGTGCCTCTTTTAGCAATTTGCACCTCAATACTGTCTTCAGATTCTGGACTAGTGATATATCTTTTACTGAGTCTGTTGCCAGCTGCACAGTATTTGATTAAAGACACTAGAAAAAAATTATAAAAGAGAAAAAATTATTTTTTATACTTTTTTAAATATTTTTAAAGATTTTTTATAAGTTTTATATTTTTTAATATTAAAAAAAATTAAAATTCAAGATTTTGAATGAAAATTAATTCAGAGTAACTCAAAGAATAATTTTATAAGTTTTTGGATGTGAAAAGCCACGTGTAAAAACAGTATAAAATTAAACCAAATTCCTCAATGAAAAATATTTCCAAAACAATTTCAAAAATAAGAATTAGTTTAACTTTGAAATGAAAGAAAAAATTATTAAATTAATATATTCTAGAGCTTAATAATATATCAATTAAGGGTACAAGGTTCATAAAACACGGCCAGGCCCCTAAATGTAAGATGTGACTATGAAACTGATGATAATATCACTATTAATCAACAGTAATGTGTCTGTTCTTATGAAATATAATAATAAAATATTATTATAGCCACAATTAAATAATTAAAGAATTATTTCTTTCACGTGTTAAGCACTACTAGTGATTTTAACAGTGAGCAAGTAATTGTCTACTAGAATCAATTACAAGAAGATTTTAATAATAAAAACTTCTTTTATTGAAATAATAAAATTATTTTAATATATAATTATCTTTTGCAAGAATAATTATAATGCTAATTCTTGAAGAAAACTAATTTTAGAGAAAAACTTTAAGAATTAAAGAGAAATCACTCACTAATATTCCAAAGAGCTTATTGAAAGATAAGATAGAGAGATTTGACATAGAATTGTGGATTTAAGGATCAAATGGATTTATAACAGTATTACAGCAATATATAGTTGCATTCTATGATTTAACATCTTTCTGATTGATTCTGAAAGATTAAAAACACTTAAGAATAGCTGTAACTAATACTTACTTGTTGGTAATAATGATTTTAAATGATAATAAGATGATGATGTGGAAAAAACAGCAAGAAGAGGCTTCTTTTAAGTCAACAACAGCTCACAGAGGCATGCCATAGAGCAAACTGAAAAACCAGTGAGTGAGAAAACAATAAAACTTTTTGGATTATTGATTGCATCATCTGTAGTCACGTAAGATTATCATAATTACTTAATTGATGCTTTTACGTGACTACCAACCCCAATGTGGTTAAGAATGAAAGGAGTAACATCTGTAAATCTTCTTTTATTCCAAAATAATCATTGATTTCTCAAAGTTATCAATGTTATTGCCAATTTCATCACAGGTTTTAATTACTGTGAATTTTTGAAGATTTGGTGTTTCACGTAGAATAGTCAAAAATGGACTGTAAGTAAAACTTTTAATTTTGCTAGTAAAACTGTAATTATTGCTGGCTGTACCATAGATAATACAGTTCTCCATTAGTCCTGAAAGTCTCAGAAAGATTCATTAAGAATTGTATTTTTAATGAATTTTTGAAGTTTTTACCTCATTTCTACGTAGAATTGCAAATATCAGTGTTTCACTGGTTGCTATGAGGTAAATAAATGGATACAAGTCCAAAAAGGGTTTTAATTACTCTTTTGGGGTTTATCCATGGAAAGTCATTAAGAATTGACATGGTTAAAGGAGTCTAAGTAGCTCTTTACCTCCTTGGCACGTCAAAATAGCAGGTTATTTGCTATTTTCTTAAGTTTTACTGTAGTTGTAACATGGTAACCAAGTTCCCAAAAGGTTTTAGTTTACCAATTAGGCCAAGATCAGCCATGGATCCAAGCTTTGGAGCTGTCCATGCCTCTGAGGCCTCAGAAGTTGGGTACCCTGGCTCTCTTTGATGTCTTTTGTCCCCTTGCCTATTTTTTACGTCAAAATAGTAATTTAAGCTTAAAGTGAGATATCCACTATGGGTGTAACAAAAGTCCATGTAAGAATACCATGATATTACGTGCTCAAAAAATGCATAGCACTATTCTTAGTGTATATGTAACATGGGATTTCTCACTTTCCCATTATTTAGGCGTGAAATTAAGAAAAACAAAACTTTTCACGGATCTTTTATGTGGTATTGATGATGTGGTATTGAAGTATTTTCCATTTTACCACCTCAAAGAGTTAATTTGAGCTTATTCACTCTATGGAGCTACCCTAGGTGAATTTTTGTGTAGAATCCAAATCTGGCCTTCAATCCATGGATTTACTTACTCAATAAAAAGTTATTCATCTTTTCTGAAATAAAAAATGATGAATTTTGGATAAATGCATGACTTATGAGCTATGCATAATTCAAAATTACTTTTTAAGATAATTGTGGCCTATTTGGGTATGTAAAATATACCTCAAGGCTCACACTTCTGGTCTATGGATAAAATCCTTTGATTCTTAAGCCAGTTCTTTATCCTTTTGACCTTTTCCTTGCAAGACAATGGGCTCCAACCTACTAGGAGCTCTATGGTCTTCCACCAACCCAGAAAGCTCTTGATATGTAAGTAGGAGCTCATGGCCCCCTGAAAAAGGCTTGGGAATATTTCCCTCTCCTCCTCTTTGGCTGCTGTGTACTGATTCTTGTGTTGGAATTGATAAATTTCTATTGCTGGCACTTGAAAATGGTTCAAATATTGAAATATTATCATTAATAAGCTCAGACTTAGAGTTCAAATCAGAGTTTGTGGGTGCAGACTTTGCGGAATGGGGGGAAACTCTGGCATCCTCCAGATGTGTCTTTCTTGAGGAAGACTTGCCACTTCTGGATTTGGCCTTGCCTCTTCCTTGTCCACATTCATCTGGTTGGACTGAATAGCTACTTCCATTTGTGGTATGCACCATTTTACATCAATTTTAATATAAAAAGAAGAATTAGAGACAAAAAAAAAACCTTTTGGTGGTTGTTTAGCTTTTTCTGATTGAAATAAAGTGCATCTTTTAGCAATTTTCACTTCAATACTGTCTTCCAATTCTACTTCTGAGGACTCTGGACTGGTAATATATCTCTTACTGAGTCTGTTACCAGCTGCAAAGTATCTGATTAAAGACACTAGAAAAAAGAAAGAGAAAAAATTATTTTTTATGCTGTTTTAAAATATTTTTAATGATTTTTTTTATATTTTTTCTTTCTTTTTATATTAAAAAATTATTCTTTTTGAAGAAGAAAAAAATTTCAAATTTAAGATTTTGATTTGAAATTAACTCAGAGTAACTCAAAGAATAATTTTATAAGTTTTTGGATGTGAAAAAGAGATGTGTAAAACAATATAAAATTAAACCAAATTCCTCAATGAAAAATATCTTGAACACAATTTTAAAAGTAAAAATAATTTTAACTTCAAATTGAAAGAAAAAAATTTATTAAATTAATATATTTTGGAGCTTAAAACTATATTCATTAAGGGTACAAGGTTCAAAAAACATGGCCAGGCCCCCAAATGTAAGATTTGTCTATGAAACTGTTGATAGTATTACTAATAATCAACATTACTATGACTGTTCTTATGAAATATAATAATAAAAATTATTATAACCACAATTAAATAATTAATGAATTAATTATTTCTTTTACTTGTTATACACTACTAGTGATTATATTAGTAAGCAGCAATTGTCTACAAGAATTGATTACAAGAAGAATTTAATAATGAAAACTTCTTTATTAAAATAAACCAATTATTTTGATATATAATTACCTTTTACAAGAATAATTATAAGAATAAATCTTGAAGAAAACTATTACTAGAGAAGAACTTTAAGAATCAAGACAAAACACTCACTAATACTCCAAAGAACTTATTGAAAGATGATAGTAGAGAAATTTGATGGATAATTGGGGATTTAATGGATCAAAATTGATTTTTAACAGGATTAAAACAATATTTAGTTTATCTCTATGATTTCAAGTCTTTCTTATTGATTCTGAAAGAATAAAACACTTAAGAAAATATTAACTAATACTTACTTGTTGGTAATAATGATATAATTGAATAATGTGATGATTTAGAAAAAACAGCAAGAGGAGGTCTCTTTTAAGTCAACAACAGCTCACAGAGGCATGTCATGGAGAAAACCGGAATACCAGTGAGTGAGAAAATAATAAACCTTCTGGATGATTGATTTCATCATCTGTTGTCATGTGAGATTATCAAAATTATTTAATTGATGCTTTCACATGACTACCAACCCATTTATGGTTAAGAATAAAAGGAGTAAAAATCATAAATATTCTTTTATTTAAAACCGGTCATTAATTTCTCAACGTTATCAATGTTAGCAGAAATTTTATCACAGATTGTATTTTCTGTGAAATTTTGATTAGTCAGTGTTTCATATGGAATCTTCAAAAATGGACTGTAAGTAGAAATTTTAATTTCACT
Source organism: Austropuccinia psidii (assembly GCA_023105745.1). NCBI lineage: Eukaryota > Fungi > Basidiomycota > Pucciniomycetes > Pucciniales > Sphaerophragmiaceae > Austropuccinia > Austropuccinia psidii. The sequence goes on along the minus strand of JALGQZ010000003.1, from coordinate 63,446,728 downwards.
TATAAAAGTATGCTTCTTTATTGTTTAGTTATGAATAATACTGTTCTTAATTGTTCCTGAAAGGTTCAGAAATATGAATTAAGAATTGTATTGCTAATGAATTTTTGAAGTTTTTACCTCAATTCTACATAGAATTGCAAATAGCACTATATTACTGGTTTCTATGAGGTAAATCAATGGATAATAGTCCAAAAAGGGTTTTAATTACTCTTTTGGGGCTTATACATGGAAAATTATTAAGAACTGACATGGTTACAGGAGTCTGAGCTGCTCTTTACCTCCTTGGCACATCAAAATAGCAACTTATTTGCAATTCTCTTATGATTTAATGAGATTTCAACTTGGTAACCAAGTTCCCAAAAGGTTTTAGTATACTAATTGGGCCAAGATCAGCCATGGATCCAAGCTTGAGAGTTATCCACACCTCAGAGGCCTCAGAAGTTGGGTACCCTGGCTTTCTTTTATTTCTTTTTTCCGCTTGACTATTTTTCATGTCAAAATAGAACTTCAGGCTTAAATACTGATATCCACTATGGGTGTACCAGAGGTGTATGTAATAATACCATAATATCAAGTGCCACAAACATGCATAACCCTATTCTTAGTGTATATGTGACATGGGATTTCTCACATTACCATTTTTTTGGTGTGAAATTGAGAAAAATAAAAATTTTCACAATTCTTTTATGTGGTATTGATGATGTGGTATTGAAGTAATTTCCATATTACCACCTCTTAGAGTTACTTTGAGCTTATTCAATCTATGGAGCTACTCAGTTAAGTTTTGTGTAGAATCCAAATCTGGCCTTAAATCCATGGATTTACTTACTCAATGAAAATTTATTCATCTTTTCTTAAATCAAAAAGGATGAAGTTTGAATATATGCATGACTTATGGGTTATGCATAGTTCAAAAGGTATTTTTAAAGGTAATTGTGGCCTATTTGGGTATGTAAAATATGCCTCAAGGCTCACATGAACTTTTCACTCTATTCTCACTTCTTAATCATATCCAAATTTATCTTTTCTCGATATTTGGGTCTTATGAGGTTTTTGATTTTATTGGTTAACTGATTGGGACTCACTGGGATAACTGATTCAGAAATTCAGGAGTTTATTGGACTGGGATTGATTGTTGATTGAATTTGAATTCCACAAGATAGCTGATTGATGTTCAAGAATTGATTTGTATTTACTTATTGATTTTAACTCATTAAGACACTTATTTTTATTTTGAAGACATTTATTGATTGATCGAATTCTTCAAGACTTATTGATATTTATTTTGAATTGGATTGATAATTGACTGAATGTCACAACCATGGATAATACCCCTTGGAAAACTATATGGCATATAAATTCCATATCTAATTTATGGAAATTTGGCCATATCCATTACTCTTGGCCAAATTGGCCACTTTCACTTTTATGGGCCTTTATGGCCGTTTCATCTTCACCATCATCATGCCATTCATTGCCTTTCTCTGCTTTTGGGAATTTCCCATTAAATTGGGGAAATACAGCCCAAAAGCCTGTATTATGCTTTTTAAGCTTCAAATAAAGTTTTCCACATTCAGATATTTTATACCATATTTCTTGTAATATGAGAAGTATTTCCAAATGGCTATATAAGGCAACTTGGGGCTTCAATGCAATATTTGCGCAAATATAGTTTCAAAGACATTTAGCCTTGTTTTGGCCAACAACCCAAAATGGCTAAAGCACCAAAGCTGTTTGTTCACTGCCCTTTAATTTTCAAAGTTTTGCAAAATAATATTTTGGAAGTGATTTTAATAATTTCAAATTCCTCTTTTATAATGCAGGAAGCCACTTCCCTTCAATCATAAAAGCTGTGCAAAATAATATTTTGAAAGCGATTTTAATAAATTGAGATTCCTCTTTGATAAGGCAGGAGGTCACTTCCCTTCAATTGTAAAAGTTATGCAAAAAATATTTTGAAAGTGATTTTAATAAATTGAAATTCATCTTTGATAAGGCAGGAGGTCACTTACCTAATACTAATACAGATAAGAAATGAGTTTTTTAGTTGATTTTTATTCTTTTGCTATTTTTATTATGGTTTTTTAATGGTGATTGAGACTGGATTACTTGAGTTATTATTGAGAAATTCTCAACATTCTGTTGTGTATTAATGAAATAAATATGTCTTTTAATATATCTCCAAATAAAGCCTGTATCATTCTTTTTAATCTTTGAATAAAGTTTTGCACAATTTGAAAATTTCTTTTCATTTAGCCATTTTATTCCATATTTCCTTCTAATATGAGAAATATGGCCAAATGGTCATATCATGCAATTTGGGGCTTAAATGCAATATTTGCACATTTTGCACATTGTTTGCACACTTTGTGCAAATACAGTTTTCTTAGACTTGTTTTGGCCAAAAAATCTCTGAAATTCCTGAAGACACCAAAACTCCATTTCCCCTTTTATGCTCCTGGCCTTCATTAAAAAGAGCTTTGGTGAATTTTTCTCTTCAATAACCATAAGTGCCATATATGGTATTATACACCATTATTCACATTTTTTCACCAGAAATCCAATGGTGCCAATATCAGAATGTTATTTCAACATCCCATCATGTCATCAAGCCACCACATAATACAGAGGATTCATCAAGGCTCAAGTGAACATGTTATTCTCAAATGGAAATCATGCCATCAAGCAGTCATTGGTTATTTTCAATAATGCAGTATTCCTCCAAGGGAATAATGGCAGTTAATTCTCAAGAGGTATTGAAGAGGTAATTGCAAAGAACTTTTCAAGTGTCAATTCTCCATCAATTCAGCTTGGAAGCCACATTCATTTTTATGCAGTCTTGTTTCATAAAGACCTGTATTTCAACCATAAACCCTGGGAAGATTGTTAAGCTCAGGTCATTTCCCAATTTGGTTAGGTATAGACTTCATCAAGCAATCAATAAAGCTACAAGGATTCATTAAAGAACAGCTTTCAGCCTGAATTACTAAAGCTATTAACCAATTATATATACCAGCCTCTCTTTCAACCCTGGGGTTATTTCCTCCAGTTAATTAATATATTTTGATTTATTTCTATCTTCATTTTATTTCATCTTGATAATGAATACTGATCTTCTTAAGTCACTCATTTGCACCTTTTTTTCTTCACCTGTCAGTGGATCCTTGGTGGTCATATCCATACTTATTCCATTTTTCATTTTGAAGGATTGAAACAGTGATTAAGAGCCCCCTTGGTTGGCTCTTTTAAAATTTGGCCCCCTTTTCTCCTATTGAATCTCATCTTGTACTTGCATATCTTCATAGAGAAATTTATTATTCTTTTATTTTATCTTCTTCAATCTTTGGAGTCTTCCAAGTGAGTTCCCTGATTACTGAGTGCCAGGCTACTGTTGTTTTCCCCAAGGACCCCTGTGACAATATATTAATTAACAATTGATTTCTTTTTATTTGGTCCATTCATTCTTTTATCATTGAATTCACTCATTTCATAAAAATTATGACTCTTTAATGCTTGTGAACTTAATGATTTTTTTGCCACCTCTCAATTTTCTCTCATTCATTCTTCATTCTTGAAAATTGAAAGCTGACCAATTTTTATTCTTATTTTCTCTTTTAACTCTTTTTTTCAAATTATCAAATTAATTTGGTTGATAATTCAGGTTTTAATTTTAATTTGATTTTCAAATTGGTCATCAAAATTCATTCAGACACATTATTCACATTAACATTCATTTTGATTTATTATTCAAGAATTTTTGATTGTTTAGGAAGGGTTCACTTGATTTGATTTGATTGATTAATTTGAAATAAGATTTGATATTGAGTTCAAGAAAATTGATTGACCTGAAGGCTTATTGATCCTGCTGATTTTCACATAAACTGATTTCCCCTCACTAATTCATTTGATTGATTGAATTTTCTTAAAGATTTGATTTGATTGATTTGATCTTGTCTTATTGACTTCCATATTTCATTTGAAATTGATTTATTGTTTTAACTGAGGTTTTAATTTTGAATTCTTTAGTTTTCTCAATATGTTGATTGATTTCCTCAAGATTAATGGTGTCACAGGGGCTCTTCTAAATGAAGAGGGCCGGGCACTCCGTGAACAGACTTACTTATGGAGGGCTCAAGGGAAGTACTCAAATGATAAGAGCAATAAGATGAAAGAGAAAATTCCTACTAATAAATAATGAGCATTAAAAGACATTAAATAAAAATAAAAGAAATAACAAAGATCCAACCACAAATAATCCTGAATCACTGTTTCAACCTTTTCAGAAAAAGAGAAAAGGATTAATAAGGATATGACCACCAGGACTCTTCTGAACAGGTGAGGGAAGTCTAAGAATAACTTAATAATGAATTAAATCATACTTCTGAATAAGAAATAACATGATATTGATAAATAAATCAAATATTTTAATTAACTGGGGGAAAACCCCCAGGTGGGTAAAAGGAGGCTGGTATATGTGAAAAAACACCAGCCTGGAGTTTGAGTGTTGAGAAACCATGACTGTATGATATAAGAACATGTATTTGAGATGTGAAACTGTATTTCTGTATCCAATACAGTTATTTGAATCAATACAGGTGTTTGCACCTGTATTGAGGACAGGCCTGTATTTGGTGAAACCAGTAATTGTGTTTTGCCTGTATTGAGCTGTATTGAGGTTTGAAACTGTATTTGGTGAATATTCCATGAACTCCCTTGCTGATTAGGTGTTGGAAGATCTTCAATTAGTAATGAATGGTAATTCCCTGCCTGTCTCCATGGCTGTAAGAAATGGATTGATTGATTGACCTCAACCAATGATTGATTTATTGATTTTTCTTCCAAATATTGATTTTGATTTTGCGTTAAAGCTTTCCTTTGCATTTCCTCAAGTCATCCACATTCAAATTTTTTCAAAACCTTAATTTAATTAACATCCCATGTGGTGTTAACCATCAATCTTTGTGTTAAAATTGAGGTGGTTTTTGTAGCTTAGAAGTTATGAGGAATTGAAGTATTTTCAATTGAAATGTCAAAATGTGTGCGTGTATTACATAAGTGAGCTTTAATTTACATATGAGGTATCAATTATTATAGTTGTGTGCTGTAAAAACTCAACTGAATTACATATGTAAATTAAAACTATAATGAATGATGAGGAATTAACAAAAAAATCAATTGTAAAGATTGATTCTGGGGAAAAAAAGGAATCTTGGCTCTAAGGGGGAGCCAGATGCCCAAATTCCCTGCTTACAGGAATTAGATGTCAAAATCCATGCAAAGGTTCATCACTTTTGGCCTGGAATTGAGTCGTAGGTATGTGTCTCAATTGATGATGAGGTTTTGATACCAACCAGGGCAGTTTTGACTGTTGCCAAGAGGGTAAAACCACCCTTAAGATGAAAAAATCATAGTTAATTTTTCTTAGCTGGTTTTTAAATCTCCTACACACAATATGACATGATTTGAAGGCTTAAAACAAGGTATTACTATAGCAATAGTTGATTTAAGGGTATAAAATGGCTAAAACCAGAAACGGTTTGGTCTAAACCAGGGTTGAATGATGCCATAATTCAATTTTATGTTTTAAAAGTGTTTCTCACGACTGAAAAGAGTAAAATTTCACTTTTGGAGTAAGAAATTGATGGGTATAAAAGAATTTCTTCTTTGCCCCTCTTTTCTCTTCATGTTTGAATATTTTCCTTTTATAATTAGGTTAAACACTGTTCAACCAATCAACAAAAGATTTCAAACACCCTTTTTTATCATTTTAGAACTTTTGACCATGTGAAAAATCCTTCTAATGATTGTTTGTAACTCTTATAATCATTTTTACCCTTGAGCCACCCCATAAGTGAATTAAAGCATCTTTCATCACTGTTAACTTTGGTACTGTGTTTCCAAATTCACTCTGGTCACTTTTGAGAATGTTTTCTCTTTAATAATCTTTTCAAAGACTCTGTTATTTTATTAATTTCTTGTATTCCTTTGCTGAATTAATTCCAATTGTAATTGCTCTTGAGCAAATCTATTTTGTAGCCTTAAATATCTCTTGTGGAGTATTTTTGGATAAATATTTATTGTTGGTAAAACAATAAATCTTCATATTATTATATCTTTAAAATTACAAAGTCAAAAAAAATAAATTTGGTGTGTTTTCTCCTAAAAATATCAAATCTTAACATTTTTAATCATATTTTTACCTTATACAAATATAGAGGGCAGGAAAAGTACTTGATTTTTAATCAAAGTTTCATATCCACAACTTACAAAAACTTCCTCCTCACCAAACCTGTGATCATCATATTAAGCTGGAAGGGTCTCTGGCTCCAGTTCGGGTGATTGACTCTTTATCAAATAAAGAGTCAGACACACTAATGGCCTAAATTTTAGAAAATGTAGAGGAGAGTTTCATCCTTCCAAGCTCCTCTTTAACAGGAGCACCTGTAGTCTTTGTAAAAAAGAAATATGGTGGCCTCTTTTTGTGTATTGATTACTACAAACTTAATGCTTTCACTAGGAAGAACAAATAGCCTGTTCCTCCTATGAATCACCTTCTGAGTGTCTTTAATGCTTCTTTTATCTTTTCCAAGATTTATTTGCATGGGGCATATAGCTTTCTCATAATCAAGGAAGGTGATGAACATTTGACAGCTTTCAGACCTAAATATAGCAGCTATGAGTACTTGGTTATGCCATTTTGGCTCACCAATGCTCCTTCCTCTTGTCAAAATCTTGTCTATAACATTTTGTCTGATCTTCCAGATGTTGATTTAGTTGTTTATTCAGATGATATTATGGCTTTTTCCAAGTCTGAGGAAGAAAATGTCACTTGTGTGTCCACTTTATTTTGCCAGACTCAGTGCCAAGGCATCCAAGTGCCTCTTCCATGTCTCATGTGTGGAATATTTAGGTTATGTTGCTTCTTCTGAGTTTTTCAAGAGGGACCAAGCAAAATTCCAGTCAATTTGGAATTGGCCTCCTCCAAGAAACCTCAAGGCTCTTCAATCATTCCTTGGTTTTGCAAAATTCTACTTCTGTTTCATCAAGAATTTTACAAAGACTATTAGTTCACTCACAAAGTTCTGCAATAAAGATTCATATTTTCCCCTCAATGAGGAAGCTGTTAAAGAGTTTTATCAACTAAAAGAGGATTTCATCACTTCTCCAATCCATCTCTACCCACCATTCTAGAGACTAATGAATCAGATTATGCCTTGGTTTCTGCACTGAGTCAGGTTTCTGACTCAGGAAAAAATCCCATTCCATTTGATAGCCAAAGGCTTCTTCCAGCAGAGCTCAAATATGAGATTAATGACAAGGAACTCCTTGGAATAGTATGGGCTCTCAAGTTCTGGAGAGCTTTTCTTCTTGACCTTTGTTCTGCTTTTGAAGTTCTCACTGATTACTCTTCACTTCAATACTTAATTTCATAAAAGATTCTCATCCGCTGTCAAGCCCTCTGAGCCAAATTCCTTTCAGAATTTCATTTATAAATAAACTACCTTGATGGCCTTCTGGAAACCCTCCTGGATGCTTTGTCACATTGAGAAGATGTTTACCCAGAGAGGGGGAGGGATTTCATCAGCAAGAATCCAATGAATTATGAGAAACAAATCAAGAAAGATGAGATTAAAGCCTCAAAATTCTTTGCAGTAAAAGTGGAATTATTTTTGAATTTGATTTAATCAATTCAGAAGGAATTATGGCAAGATTCTCAATACAGAAGTATCCTTCAAGATTTGGGTAAAGGTAAATCTGTGAAAGATTGTTCTCTTGATCCCTCTTCCCAACTTCTTCTCTTCAAGGATTGGGTGGTGGTTCCAAATGAACCCACAATTAAACTCAGAATACTTCAAAGGTGCCATGAATCTCCTCTAGCTGGCCATCCTGCGCAAGAGAAGACTCTCAAGCTTGTCAAGAAGGATTTTCACTGGTGTGGCATGACTTGATTTATCAAGGATTATGTCTCATCCTGTCAACAATGTCCAAGAAACAAAAATATTCATCACAGGAAGTTTGGCCTCCTCAAACCTCTTCCAATTACAAATGGTCCTTGGATTTGTCTCTCAATGGGATTTATCACTCAAATGAGACTGTGCAATTATTTTGATTCAATTCTTGTCATGGTGGACAGATTCTCAAAAATGGAAGTTATCAATCCAACAATGTCTTCAATAACTTCATTGGATTTGGCCCATTTATTAATCAAGAATATTTTTTCAAAGCATGGAATTCCTTCAAGAATTGTCAGTAATAGAGGCTCTATTTTTGTTTCTCCTTTTTGGACCAAACTTTGTCAGAAGTGCAAGATTTCAAGAGATATTTCAACTTCCTATCATCCAAAAACTAATGGGAATACAAAGAGGGTAAATCAGATGCTAGAACATTACCTTTGGATGTATGTTAGTTATCCTCAAGATGATTGGCACACCTGGCTCCCTCTGGCTGAATTTGATTACAATAACTTGGACCACTCTTCAACAAAACAATAACTATTTTTCACTTTTTATGGAAGAGATCCTCATTTTGACTCAATTTAAATTACTAAATGCACTCCTGCTGGAAGTTTAACAACAAAGATCAATCTGTACAGAGAGATTTCAAGAGAGAACTTCAAGTTTTTATAAACAGCTTTAAGAGGTATGAAGATAAACGTAGAGAAATCCCACCTGTTTTCAATCCTTGGGAAATGGTATGGCTTCCCTCAAAGAACATCAAATTAACAATATCCACCAAAAAACTTTCAAAAGGATGGTTGACTCCTTTTCCAATCTTGAAGAAAGTCAATAGTCATGAATGCCATCTCAATGGAAATCCTTCCACCTGGTCTTCCATATTTCCCTCCTTGAACCCGTCAAGACATCAAAAATCCCAAATTGGCATCAATAGCCTCCTCCTCCAATAATCATTGAAGAAGAAGAGGAATGGGAAGTCTCTCAAATAACAGATTCCAAGATGAAGAGAAGAACATTATGATTTTTGGTATAATGGAAAGGTTTTAGCAAAGACCCCAAAAGACTCACTTGGGAACCAACTGAAAACCTCAAGAATTTTCCTAAACTTGTCAAGGATTTCCATTCTTTGTATCCTGACAAGCCCGTACCAAATTCTTCAAGAGCTTAATTTTTTATGGTTCTTGGTGGGGAGAGGAATTACCAAAACTAAGTTCCACTCCTGGTATGCACCTTTAGAGGTATTCTACCCATTTTGTTGTAAGAATCACCCTGGCCACTTTGTGAGAACTTGCCAATTTTCTGGACACAGGACTCTGGCCAAGCTTTCAAAATCAATTTCAATCTTCATTGCCATTTCCACTTGGGCAAATGGACCATCCAATTTATAATTCAATTAAAATCCATTCCTTAATAAAGTTTGTTTTCCTTTTATGGAACTGGCAGGAGTGTTGATTACAAAAAGTAACTTCCTCTCCTGTTGTGCACTTCCCTGAGGGGTCTACAATCTGTCAAAAAATCACCTTGGCCACTCTGTGAGCGCCTGGAATCAAATCTTGTTTTCCAGGTCCTTTGCCAATTCAAATGAGTTATCAATTTCAGTGATCAAAATTGGAACCTTCTGAAAGTTCATTTCTCTTCTGTTCTTTTATTTATTTATTTTAATTTCTTTCATTTCATTCTTTATTTGTGTCATATTCAATTCATGAACCATAATAAATCATTTTAAAAATTACACAAGTAATGCAGCCAATCTGAAAAGAAAAGCAAACAAGTCCTGTGTAATATGTTAAATTTTGAATATCACTTTCAATTATTTCTCATAATCATTCCTCCTGAATCCCTACCACAAACTCCCTCCAATACCCTTAACAGGCTCTACCTTGTTTTGTTGCTCAGGAGCTCACCATTCAAGGTGGGGGGTACTGTCACAGCCATTGATAATACCCCTTGGACAATTCTATGGCATATGAATTCCAAATCACTTTTATGGAAATTTGGCCAGATTGACCACTTTCACTTTTATGGCCTTTTTTTGGCCATTTAATCATCTGGGGCCCACCTGGCCCCTTCACCATCATCATGCAATTCATGGCCTTTCTCCGCCTTTGGGAAAATTTGGAATTTTTCCAATTAAATAGGGGAAATGCAGCCAAAACTCCTGTATTATTCTTTTGAGGCTTGTAATGCAGTTTAGCACAATTTGGGCATTTAGCCACTTTATACCGTATTCCCTTCTTATATGAGAAATATTCCTAAATAGCCAGAGGAGGATATTTGGGGCTTAAATGCAAGATTTTCCCATTTTGGCCATTTTTTGTGCACTTTGCACAAATACAGTTTTAAAGCCATTTAGGCTTGTTTTGGCCAAAAAACCAAAAATTTTAATGCAAACCCTCTGTAAGGCCTGAAGCCACCCAAAGTCCATATGCTCCTTTTATCCTCCTGGCCTTCATTCAAATGTCCTTTGGCACCTTTTCCTTTTCAATAACCAAAAGTGCCATAAATGGGGTTATACACCATTATGCACCTTTTTCACCAGTGATCCAATGGTGCTAATATCAGAAGGTTATTTCAACATCCCATAGCTTCAAGGAATCAAAAAATACAGAATATTCATCAAGGAGAAAGTGCAAGTGCTATTCTCAAATACCAATCTTGCCATCAAGCAGTATTCCTTCAAGGGAATACTGGCTGTAAGGTTTTACTATGAAACAGTAAGTAAATATTACAAATATTTTACTTATTTTACTAGAATGTCCTTATGCAATTGAATAATAATATAAACAATAATTATATTAATAAAGAATTATTATAATTATGGTGTAAAATATTCATATTATTAAATAAATAGAGCAATATAATAAAAATAAATATATTAATATTTAATACTTGATATGTTTATGGCACTTTATTATTGTTAAAAACAAATAATAAAGGCGTAAAAATGGATTTTTAATAATAAAAAAAAATTAATAGCAATAATATTACTGATGTTAAAGTTATATATCAATATAGATACTATTTGTAAGGTTTGACTATGAAACAATAAGTAGAAATTACTAATTTATTACTTATTGTACTCTGAATGTCCTTATAATTAAAATAATAATAATAATAAAGAAATATTATTATTATGGCGTAAAAATATTATATTATTAAATAAATATAATAATATAAATTAATATAATATGAAATTATAATATTATAAATAATATATTAATATAAAATAATTAATATATTATAAAGCTCTTTATTATTGTTACCAACAAATAATAAAGGCGTAAAAAAGTGTTTTTTATAAATAAAAAACAATTAATAACAATAATATTACTAATATTAAAGTTATATATTAATATAAATACTATTTATATTAATTAAGAATTATTAAGAGTAATAATAAGAGAGAAATTATTATAATAAGATGAAATAACCTACTTTTAACACTTAAAATAATAATTTTGAGATATTTTACGCCAAAAGAATATAATACAACTTTTTCAAATTGTATTTACAATAAAAAATAAAGAAAATTACTAAATTTCTTGATTTTACGTGGAAATGAGTTTATAGAGAGATTTATAACAAAAACAATTAAAGAATTGATTTGATCACGTAAAAATAGTGATTAATATTAAGATGGTCTTTGGTCTTTAATAATATAAGAGTTTTATATATAAAGAATAAAGAAATTACCTTTTATTTAATTGATTTAATGTTTTGGATGCGTCTGAGGGGAAAATAGAGTAAAAAGAGCTCTATTTATAGTAAATACCTCCCTCCTAGAGTCCAGCAGGCTTCTAGTAGACGTGTACTGATCATATCCACTGGAATTGATCAATATTTTAAGGTTTGAGGGTGATTACATCATTATTACACCATTATTTAGAGTTATCACTATAACTCTAAGTTTGATGACATCAGAGGCTTGGCAGAACCCCAAATTTCGTGGATTTTATTAGTTTTAATCATAAACTAATAGTATTCACAAATTTTATCACTCTTACGACTGTTAAACTTAAATTAAGGTTACAGTATGTGATCATAACTGCTCAAATTAAGCTCAAACTTTGATCCTCAATAACTTTTAAGATTTACACGCTAAAGCAATTCAGAGAGTGAATTCTGATAGCCTGGCATAACCTCATTATGCTGCCAAGAGCTTTTCATTACATCATCAAAACTCTAATTTTGATGATTTTTCTTGTAACTCATCTTTTCTGTCGAAATTCATTATTTTAAACTTCAAACCTTGATTTCAGGGGGTTATACCTGAATTTAATAATAAAAATTACATCATTCTTCACGAATGAACTAGGAGAATACAACTGTATACTTTTTTTTAAGATTGGAACACTTTCACAACAAAGTGGTCAACAGCTCTGTTGATTTTTATCAATAATTCATCATAGGTTTTAACCTTGTTTATAATTAGTAAAATAAAGTTCATATCTGTGCTCTTACAGTAATTACGTGGTAACTTTATTTTTGGTTCATCATTCTATCATGTATAGTTTAGAAGATATTAGCTATGATCCTTGAATATATGCGTTGACCAAAAAAGTGCATATATTCAGGATAATTCCTTAAGTATTAACATTGGAAATTAGCTTATTAATTGTTTTATGTGTGGATTTTCATGGGGAATCCAAAGGTACAATTTATCTCACATGTTGTTTCATTAGGTCTTGAGATAAATAAGTTTTTATGGTTTTTATAAGGTATTATACCTTATAATTCCTTAAATATTGACTTTACAGATATGCCATAAAAGTGGTATATGTGTATTTTTCCATGGGGAATCCAATGGTATAATTTATTTTACATGTTGATTCATTGGTTTTTAAGTTAAACCAATTTTTATACCAATTTATGGTATTTTTTGTATATTTAAGTAATTATTCTTAATGTATATTTATTCTAAGTAATTTTAATATAATTATATTAAAGTTATAATTATTCTGAGTCTTTTTGTGACCTTATTGGGTATGTTGTCATATCTCAAAGGATCACATTCCCTACCACCAAAAAAGATTGTACCACAATCTGATATGTGTGATTAGGGTATCATCCACTGTCCTACCTCTTCATTAGACTTTGTTAGTCTTGAAGCTCAATAATGCTTAACTTTTCTATTTTTCAGGCTTTCTTTCATGTCTGAACCTTCTTAGTAGTTTATCAGCATTTGTTATATCTTTTTCAAGTAGCCATTCATCTTCTTGAGTTGAATTTCTATACCTTACAAGGTATTCCCTTTCTTTTTTGTTTCTTGTCCTTCTTTCTTTAAGGACTTTTACTATTTTCTTTTCTTCTCCTTCTTCCAAGGGTGGAATTTCAAGTGGGGGTTTATTTCTTAGTGGAAATAACTCCTTGTCACTTGAACTGTAAGGCTTTATTAGACTCACAGGGAAAGTTGGGTGCTTGTTCAGTAGTTCACCTGTGAGTTCTAATTGCATAGCATTGGGTCCATGGAGTGCTTTTATCATAAATGGTCCTGCAAAGGAATCTTTCAATTTCTTTGGGCCTTTTATGTTATTGAAATTAAGGGTTGATACTAAAACCAAGTCCGCTATTTTGAAATCAGGTGGCTTATGACTTTTATCCCATCTTTCTTTTGCATATTTAAAAGAATCTTGCATGCATCTGTTTGCATGGTGTCTTGCTTTGTCAAGCATTATCTTGAAACTGCTTGCTGTTGGATGTATATCCACTAAGTCCTTTTTGAGGGTATCATAAGGAAGTCTTGGATTCCAACCTTTCTCTAGCATTGCTGGTGTTTTGCCAGTGGAAGAATGGATTGATGTCTTATATGCCAGTTCAAGTGCTGGTATTAGTGTACACCAATCATGGGTAAAACCATCAGAATCTTTGAGTTCTAGCCCATAAGCACAGAATCTTCTGATAATATCCTCTAGGGTCTGTATCATTCTTTCTGCTAGACCATCAGTTTGAGGATGATAAGCTGTTGAGAATGATAACTTTGTCCCAAACAAGCTATGGAGATTTGTCCATAATGCTGAAGTGAACTTTGGGTCTCTGTCACTTATAATATTTTGGAATAAGCCTGTGTGACTAATGACTTTATTCCATATCATTATGGCTGTATCCATAGCTGTGTCATCTTTATGACATGGTAAGAACATGGGAGTTTTACTGTACCTGTCAACTAATACTAGGCATGCATTATAACTCCTGTCTCCTCCTGGAGGTAACGCTGTTACCCAATCCATATGAACTATTTCCCATGGGGATTTTGGTTCTTGGATTTGGATCATCATTCCAAATTTCTTTCCTGTGGCTCTGTTGGCTTTTTGACATCTGTCACAGGTTTGGCAGTATTCTGCAACATCTTTCTTCCAATTTGGCCACCAAGAGCAGGTCTTCACCCTCTCTAGTGTCCTATCTTCTGAGAGATGTCCAGATGCAACACTATCATGACACTCATGTAAAATAGTGTTTATTAGTGTTTTGTCTGTTAAGGCCATAACACATGTGTGTTTTGTTCTATGGTAAAGGATTCCATCAAGGAGGTGAAATCTTCCTTCATCATATGCCTTTTTCCATATTTCATCTAGTTTTGATGAAAGTGATGGATCTTTGCAGTCTTTCATTAGAAGTTGGCTTAAGATATGGCAATTTTTGTCTGTCTTATAGCTTTCTTTAACTTGGTTAAAGAATTCTGTGCCAATGTCTGTAACACATATTCCTTCTATATGGTGCTCTTCTTGTGGTACCCATGCTGGATTGTCAGGGGTATTTGCTAGAGCCCATCTGCTAAGACCATCTGCATTTTTATGAATATTTCCAGATTTATGAACAATAGTCATATTTCCTCTATATTATTGGATAGCAATTTGCCATCTCAGCATATGTCTATTTGGAGTCTTCATATTTAATAGTGATTTCACAGCATTACAGTCTGTGATTACATCAAATACTGTTCCATCCAAATAATAATGCAGTTTTTCTAAAGCCCACACTAAGCATAAGCATTTCATTTGGCTTGCTCCATACCTTGCTTCTGTTGGCTTTATTTGCCTTGAAATGAAACAAATTGGTCCTTCCACTGGCTTATCATTGATAATTTGTGTTTGGTGAAGTGCAGCACCTAATCCTTCTCCACAAGCATCAATATACAGTTTGAAGGGCAGTTTCCAATCTG
This sequence comes from Austropuccinia psidii, assembly GCA_023105745.1. Taxonomy (NCBI): domain Eukaryota; kingdom Fungi; phylum Basidiomycota; class Pucciniomycetes; order Pucciniales; family Sphaerophragmiaceae; genus Austropuccinia; species Austropuccinia psidii. The sequence goes on along the minus strand of JALGQZ010000003.1, from coordinate 63,431,614 downwards.
GCATTAGAAGAAATGGGGCATTTGTTAAGGAATTTTTCAATTCTTCATATGCCTTGACTCTTTCTTCTGTCATCTCATAGACTGTTTGTTGGTCACATAGCTTATACAAGGATTTAGCAATCTTTGCAAAGTCCTTTATATGCTTTCTATAGTAACCAGCAAATCCTAGAAATGATTGCATTTCCTTTTTGGTTTGAGGCATTGGTTTAAGTAGTACTGCTGCTACTTTATTTTTGTCTATGCCTAGACTAAGGCCAGATACAACATGTCCTAGTGCTTTTAATTCACTATATGCAAAATGACACTTTTTCAAGGAAATTTTCATATTCACTTGGACTATTTTTTGTAGTACCCTTTCTAGTCTTGTAAGGTGATTTTCCCAAGTTTCTGAGCAAATTATGATATCATCAATATAGATAATTAACCATCCTTCTGATAATTCTTCAGGGAATATGGTATTCATCATTCTTTGATAATGGGAAGGTGCATTTTTTATTCCAAATGGCATTCTTAAGTATTCAAAAATTCCACAATGGACTATTATTCTTAGTAGTTTCTTGGCATTGTCTGTTAAGACATTTTGATGAAAACCCTTAAGAGCATCCATAGCTGTGATGAACTTAGCTTGTGACAATTGGGTTAATGTCCCATGGATTCTGGGTATTGGATATCTGTCTGGAATGGTATAGGTATTCAGGGCTCTGAAGTCTCCTACCATCCTTGATTTTCCATTATGCCAAGTTATAATGACAGGTGTAGTAACTTCTACTTGTTCATTATATCCAACCTTTCTTAATACTCCTAGGTCCATTAATTCTTTAATGTGCACCTCTAAGGCTTCTCTAGCTCTTGGACTGGCTGGATAAGCAGGTCTTCTTAATAAAGGTGGGTAAGGTTTTTTTACATTAAGAATTATATCCACTTCATGTCCAATTATGGCACCTAGTGGCTCTTTGTCAGTTGCAAAGGCATTTTTATACTTAAATAAGAGGTCAATCAATTTTTCTTTCATTTTTTCTGTTAATTCTTGATTGAATTCTGCCTCTTTGAGTTGTTCAGATATAAAAAGTTCCTTTTCTGGAATTTTTTCTTCATTCTTAATAACTGTTATTTGTTTTTTGTTATTTAAGAATCCAAACTTTTGTCTTTTGTTATCTCCTATGGTAAAATATCTATCCTTTTGGTTGGAGATATCTATACCATAGATTGATAAGTAGTCATTCCCAAGTATGAAATGATTACTAGTACAGTTGTCCATTACTACAAACTCTACTTTAATTCTGACACATTGTGAGGGATGAGGAAAAATTAGTGTTAAATCAATTATTCCAAGAGGCTTCATGCTCTCACTTGCACTACTAAATTTGACACCTTGTATTGGTATAAGTTTTTCCTGCCAGTCTGGGACAATGGTTTTTAAATAACTTTTGCCAACACAAGTGCAATATGCTCCTGTATCCAAGTTAACTTTTCCTTCTTGGTTATCAACCATAACAATACTAATACTTGATTTTCCAGCTGTATATCCCATTCCTCTTGCAGGTTTGGTTCTATACATTTTGGCATCTTGTATGTTTGTCAGATTTGTGTCAGATGTTCCAACTTGTGGCAAGTTTGAATTAACATCCAGTACTTCATAAATTATATCAATATTATTAATTTGTGCATTAATTATATTGATTTCATCACTTTCAGAGCTTTCTGACTCTTCTGTTTCTTTTTCAGAGTCAGATTCCTCTTCTTTGTCATTGTGGCTTTCTGTTTCCACAATTTCATTAATCTTTGCTTTTTTAAGGCAATTATTGGCTAAGTGTCCAATACCTCCACATTTATGGCATTTTCTTTGCTCATTATTGTTGGATGTATTGGGCTTAAAGGATTCTTTTGACTTATCTTTTTTGATAAATGGTTTATTTGGGCTTTTAATGTCCAATTTTTTCCAAGTCCTGCCAATTTTTGTTCTTGTCACTATATCTTCTAGTGCATTTATATACTCTTCTGTGGAGCATGATTCTATACACCTGCTTCTTAGGGCATGTTCTAGTTCCCCTCCACATTTTTTAAGTATTTTCATATGCACCATCTTCTGTGACATTTCTGGGTACAGTGCATTAAGCCTTTCAACTTGTTTTAAGAACCAAGTTAAAGGTTTATCTTTCTCTGGGTCAAAGAAAGAGTTTTCAAATGCATTTTCTATCTTATACCTCCAGGCATCATTTGCCCACTTGGTGATTATTTCTTGTTTCCACCAAGACCAGGTATTTTTACCATTTGTTTGTCTTATGCCATAATACCATCTTTTTGAAGATTTCTCAAACAATAAATGTAATCTTGCAGTGATTAATTCATCTGGTATGGCATAGTCTTCTTGTAACATGTCAATTGTTTTAATAAATGACATGTGGTCATATTCACCTTCTCCTGTGAATGTTGGCCATTCCTTCAATTGAGGTGCTTCTTTCATTAAGACTTGGTTATTGTCTTGGTGACTCAAGTCTGTTATAGAAGGATTTGACAATTCCTCTTTTGTTTTAACAGGGCTTCTTATATGAGAAAATGGTGTTGATAACTTTGGCATATTTAAATTAGCCTCATTAATTTTATCCATTTTTTCTGTAATAAGCCTTATTTCACTTTGAATATCATCTTTCAGATGCATTCTTGCTTCATCACTTTTTTCCACATGGTCCAAAAGTAATTTTTGGTGTGATGAAGTTTTTTCTTCAAATTTTTCTACAGAAATACTTAATTTATTTAATTTTTCTGTAAGATTGTCAATACTCACATCATAATTGATTGTCAAAGTCTTGTCTTTGATATCTTTTATGTATTTATACAATTCTTGTTGTCCTTGTATTAATTTTTGAGTATTGTCAATTAAATTCTTTGGTTTATTATTTTCAACAATAAACTTAATGTTGTCAATTTCTTTCTTGTTTTGCACAACAATTTTTGTTAAAGAAGATAAATTGTTATTTATTTCTTGTAGTGATAATAAACTATCTTTAATTTCTTTTAGAGGTAATATACTATTTTTAATTTCTGTTAAAGTATTTACAACATCTTTGGACAAGGTTATTTCTTTGGGAAATGAGGTTGTCTCATTCTTTGCTCTTCCTTGTCCTTGAATTCCATCAAGGTTCTGGCCATGTTGAAAACATTGTCCATGGCATCCTTTTGGATTCTTGGGATTCTGTAGCTTGGGGAATATGGTTTCCTCCAATTCTTTTTCTTGTTCTTCTTCCCTTCTTGGGGAAGTGGGTTGGCTTGAGGCTTGCTGGTAGAGGCTGCTGGGGCTTCTTCCTTGGTTTCCTCCCTCTTTTTGGCATGATAATCCTTGATTTTTTTGATTTGAGGTTTGGATGACAGTGGATTCCATCCATTGGAGTATTTCACTATCTCCTCCTCTTTGAGGAATCTTTTTCAGGATGTGCCAGGAGTTCATCACTCCTTGGTGTATTTGAGGCAGCATTTCCCAGTCTTTGTCCTTGTATACTGTGTAATACTGCTTGTACTGGCTCATGTAGATGTCTATTTGAGCCCTCTGAATGTGATTTGTACCTATTTGAGTTACTCATACTTAGTTCCAATTCAGGCTCAGATATCATGGGCATTTCTGGGACTTGCCTTTGGGATAAGGCACTTCCTTGTGTGGATTCTGTTCCACTGGGGACATTGCCCTTTCTTTTCCCTTTTGAGGGATCAATTCTACCTCTGAGTCCAGCTCCATCTGATTGGATGGAGTATTGGGAACCTCTTCTGGTAGTCATAATTTAAAGAATAAGAAAAAAAAATAAAAGTATTTTAGAATAAAATTCTTTTATGGCAATTTAAAAAGAGGTGCTCACCTTCAGAGTCTTGAATGGTGGGCCCTGGAAAGTCTAATTTCTTAGCTTTCTTTCTTTTGGTGATAACTGGTGTAGGAGAACTTTGACAAGTTTCTTCCACCAATCTCTCAACAGTAGCTTGGTTGTCTTCTGTTGGGTTATCTTCAAACACTAAAAAAGACAAATAAATATAAGTCTTTTTATAATAAGTGTTATTTTTGGCAAGATATGGTAATTTTCCACGTAGAAATTGCTTTTTTATCTTTAAAAAATTGAAATGAATAAAGAAATGGATAAAAATGAATAAAAATAACTTTTTTATTGGTTTTTAATATTTTTTTAATATTTTTTATATATATTTTTTTTTATTTTTAAAGAATAAAATAAAAAATGAATATGATTCTTATAAAATTAAATTATAATAAAAATTATTTTTAATTTATAAAATATCTTTTTTAATCACTAGAGTCACTCAAAGAAAGTTCTTGAAAGTCTAAGGATGTGAAAAACCACGTGTAAGACAGTACAATTGCTTTCCAAATGCCTCAATAGCTTTTAAAATCAATAAAATATAAAATTATTATAAATATAATTTATTATTGGATAAACCCAAATAGAATCTTTTCAAAGGTCTTTTAAGTAAATATCACGGCCAGGCCCCCAAATGTAAGGTTTGACTATGAAACAATAAGTAAAAATTACTAATTTATTACTTATTGTACTCTGAATGTCCTTATAATTAAAATAAATAAGATTAAAATAATAATAATAATAAAGAAATATTATTATTATGGCGTAAAAATATTATATTATTAAATAAATATAATAATATAAATTAATATTATATGAAATTATAATATTATAAATAATATATTAATATAAAATAATTAATATATTATAAAGCTCTTTATTATTGTTACCAACAAATAATAAAGGCGTAAAGAACTGTTTTTTATAAATAAAAAACAATAAATAACAATAATATTACTAATATTAAAGTTATATATTAATATAAAACTATTTATATTAATTAAGAATTATTAAGAGTAATAATAAGAGAGAAATTATTATAATAAGATGAAATAACCTACTTTTAACACTTAAAATAATAATTTTGAGATATTTTACGCCAAAAGAATATAATACAACTTTTTCAAATTGTATTTACAATAAAAAATAAAGAAAATTACTAAATTTCTTGATTTTACGTGGAAATGAGTTTATAGAGAGATTTATAACAAAAACAATTAAAGAATTGATTTGATCACGTAAAAATATTGATTAATATTAAGATGGTCTTTGGTCTCTAATAATATAAGAGTTTTATATATAAAGAATAAAGAAATTACCTTTTATTTAATTGATTTAATGTTTTTGATGCGTCTGAGGGGAAAATAGAGTAAAAAGAGCTCTATTTATAGTAAATACCTCCCTCCTAGAGTCCAACAGGCTTCTAGTAGACGTGTACTGATCATATCCACTGGAATTAATCAATATTTTAAGGTTTGAGGGTGATTACATCATGATCAAACCATATTACATCATTATTACACCATTATTTAGAGTTATCACTATAACTCTAAGCTTGATGACATCAGAGGCTTGGCAGAACCCCAAATCTCGTGGATTTTATTAGTTTTAATCATAAACTAATAGTATTCACCAATTTTATCACTCTTAAGACTGTTAAACTTCAATTAAGGTTACAGTATGTGATCATAACTGCTCAAATTAAGCTCAAACTTTGATCCTCAATAACTTTTAAGATTTACACGCTACAGCAATTCAGAGAGTGAATTCTGATAGCCTGGCATAACCTCATTATGCTGCCAAGAGCTTTTCATTACATCATCAAAACTCTAATTTTGATGATTTTTCTTGTAACTCATCTTTTCTGTCGAAATTCAATATTTTAAACTTCAAACCTTGATTTCAGGGGGTTATACCCTGAATTTAATAATAAAAATTACATAATTCTTCACGAATAAACTAGGAGAATCCAACTGTATACTTTTTTTTAAGATTGGAACACTTTCACAACAAAGTGGTCAACAGCTCTGTTGATTTTTATCAATAATTCATCATAGGTTTTAACCTTGTTTATAATTAGTAAAATAAAGTTCATATCTGTGTTCTTACAGTAATTACGTGGTAACTTTATTTTTGGTTCATCATTCTATCATGTATAGTTTAGAAGATATCAGCTATGATCCTTGAATATATGTGTTGACCAAAAAAGTGCATATATTCAGGATAATTCCTTAAGTATTAACATTGGAAATTAGCTTAAAAATTGTTTTATGTGTGGATTTTCATGGGGAATCCACTGGTACAATTTATTTCACATGTTGTCTCATTAGTTCTTGAGATAAATAAGTTTTTATGGTTTTTATAAGGTATTATACCTTATAATTCCTTAAATATTGACTTTACAGATATGCCATAAAAGTGGTATATGTGTATTTTTCCATGGGGAATCCAATGGTATAATTTATTTTACATGTTGATTTATTGGCTTTCAAGTTAAACCAGTTTTTATACCAATTTATGGTATTTTTTGTATATTTAAGTAATTATTCTTAATGTATATTTATTCTAAGTAATTTTAATATAATTATATTAAAGTTATAATTATTCTGAGTCTTTTTGTGACCTTATTGGGTATGTGGTCATATCTCAAAGGCTCACACTATTTATATTAATAAAAGAATTATTAAAGCAATAATAAAGAGAAAATTATTATAAAAGATTAAAATAGCCTACTTCTGACATTTTATATAATATCTTTGACTAAATTTACTCCTAATAATGTAAAGAAAACTTATTTGAATTGTATTCAAAATAACAAAAATTCTTATTCTCATGTGGAATTAAAGATTTTTAGAGAGAATTTAACAAAAACAACAAAATATTGGATGAATCAAAGCAAACCTGGTGATTATAATGAAAATGGTCTTTGGTCTTCAATAATATAATAGATTTATATATTAAGAATCAAGACATCACCTTTGTTTTAATGTTTTTATTGTTTTTGAAGAATCTGAGGGGGAAATAGAGGTAAAAAGAGCTCTATATATAGTAAAGTCCTCCCTCATAGAGTCCAGAAGGCTTCTAGGAGACGGTACTGATGTTATCCACCTGAATTGATAGGTATTTTAAGTGTTAGTTATGATTAAATTAAGATTAAACCATCTTATCTCATTATTATGCCACTATTTAGAGTTATCACTGTAAATCTAAGTATTCTGAAATAATAGACATTTCAGAAGACTAAAATTTTTGAATTATATTAGTTTGAGTCATAATAAACTAGTATTCACCACTTTTATCACTTATATGCCTGTTAAAACTAAGTTAAGATTACAGTGAGTGATCATAAACGATCAATTTTAAGTTTAAAATTTGATCATTAATAACTTTTGAGTTATACATGCTACAGATATTCAGAGAGTTAATTCTGATAGCTTGGAATGTCCTTATTAAAATTACAAGAGAATTTTATTAAATCATCAAAACTCTATTTTTTATGATTTTACTTGTAACTCATCTTTTCTGTCAAAATTTAGTATTTTGAAGTTTAAGCCATGATTTCAAGGGGTTATACCTTGAATATAATGATACAAGTTACATATTTCTTCAGCTATTAGCTTGTAAAATTTGAATATCCACTTTGTTTTAAGTTTGGACTACTTTCACAACAAAGTGGTCAACAAAAATAACAGTTTTGTTTAATAAACTTTTACATGTTATAGCCTTTCTTAGAACTAGTCAAATAAAGTTTACATCTGTATCTCTACAGTAATTATGTTGTAACTTTATTTTTGGTTAAACTATCTATCATATATATTTGAAGTGATATGAGCTAAAAACCATGAATATATGAACCAATAATAAAAGTGAATATCTTCAGGTTATTTACTTAATTATTGACTTGAAAAATATGAAATAAGCTTTTTATATGTGTATTCTTTCATGGGGAATTCAATGGTACAATTTATTTCAAATTTTGTTCCATTAGCTTCTGAGATGAACAAGAACTTATGCCTTTTTATGGCATTTTTACTTACTAAACAGTAAGTATTATCTTTACAGATATGACAAAAAAATGGTATATGTGTATTTTATCATGGGAAATCCAATGGTGAAATTCATTTCTCATGTTTATCCATTAGATTCTGAGGTAATAAAGAATTTATGCCTATTTATGGAATTTTTACTTATTTAAAGATAATATTTTTAATTCTTATTATTAGAATAATTATTGTAAAGGTATTTTGTGACCCTTTTGGATATTTGGTCATATCTCAAAGGCTCACATTCCCTACAACAAAAACCGATTTTACCAAAATCTGAAATAGTTAATTAGGGTATTATCCACTGTCCTACATCTTCATTAGAATTTATTAGTCTTAAAGCTCAATAATGATTAAATTTTCTATTCTTTAGGTCTTCTTTCATGTCTGAACCTTCTTAGTAGCTTATCAAAATTAGTTATAGCTTTCTCAAGCAGCCATGAATCTTATTAAGCTGGGTTTCTATACCTCACAAGGTATTCCCTTTCTTTCTTGTTTCTTTTCCTCCTTTCTTTAAGGAATTTAAATATTTTCTTTTCTTCTCCTTCTTCTAGAGGGGGGATTTCAAGTGATGGTTAATTTCTTAGGGAAAATAACTCTTCATCACTTGAGCTTTAAGGTTTTATCAGAATTACAGGGAAAGCTGGGTGTTTATTCATTTATTCACCTACGAGTTCTAGCTGCACAGAATTAGGGCCATGTAGTGCTCTTATCATAAAGGGTCCTGCAAGGGAATCTTTCAATTTGCTTGGGCCTTTGATGTAACTAAATTTTAGAGTTGATACTAAGAACAAGTCTCCTACTTTAAGATTAGGGGGCTTATGACTTTTTTCCCATATTTCTTTTGCATATTTGAAAGAATCTTGCATACATCTGTTGGCATGATGTCTTTCTTTGTGAAGAATAATTTGGAAACTTCTTGCTATTAGATGTATATCCACTAGGTCCTTTTTCGAGTATCATGAGCAAGTATTGGATTCCAACATTTTTCTAGGATTTCTGCTGTTTTTCCAGTTGAATAATGGATTGATGTCTTATATGCCAGGTCAAGAGCTGGTATTAAGTTACACAAATAATGGGTAAAGCCATCAAAGTCTTTGATTTCTATGACATAAGCACAGAATCTTCTCAGAATTTCCTCTAACTCTTTATCATTATTTGTGCTAAACCATCTGTTTGAGAGTGGTAAGCTGTTGAGAATGATACATTTATCCTAAAAATGTTATTGAGATTTGTCCATAATGCTGAAGTGAATTTTGGATCTCTATCACTTATAATGCTCTAAAATAAGACTGTATGACTAAGGACTATATTCCATATCATTACGGCTGTGTCCATAGCTGTGTCATATTTATGAAATGGTAAGAACATTGGGGATTTTCTGTACCTTCCAGCTAGTACTAGGCATGAATTGGAACTCCTGTCTCCTACTTGAGGTGAGCCTGTTACCAAATCCATGTGAACTATTTCCCATGGGGATTTTGGTTCTTGGATTTGGCTCATCATTACAAACTTCTTGCCTGTGGCTGTGTTTTATTTTTGACATCTGTCACAGGTTTGAAAATACTCTGCAACATACTTTCTCCAATTTGGACACCAAGAGCAGGTTTTTAATCTCTCTAGTTACCTATCTTTTGAGAGATGTCCAGACACAACAATATCATGGAATTCATGTAGTATAGTCTTTATCAGAGTTCTTTCTGTTAATGTCATAAAAAATGTGTGTTTGGTCCTATGATAAAGAATTCCATAAAGGAGGTGAAATCTCCATTAATCATATGCTCTTTTCCATATTTCCTCTAGTTTTGAGGATAATGATGGGATTTTGAAATCTTTCATTAAAAGTTGGAATATGATATGAAAGCTTTTCTCCATCCTGTAGCTTTCTTCAACTTGATTAAGGAGTTCTGTGCCAATATCTGTAGCACATATGCCTTCTATATGATGTTCTTCCTATGGTACCCATGCTGGGTTTTTAGGTGTGTTTGCTAAAGCCCATCTCAATTCTTCTGAATATTTTTATATTTATGAACTATAGTCATATTCCCTCTGTATTCTTGGATAGAAATCTTCCATCTCAGCATGTGTCTATTTGGTGTCTTCATGTTTAATAAAGATTTTACAGAATTGCAGTCTGTAATGACATCAAACACTGTTCCATCCAAATAGTAGTGCAATTTTTCTAGAGACCACACTAAGAAAGGACATTCCATTTGGAATTCTCTGTATCTTTCTTCTGTTAGCTTGATTTGTCTTGAAATGAAGAAAATTGGTCCTTCCACAGGTTTATCATTAATGATTTGTGTCTGGTGTAGTGCAGCACCTAGTCCTTCTCCACAAGAATCAATGTACAGTTTGAAAGGTAGTTTCTAATCTGGAACTAGAAGAAATGGGGAATTTGTGAGAGAATTTTCCAATTCCTCATATGCTTTAACCCTTCCTTCAATCATTTAATAGACTTTTTGTTGGTCACAGAGCTTATACAAGGATTCGGAAATTTTTGCAAAGTCCTTTACATTCTGTCTATAATATCCAGAAAATCCTAAAAATGGGCCCATTTTTTTCTTAGTTTGGGGCATCGGCTTCATTAGTACTTCTGCTACTTTGTTTTTGTCTATGCCCAAACTTAATCCAGATACAACATATCCCAGTTGTAAGGTCTGACTATGGACCAATAATAAAATATTACACATATCTTGCTTATTGTATTATTAACGTCCTCATAAATGTTTAAGAGTGAGATAAAAATTATTATAACAATGGAATAAAATAATTATATTGTTGAATAAATATAATAATATGATTTATATTATAAAAATATATATATTAATATTTGATAATTAATATATTTAAGGCAATTTATTATTGTTACCAACAAATCATAAATGGGTAAGAAATTGTTATTTAATAATAATAGAAATTCATAACAATAATACTACTAATATTAATATTAGTAGTATTAAGGATAATAATAGAGAAAAAATATTATGATAACTGAGAATAACCTACTTTTGACACTTAATGTAATTATTTTGGATGTATTTATGCCAAAAAGGTAAATAAAACTTATTTAAATTGTATTTAGAAATAAAAAATAAAAAAATTACAAATATTCTTGGTTTGACATGGATTTGGTGTTTTAGAGGGAATTTTAACAAAAACAATTAGAAAATTGATGTAATCACATCACAATTGGTGATTATAATGAAGATGATCATTGTTTTTCAATGATATAATGAATTTATATATAAAGAATAAAGAAATTACCTTTCAATTGAATGTTTTAATGTTTTTGATGGGTCTGGGGGGAAATAGAGTAGAAGGAGCTCTATTTATAGTAAAATATTTCCTTATAGAGTCTAAAAGGCTTCTATCAGACGTTTAACAATATTATACCCTGGAATTAATCATTATTTAAAGCTTTGGTGATGATTAAATCATAATTGAACCATCTTATCTCATTATTATACCATTATTTAGAGTTATCACTATAACTCTAAGTTTGATGAAATCATGGGCTTTGCACAAGCCTAAACTTTGTGAGTTTTTATTTTTCTTAATCACAATTCAATATCATTAACCAGTTTTTCCACTTATATAACTGTTAATCTTAAAATAAGATTACAGTGAGTGATCATAAATGATCAATTTTGAGCTTACACTTTGATCATTAAGAACTTGTAAGTTATACATGTTACAGACAATTAGAGAGTGACTTCTGATAGCTTAACATGTCATGATTCAACTTCCAAGAGAATTTCATTACATCACCAAAACACTATTTTTGATTATTTTTCTTGTAACTCATCTTTTCTGTCAAAATTCACTATTTTGAATTTCAAGCCATGATTTCAAGGGGTTTACCTTGCATATAATAAAAAGAGATACATCATTCTTCACATACAAGCAAGTAAAAACTTAATATCTACTTTGTTTTAAGTTTGGACTAATTTCACAACAACGTGGTCAACAGCTATAGCAGTCTTATTCAATACACCCTTACAAGGTATAACCTTATTTATTACTTGTAGAATGAATTTTATATCTGTACTCCCACAGTAGTTATGTTCTAACTTTTCCTTGGTTTAACTCTCTATAGTGTTTATTTTAAGAGATATGAGCTAAAAACCATGAATATATGCACTGACCATAAAAGTGCATATATTCAGGTTATTTCCTTGAATTTTGACTTTAACAATATGACATAAATATTTTATATGTATAGTATTTCATGAAGAATCCAATGGTGCAATTAGTTTCACATGTTTCTTCATTGGCTTCTGAGATAAATGAGAATTTATGTCTTTTTTATGGAATTTTTACTTATTATTCATTAATTATTGACTTTACCGATATGGCATAAGAATGATATATGTTTATTTTATCATAAGGAACCTAATGGTGTAATTTCTCTGAGATTTTTACTCATTAGATTCTAAGTTAATTAGCAGTTTATGCCTTTTTATGGCATTTTCATTATTTTAAGATAATTATTTTGAAAGAATATTATTTTAAAGTTTTCTTGTGACCTTTTTGCATATGTTGTCATATCTCAAAGGCTTACACCAGTGCTTTTAGTTCACTATATGCAAAGTGGAACTTTTTCAAGGAAATTTTCATAGTTACTTGAACTATCTTTTGTAAGACTCTTCTCAGTCTTTGTAAGTGATTTTACCATGTTTCTGAGCAAACTCTGATATCATCAATATTGATGATTAACCATCCTTCTTATGATTAGTAGGGAAATATGGTATTAATCATTCTTTGATAGTAGGAAGGTGCATTCTTTATACCAAATGGCAACCTTAAATACTCATATATTAGACAGTGGACTATTATCCTTGGTAGTTTCTTGGAATTGTATTTTGAGACATTTTGGTGAAAACCCTTTAGAAAATGCATGGCTGTGATGAACTGAGACTGTGACAATTGTGGTAATGTCTCATGGATTCTGGGTATTGTATATCTGTTGGGGATAGTATAGGTATTTAAAGCTCTAAAGTCCCCTACCATCCTTGATTTGCCATTGTGCCAAGCTATATTGACAGGTGTAGCTACTTCTACCTGTGCATTGTGTCCTACTTTCCTCAATACACCAAGGTCCATTAATTCTTTAATGTGTACCTCCAAGGCTTCTCTAGCTCTTGGGATAGCTGGGTAAGCTGGTCTTCTTATAAGAGGTGGATATGGTTTTTCCACATTAAGAACAATGTCTACCTCATGTCAAATGATTTCCTTTAGTGGGTCTTTGTTGGTTTCAAAGGCACTTTTGTATTTAAGTAAGAGGTCAATCAATCTTTCTTTGATTTTATCTGTTAATTCTTGATTGAATTCTGCCCCTGTGAGCTGTTCACTTATGAATGAATGCTTTTGTGGGTTTGGGTCTTCATTTTTTACAACAGTAATTTGTTTCTTATTTTTTAGAAAACCAAATTTCTGTCTTTTATTGTCTCCTATGGTAAAATATCTGCCTTTCTGGTGAGAGATATCTATTCCATAGATTGAAAAGCAATCATTTACTACTATAAAATGGATACTAGTACAGTTTTCCATTACTATAAACTCTAATTTCACTCTTATAAACTGGGAAGGATAAAGAAAAACTAATTTTAATTCAATTATTACAAGGGGTTTCATGCTTTCACTTGCACTACTAAGCTTAACCCATTGAATTGGTATAAGATCTTCTTCCCAATCTGGTATAACTGTTTTCAAATAACTCTTACGTAAACATATGAAGTATGCTTCTATGTCCAGGTTTACGTTTGCCTCTTGGATTTTAACCATGACAATACTTATACTTGACTTTCCAGCTGTATATCCCATTCCTTTCGCAGGTTTGGTTCTATGCAGTTTGGCATCTTGTATGTTTGCAAGGCTTATATCAGATCCTACAACTTGTGGTAAGTTTTAATTTACATCTACTACTTCATATATTAAATCAATATTATTAATTTTGCATTAATTATATTAATTTTATCATGCCCTGAGAAGAAGGTGTATAGAACCATGATCCACAGAAGAGTATATCAATGCACTAGAAGAAATAGTGACAATGACAAAAATTGGAAGAACTTGGAAGAAATTGGACATTAAAAGTTCAAATGAACCATTTATCAAAAAAAGATAAACCAAGAGAACCTTTCAAGCTCAATACATCCAACAGTAACAAGCAAAGAAAGTGCCACAAATGTGGAGGTATTCAACACTTAGCCAAAAATTTCCTTAAAAAAGCAAAAAATAAATGAAATTGTGGAAACAGAATACCAAAATGACAAAGAAGAAGAATATAACTCTGAAAAGGACACTGAAGAATCAGCAACTTCTGAAAGTGATGAAATTAATATAATTCATGCACAAATTAATAATATTGATTTAATATATGAAGTACTGGATGTCAATTCAAACTTACCACAAGCTGGAACATCTGAAACAAGCCTTACAAACATACAAGATGCTAAATTGTATAGAAACAAACCAGCAACAGGGATGGGATATACAGCTGGAAAATCAAGTATAAGTATTGTCATGGTGGAAAACCAAGAGGCAAAAGTGAACTTAGATACAGGAGCATATTGTACCTGTGTTGTTCAAGGTTATTTGAAAACAATTGCCCCAGATTGGGAAGAAAAACTTATACCAATACAAGGAGTCAAATTTAGTAGTGCAAGTGAAAGCATGAAGCCTCTTGGAATGATTGACTTAACACTCAGTTTTCCTCATTCTTCACAATGTATCAGATTGAAAGTAGAGTCTGTGGTAATGGAAAACTGCACAATTAACCATTTTATACTTGGAAATGACTGCTTGTCAATTTATGGAATAGATATCTCTAACCAAAAAGATAGATATTTCACCATAGGAGACAATAAAAGGCAAAAATTTGGCTTCTTAAATACCAAAAACCAAATTACAGCTATTGAGAATGAAGAAAAAAACCCAGAAAAGGATTTTTCATAGCTGAGAAACTTAAAGAGACAGAATTCAATCAATAATTAACAGAAAAAATGAGAGAAAAATTTATTGACCTCTTATTTAAATACAAAAATGCCTTTGAAACTGACAAAGAGCCACTAGGTGCCATAATTGCACATGAGGTAGACATACTCCTTGATGTGGAAAAACCATATCCACCCTTATGAAGAAGACCAGCTTACCCAGCTAGCCCAAAAGCTAGAGAAGCTTTAGAGGTACACATTAAAGAATTAATGGACCTTGGAGTATTAAGGAAAGTAGGACATAATGAACAGGTAGAGGTCACTACACCTGTCATTATAACTTGGCATAATGGAAAATCAAGGATGGTAGGGGACTTTAGCACTCTCAACACCTATACTATCCCCAACAGATATCAAATACCCAGAATCCATGAGACATTAAAACAATTGTCACAGGCTAAGTTCATCACAGCAATGGATTCTCTAAAGAGTTTCATCAAAATTTCTTAACAGACAATGCCAAAAGACTACTGAGGATAATAGTCCACTGGAATTTTTGAATATCTGAGAATGCCATTTGGTATAAAAAAATTCACCTTCCCATTATCAAAGGCTGATGAATACAATATTTCCTGAAGAATTGTCAGAAGGATGGTTAATTATCTATATTTATGATATCATAGTTTTCTCAGAGACTTGTGAAGATCACTTAACAGGAGTAGAAACAGTCTTGCAAGAGATAGTACAAGTAAACATGAAAACTTTGCTAAAAACAGTGTCATTTTTCATACAGTGAACTGAAAGCACTAGGACATGTTGTATCTGGACTAAGTTTGGGCATAGACAAAAACAAAGTAGCAGAAGTACTATTAGAGCCAATGCCTCAAACCAAAAAAGAAATGCAATCATTTCTAGGATTTTATGGTTATTACAGACAGCATATAAAAGACTTTGCAAGAATTGATAAATCCTTGTATAAGCTCTGTGACCAACAGAAAGTGTATGCAATGACTGAAGAAAGAGTCAAGGAATATGAGGAACTGAATGATTCCTTAACAAATGCCTGTAACAACCATCCATCAGGGGTAAGGGTATTCATTCATACACCCACTCAAACACCTCAAATCAGCAAATCCAGTATCTGCATCAGCAGTCAGTTTCAGCAATCTTCATTCTGAAACATGCATACAGCTTGGAATCTCAATACAGCCTGTCAATACCTGTACAGGTTGGATTCACCCAATACAGTTTCAATACACCAGTATGAAACTGTATGATCACTCAAATACACCACACCTCTTGTACAGGTTCTGTACAGCTGTACAGGACCTGTATTGGCCAGACTCAATTCAGTAATCAATTATTCCCATGAAAATTCTTCTCTGGATCAGGGCTGGTGATTCTCACATATACCAGCCCCTCTTTCTCCCCCCTGGGGACTTTTCCCCAGTTAATTAATTTAGTTTATTTATTATTTTATAATTATTCTTATCCTTCTTTTGGGTATTATAATTAT
Organism: Austropuccinia psidii; assembly: GCA_023105745.1. Lineage (NCBI taxonomy): Eukaryota > Fungi > Basidiomycota > Pucciniomycetes > Pucciniales > Sphaerophragmiaceae > Austropuccinia > Austropuccinia psidii. The sequence continues at coordinate 63,415,260 of JALGQZ010000003.1, read as the reverse complement.
TTAATCTTAAGTTAGTCTTTGCATTTCTCTCTTTGCCTGTACAGTATGAGTTGGGTGGCCATATCCTTATTAACCCTTCTCTTTCCATTCTGACAGGTTGAAACAGTGGACTTGGACTTGTTTGTGGTTGGCTCTTCTATTCTTTTACTCTTATCTTTTGTTGCTGCTTTTTCTTATATTTATTCTTTAGCAATTTATCTTTAACACTCTTAAGTGTATCTCTTTTTATCTTATCTTTGAGCCCTCCATAAGTGAGTCCCAGTTTACTGAGTGCCAGGCCCTCTTCACTTCGAAGAGCCCCTGTGACAATGCCCCATTTCTTTGAATTCCAGATTGGGAACTACCCTTTAAGCTATACATTGATGCTTGTGGAGAAGGGCTAGGTGTTGCACTACACCAGACACAAATCATCAATGAAAAACCTTTTGGAAGACAAATCTGCTTCATTTCAAGACAAATGAAGCCAACAGAAGCAAGGCATGGAGCAAATCAAATGGAATTCCTTTGCTTAGTGTGGGCTTTAAAAGAACTACACTATTATTTGGATGGAGCCCTGTGTGATTTAATTACAGATTGCAATGCTGTAAGATCTTTCTTAAACATGAAAACTCCAAATAGACATATGGTAAGATGGCAAATTGCCACCCAAGAATATAGAGGAAATATGACTATATCTCATAAATCTGGTAATATTCATAAAAATGCAGATGGTCTTAGCAGCTGGGCTCTGGCAAATACACCTGAAAATTCAGCATGGGTACCACAGGAAGAGCACCATATAGAAGGAATATGTGTCACAGATATTGGCACAGAATTATTTCACCAAGTTAAAGAAAGCTATAAAATGGAAAAAAATGCCATATATTATGCTAACTTCTAATGAAAGACTGTAAAGACACATCACTTCTATCACAAATGGATGAAATATGGAACAAAGCATATGATTAAGGAAGCTTCCACCTCCTTAATGGAGTCATCTATCATAGAGCTAAACATACATGTGTTATGGATTTAACTGATAGAGATTTGATAAACACTATACTACATTAATGTCATGATAGTGTTGCAGCTGGACATCTCTCAGAAGATAGAACACTAGAGAGGGTGAAAACCTGCTCTTGGTGGCCAAATTGGAACAAAGATGTTGCAGAATAATGCCAAACCTGTGACAGGTGCCAGAAAGAAAACAGAGCCACAGGAAAGAAATTTTGAATGATGATCCAAATACAAGAGCCAAAATCCCCTTGGGAAATAGTTCACATGGATTGGGTGACAGCTATCCCTCCAGGAGGAGACAGAAGTTACAATGCAAGCCTAGTTTTAGTTGAAAGATACAGAAAAACTCCAATTTTCTTACCATGTCACAAGGATTATACAGCTATGGACACAGCAATAATGATATGGAATAAATTTATTAGCCACACAGGCCTATTCCAAAATATCATAAGTGATAGAGACCCAAATTTCACTTCATAATTATGGAAAAACCTCCATAACCTGTTTGGAACAAAATTATCATTCTCAACAGCATACCACCCCCAAACTGATGGTATTGCAGAAAGAATGACACAGACCTTAGAAGAAATGATCAGGAGATTCTGTGCTTATGGACTAGAATTCATAGATTCTGATGGTTTTACCCATAATTGGTGTACATTAATACCAACTATTGAACTTGCATATAAAACATCAATCCATTCTTCAGCTGGTAAAACACAAGCAATGCTAGAAAAACGCTGGAATCCAGGACTTCCTTATGATACCCTTAAAAATGACTTAGTGAATATACACCCAACAGAAGGTAGTTTTAAAATAAAGCTTGACAAAGCAAGAAACCATGCAAACAGATGTATTCAAGATTGTTTTCAATATGCAAAAGAAAAATTGGATAAAATCCATAAACCACCTGAATTCAAAATAGGAGACTTGGTCTTAGTGTCAACTCTAAATTTCAATAATATAAAAGGCCCAAAGAAATATAAATATTCCTTTGCAGGACCATTTATGATAAAAGCACTACATGGACCTAATGTTGTGCAACTAGAGATAACAGGTGAATTAATGAACAAACATCCAGCTTTCTCTGTAAGCCTCATAAAACCATACAGCTTAAGTGACCAGGAATTATTTACATTAGGAAACAAACTTACACTTGAAATCCCCCCTTTAGAAGAAGGAGAAGAAAAGAAAGTTGTAAAGGTCCTTAAAGAAAGAAGGATAAGAAAAAAAAACTAAAGGGAATACCTTCAAAGGTATAGAAACCCAAGTCAAGAGGATGAATGGCTACTTGAGAAAGATATAAAAAATGCTTATAAACTATTAAGAAGGTTAAGACATGAAAGAAAACCTAAAGAATAGACAACCAAGCATTATTGAGCTTCAAGACTAACAAAATCCATTGAAGAGGTAGGAAAGTGGATGATACCCCAATTAACTATATCAGATTTTGGTAAAATATTTTTTGGTGGTAGGGAATGTGAGAATTTGAGATATGACCACATATCCCAAAAGGTCACAAGAAAACCTTATAATAATTATACTCTTAATGATTATCTTAAAACCAGTGAAAATGCCATGAATAGGCATAAACTCTGGATTAATTCAGAAACTAATGAGTAAACATGTAAAATAGGTCAAACCATTAGATTTCTCATGGTAAAATACACATATATCATTTTTATGGAATATATGTAAAGTCAATAATTACCAAATAATAAGTAAGAAGACCCTAAAAAAGACATAAAATCTTATTTAACTCAGAAACCAATGAACCAAAATGTAAAATTAATTGCACCATTGGATTCCTCATGAAACAATACACATAAAACAATTTTATGTCATTTCTCTGAAGTCAATACTTAAGGAATTAAGCTGAATATATGCACTTTTTTGGTCAGTGCATACATTAATTGTTTTTAGCTAATATCCCTTGAAATATTAATTATAGAGAGTTAAAACAAAAGGAAAGTTAACATGTAATTAATATAAGAACACATATATGAGCTTTATTTGACAGGCTATAAACAAGTTTATAACTCATAAGGATTTATTGAACAAAATTGCTAGAGCAGTTGACCACTTTGTTGTGAAAGTGGTCGAAACGTAAAACAAAGTGAATATTCAAGCTCTACTAGATCATATGTGAAGAATTATGTATTTTTTATCATAATATTCAAGTTAAAACCCCCTGAAATCAAGGCTTGAAGCTTAAAATATTTAATTTTGTCAGAAAAGATGAGATACAAGAAGAATCATCAAAAATAGAGTTTTGATGATGTAATGAAAGTCACTTGGCAGTTTAATCAGACATGCCAAGCTATCAGAATTCACTCTTTAAATGGCTGTAGCATGTATAAATTAAAAGTTATGAATGAAAAAAGCTTAAGCTTAAAATTGATCATTTATGATCACTCACTGTAATCTTATTTTAAGCTTAACAGTTATATAAGTGATACAACTGGTGAATACTATTTGAGTATGATAAATACTCATAAAATCACTAAAGTTTAGGCTTCTTCCAAGCCTATGATGTCATCAAACTTAGATTTATAGTGATAACTCCAAATAATGGCGTAATAATGAGATAAGATGGTTTGTTCATGATGTAATCATCAATAAGCCTTAAAATACTGATCATTTCCAGTGGATACCATAATTGAATATCTACTCGAAGCCTACTGGAGTGTAGAAGGGAGGAATCTACTATAAATAGAGCTATTTTTACTCTATTTCCCCCTCAGACACATCAAAAACAATAAAACAATTAAATCAAAAGGTAAAATATTTATTCTTTATATATAAATCTATTATATTATCAAAGACCAAAGGTAATATTTATTATAATCATCAATCTTGACGTGATTACTCCAACTGTTCAGCTGTTTTTGTTATAATTCTCATAAAATCTCATTTCCATGTAAAACAAAGAATATTTGTAATTTCCTTTATTTTTTATTTGTAAATACAATTTAAAAAAGTTTCATTTACATTATTTGGCATAAATTCTTTCAAAATTATTATATTAAGTGCTTGAAGTAGGTTATTTTCTCTTATTATTCTAATTTCTCTCTATTATTATTCTTAATAATTCTTTTATTAATATGAATGATATTTATATTAATATATAACTTTAAAATTGGTAATATTATTTTGATTAATTGTTTTTTATTAATAAAAAACAATTTTTGATGCCTTTATTATTTGTTGGTAACAAAAATAAAGTGCTTTTAAGTATATTCATTATTAATTATTAATATATTTATATATGATATCATTCTTTTATAATATGAATTATATTATTATATACATTTAATAATATAATCATTTCTATGCCATAACTATAATAAATCTTCATTATTATAATTATTTTTATCTTATTTATTTCATTTATAAGGACATTCAGAGTAAAATAAGTGAAATATTAGTAATTTTTACTTATTGTTTCATAGTCAAACCTTACAATTCAGTTTCAACACAATGGTGATATCAAGATTTAATAATTACTAGCTTTAAGGATAGATTTGTAGTTTATGGAATGCACTCAAGTAAAATATTAAATATCTGAAAGTATTATTGTTAAATCTATACTATCCAGAAATTCAGAGAAGGAATAGCATATAGTGAAGATTAAAAAATATTATTTAAGGCAAGAGAAATTTATGCTCTGAGATATTTCATAAAATACACTTGTATTGGAATTTCAATATCTTGAAGAGACTTGTTATTAAATTTATTGCTTTAATGAAATCATATGATGAATAACTTACCAAATTCAAAATTCCTTCCACAGAAAATACCATTAAAGAGATTAATTATATATCCAATAGCTCTCATATTTAGCTAATAGTAATACAACTAATTGAAATAAAAAACTCCACTGTATTCTTCAAAAAACAAGATACTTCCAAATAGGTTCTTAATTATGAATACAAAAAATTTATTAGATGGTTTTTATTTTGATTATTGTGGGTACTAACTTGTTCAATTTGGAAAAAAAAAATGAAGATTATTTATCAGGTAATAATAGAAAAGTCTACCCCATCAAATTTGTACCTCAAAATGGATTTGTAACTATATAGTTTATACAAATGTCTAATATTCCCACATCTATAAAGATAGAATCAGATTTTTGGTTAGGAAATAGCATAAAGGTTTTGGGGATAATATTAAAAGATGAACTCATTATTGAATTATATCCTGGCTTATAAGATATTTAGACTAATATCTGTTTCCAAATTTTGAATCCAGGCTCAAAGGAGGAATAGGAAACTATCTACAAAGGCTTTTCATGTGATACAGAGTGGAAATATAGAAAAAAATTCTATTTAAGTCTCAATAGGAGTATTTAAAACATTCAAAGCTTATTAAAAAAGGAATTAAATAAATACCTTTTTTTAAGAAGTCCTTTTTCATGGAATCTAGAAAACTTTCATATTTTGGAAATGGCTTTGAATTCAGAACTAATATAATTATCAAAAGAAGAAGTCCTTCATTTTTTAAAGAAAGATATTTTCAAATAGGAGACATGTATGTAAGAATATTATATATTTAATTATACTTTCTCTCTACCTTTTATTATTTATAATGGAAGAAAGACACCATCTTAGCCTTATTAGAAGTGACTTGATATATAAAAAGTCTTACTTTATAGTCAAAGCTGAATATATGGGTAAAGCTAATTTAGCCATTTTTTATGCTAAAGAAATCTTATTTAGCTTCATGCCTTGTTACTATTTCAAGAATATCATAAATTGAAAATTCAAACAGGAATTTGGTCTTATTTCTGAGTTTATTTTTTACTTTTGAAGAGGAACACAAAGGGGTGAATAAAAACAGGGATATTGGTTTAATTCAGGTGTTGCAACTTATTTCTTTATTAATCATGTCTTATGAATTAGATACAAAATAGAAGTATAAAGGATTTTTGTTTAGTTTTGTATGTTTTCATTTTTTAAAAAATAACTATTGTCAAATAAAGGCTTCCATCCTCAAATTTTCACTTCTTTATTTCCTAATCCAATGAAATATGATCACGGAATACTAGAGCCCAGATAAAAGGAAATAATATATAATTAAATTTTAAGAGATAAAAAAATGTTTTTTTCTTAAGTATTAGCTGTGATGATCTAAAAATCTGTCTATTTGCATGCAATATTCAAGAATGGAAGCTCCTCAAACGAATCTCCAGTAGGTTTAGTTCTTGAGACATAGGGAAAAAATGGACCTTTTCCTTCAAAAATATTTCCGCAGAGCTTAAAAAGGTTTCTCTTTACTTGATATTCTCCAAAGACTTACGTATGATGGAAATACTGTTTTCAGACTCATGTGAGTTATTTGAAATTGATTTTCCCCTTATCTTTGTCTCTGAGCTCAGATATGTGAGCTATAATTACGCAGATAAGACTTTTAGATATCTAGCGGATGTTCTTATGGCCCAAAAATCAATCTTTTTTCTGAAATTTGAAGCTATAGAATAGTGACTTTTATTAAATTTAGAAAGCACATTCTAAGCTAAAAGCACAAAATAGTTCTAGTTTTTGTTTTGGATAGAGAAAAGGTGTTCAAAAAAAGCTTTTAAGTGTGACTTGCCTGAAAACTTTAATCTTTTCTTCATTGCACCACAATCAACCATGTTACTTTTTAAAAAATTATTTCCTGTATTACTCATTAGGCCACACAGCTTCAACAAAAAGAGATGATGAAACCAGCTCTTTTCCAAGGGTTTAATATTCTGCAGACAACTCCCAAAGTGACTCCTCCACATAAACCTTCAAAAATTCCTAGTAATAACATTCCCAATAGAAAACAAAAAACAAAGTTTCATTAATGGACTTTCGAAAAAATATTCAATTTCCTCAAAATATTTGTGGCCTTACAAGATATTGGAAAATATACGGATGAAGTCAATTTGAAAAAGGAGGCATGTTCAATACTCTCTTCTTTCAGCTTAAAATAGATAAAGGTTAACAATAAACAGGATACCGTCTATGATTACTTTTATTGTAATTTTCCAAGGGAAAGTTCTAAAAAACATTTTATTTGTTTCAGACTAAACAGCTTCATACAAAGTACAAATAATTGAGTTTTCTCAGTTCTTCTGTATATCATGATACAAATCAGTTGATTATGTAAGAGATAGTTTTGGTCTCTAAACCTTAATTCAAGAATACCAAGCACTGAAGATCTCAAACCCTCATATTTAACCTTAATAGGCGATTCTCTCACCAATTGAGCTAAGTGCTCACTAAAAATGAGCCATGAGCAAAGAGATCATTACTTTTCTTGACCATTTATTATGTCTGCCTAATCATGGTGCAGCAGTTTTTCAAGCATGCTTAAGAGCAGCTATAACATGTTTCAAGACTCGCCTTTTCTCTGTGCAGGGTTGCAATTTCATATTTGATGGAATTTAATTGATATTTTGGGAGATTTTCCAATTTTGGAAAATGCACTTCTTCCACTCACTAGAGTCTTTGTTGAAGCAACTAACGCTTGCTACCACTTCAGAGTTAGTTTTTGTATCTCAAACTTAATCCAAGAATACCAAGACCTAAGGGACTCAAACCCTCATTTACAACATTCATGAAAAATTATCTTACAAATTGATCTAAGTGCTTGTTAAAAATGAGCCATGAGAAAAGAAACCCTTACTGTTTTTGACCATGTATCAGCCCTGTCTGATCATGGTTCAGAAGGTGTACAAGAATTCTTAAGAGCAGCTATAACATTCTCCAACAGATTATTTCAAAGAATTAATGCTTGAGTTAATCTAAAAAAGACATCCAAATTCAGGGTAAGAAATTGTAGATGGGGTGGAATTCCCAAATGGTCAGTTCCTCTAGCGCTCCTCCATCCCTAATGACAGCCAATATAATTAATTCAAATCCAGATAGTTATTCCAAAAGCTCCACACTGTCTTGAAATGAGGATTTTCTCAAAACAAAAATCTGTGCAAGCTACTGACCAGACACTTTTTATTACTCATTAAATAACAAGAGTCTTTCTTTTAGCCCCAAATTAGTGCATAAATAATTGCTACCCTCTAAAAAATATTTGAATAATATAATAATAAACCTTAGGTCCACAACAAAACACATTATTTCAGATTCTCAGAGACAATTATATATTCAATTAGAGAGTCATGATACACATTATTTTTCGAGGGAGGTCCTAATCATTTTACAAGAAGAATAAAAACCTCACTTGGACAACAAAGCGCTTATGGAGATATGCAATTTACATATAATTAGTGTAAATAAACAAGCTTTGAAACCCTTTTTGATGATTTCATTGTTACAGTGAAATTTCTTTGTAGAAATATCTCAAAAATATCACTTTAAAATCCTTTTCAACTTTTTAATTCATGAGTGCAAAATTTGAAACAATAAAAATGATCATTTGTATTTCATTAAAATTTTGGTCAAAATCAAATTCTACATGAAAAACTTTCTTCGAATATTGTTTATTTAATTGTACTTAATCCACATTTCCTCTGAAAACTGAGTTTAAAATATAATTTTTTTGATTTTCGGCTCCTTTAAGAAAACTGACTTCATTTAAGTCACGTTCATTTTAAACACAAAAGTCATTAATTCCCATTTTGAGGATGTGTATGGTATTTTAAAAAATAATTTTTCCTAACAAGATATTTCAAACAAAGTACGATTTTTAACAAGCACTTAATAATAAGAGGCTTTCATTTTTGGAGCACCAATGACACTTTCAAAAACATTGCATAATAAATCATGCGTTATATTGAAGTGCTCTTACTTATTAATTAGTATATATAAGTTTGAATAATAAGAATGATATTCGTATCAGTAGAAAGACAATTATGAATTAACTTCAAGCCAGCCCATGCCTGCTCATGGAGGTGATATTTAGTGGAATGGTATAGTTTGAAAAATTTTAATTTAAGTGGAAGGCCAACATCCCTAAATATATCTATTAGTGTGTGCATTAAGGTCCTGTGCTAGGAAAATTGAGGGGGGCTTGATTCAATGTTTTCTTACTTCCTAACCAAAATAAATTTAAGAAATTGATGAGTGAAAATTTAGCCTAATCAGTGAATTCTAGGCAAAACCTCCTTCACCGGTACCCCATGCTCCTTAATGATTTTTTATTATGAAGTTTCCATAAATTTCATCAATTAAATTCCAGACCTTGGAGTTATTTAGATTTCTACTGATCTCATTAGAAATAATGGCTATATTTGGTTGTCTCAAATATAGTGGGTAAAATTTGAACAATGAATTTATTATATTTTGAAAAAAAATTATTGTTTCATGAAATATCTAATATTTCTCACCAGTATTCTTCGTTGACTGAAAATTAGGAAGAACTAGGAAGTTTATTCACTTCTTATGAGAAAATGAAGATTTAAGATCTGTCAAAAACCCTTTTATGTCATTTATTATAAAATATTATGAAAACTTATTTTGGCAGATTCAGGAATTTTTATAACTGGCCTGAAGCTTTTGAAAAATGATCTCAAACATATCTATTCCCACCGGTTCAGGTTGTGTGGAATGTGTATCTTTCTATCTCCCCTAATAATTCAATTTATTTTGAAAAGAAATAAAATATAACTTTAAAATGTTATAAATTAGAATAATACTTATAGTCTTGTTATATTTCTATAATTAATCGTTTTGATTAGTTATTTTCTGGAAAAGGTGATGTGAATTTGGAGATGTGAAAAGTGGTTTTCACTTGAAAAAAACTTATCTTCTGGAAATATCTTGGAAAGGTTTCTTAATATATAAAAGATATTTATCTTTCAAAATAAAAAGACTAATTGATCCTGTGGCTCTTGATAAAAGAAAAATACTTTGTATTTATTTGATGGTTTCAAAATTTTGAGACTTATGGGAATTTTTATACTTCAATTAATTGAAAATGGTAAGCAATTTCAATTGAAATTCATTTCCATTTCCCATTTTTTTTTCTTATAGAAGTCCAAAAATCTTGAATTAAATGATGTTTGGACATATTCAAGATATCTCTTTACTTAGAAATTTATCATTCTATTGATATATTTGAAGTAATCAATTTCAAAAGATATCAATTTTCTTATACCTTTGAATACTTCTTTTATATCTATAGGGCATATTAATTAATCTTAATTATTCTATTATTTATTTTTCCATATTATATTAAAATATAGGCTTTATTATTGAGGTATTTTTATTAATTGTAGAAATTGTGTGTATTTAATTACAAATATATATATCCCTTTACCTAATTGTTAATTTACCAGAGGTTTTCAACAATGTTGATCAAGATTGAGAAAAGGATCAAATTTATTCTTCAAATTTTGAGCCCATTTTGAAGTTGATATATAGAAATATATTTTTTTGGAAGACACTGAATCCTGAATTGAGATTATAGCTCATTCCAATTGTATTATTACATTAATTGTGATATAATTACCAAAATTATCGATATTTCTTCTTTTTATAAGAACCATTATTAAAATTAATATATAATTGTTTGGCATGAAATGTAAACTTAAGCATTTAAAAGACCTGGGGGATCTTGCGAATTTAGAAAGAATATGGAAGTATTTGCATTCTTTTTGGCAGAAAACAACCATTTTAAGTGAGACTTTGAGCTTTCCTTCATTTTTTGTACTAATTTGGCTTGTTGTATCAAGAAAAAGATAATATTTTGAATAAGTTAGCAATATATTAAAACTAATTCTCCCCTCCTTGTTGAATAAATTGGTTAGACTCATTGAAGTATATGGTCGTTGTTTTTAGAATGCGATTTTCCAATAAAATAAGTATGATTTAGGAAAGAAAAGGAGCCTCAAGAATCGGAGTTTTTTAGTATTATACATAAGTATACCTATACATAAATTCCCATTTCCTAGAAATATGAAAAATTTCTTATGAAGGTTTGAGAAAAGGATGAAATCAACTGTTCAAAATTTCAGCCTATTTTGAGATTTATTTGTAACAATTTCTTTTTTGTGTGTGAAAAGCTAGTATAGCCTGACTCATGATTATTATCGATTATTCCAGATTAATTTTTCAGTCTCCTTCCATTTTCTACCATTTTGCATTTTTCAAGAAGAAATTTACGTCCAAACATAGGTTAATGTGAATTTAGAATTGATCTTGAACTGCCTTTATAGAATATTAATTGAAGTGATTAAGGAAAATGGACATTCCTTCTACTCTCCCATTTTCTGATTCTGGGTATGTGAATAATTTCACATTTCTGACCATGGGGAATCACGTTCTTGTTTTTGTGGGGGAAAGAATTATTTTGAGACATAATTTGAACTTTTTCATTTTATGTACCAATTTTTATTGTTATTCCAATGAAAAATTGATTTAAAAAGAAAATTTATAGTAGTTAAAAATTAATTCTCGACTTGAAAGTTAGCTGAAAGTGATTAATAGATATGAGTATTCTGTCTTCAATCCGATTTTCCCATATATAGTATGCGGTTAATTAATTCTGATTAATTGGAGTAGTTGGGCCTTTTTAATGCTACAATAGGTCATTCCTCTTCCTAATTGGGTCTTTTTTAAGAGTTTGACATAGCTGAAATTAAGGCTAGAGAAAAGCATGAAATTAAAGCCTCTGAGTTTTTTTCTGCTTTAGCACTTAATGTGTAAAAATAGCAGTGTTGTGTGAGAAGAAATTAGATCTTGAATCATTCTTATAGTCTATTACCGAAGAAATCTTGCTTCATTGACCCAAAAATAAGCAAGAATTTCAAGAAAGATGGCTACGCTTTATCTAGAATAATATTTCACTGTTCAGATATTTCTGTGGGAGTGAGACTAAATTTGAGAAAAGTATATATTCTGGGGATAAAACTATATATTTTCATAGATAATCTCAAATTCAAAAACTTCTCGATTATTTTTTGATGGGTTTGCATTCTCGGAGCCTTCTTTAAATTTTTGTACAAAATTCTATGACTATACAAAAAGAAAATTTATTTTCATAAAAAGCTTAATTATATCTGAAAATTAATTCACAGCTTTCTCATGATCTGTGAATAAAACGTCCTGAAATATATTAGTGTTATCTATGGAATAAAATATAAAAAAAAAAGTATGTGATCAGGGAATGTGAAGAAATATGAAGAATTAGTCTTTCCTAGTGTTTCGATGATGTATTCCTGTATACAATCGCACGCCTTTAAATATTATGAAATAATTCTTCTATAAGCTTTGAAAGTAATGAAATCCTTATTATATTTTTTATTTTTTCCTTATAATGTATATGCAAACTTTATTTAATATTTTGGTAAGCCATTCAAAGCTGAATTATATTGATTTATATCCCAAAATTACTAATTAGTTTCCTTGAAACAAGAATATCTTATAAAATTATTTCTCTTAATGAAAAATCATGTTTTAAGAAAGGGGGCTTTGTGTTGGTTGGCTCATGAATATATTTGAAAAATTGGTTCCACCTGTGTCTGAGATTATGTACTTCCATACATAATCTCATATCTTCCAAGCCTCTAGAGGTATTTTCATTTAGAGTTTTGAAAAATTCAAACCACCATTTAATATTCAAACAAATTATAAAATAGATTTGAAATAGGATATACATGTTTCTTTAAATATTAAGATGTTAATCACACTTAAAAATTTCACATCAATTCTCAAATTTCTTGAAATGAAGACAATATTTATATATGAGGAATAACAAATTCAAAAATAGAAAATTATTAAAGGGCTATGACTAAATTGGAATGAATAACTGATTTTTGGTGTGAAATTCTGTATTCCCATTCAAATACATATCATTTTGTGGAATTGGAAACCATCCTTCTTATGCTTGAAAAATTATAATATTGGGCCTACTTTTGAAATATTATCCCGAATTGTAGTGTTTATAGTTTACCCTTTTAAGGAAAACATTTAAGCTTCTATTTCACTTAATTATCTGTTGAAACAAATATAAAATAATGTAAGGAGATTCAATCCAGTGTATTATCTTTTCTGGAAGGAAATCAACTACTTATTTCTGTATTTTAGATGGTCAGGATATAAAATTAGGATTTTGGTATTTGAAGAATTCAAATTTTGAAAATATTCCAGAAACTTGGGATAAGATAGACTCCATGATATGAGGACAAATTGGAAATGGATAAATAATGAGAAATATATCTTTGGATTACCAAATATACTTATAATTAGTGATATTAAGATATACCAACAATTAACCAGGTAAAAACAAATTTCAATAGTTTCTCCAAATATAGGAAGTTATTAGAGCTGTTTGGATACTTTCTGTTGGAGGAGGACTTTGTTCCTGGCTCAATTTTCCTGAAAATTATTCTCATAATCCAAAAATTCATAATAAGCCTCTCAATTGAAGAAATTTACTTAGAAATAAATAAAATTAAAATTAAATCGTATATGCTACACAATCTATCAAACATGGGCTTCCTATACATTAATTATACATCATCTGTGTGTTGAAGGAACTCTTATACCAAACACAATACCAATTATCAAGTATATTTATATTGATGAGCTCCTCTTTCATGGCCTAAGCTTAGATTTGTATGTCTATCTATTCTGAAACTCTCTCCAAATCTAAAATGCTAGGAAATATTATAAGCACAAATACACATTGTGCAATGAAGGATTAAAATTCATAAAAATTGTTTTAAAAGTTTCTTTTTACTGATTATTTCTAAGGTTTATGGAATATTCAAATGAAGAAAAGGTGAACTCTCTTCTGAGCTTAGGGTCTCAATGAATCTTTTCAAATAATATCTATTAAATAAATTAATATAGAAGGGGTCAGATTGGGAAAATAACTGTAGCTTTATTTGAATTATAAGGAGGACATAAGCTTAAAAATATTGCACATTTGTATTAAATGGAAAAGACAAGCTTTTGTACTTTATCTTTCATATGCAATACATTTCAAGTGCTTTTCTGATTAATATCACAAAACCAAATCCCTAAGAAGCAACTCTGCATTTTTTTGTGACATTGATTAAAACTCTAAACTAAAAATGGTTTTTTCAAAATATTTATTTGAATTATAGTTCAAAATTTATTGTATAATATTTTGAAAAAGGTGATATTTTCCCTCCGTTGAAAAAGGGAACTATAAAATGCTGAAAACTCTGGCATTTGAAGTGAATGAGCACTCAAGTAAGTCATATTTGATCTATGAGTGAGCTTGAAATTAATATTGAGATTTGATCCAAATTTCAATGTTTCTTTGAGAAGTGTTGGGTAAAGAAATACAAGAATTAAGGTTCAAGAAAATAATCTTTGGAGTCCATTTCTGAATGAGCTGTTACATTTTCTTTACTTTATTTATGAATTTATTTGAATAAAGATACAATTCATGAATAATAAATAAAACCAATCTTCACGCATAATCAATTATTATATCTTATTTGATATTAAATAATAATAAAGCTACCTTTTATTGGAAAATAATTAGCAAAGCTTATTAAGGATGATATTATTAAATTAATATTTTTTACATGTAAGAAAGGAGTTTTACACCAAATCTCATCTTATAGCAAGATTCAAAAGTTAATAAATTCATAGTTCAAAGCTTCTTTCAGTTCATTAAATATTTAATAATACCACAAAATAAAGGATATCTTCATGTAAGCTTATGTTAAAGCTAACTACTATCTTGGAAGCCTTCCTTTCCTCTTAACTCTATCATTGTCTATATTTCAATTTCCTCGATTAAACTGGCTTGAGAAGATTCTTGAAGCAGTTTAAGTTGAAAAAATAATTTGATGCCTAGAAGATCCCCATTTTGTGTTCTCCTCCCCTTTCTTTCTTTTGTATGAATAAAAATCATTCTTTTAAGCCATGATCCAGTTTCCGGTACCTTCATAATTTATAATGTAAACAGTTTTTACATTGTGTACCACAGATATTTGTAAGAAAGCTACTATATTTGGCAAATAGCTACAAGCTTCAAATCTCAACTCATACCCCATCCCTTGGTTTACATACTAGTTTCATTATTATTATTCAATATCTCCTATCATCAATCTCCAATATCTTTTGAATAATTTGTATAAAAAAACAAATTAGGGTAAAAATTGGTTTGAATACCTCATAAAAGTTTTTAAACTGCAAAAACCTATAATTGACTTCCAGCTAATATGAGGCTTAGTTGAAATTCCACTCAAATTAATATATTCCATAACTTCCATAAATTTGGATGGTGGGTGACAATTATATCAGAAGGGATTTTCATTTATTCAATCACGGTTCTTCATAGTTTCTTAACAGTTTATACAAAAAGAAGATCCATTGCTCTTTGCATTTTTCTGCAAGAATTGTTTACTGAAATCACTTTTTTGAATTTAGGAATTTCTTCTCAAACTTGAAATTTGTATTACAAAGGAATACTTGAGAATTTAAATTCTGCTTTCGCGTCCAATGAAGTGACATTTTAGTCAACTCCAACTCTCCAGTATCCATGAGTGTGAGCTGCTCTCTTCAGCTGTTGAACTGTTTGTGAGCACATACTGTTCTCTTGGAGAGTTTGAGATTGTTGGGTAAAAATTTCTATAATTTGTTCATTGGTTGACGACCTCGAAGGGGTCATGCTACTCACCCCTTCGTCGAATTTCGCAAGGATCTTCAAAACTCGCTGTCCTCACTTAATTGATGAAAATTATGTATCAAAATTCCAGGAAAACAGTGTTGAATTCGTTTACTCCATCTGGATGTTAAACAGCAATGAGTCTTCCACGCTTCTCGCATTCGGCTTCACAGGCAGCCAACGCAGATCCTTGCAATGTTTTCGAGAAAACAGGACTCCCACACCTAGCATAACCGACAAATCTCCCCTTGAGCTTTGATTTTAAGCCATTTTGGGTCGAACAAGGTCTTTGACCCTATTGACGACCTTGCATAATCCCACGGTGAGAGGAGCCATTCTGGATGTGATGCTATCCCCTTTTGCCCACAAGACTGATTTTCAAGCTGAGTTTTAATAAGCAAACAAAAAGAGAATGACCCAAAATGAAAATTTGTTAGTCTGGATGCTTTTTTCTGCAATTTGTCGCCTAAAAGCTTTCCTACTGATTCTAAGATCTGCGTACTATGACACCAACAATTTTATTTTGGAAAACACTGAGAATCAATACCCTTGTTTAAGGAGCTCCACAGCCTTGGTCTAGCTTCATTCCGTGATCATTGTCCATGGCTGTGACAATACATTCTCTGGGTGATATCGAAATTTGCCTCTCACTTTGTACCACCCCTTTGTAGCCTGAGATAAACTACGACCATGGATGGGGCAAGAAAGCTTACAAAAGAAGGCAGACAATTCTTGGAGCCCACTTCTTCATCACATCCACTTGTTCGAGCTTTCAAATTTAGCATATTATCGCTCATTAGCATACTTTCCTTTTATCCACTTGAGGCTACATAATCCTTCCACTTACATTTGTTTTGCTCCTATCACCAGCAAGCCACTCAGAAAAGATGCAATCTAGTCTGGTCCTCTTTGTTTTCCTTGTTTGTAGCGGTAAGAACCTCAGCTTTAGTTTCTTTCAAATTGCAGTTTGACTGAGGCTTGCCAATTTATCAGGGGCTTTTTCTCTCCCTGTCCCTACTAGTTCACCAGTGTTTGTCGCCTTCTTTTTCTGCTTATATACTTTTCGTGAACTTAACAACTCTACCTCATTGTTTTTTAGAAGCGTTTGCGACAAGTCTGACGATCGTAAACCAATCAATTTGCCGCACGGCGACTACTCACTCACTTCATCATCCGGCAAGGTTAAGAAGCAACATCCGCCACCAAGAATCCCACTGGGTCCAGGACCAGTAGTATCATCACCTCATCACCCTTCACATTCGAAAATTCCCCTAGGTCCAGGTCCTGTGGTATTGCACCATCCACCCAGCCAGGGAAGTCAACCCATGCATCCAAAAATTCCTTTGGGTCCAGGACCAGTCGTATCACCACCTCATCAATCTTCACATCCTAAAATTCCACTTGGCCCAGGTCCAGTTGTGCTACCACATCCGCCCAGCCAGGGAAGTCAACCCACGCACCCAAAAATTCCTTTGGGTCCAGGACCAGTAGTATCACCACCTCATCAACCTTCACATCCAAAAATACCCCTAGGTCCAGGTCCTGTGGTGTTGCCCCATCCGCCCAGTCAGGCAAGTCAACCCACGCATCCAAAGATTCCATTGGGCCCAGGACCAGTGGTATCACCACCTCATCAATCTTCACATCCTAAAATTCCACTAGGTCCAGGTCCAGTTGTGCTACCACATCCGCCCAGCCAGGGAAGTCAACCCAAGCACCCAAAAATTCCTTTGGGTCCAGGACCAGTAGTATCACCACCTCATCAACCTTCACATCCAAAAATACCCCTAGGTCCAGGTCCTGTGGTGTTGCCCCATCCGCCCAGTCAGGCAAGTCAACCCACGCATCCAAAGATTCCATTGGGCCCAGGACCAGTGGTATCACCACCTCATCAATCTTCACATCCTAAAATTCCACTAGGTCCAGGTCCAGTTGTGTTACCACATCCGACCAGCCAGGGAAGTCAACCCACGCATCCAAAGATTTCATTGGGGCCAGGTCCGGTAGTGGTCTCCCCTCAGACAAAGCCCAATGGTCAACCTAAAGCTCACACAATTACACACAGCTCAGGTTTGGCGGTGTTGTCTTCACAGCAAAAACCCACCGATCACTCCTCACATCCGGTTATCTCTGTCGGCCTTAGTCCAACGAGTTTGACCTCTGCCATCGGAGTGAAGGAAGGAAGTGCCACCGGTAGTGGTGACACAGTAAAAATTGCTTCTCATGTCACAGCTTCTTCTAAATCCGATGCGGGCCTTCACGCTACTGCTGATCCTGGCGCGAAGGTCAGTGTATCAGCTAGGACGGAAGCTGGTGCTCATACTGGTGTACAAACAGGTATAAGTACCGGCATGGATATTGGAAACGACGCGCTTGTCAAAGCAAGTTCAGGCGCCAATGCTTGTGTCAATGCAAACAAAGACGCTTGCGCTGACGCGGGAACAGAGGCAAGCTTTGATGTGGATACGGGCTTATACGCAGGTGCTGGAGCTGGTGAAATCGTCGGTGACCATGCTAGCGTAGGATATTAGTTCTTGGACTTTTGTATAAATAGCAACGCCACTAAACGTACGCAAACCCTGCTTTCACGCAACAAGCATGGCCACCTCAACTGATTGGCGGTAGATGGAGCAACTATTTAACCTTTATAAGTTCATAGCCTTAAGGACTCTTATCAATTTCACCTCTGTTTTTTAGCTTACCGTGTGTTTTGATTGCAAAACCAAGAATGAATTATTTTATACATATAGACAGTGTATTATGTACAGTACAGTACTACAATATTTTTTTCCACTTCATCTATTTGTTTCCCTTGCTCTTTTCCCTTGGAATTTGATGTTCATGTGGCTTCCTGCTTCAAATTGACACTCATTCAATACGGGCGTCTTGGAATCAAATTTGTACTTTGCCAGTATTTATCTCAAGAGGAAATAAAACCCCAGTTCCTTGACATTTCATGGCGCTAAGAATCTTACCTCAACGCCAATACTAGTGGGAGAAAGATGTTATACAGAACAACTAACTTATCCTAGCAACCTTACACCTCCTCATAGCTTGCAATTGTTGAGCTTGGGGAATTCATTTGTCAGGAAAGGTTATGGCCTGGTGAATTTTATATCAATACCATCTTTCAAATTCCTACAAGAATTTCAGGGATTACAAATAAACATTTTATTTCTACTCTCAAGCTCACAATGCCCACTCATTTGGGTTCCAAACCCAAATTAGAAGTGGAATAACTGCTTCCAAACAGTTTTCTTGTATGGTGATTAATTTCAAATTTCAAATAGACTAACTGTTACCATTAGATTACTGAATTCTTATTTAACAATGAAAATGATTTTAGTATATCCTTTGAAGAATGAAATATGAAGTTTCAAAATATTTGCATCAACAATTATAGTATAATTTCAGTATAAGAGCTTAATTTTAAATTAATTATAGCTAGTAGTATAATTTTAAAATAATTATAGTAGGAGGATTGAACTGAAAGTTGCTACAGGAAGCAACAAAAAATAAAAAAAAACATTATTTTTCAATTTGTTTCAAGAGTTACTCTAAAAATTGAGGGATATTAATAAATTTAACATGATTTTATTGCTTCAAAATGAGTCAAGCATGTCATGGTATTTAAGAGGTTGAAATCAAGTGTCACAGGGGCTCTTCTAAATGGAGAGGTCCTGGAAATCAGTGAACAGACTTACTTATGGAGGGCTCAAGGGAAGTACTCAAAGGATAAGAGCAATAAGATAAAAGATAAAATTCCTACTGATAAAGAATGAGAATTGAAAGACATGAAATAAAAACAAAAGCAATAACAAAGAGCCAACCACAAATAATCCTGAATCACTGTTTCAACCTGTTCAGAAAAGAGAAAAGGATTAATAAGGATATGACCACCAGGACTCTAATGAATAGGTGAGGGAAGGCTAAGACTAACTTAATAATTAATAAAATAATACCTCCAAGTGAGAAATAAAATGATATTGAATAATAAATCAAATATTTTAATTTACTGGGGGAAACCCCCAGGTGGGTGAAAGGGGGCTGGTATATGTAAAAAAATGCCAGCATGGAGTTTGAGTGTTGAGAAACCATGACTGTATGCTGGAGGAATCTGTTTTTGAGATGTAAACCTGTATTGGTGTATCCAATACAGGTATTCAAATAAATACAGGTATTTGCACCTGTATTGAGGACAGGACTGTATTTGGTGAATCCTGTATTTGGGGTTTTCCTGTATTAAGCTGTATTGAGGTTTGAAACTATATTTGGTGGATCTTCCATGAAGCCCCCTTGCTGATTGGGTGTTGGAAGATCTTCAATTGGTAATGATTGGTAATGCCCTGCCTGTCTCCATGGCTATGACATTATCCCCCTCTTTAAAGTGGTGAGCTTTGAGCACCATAAAAGTAAGTGAATCTTGATGAGCTCAATTAAAAAGCTTTCTTCCCCCAATTACCCAATTTTCATCCCTCATAATTCCTCTCCATCAATCATAACTCCAAAAAATTATATTTCATCTTCATAACTTGTAGGTCCTTTTGCTTTGACTTAATTCTGATACTTTTCTTCTTCTTTGAAAATATATTGTCCTTCTTCTTCTTCTGTGATATTTTTATTTCTTCTTCTCATTCCAGTGTTCTTCATCCAACTTGTCTTGAGTCCTCATGGCTCATGATAAGTGGATTACTTCAGGTTTATGTCCTATAATGTAATACCCCCTGAGAAATGGCCCTTTGAGTAATCCTGAATTGGACTGGCAACCCAACTCCTGCAGGGCCAGGTGGTTGGGGTCCTTGAATAGTCTTCTGATAACCACCATGAATTGCCAGACTGATGAGCTGAAGAGTCCTCCTTTGAAATGAAAATTGGATTTTGGGACCTTGATTTTGGAATCACGAAATTTGGTCCTGAAAATGTCACCATTGAATTGCTGAGCAAAAATGGTGCATAATGGTATATAATACCATATATGCACCACTCCTGCAACCTCAAGTACGGGGCATATGGAGGAATGGGAAGAATCCCCCTTAAGTTGAGGGGAAGGATTGAGCTGAGCTGATCTGGTGGCCTCTGGTGGTTACCAGAGGCCATGGGCTGAAATGTGGTCCATGGTTGTCCTTGGCCAATTTGGGGCCTATGGTGGCTTATGGCCATTTTTGGTGTCATGGTGATTGTGGCCAAAATTGGGGTTTGGGACCCACCTGGCCTTGAGGGCTAGTGGGCTGCCCCCTTTTTCCCCTTTTGAACTCATTGGATTAGGCCAAAAGGGGCCTGATTGGCCCATGGACCACAGGCCGTAGAGGGCCTAAATGGCCCAAGACCCCCTAATGAAAGGGGGTGGTCCAAAGATGATGGTTATGGCTAGGGGGCCCAGAACCCCCTAGGAGACAAAGGGACACCCCCAGGCCCAAAAAAAAGATAGAGGCCTGAGGGTTGGAGATATGGAAATTGGCCAGGAAGGCCAATGATGGAAGGATATGGCCTGAGGCCATGAAAGGCCAGGGGGAGGTGCTATGGCCAAAGGGGGCCAATTGGCCCAGCTTGGTTCCAGGCTAAGTTGCTGCAACACCCATGGAGGGGGCTCATTCCTTGTGGCTGTGACACTAGGGAACCACTGTCTCCAGAACCTGGATCAATCTTTGAACACCGTTGACACTTGAATATAACTAGAAATTTCACTTATCAAAAGAAGGTGAATAAGAAGGTAGTCACATCCCTATTTTCAGAGGTGCATTATTTGACTGAGGGCTTTGTGGATAAAGATATGAAGAGTGCTGTTCTAGGTGAACCAACTAGGGCTTGAGCCAGGGAGGCAGCTGCTTATGAATATGCCTTGATTGTTAGATTTAAAGAAACCTTGAAGAAATTTTCATAAGGATTATCTGTAGTTGATCTTTATCATTACTAGTGTTTTGCTCTTTAATTATTAAAAATATTTACTCCCCAAACAAGATATGGGAGTGATGACTGCTTCTTTTGAAACAAGAAATAAAAAAAGGATACAAGTAAAAGAAATGAAATGAAATGAAAAGAAAGAATTGAGAGAAAAAGAGAGTAAAGAAAAGAAGATAAAGAAACTTCTGAGGATTGATCTTCTTGTGGTGAGCTGATTGATTTTGTCCATAATTTTTCTGAAAAGATAACACCAAACATTTGATGCTCTTAGAGTGGCCAAGGTGTTGTTTTACAAGAAGTAGAACCCTCAGATATATATACCAGGAGATGGAACTCACTTTAATAACTTTTACTCCCCACTGAGCATCATAAAAAATGGAAAACTTTGCCATAAATGAATTTGAGCTAAGGAATGTCTTGAATAATAGTGACTGGAATAATTTGGAATAATAAAATATGAAAGAAAAAGAAAAGAAAGAAGAAAAGAGAGAATTTTGGCCATATTCTGATGAAAAGTCCAAATTCAAGGGTATTTATGTTACAAGGCCTCATAAAAATTTCCAAAGAAATTGAGAAGTGCTCACAAAGTGGACAAGGTGATGCTTACAACATATTTGGGTAGAATACCCCTTTAAAGGTGCATGCCAGGAGAAGAACTTACTTTCATAAACTACAACCCCCACCAAGCACCATAACATAAAACTCTTGAGGTATTTGGGCCAGGCTTATCAGGATACAAAGTGTGGAAATCCTTGACAAGATCTGGAGAGTTGGTAAGGCTGGAAGCTGGTTCCCAAGTTGTTCTTTCTGGGTCTTCATTGAATCCTTTCCACTCCACAAGGTACCATAATATACCTCTATTGAGTTTTGAGTCCAGAACCTGAGCCACTTACCATTCTTCTTGCTCTTTGACTATGACTGGTGGTGGTGGAAATTGATTTTGATTTGGGATATTTGATTCTTTCACTGGTTCTAAAAAAGACACATGAAAGACAGAGTGAACTGACTTCCATTGTTGAGGCAGCTTGAGGTGATATGTATGACTGCCAATCTTCTTCAGAACTTCAAAGGGTCCCAACCATCTTTGTGAGAGTTTCTTGGTGGGTCTTGTTGTCTTGATTTTCTTGGAAGCTAGCCAAACTTTGTCCCCATGCTGGAAATAAGGTGGAATTGCCCTATTTCTTTCTGCATACTTCTTAAAGATCTTTATTTCTGACTCTAATTCTTCTTTGAAAACTTGCTGTACTGATTGGAGTTCTGTTGATAACTTTCCAGCAGGTGTATCTTGAGAAATGTGAATTGAGTCAAATCTGGGATTTCTTCCATAAATGGTGAAAAAAGGTGACTGTTTTGTTGATAAATGTTCTGCATTATTATAGGCAAATTCAGCCAGAGGGGGACAGGTGTGCCAGTCATCTTGATGTTAGCTGACATACATCTGAAGATACTGTTCTAGGATCTGATTTACCCCCTCTGTCCGTAAATCTGTTTCAGGGTGAAAGGCAGTTAAAAGATCTCTTGATATCTTGAGCTGCTGACAAAAATTGAGTCCAAAATGATGCAACAAATGAAGAACCTCTATCACTAACAATACTGATTGGGAGACCTTGTTTGGAAAAGACATGACTAATAAAGATTGGATCCAAGTCCAAAGCAGTGATTTTTGAATAAGCTGTAATAAAGATTGCCATTTTTGAGAATCTGTCTACAGCTACCAAAATTGAACAAAGTTGCTTTACAGAGGCAATTGAGTGATAAAGTCCATTTATAATGAATTCCAAGGACCAGGTGGAATTTGAAGAGGCTTGAGTAATCCAAATTTCTTATGTTGAACATTTCTGGCATGAGGACACATAGTCCTTGATAATTTTATTAATTCCAGCCCAATAAAAATCCCTCTGGTTGCTCTTGAGGGTCTTCTCCTGTCCAGTATGGCCAGAAGACGGTGAGTCATGATGCTTTTCAAGGATATCCAATTGAACTTTATGATTGCTTGGGATGACTACTCTATCTTTGAATAATAACAATTTGGCTTGAGATTCAAGAGAATAATCTGATACTGATTCACCTCTTGCTAATTGGTTGAGAATTTCTTTATAATAATTGCCTTTTCATACTTCCTTATAAATTTGTTCAACTAAATCTGAGAAAGCTTCAACTTTGATTGAGAAAAGTATTGACTCTTCCATCTCATTTTGCTTGAGAACTTGATGAAAATTCTGACTATTATTGTATATGGAGTCCACCCCCCTCTCTGGGTACATGTTGTCCCAATGTGATAAGGCATTTGGTAAAGTGGCCAGTCTTCCTGGGTGGTAAGTGATAGAGAAGTGAAATTCAGAGAGAAACTCTGCCCAACACGCTTGACAATGAGTAAGAACTTTTGAAGACATAAAACATTGAAGGGAAGAATGGTCTATCAAGACTTCAAAGGAATCACAAAAAGAAAGAAGAAAGGCTCTCCAGCCCTTGAGAGCACAAACTATGCCAAGGAGTTCCTTGTCATGAATTTCACAGTTGAGCTCAGCTGGGAGGAGCTTGCAACTATCAAATGCAATGGGATGCCTTCCTGAGTCATTCATCTGACTCAGTACAGCACCCAAGGAATAATCAGAAGCATCAGTATCTACAATAGTTGGTAGAGAAGTATTGAAATGAGATGGGATAGGAGCAGTGATTAAAGCTTCTTTGAGTCTTTCAGACTGACTAAGAGCTTCCTCATTAAAGATAAAGGGAGAATCTTCTTCAAGGAGGGAATTAAGAGCAGAGACTTTTTGGGAATAATTTTTAATGAAACAGTGATAGAAGTTGAAAAAGCCAAGGAAAAATTGAAGTGCCTTGATGTTCTTTGGCTGAGGCCAAACAAGGATTTGCTGAACTTTGGAAGAATCCATCTTGAGACCTTCACTTGAAACAACATAGCCAAAGTATTCCACAATTGAGGCATGGAATACACACTTTGAGGCTTTAGCAACTAGATTATTTCCCCTCAGTCTTTGGAGGACACAGGCCACATCTTTAACATGCTCCTCCTCAGAACCAGAGAAGACCATAATATCATCTAATTAGACTACAACAAATTATCCAAGAAATCTAAAAATATATCATTCACAAGATGCTGGAATGAAGCAGGAGAATTGGTCAAGCCAAATGGCATAACCAAATACTCATAGCTACCATATTTAGTTCTAAAGGCAGTTAAGTGCTCATCCCCCTCTTTGATTCTCAGGATATTATAAGCACCACACAAGTCTCTCTTGGAGAATATATTAGAACCATTCAAGAAAGTAAGGAGCTGATTCATTGGAGGAACAGGGTACCTGTCCTTCCTAGTGACAGCATTAAGTTTGTGGTAGTCAACACACAAACAAAGGCCCCCATCCTTTTTCTTAACAAAAAGGACAGGTGCTCCTGTTGAAGAGGATCTTAGCCTTATGAAACCATTCTCTACATTGTCCAACATGTATGCCCCTAGAATTTATGACTCATGCTTTGATAAAGAGTAGATAACACCAACTGGAGGTAGAAGACCCTCCAGTTTGATATGAGGATCACAGGCATGGTGTGGAGGAAGTTTATCTGCTTTCACCTGGGAGAATACATACAAATATTTGTGATAAGCAGGAGGGACTACCTTCATCAAAGCTTCAATCTCTTCTGGCTCTTCCTCCTCATCCCACTGCTCCTCCAAGGAAGAAGGTCTATATCCCCTTGAAAGATATGAAGTGAAGATATAGCAACATCTTTTATCTCTTTGAAGAATTCATCTCTTGATGGAAGTAATGACTGAGAGGGAATGATGGAAGGGATATGGAAAGAAGGAGGAAGGGAATTTGTCTTAAGTTCACCAACCAGTGTAGCACTGTTGACAGAAGTGACAAAGTCTCTACTAGTAGAATATTTGGTACCACTAGAATCCTTATCACTAGAATCATAGGTAATAAATCCATTTTTTCAATAAATTATGTGATTAAAATGGTAAAGGAAATCATAGCCCAATATTAGGTCTTCTCCCTTGGGTGAATCTATGATACAGAACTCCCATTCAAAGCTTGGGAAAGAAGGAAAGTCAAAAACCCACTTGGTATAATGGGTGATGAGCAAAGAAGTGGATTCATTGGAATCCAAAATAAAAAGAGGAATCTTTCCAGGGAGCTCTGACACAGTCAATGAGTACTTGAGAACAAAATTATTTGCAATAAAAGAGTTTTTAGCACCAGAATCACTGAGAATACTATAAAAAATATCAGAGAGAGAAGAAAAAATAAGAATTTTGAAAGATTTCTTGACACTAGTATTCAGAGGGCATAATTTTGCTCTTTCAGGAAAAAAGTGAGAACCATTTAACACATCATGATCCCGACTCCGGCTTTTACCTGCTTTCTACAGAGGCCTCTTGATGACCCTTGCCTATTTTCAGGCCTCTTGAAGCATTTTTCAATTGGGTGCTTGCCACTGCAATAAGTACATAAGCCTTATTTAATCCTAATCTCCTTTGCAGAACCAATTAAGCTGCTGTCCTTAGTGAGGAGAGAAGCATGAGGCTTGTCTTTGGACACATGCAAGTTCTTCCCCTTCTTTTTCTTCCTGTGATAAGACTTTTTTGAAGATGAACCTTGGGGAGGCTTGGAGGGATTGGATCCACTTATTGGAGGCTTCTTTTCTTGATGACTGCCCTTTTCCTTCTGCCTCTCATGATACCTGGTATCCAATTCCAAAGTGATGTACAAGAGTTCTTGAAGGCTATCAAAGTTTCCAGGGTTAGAAGCCAATTGGTCCAACAATCTTGATGCCAAGCCTCCTCTATACACATGAATATAGGCCCTTTCCCCCAGTCTCCACTTCTTGAAATTAAGCTGCTGAAATCTACTATTTATAAGGAAGCCTGACCACTTTCCTTCATCCTGAGATTGTCCAACTCTCTTTAAGCCTTCCTGACTTCATTGGGATCACCAAACAGAGTGGAGAACTGGGTTTCAAATAACTGCCTGTTATTGAGGAGATACAAAGGGTCTTCATTGGAGATATTTGAGAGGTAAGGTTCAATCCATTTTCCATCTCTACCAGTCAGAAAGAAAGTTGAGTACAAAACCTTCTTCCTGTCAGAGAAGAAGTTTTCTGGGTCATTATGAAAAATTAATTGACATAATTGAATAAATCCTCTCAATTTATAAGCTTTAGTACCATAAATGGAATCAGGTTCCTGCATTGATGGAGTCTTGAATGCTGGTTCTCTTGAAGTGTCCCTTGGGGCAACTTCTTGAGTGAGTTTTCCCATGACTTCAGTCATCTGCTGCATCATTCTGAGAAAATTTGGTTCAGCTTGAGAGACAAGAGGTTGATTAGAAGGGGATAGATTTGGAGCTTCAGAAGCATCAGGGGAACCTTTCAAGGCAGCTGCTAATTCAGTTTCTTCAAACTCCTACCCCTCTTCATATTCAGCTTCCCCTGATCTGCTTTTAGGACCTTGAGAAATTCTTGGATAGCCACACAACAAGCCATAGAATGATGTGGATCTCCTTTACTTCACACCTCCTCTTCTGGAGGGTGCTTCTCCTTCCATTGGTGGTCCTCTGTCCAAATTCTCACTCAGTTGATGAACTGCTGGTGTGCGGTCAAGAGGAGCCCTTTCTGTAGGAGTGAGAACAGCTTGATGTCTTTGAGATCTTGTATTCTTGTCTGGAGGGCTATGCTGAACTGGCATTATTGAAGAAAGGAAATAAGATTTGATGATACTTGAGAATAAAACAAGGCTTGACCAAATCCAGCAAATGAGAATCTTGATGAACTTGAGAAATCAATCAAAAGTCTTGAAGTGAAATCCATATGAATAAATCTTGAGGAATGAAGATGACAAAATCAAATTCTTATGTAGAATCAACTTCAGTCAATGAGTCAAATAAAGTCAATCAATAAAGCAAATCAAGTCAATAAAGTTGATTCAAAATGAAATCAATTATGTCTTGAGAAATTAAGTCAATATCTTCAAAATCAATTCAGTTTATTGAGGAATGAACTTCAAATCAATCAATTAAATCAAATCTTGAGGATAAGTCAGCTATCTTTTGGAATCAAATCAGGTCAATCAATCAAATCAAATCAGAATCTTTAGGCAATATCAATTTATTGAATAATCAAATCAATCAATCAATAACTCTTGAGAGATTCCAAAATCAATAAATGATAACCCCAATTCAATGAAAATTACTGAAATGATGAATCAATTAACCCCACATTCCAATCAATTAAGCCTGATAGAAGAACCTGAATTCAGACAGAAAAATAAAATAAAATTTTATTGAGAATTAAGAATAAAGTGAAATGGTCAGCAGAACTTAAGAAATGACAAAGGGATTCAATTTTTATTTGAATGAAATGAATGAGATGAAAACTTATTAGAGATAATGAAATCATAAAAATCATGAGATAATAAAAATCATAATTGAAGATTGAGAGAAATTAATAAAAATGAAAGAAAGAAAGAAGCAATTATGAGTTAATTAAAATAATGTCACAGGGTCTCTTCTAAATGAAGAAGTCCTGGAACTCAGTGAACAGACTTACTTATTGAGTGCTCAAGAGAAGTTCTCAAAGGATAAGAACATAAAGATAAAAGGTAAAATTCCTACTTATAAAGAGTGAGCATTAAAATACATGAAATGAAAACACAAGCAATAACAAAGATCCAATACAAATAATCCTGAATCACTGTTTCAACCTGTTCAGAAAAGAGAAAAGGACTAATAAGGATATGACCACCAGGACTTTACTGAACAGGTGAGGGAAGGCTAAGACTAACTTAATAATTAATAAAATAATACCTCCAAGTGAGAAATAAAATGATATTGAATAATAAATCAAATATTTTAATTTACTGGGGGAAACCCCCAGGTGGGTGAAAGGGGGCTGGTATATGTAAAAGAATGCCAGCCTGGAGTTTGAGTGTTGAGAAACCATGACTGTATGCTGGAGGAATCTTTATTTGAGATGTAAACCTGTATTGGTGTATCCTATACAGGTATTTGAACCTGTATTGAGGATAGGCCTGTATTTGGGTTTTTCCTGTATTGAGCTGTATTGAGGTTTGAAACTATTTTTGGTGGATCTTCCATGAAACCTCCTTGCTGATTGGGTGTTGGAGGATCTTCAATTGGTAATGATTGGTAATGCCCTGCCTGTCTCCATGGCTGTGACATCAAGCTGCAATTAAGCTTATAAAATAAAATAAAAATGTGTTTTTTATTGAATTAATCTGAAATAGATGGCTATAATAGAACTCACCTTTTGTAATTCTTTTATAAAGATATTACTTCACAAAACAGTTTTTCTAGGTTGAAAAATTACCTATCACCTTTAAAATTTCAAAATTCAAGGGAGGTTCCAATTGATACTTTGAGAAAAAAACTTTCAAGATTATGAAATAAAAAATGAAAATATTTTATTTTTTTAAAAAAAAGAGCTTTAAATTGATATTTGATATTCTCAAATCTTCATCTTGATAAATGGGAAATTTATTATTTATAATAACAAAAGGTTCATTTAAAATTTCCTTTTGATTTTGAATAAAAGGATTCAAAACCCAATTCAAAATTCAAAATTTGAATTTTTCCTTTCACTAAGCAAAATAGAAAAATATCCAAAATATAATTTCAAGATATTTTAAATCTAAACAAACCTTGAATACAGCATGTTAAAAAATGAATATTATTTATACTATTACTTAATATTACTTAAATCTCTAGCTTTTGGGTAAACATATCCTTCTTTAACATTTTACAGATATAATATATATGTATATGTATATGGTAAGGGTGAATAAATTCAAGTAAAAGGGTAAAAACATGGTATATTGTGGTTTTTTGAAATTTTTTACTTAATTTTATTCTTCTTTTTCATGTATTTCCTGGTCTTCTGTTTATTTAGGCACAATTGACTCCTAAAACGTTTATTAAATTTGAAAAATTATTCCTTCAGGGGAAGGTGGAAATTTCTATTTTTCCGTGGAAGAAATTTCTTTTTTGAGTTAATTTTGGTGATTGAATGAATGGACAAAACATCCTCAAATTTGCCTCCCCAAAATCAAAGGACATTTTGACAATGGATTTGATCATTAAATTGACTCAGAACAAGTTAGTCTTCTCAGGAAAACTGGATATGGAGACATTTTCAAGGTGATATTATGAAGCTTTGATTAAAAGTCAAGTAATTTTCCTGTACTAAAAATTTATATAAGGTAAAATTATTCCAAAAATGGAATAAAAAAGTTTATAAAGAATCTTTCAAAGCCAGTTTAAGAAATAACATTATTAAAATTCATTTTTTTAACAAAAATACTCTACAAGAGATGATTAAGGCTACAAAAGACTTCCCAAAAACATATTTCATTATAATAGCTAAGAAAGGTGCCTAATATATATATGAATATATTATTTGGTTAAAATCCTCAAAAGAATACAATTTTTTTAGAATCTTTGCCTTATTTTCTTGACATTTTTTGAAATAATAATAAAAGTAAAAATATTTCAATATTAATAAAAAGATAGTTCAAAGAGGGACTTCTTTATAGCCTCAAATTCTCTTTATTAAAAAGTAAATAATTATTTTTTAAAATTGTGAGAAAAATTTTGGAAATATAAAACCCCATTATGAAATAATTGGTCCCTTGTGTGGACCAAAAAGGGTGGTTTGTAGCTATTTACGCCCCAAGAATAAACAATCACTATATGAATAGTTTTTTTTGAGTATTTGGAGCATGTCCGAATGTGTTTTAAGGCACTAAAGACCCATTCAATATGCTTTTTTGAAGATTTTTCAATGTGAGGGTAGCTTGACCTGGCTTATATCTGTAAGGTTTGACTATGAAACAATAAAAAAAATTACTAATATTTTGGTTATTTTACTTTGAATGTCCTAATTTAAATGAGTGATAAGATTGAAAATAATTATAATATTAAAGAATCATTACAATTATGGCATAAAAATACTTTACATCATTTAAATAAATAACATAATAGAAATTATATCATAAAAAATAATATGATAAGATAAATGTATTAATATTTAATAATCAATATATTTATGTCAATTTATTATTGTTACCAACAAATAAGAACTGGCTAAAAACATTTTATTTAATAATAAAAAACAACATGTAAAAATCATATTTCTGATATTAAAGCTATATCTTAATATAAATACTATTTATATTAATATAAGGATTAATAAAAACAATAATAAAGAGAAAAAAATATTTTAATAAGAGGCAATAACCTACTTTTAGCACTTAATATAAATTTTTTGAATAATTTTAGTCCTAAGAATATAAATATAACCTATTTAGATTTTTTTACAATAAAAAATAGAAGAAATTACAGATTTTATTATTTCTACATGGAATTAAATATTTTAAGAGAAATTAACAAATGAGAATAAAAAAATTGATGTAGTCAAATATAGAATATTAATTTCTATAAGATATGGCTTTGGTCTTTAATAAGATAAGAGCTTTATATTAAATAATAAAGAAATTTACCTTTTTCAAAAGGTTTTATTGTATTTTTAGCATCTGATGGGGAAATGGAGGAAGAAGAGGTCCTTTTATAGTAAAGATACTTCCTACTAGTGAAAACACACCTTCTAGTATACGTTTACTGATAATAACCACTGGAATTCATCAGTATTTTAAGGTTTTGTGATGATTACATCATTGATAAACCTTTTTATCTCATTATTACACCATTCTTTAGAGTTATCACTGTAGCTCTAATTTGATGACATCATAAGTGTGAAAGATGTTTTATTTTTGTGGATTTTAATAGTTTTAATAAAAAAGTACTATTATAAACAAGTTCTTTCTCTTATTTAACTGTCAAGCTTAAAATAAGCTTAGAGTCAATGATCATAAATAATCATTTTTAAGCCTAACCTTTGGTCCTCAATACCTTTTAAGCTATTAACACTAAAGAAATTTATAGAGTGAATTCTTATAGCTTTGAATGTTCTTACCAAGATTCCAAGAGGACTTTAATACATCATCAAAATTATCTTTTTTATTATTTTTCTTGAAACTCATTGTTTCTGTTGAAATTCACTAGTTTGAATTTCAAAAAATGATTTAATAGGGTTTTACCTTGAGTATCATGATTAATATTACATCATTATTCACATATAAACTAGTAGAGTCTGAATATATAATTTTCTAAGTTTAGACCACTTTTAATTTAAATTGGTCAACATATATTGCTATTTTGCCCCACATCCCCTGCTGATTTTTAACCTTGCTAATAGCTTGTGAAATAAAGATTAATATTTATCTTTACAGTTATTTTGTG
Organism: Austropuccinia psidii; assembly: GCA_023105745.1. Lineage (NCBI taxonomy): Eukaryota > Fungi > Basidiomycota > Pucciniomycetes > Pucciniales > Sphaerophragmiaceae > Austropuccinia > Austropuccinia psidii. The sequence goes on along the minus strand of JALGQZ010000003.1, from coordinate 63,383,458 downwards.
GTAATTTTATTATTGAATCAACTCTTCATCATGTGTAATTCAAAATCTATAAGCTAAAAGCCATGAATATATGCACCAATCCTAAAAGTGCATATACCCAGGATATCTCAGTAAGTATTGGTTTTACAGATATGGAAAAAAGATGTAATATATGTAGTTTTTCATGGGGAATAAAATTTTGTAGTTTATTTCAAATTTTTACTCTTAGGTCTCTGAGATAATCAAGAATTTATGCCTTTTTATGGCATTTTTACCTATTTTAAGATTATAATTGCAATTATTATTGTTAAAATAAGTTTTGTAAACCTTTTTTGTGAAATTTTTGGATATGTGCTCATATCCCAAAGGCTCAAATTATCAAAGCCACATGCTCAAAGGATTCACAGAATCTGTGAATTATACCTTGACCAAAAGGAGTAATTTCTTGATATATTTTGACACTATACACACAGAGAAAAGTATTCTCAGGAAGGCACACACCCTTTTCTCCAAGATTCTTTTCCCCTCACAAAATGAATATTTCCCATTTTTTTATTTAATTCCTTTAACATTTATCATACTGAAATATGAGTGATTTAATTCAATTGGAAATTTACAGTACACAGATTTGAATATAACTCCCTCACCTCAAGGTTGAAGTCCACTTCTACAATACATGAACTCATTTTTACAAATTTTATCAAAATAATTCAATTTGTCATATCTCCAAGGCTACAAGCCACATCTCATTCTTAAAACAAGCATTTTTTATCAACACAGCACTTTATGTGAGTTAAATCAAATACTGATGTGCTTGAGATTTTTATACTTTAAATCCTCAATACTTTAACTAAATTTATTTGAAGTTAAGTTGAAGAAAATTTACGCAGAGCGAAATAAACTGGAACTTTTGTGGTTGGATGTAAAAATTGAATTCATATAGTTTTAAGGGGAAAGACTCATAATTATATTCAAAATTTATTTTTCAAAAATTTTAATTAAATCTTAGTTTTTCTTACTTTTTCTAAGAGACATGTCAAGTTTTTGTTCTTTCTTTCGATAATTATATTTTTCTATATGATTTTTTCTTTTGAATTCTTGGTTAAGTAATAATAAATTTTCTTTCAAATCCCATTTTGCCTTTTTTGGTCTTTGGGGTATATGGACATATCTTTAAGGCTCACACAAAGGATAGCTATTCAAAAAATTTGTCTTCAAATTAAAAATTTTCAACCTCTAAATGGAAACCAAAAAATAAAAAAAGGATCAATTCAAATTTTTCAGCCTCCAAATCAAAATTCAAATCTATGCATTTGAAATTTTTTGTTGAAAACATTATTTTTATCTTTAAGAGAAGAGTTATTCATTAACATTAATTCAAATTAGCTACCTTGAAATGGATTTGAATTGAATAAAATTAATTGAATTTCATGAAAATTAGGTAAAATTGCTCAAGTGTAATTCAAATTAATTGCAATTAATAGAAATGAATTCCAATTTCTTTAATGGCATTAATTTTACTCAATTTGACTTGATTTCAATTTTTTATAACTAATTTGAGTTAATGAATATGAATATTAATCTATTTTACTTAATTTTAATTGGTTTGAACACAAGAAAATTAGTTTTAATTAAATAAAAGTAATTCAAATTGGGTAAAATTAATAGAAACTGATTAAAATTGAATTTAATTAATTTAAATCAATTAAAATGAAGTAATATTAATGAAAAAAGAAGTAAAATTAAGCAAAGTTAATCAAAAATAATCAGAATTAATTCAAATAAATGATTCATAATTCAAATATATGAAAATTCATGGAGCTTAATGAAAATAAATTACAATGAATTACAATAAATTCAAAAATTCAAAAGGCCTTAAAATTATTTGAGATTGACAAGAGTTGATTATAATTACTTACAATCAACTATAATTAATTAAAATTAATCATAAATAATTATAATACAGTGAATTGTAATTCTTTATAATGAAGTATAATTAATTAAAATTAACTATAATTCTTTATGAAAAATTTTCAGTAATTACCATTACTTATAAATAATGATCATTAATTAAAAGTGAATACCATCAATTAAAAGAAAAACAATAAAGCACATTACAATCAGAAATATGAAGGAAACTTAATATGGATGAGTGGAAAGGAATTAAGTTAGCTCCAAGTTAATGTTAATCAAATTAAAGAAATTAAAATTAGATTCCATTGATTCAATTTTAATTCAAGCAAGTAAAATAACTTGAAATTAATTTGTGTAAGATGTGTCTATGAAACTGTTGATAATATTACTATTAATCAATAGTACTATGACTGTTCTTATGAAATATAATAATAAAAATTATTATAACCACAATCAAATAATTAAAGAATTATTTCTCTTACATGTTATACAGTACTAGTGATTATAACAGTAAGCAGTAATTTTCTACAAGAATCAATTACAAGAAGAATTTAATAATAAAAACTTCTGTTATTGAAATAATAAAATTATCTTTTACAAGAATAATTATAAAGATAACTCTTGAACAAAACTATTACTAGAGAAAACTTTAATAATTAAGATAAAACACTCACTATTAATATAATGGACCTTTTAGAAGATACTAGTAGAGAGATTTGACATAGAACTGTGGATTTAATGGATCAAAATTAATTTATAACAATATTACAACAATATATAGTTGGTTTCTATTATTTCACGTCTTTCTGATTTATTTCTGAAAGACTTAAAACAAGTAAGAAAAGATTCAACTAATACTTACTTGTTGGTACTAAAGGTATAATTGAATAATGTGATGATTTGGAAAAAACAGCAAGAGGAAGCCTCTTTTAAGTCTAAGACAGCTCACAGAGGCATTCCATGGAGAAAACTGAAAACCCAGTGAGTGATAAAACAATAAACTATTTTTGGATTATTGATTGCATCATCTGTTGTCACGTAAGATTATCATAATAAGTTGATTGATGCTTTTACATCACTACTAACCCATTTATGGTTAAGAATAAAAGGAGTAACAACTGTAAATATTCTTTTATTTCAAAATAAAAATTTATTTCTCCAAGTTATCAATGTTATTGGAAATTTCATCACAGAATGTATTTTCTGTAAATTTTTAAAGATTCTGTGTTTCATGTGGAATCATCAAAAATGGACTGTAAGTAAAACTTTTAATTTTGAATTTAAAAGTATAATTATTTTTGGTTTTTATATGAATTATACAGTTCTCAATTTTTCCTGAAAGTTTAAGAAAGATTAATCAAGAAATGTATTTTTAATGAATTTTTGAAGTTTTTACCTCATTTCTACGTAGAATTGCAAATACAAGTATACGGCTGGCTGCTATGAGGTAAATCAATGGATACTAGTCCAAAAAGGGTTTTAATTACTCTTTTGGGGTCTATCCATGGAAATTAATTGGGAATTGGCATGGTTACAGGAGTCTGAGTTGCTCTTTATCTCCTTGGAACGTCAAAATAGCAGGTTATTTGCTATTTTCTTATGATTTACTGAAACTGTGACATGGTAACCAAGTTTCCAAAGGGTTTTAGTTTACTAATTGGGCCAAGATCAGCCATGGAGCAAAGCTGTGGAGCTGTCCAGGCCTCAGAGGCCTCAGAAGTTGGGTACCCTGGCTCTCTTTGATGTCTTTTGTCCCCCTTGACTATTTTCAAGTCAAAATAGAAATCCAAGCTTCAAGTGAGATATCCACTATGGGTGTACCAAAAGTGCATGTAAGAATACCATGATATTAAGTACCAAAAACATGCATAACACTATTCTTAGTGTATATGTAACATGGGATTTCTCACATTCCCATTATTTTGGAGTGAAATCGAGAAAAACAAACATCTTCACGCATCTTTTATGTGGTATTGATGATGTGGTATTGAAGTATTTTCTATATTACCACCTCAAGTAGTTTATTTGAGCCTATTCACTCCATGGAGCTACCCAAGGTAAGCTTTTGTGTAGAATCCAATTCTGGCCCTAAATTCATGGATTTACTTGCTCAACAAAAAGTTATTCATCTTTTCTGAGCTCAAAAATGATGAATTTTGAATATATGCATGACTTATGGGTTATGAATAGTTCAGAATTCATTTTTAAGGTAATTGTGGCCTATTTGGGTACTTAAAGTATACCTCAAGGCTCACAATTTGAGTCACATTCAATTAATCAATTTTAAGTAATTATGATTATTTTAATCACTTGAATTTTCTTACCATAAAATTCATTAAAATTACTTCATATTACTTCCAAAGACTTAACAATTACAATGAGATGTAGCTAAGTAGAATTAACTATAATGAATAAGAAGTCACTATAATTAGTTGAGAATTATTGCCATGAATCAAAAAGCATTTAAATTAATTAAAATTAATTACTGTGAATTATCATCAATTACCACAAATAAACATCAATTCACATTACTTAAAATAAATTAAAATAACCTCAAGTTAATGGTCATTCAATTTGTGAATTAAGATCACTTGAAAGTAATTTTAATTAAATCAAAGTAATTAGAATGACTCACAGCGAATCAAGATCACTTAAAATTGATGAGAATTAACTAAAACTAAATAAAAGTGATTGAATTCGATTAAAATTAATTCAAATTATTTAAAATTTATTAAAATTAATTTAAATTCATTCCAATTAATTAAGATTAATTCAAATTAATTGAATCCAACTCATGATCCTATTTTGTTGATTCTTAATATTTTGCAAAATATTTAATATTCCCATGTGTTACACCTTTTTTTGGGGATCTATAATGTCAAAAATAAAAGTTATCTTTGTATATAATGTAGAAATGCCACTGATATGCATGAATCAAAATGAATTCCTATCATGATTTATTCTTAATTTTTCAGTGAGTATTAATCAACATGTTTTGTAACTTTTTATTGCAAAGCTATAAAAATTGAAGAAACTAAACTAAAAAGGAAAAGTCATTTAAATTCCCGAAAATTTATAAAACCTGAAGAAAAATTAACCAAAATGAAAATGGATTAAAGTTGAGGCAGATCAATCAAGATACTTTCAAATTAATTAGGTTTATTTGAAATTGAAATAAATTCACATGAAATGAATCAAAATTAATGAAAGGTAATTGGCATTGATTTTTAATTAATGATAAATATTTCAAGTAATTATCAATACTTACAACTGATCTGATAAAACAATAATAAATGCCAATTCATTACAAATAATTTAAATTAAGGAAAATCAATTATAATATGTATTAACTCATTATAATGAATATTCATTGATTATGATCAAAATGGATTGATTGATATCAATATGAATGGATTCTAAACTGACTTAATTAGCTCATGTCAATGGTTATTGATTCTATACAATCTTAATTAATTAAAATAAGTAGTGATTTATTATAACCAATCTTAATTAACTATAATGAATATTAAATAAATCATTTAAAATGAAGGGAAATGATTTAAATATTATTTGATTGGATTCAATTGGATTCTCAAAATTGATAAAAATTAACTAAAAGCAGTTATTTAATTTTTAATTATTAATATTTCTTTGTAGTTCTCCTTATTTATCATTTAATTTATTAATTTTTGATGATTTATTGATTATTTATTTAATTGAGTCAATTTATTCTTTTTATTGTTTTTTTTTAAATTTTTTATGTTTATTATTTATGATTCATTCATTATTTATTTCATTCTTAATTATTATCATTGATGATTAAATTTTTACATTTTATCTATTTATCCAATCATTTATTTATTCATTTATTATCTATTTATTTATTTATTGATTAATTATTTTTTATTCAATGCATAGCTACTCGAAAAATTTGATTTTCACTATTTGAAAAATTCGTCTTCGAATTTGAATTTTTGAACTGCAAAATGAAAACCCAGAAATTCGAATAAAAAATTATGCAAAAAGGATCCATTCGAATTTTTCAACCTCAAAATCAAAATTCAAAACAAAAAGCTTGAATTTTGGTTGAAAAAAATCTTTATGATTATAATCAATCAATTAAAAAAAGTGAAAAATGATATTTATGGCATCAACCACAGGATAACCATGCCATAAATGGTATTCAAAAAATATTTATGGCATCAACAATGGCACTTATCCTATTGCTGGCATAAATCATTCCATTTATGCCATTTATGGAACCAACAATGCCATAAATTGGGCTTTTACCAACTGTTGTATTCTTTAGCTTAACTTCAACTAGAAGACAAACCTTATTTTTGTTACTAAATGATTGCATAATTTTGGCAATTTATGGCAAATCCACATAAGGGATTAAATGTTTTTTCCAAATTACTTACATGGGTTGACCAATAACCCAGATTAATATGAGTATTTAAAAATGATTTCAATTAATTCAAATGAATTTCAATAAATTGAAAGTAATTGAAATCAATTGAAGACAATAAAACCAAATAACCAGGCTTGAAATAATGGTTATTATGCAAAATCAAATGTGTAATGTGAAAGAGGTACAATTATTTGTACAGTAAGTGGTAACCTGTGTTATATTGCATAATCTATTAGCACAAGTAGGTGACCAATGGAGTGATTTATATGAGGATAATGACCCCCCCAAGCTCCAAAATATCACACAACAAGATGCTGAAAATGGCCATTTGAATATGCATGAAATAGTCAGGCCCTACACTTTAGATTGGCTCAGGAATAAATGAATAGATGAATTACAAGCGCTGACAATGTTTTAAGATTAATAAAACATGTTTATTTTCAAAGAGAATTATCTGAAGACTAATATTTGTAATACATTTTCAATCCATATCTATGGAATGGTAAATGTTAAGACTGGAATTGAATCATAATTATCAAATGTGTAAATATATATAATCTAAAATATTTACAATTTTTTATTTTTACGTAATCTTTTGTTATCCTGTTCATTCCGCATGATTTGACCGTTGACTTTTGTTTCAATTTCTTCAGAGCTGAGTTGTTTGAATTTTTGTCCTGTGAGAAATAATTTCTTGTTTATTTGAAAAGAACAACCAAAGTGTGTGATGGATTGGTGTTCAAGCAATTCTTTTTCTGGCTTGGTTGTTTTATGAAGAAGTTCAGACGTTTTCCAGAGTATTTCAACAGTGCCTTCTTTTTTGGAAAAATCAAAAATGAATTTGTGGTTGGGAAGTGATAATCCATGCCCAGAGGGTGTGAAATCTGTAGGAATTGGAATGAAATTGTTTTTATTGATAAAAGAGAATATACCATATGTCCATGAATTGATGTCCTTATTATCAGTATGTGGTTTATTGTGGAAGCAATTGAAAGTAAATATAACATTGGAATAAGTTTTGAAATTCAGTGATTTTTTGGAATTCCATTCAAGTTGGCTGAAGTTTGCCAAATTGGCTGCATTCATGATTTCTTGATTGTCTTTAAGTGCATTATGTGAAAACCCTTGAATTTGGGAGTGAATTAATTCATCAAATTCTTGAAGTGTTGACTATTGCTCATTATCTTCATCAATTGTTTGTTTAGTCAAGCCCGCTTTCCTTGCATAAACCCTGGCAGATTTACCAGAATCAGAACCCTGACGAAATCCTATTCCTTTCATAATGCCATCAAGCATATCAGAGTTAGTGGTGATATTTTGACGGTTCTTTGCAAGCTTATTTAATGTTATGATCAATTTTTGAAGTTTATGGAAGACTGGTGTTGGACTGCTGAATGGGTGAATTTGATACATGAAAATAGGTAAATAAGGCCTGTTATGTCTATTGATAAGTACATAGGGTCTGGGCAGAAGTTTGTGTGGAGGAAGCTTTAACCAGGAGGCATTCTCATTGCTCTTCTTGTCTAGTGTAATTATGGATAAGTTGGGATTGTAAAGGCCAAGCTGGCCTGCTGTTTGGTTCATATAAGAAATCATTCTTTGTTGTCTGGTATTTGAGTGATTATGATTAAGAGAATTCTCTTCTGTTATATCATTCTGATTGTGAGGTTGAGTCCCAACAGGCTTCACATCATGAGTAATTAAAGAGAGTTTGGGCACATTCAGCTCATTGACAATCATCTGGTCATTTGGTTGAGTCCCAACAGTCAAATGATCAGATGATTGATGAGAAATGGCTAAAGAAAGGGGGAGTTGGTTGTTTGAAGGTGATGTCATTATTGCAGATATAATATATTCCAAAATTTTAATTCCTCCCCTAAATTTCAAAAAAAAAAATTATTAGTGGTATATGTTGTTGCAGTGGTGGAGGAGGAGGTAGTGTGGTGTCAGTAATAACAGTTGGGGGGAGGTGGCCAGTAGGCGGTAGTGGTAGTGGTGGCCAATCCGCAGTGAGGGTAGTGGGGGAGGCGGTAGTGGTGGTGTTGGATTGATGGAGGAGGAAGAGGTGGTGGAGGTGGTGGGACAGTAAGCAGTATTAAGTACTGTAATGACTACTGCGTAAATACAAAAAAAGAAAGGGCTTACCATTGCTATTAAAAAAAAAGCCCCCCAACACGTTTTTTTTTTCAAAAGTACTATCTGTGCAGAATGAAAGAACATCAGTGCAAGAAAGTTAAGATCAGCTGCAGTGTATGCACCTACAGCTTCCAAAAAAAAATAATTTTGAAATGAATTGATCAATCAAAACTTGAGGAACTGTTTCAAGAAGAAAGACTGTTGAAAAAAATCACCCAAATGAAGAATTTAGTAATCTCATACAAAAGACGTGTGGTCAATTTTTAATCAAGGGGTAATTATAATTAATTAAAATTAACCATAATCAATTATTAATTAATTATTAATTAAAATTAATTAGAATTAATTATAACTAATAATAATTATTTATTATTAATTTGATATAATTTTCATGAAAATTATTTATAATTAATTAAAGTAAATTATAATTAGAATTAATTATAATTAAAAGTAATTATAATTGAATATAATTAACTATAATTATTTATTAATTAATTATTAATTATAATTAATTAAAACTAATAATAATTATTTATAATTAATTTGATATAATTTTCATTAATTATAATTAATTATAATTAATATTATTTGATGGAAATTAGTTATATAATTAATTAAAGTAAATTATAATTAGAATTAATTATGATGAAAAGTAATTATAATTAAATATAATCAATTAAAATTAACTATAATTATTTATTAATTGATTATTAATTATAATTAAGTGAAACTAATTATAATTATTTATAGTTAATTTTGAATAATTTTCATTAATTATAATTAATATTAAATGTAGAAAATTAATTATAATTAATTAAAATTAATTATAATCAAAATTAAAATTAATTTAAAAGAAATTATAATTCTAATTAATTATAATTAATTAAAATTAACTATAATTAATTATTAATTAATTATGAATTAAAATTAATTATAATTAATTAAAACTAATAATAATTATTATTAATTATAATTAATTATAATGAATTTTAATTAATTTTATTTAATTATCATTAAATGTCATTGATTATGATTGATTTTAATTATAATTAATTTAATGAAAATTAATTATAACTAAGTTTAATTAATTATCATTAATTTATAATGAAAATTAATTCAAATTAATTATAATTCATGAGATTTAATGATAATTAGTTCAAATTAATTATAATTAATTTAATGATAATTAATTAAAATTAATTATAATTAATTATAATTAATTAAGATTAATTAAAATTAATTAAAATTAATTATAATTAATGATAATTAATTAAAATTAATAAATTAATTAAAATTAATTAAAATCAATTATAATTAATGATAATTAATTAAGATTAATTAAAATTGATTATTATTAATTATAATTAATGATAATTAGTTAAAATTAATTAAAATTAATTATAGTTAATAATCATTAAATAAAATTAATTATTATTAATTATATAATTAATGAAAATTAAACAAAATTAATTATAAAATGAAAATTAATGATAATTAATGAAAATATAATTCATTTTAATTAATTATCATTAAATGTCATTAGTTATAATTAACTTTAATTCATTATCAGTAATTTTAATTAATTTTCATTAATTATATTATAATTAATTCTCATTTTATAATTAATTTTATTTGATTTTTATTAATTATATTTCAATTATAATTCATTTTAATTAACTATTATTAATTATAATTAATTTTAATTAATTTTAATCAATTATTATTATATTATCATTAAATCAATTTTAATTAATTATCATTAATTGCCATTATTTATAGTTAATTTTAATTAATTTTCATTATTTTTCATTAATTATAAATAATAATTAAAATATAATTAATGAGAATTAATGAAAATTAATTATAATTAATGACCATTAATGATAATGAATTTAAATTAATTATAATGAATGAAAATTAATGACATTCATTATTTTTATGATCTTTTATTTGATTTTTATTCATTTGTTTTGTATTTTTGCTTTATTTATATAAATTAATAAGTAATCAAACAATAAAAGATAAATAATGAGCAAATCATTATGAAAGTAATCAAGTCTGATAGTGATTTGTTAAATTTCATTCAAATTTATGCATAATGAATATGTTTCCACATTAAATACATCCTAACCCTAATTATTTTATATGGCTTGGGCATGTTGAATTCGTTTTTGATCCACTCTCTTCAAATTAATATTCATTTTATCTAATACATCTTTATCTAATTCTTAATATGAGTCAAATAAGCTCCCTAATAAATCCCAATGAATCAGCCAGTCAAATTTCACGGTCTTGCACAAAAAATCACTCTTCAAACTCCAAAGTAAACCAAAGTCATATTTCACAATGTTATTTTTCCCAAGCAAAGAATGGATACCAGTTATGCCTAGTCGATGGATGCTCAAAGAAAATTAAGCGACATGAAGGATACAAGCAAAACCTGGTATCTCATTTGAAAGCATTTCATAAGGAACTATGGGCTGAAGAAATTGCCAAAAAGAACACTGAAGGACAAAGTAGCTTATCAAGCTCACATGGAAGCAGCATAATAAAAAGTATGAATGTCCACTTACAGAATAATTTCACTGATAATCTTGTCAGCTTCATAATTCAAGATCAACAATAATATGCATTAGTTAAATCAAAATCATTTCAAAAGCTTATTCACCCCCTCAACAAGGACATTAACTTAATTTCTGAAACCACAATTTCCAAACAGATCAAGCAAAAGTTTCTGAATGATAAAGAACATATATTTGCCTTTATCAATTCACAAGCACCACGGTTCTCATTTTCTACTGACATTTGGTCTGGTCCAGGTGGAATGTCTTATATTACTATCACAGATCATTACATATCATCTGATTGGAAACCATTCACTGCAACCGTTGTATTTTCCAAGCTCACAGAAGCTCATACTGGAAAAACATATACACATAAATCGTGGATATGCTTAATGATTTCTTTATTGAACACTCTCAAAAGCCAAGGGGATCAAAGCGGGATGCAATTGAAATAGATACCTCAAGTGATTCATCTTCAGAAACTGAAAGCAATTTGTCCAATTTGTCCAATGATTTTTATGGTTTGGATATCTCATCCATTGGAAATCGAATCATGGCCATAACATTGGATAATGCTTCCTCAAATACAACATTTATGGAACCTGCTGTTAAAAATAATTTGCTGAAAGGATTTGACTCACACATTTGATGTTTTGCACATATTCTTAATTTAGCTGCAAAGGATTCTTTAAATGAGCTTGATGGATCAATTGATAAGGTTAAGAAGGTGGCTCACTTAATATGTCAATCAAACACCTCATGGGAGCACTTCAAAAGCATTTGTGAAAGAAATAAAGAGCCACCAAACTGGCCAATGGCTGACAATTACACCAGATGGAACTCAACATATTCAATGATTTGTTCAGAATTAAAGCAGAAGAGCTCTTTTGATGATTTTATTTATGAGTACAATAAGTCTCAAACATCAAAGCAAAAAACAAATCACTTTAAAATTTCAAGCCAAAAAACATTTAGCAGCAAGAAACAGAAAACGATTTCCCAGGCAATAGAAAAAGCAGACATTCATCATGATATACGCCTTGTACATCTGCCTAGTTGATTATTTTTCTGCATAATAAATCTCACTTCATTCCTTTCTAACTATTCAGGATGTAATTTTGGAAGAGGACTGGACATTTTTTCAACAAATATCAGAATTTCTAAAGGTCTTTGCCACTGCAACCGATGAAGTTCAAGGTGATTCTTATCCCTCACTTGGGTTAGTAATGCCTTGGTACCAACTACTCCTTGAAACATGTCAAAAAACAAAAAATGAAGTCTCAAGGGAATCCCAACTTTACAATGCAGCTGATCAAGCATATTCAAAGCTTTAAAGTTATTACAATATTAGATCAAATTCCTGTGCTATGTGCTTGATTCTTGACCCACGATTCAAGCTTACATGGTTTACTCAGCATGATTTGTTGCAAGAAGATGAAAGAAACAGTGATACCAATCCAATAAGATATAAGGACAAAGCACTCAAACCTCTGTAAGAAGTATATGCTGAATATTCTTCTGAATACACAATCAACTTTCCACAAGAACCTCAGGTTTCTGAAACAGTTCCGACTAATCTGAAGCAATTGCATCCTTTTGAAGAAAGAATGTCCCAACGAAAAGATAAAACTAATGAAATTCTTGAATATTTACAAACTGATTCACCACATTATTCAATATTTATTCTTGAATGGTGGAAGAGCCATGAAAATAGCTTTCCAATATTATCCAAAATTGCAAGAGACTACCTTGGAATACCTGCAACCTCAGCACCTAGTGAGCATGTATTTTCAGAAGCTGGAAACTTGATTACTAACAAACGCACAGCACTTTCCTGTGATTCTGTGGAGGCAAATATGTGTTTATGTTCTTGGTTAAATAATGGAATTTATGAAAGTATGTATGCTTGGTATGATAATCTTCAATAATTCCATTTATTATTTTTACTCGTTAAATGAATTTCTCTTGAAATCAAAAAATTTAATAAATCCCAGAATTATGAAAATTAAAATATTTTTTCTTATTATTATAGTGATTTTAGATTCAATCTATTAAGCAGAACATTATTATTTAGCAATTGCTCTAATTAAAATTCAAGTGATATAAGTGTTTTCTGACCAAAAATCACAATTCTATTTTTGAAATAAATAATACTTCCTGTTTGAATTCTATTTTTTAAATAAAAAATCCTTTCTGTTTGAATTATATTTTTGAAATAAATGATCCTTTCTGTTTGAATTCTAGTTTTGAAATAAATAATCATCATTATTTTTAAAAAATCCATTCAATCTTAAGAATCAAAAACAAGAAGACTATATTTTTTGAAACTTCTTAGGTTGAATGATTGTTAAAATGCCATAAATCACATGAATTTCATGAAAAATGCCATAAAAATGGTATGAATAGCATCAGCAATTCCATAAGTAACATGAATAGCCTCAACAATTTCATAAGTAATATTAATGGTATCATCAATAATATAAATGAAATTAATGGAAGAAAAAATGCATACATAAAATTAATGGCTTTAAGGGAATTAAAAATACCATAAATTGTGTTATGGAATAAGAATTCCATTTATTTCATAAACAAGAAGCCCATAGTGTTTTTTTATGTGTATTTAATAATTTATGGCAAAAAGACTTAAGGGCCAATGGGTTTTTATGGTTTTACCAAAGGCCCAAAAGGGTTAATTATATATAAATGAAGGTGTCCATGAAAATTCAAAATTCACTTCTGAATATTTGAATATTCAAACATTTGATTTTGAATATTCAAAGGTAGGTGAAATTTGATTCTGAATATTTGGTCATGACAGAAATTCAATATTGAATATTTGATGACCCTTAAAATTCAACAAATTTTTGAAAAGCTATGCATTGTTTTCATTTTTTCTTACTTCTTTTTGACTATTCATATTTGTTTTATTGAGTTTTTATAAACTAACTCATTATTTTTATTAGCTACTAGTTATTTATTATTACTTTATCTTTTCTTATTATTAGCTGTCATTATTGATTATTTTTGATTTATGTATTTATTCTTTATATAGCTTTGTAATTCTAACATTTATGATTCATTTTTATTTTTTTATTTTGTATATTTCACTTTATATTATTCATATTTTATGATTTATCTCATTTTAGTTCTCATTATTTATTATTCTGTTTTTATTTTTTATACTAAATGATTTATCTTTTTCCATTTATTTATGAGGTTGAATGGTTAATTATTCCTTTGTGTTATTTATTTTTCATGATATATATATTATTTATGTATTCTTTATTTTTCATTACTTATTACTTATTTATTGTTCCTTATATTTCATGATTTATTAATTATTCATTATTTATTATTATTTATTATTATTTATTATTATTTATTATTATTTATTATTATTTATTATTATTTATTATTATTTATTATTATTTATTATTATTTATTATTATTTATTATTATTTATTATTATTTATTATTATTTATTATTATTTATTATTATTTAGCTGTTACTTATTTATTTTTTATTGTTTATTAATTATTAATTATGAATTATCTTGAATTTTTATCTTTTATTATTTATCTTTTTTATTTCTTTTTTATCAGATCTCTATTATTTAATCATTCAATTGTTCTTATTATTTAAATTTTTAAGATTTATGTATTATTCTTTATTTATTTAATTTCTCATTATTAATATTCTTTATCACTTTGTTAGGGTTTGCGGCTGATTGTGACCTCTAGGCTTCAATCTTCAACTCACAAAAAATTAAATCCTTCTAGACAAAAATTGAAATTTGCATATTTAATTCATTCTCATTGTCCCACTTTTATCTTTTTGTTTCAAAAAATCACTCATAGGGCTAAAAAATTTTTTCAGTGTCCTTAAATTTCTAACTTTAGCTGGCGATTCCAGACAAAACAGGAGCATTGGATCTCTTAAAGCTGATTTTGTGCATTTTCACTCAAAAGCTAGCCAGGATCCTCAAATATCTAAGCCATCCCCATCACCAGCTGATTTGAGCATCAACCTGCCTCACCACTGGAATCTCTGTTTTTAATTCACCCTTCTCAAACTCACGTTCAGTAGATGAACTGGTGATTGGTGAACTAGTAGCACTATCAAGGTAGTTGACCAATAGGTCATTGAGCTGCATTCAGGTGTATGGAACAAACTTTTACAAGGCTGTTGGGAATTACGCGGTAAAACTCTTGGGATAGTTGGTTATGGTCATATTGAATCTCAATTGAGCTTTCTGGCCAAAGGAATGAGGATGAAAGTAATTTATCACCATGTACTTCCAATAATTCCTTTAGGTTCCACAAGAAAAATGAAGAACCTCAAATGAATGCTTAGAGCAGCCAGTTTTGTTACCATTCATGTACCTGAGCTTCCTGAGACTCTCAATTTAATCTCATCCAAGGAGCTCAAGTCTATGAAACAAGGTAGCTATTTGATCAAAAGCTCTTGTTGTAGGGTTATTGATATTCCTTCTTTAATTGCTGCGATGGAATCAGGTCATCGGAATCGCCGTAGATGTCTTTCCCACTGAGCCAAGCGGAAATGGTCCTTATTTTGATGCTCATCTTAACCCATGGACAGAAAGATTGCTCAAGATACCAAATACAATCCTAACAACTCATATTTGTGGCTCGACAGAAGAAGCCCATAAATTGATTGGAGATGAGGTTTCAACGGCTATTATTTGTTACCTTACACTTGGCTCCATTGTCAGTGCTGTCAATTTCCCCAGTCTCACTCCAAACTGCTCTTGAACCAGGACGGATCAGATTATGTCATGTTCATCACAACCAAGAGAAGTGCTCAAGTTGATTAACTAAATCGTGGAAGATTATAATTCTGAAAAAAATTGGATAGTAAAGGTGATATTACATATTTTTTTGTTTGTTCAGGAAACGCTTTTAAGAAGAGTGGCAACCTTTGACCAATGGCTTAAGGTTTGGAAAAAAATAGCCAAGGTCTTGAAATGTTGGTCTGAACCTCTTCGTGATCTTAATTCTCAAAGAGGAGCTGATAGCCAAAAAGCAATGATACTGACAAAGTCTTTTAATTTTATCCATTCATCCCCTAAATGCCACCGAAATCTAGTTCAAGTTCAGGATGATGATTTTTTGAAATTTTACGGTCAAATTAACTATAATATTGAGCCATTTGGGTTCAGAATTGATCTCATGATAGAAAAGGGCAATGGGCCGATTGAAGTATAGGATATTCAAAATAATATTTCATATATTTGCAGGGCTCAACTGTCAATATGGATGGTAATGGCTAGTCCTTTCTCCCTTCCAATACCTTGAATATTTGCTTTACTGTGCCACTCATTGGTGACCTTCATTGAATTTTCCAGCTGAATACCAGATCGGATAGCTCATAAAAACTTGGATCGGAATTCACTCTACCAGAGGAAGAAGAAGACATAAAACCTTATTTCCAACCAGAAAGCTCTGGACGTTGATCAAATCATTCCAGGAATAAAATCATGCTTTGAAATGTACACTGGAAGCCCTCAGTGTATTTGGTCAAAGCAGGGTGTTTCTTAAGACTTTGCCTCTCTATGTGGGTGCACACGCATAGAGATGGCTTGAGGCTGTAACACCTTGTGGTGACTAATGAATTGAGGGCTTGGGTCAACAAATCCACAAAAGAGGAGCTGTCCAGGCCAATAGGGCCGGTGCCTGCTTTGCAAGTGCCCAGCACAGTAAATTGTGAGATAAAACTACAAAGCTATATGAATCAAACATCTTCAAAAAATAAACTCTTTTCTTTTTTATCATTGCACATCAAAAGCTGCAATAATAATTATTGAAATTATAATTTCAAAAATTATTAAGGAACTAAAAGCCCCAGAAAACTCTAAATAACAATAATTAATTTCAATTTCTTTGGCCATATTTATTCCCCTGTGGAATTTTAACATCCACCCATTTTTTTCATAATTTATTTTGGTTAGTTTCTCTGAATTGGCCTTTTTTCAAAAATTGATAAAAAAACTTTCCACTTATTAATTTACTTGTTTTCTTTTGAAAAATAAAGTATTAAATATTGGTAATCAAAAAAAATAAGCCCATATTTTTGGGAAACTTCTTGGGTGGTACAATTGTGACAGTGCCATAAATGACATGAATGGAATCAACAGTGCCATGAATGCAATGAAATGAATCAACAGTTCCATAAATGACACTAAATTCATAAACAGTGCCATAAATGACATTAATTGAATTAAAAATGCATAAATTCAATAAATGGGATTAGTGGCATTGAAAAAGCCCTTTATCGCATAAATGGAATTAAGTATACCATAAATTGCATTAACAGAGCCATTTATTACATCAAAAGGGGGGCCATGGCATTTCTTATGTGTATTTACTAATCTGTTTCAAAAACACTCAAGGGCTTATGTGTTTTTACCAAAGTCCTGAATTAATTTAGAAAAAACTTACTTAAATTATATATAAATGAAGGTATTCATGATTCCCAAAAACTTAATCCAAAATTCACTTTTGAATATTCAAATATTCAAAGGTATCTCAAATTCAATTCTGAATATTTGGCAAGGCTGAAAATGCAATATTGAATATTCAATGACCCTTAAAATTCAACAAATTTTTGAAACGCTATGCACTGGGCTCACAATCCTCATATTACAAGAATGATTATTTGATTCCATTAGTAGAGTAAGGTATAACAATCTTTATTGTTGATATGAGGGAAATTTACTAAACTTTCAGGAAAATTAAAAAAAATGACAAAACATGATTAAATTTGGTAAAGCATTTTTAAAAATCTCCAAAGCCTATAGGTGTTTACCATTTTGCTTGTGAAGTTACCATTACTATCTTTATGTAGAAGAATTTTGAGCAATCAAAATCTTTTTTAAACTATCCCAGAATTGTATTAATAGTTTTCAATGTTTTATATTTTGTGCCGTAATTTGAAACTCCTCTTTGATTTAGAATTGGAAAAGAAGCTCCTTGAGGGGGAGATCACAAGAAATCAGCTTTAAATTTCTAAAATATCATTCATCTAAATTTTTAATAAACTTTTGGCTTCCCCTTTGAATATTCCAAAACAATCTCCCTACTGATCTCACCAGTCAAAACAAAACATTGGTGTTTCAAAAAGATAGCATATCAGAACTAGTCAAAAGTCATACTAAATATCTCTTATAATAAACAAATCAGGTAAAGTAATTCTAGATCAAACACATTTCAAAGTCCATTGATCTGGTTCATAATAATAAAATAATAAGCTTTGATTTTTGAGATGTTTTGAATGAAGTTATTACAAAGAAATATCAGAAAAAATGTACTAAATATAAACTAACTATTAGATTCTTCAGCCTGTGTAAATTTCAGATGGGTAAAATAATTTTTTGACATTTTCTTGAAAAAAATGTGTTGAGTAAGTTTTTTGATAATTATGTAAGTAGTATTTAGTTTTTCTATAAGTGATATATCTGTTATTGAGGGAGATTGATTATGGATTAATAATTTATTCTAGATCTATTAATTATGAATAATAGTCGTTTCAATTATTATGAGTCATAATTTCAATAATGATAATGAAATATTTTCTTTATTGTTAATACTGAGTTTGACAACCAAGAATATAATGATATGCTATTGACCGGGCTAGATTCTGGCTTGATAAATAATATAATAGTTTATAAAGAAATTTTTACTTTTAGAACTGGTTCTATTGAGTCTATTTGTTTTTGAATAATAAGATAAGTGTTTTTCTACAACAAGAAAGGGAAAATATAAATGGGGAAAGCACCCCACCATTAATTTTGTTTTGGGAACCCAATTCCCTCCATGAGAGCCTGTTTTTCTATCTAGAAAGCCAAATTTGTCCTTTTAGTAATTCCAGATAGTGAGAATTTTCCTAAAATTTATTGTAGAAATGATTTTATTTAGTGTATTGGCATGCTTTAACAGCTTCAAGGTATTATGACTAGGGGGAGCTTTATTTGGTAATTTGAGGGGACTTTGGTTTTATGGAGTATTTCCCGTGCTTATGAATCTTGTTATGTTGATTATTGTTTTGGACCTACACAGGTGCTCTGAATTTTATTCAATAAATATTTTCAATCAGTTGAGGTGATTACTTAGCTGACTTGGAGGTGTTTTAAGGGGTGAGGCTGTTCAAACCAAGGCTATTCACTATCAGTAAGGTTATCTGCATCTACATTAATAAATTAATTGTTGATTTGATGTTATTTCTGATTGGATTATTATTTCATGAAAGAGGCTTTCATTGAATTAGATAGATATCATGTAAATTTCTATTTTGTTGAGGCTATTCTAGATAAGAGTATTCACATCCTCTAGATATTAGTAAGGTCATGAGATTATAATAAGTTACTGTCCTGTGAATAATCTGCAGCAATTCGTGTAATTTTTTGTGTATTTTTATTCTCTGTATTTTCGTGCTAAAATGGGCCATGTAAATTAAGTCTCAGTTGATTCTCATGATATCATTATTAATTAGTAACTGGTTCAATATTGGGCTTTTATCTCATTTATAAAAGGTTTTTGGTGAATTGGAGGTGTAATAAACTTTCCTGTGATTATACCTGGTGTATTAAAACTATTTTTCTACTGTATTATGAGCCTGTGAGGTATTTATGAAATACCCAAAAGGCCACAAGTAACTCTTTATAAATTTTATTGAGCCATAAACAGACTTATCAAATGATCTCAAGATAAAAAATACCAAAAAATTATAACTTTATTTTTGATAAAAAAAGCTATATATTATATAATTTTTGGATTTTATACCAAAAATAACCTAGGGTAGACCCATAGGGTGGTATACCAAAATTTGTTACTTCTAGTGCTATTGGAGGATTCAAGAATCTCACTATACAATTGGACTATTTAAACATTTTTACTGAAATTTTTAAATCATTGAACTTGAGCTGAAACTTAAATTTGCATAAGGATTGTGTAGACTTACAAAAATTAAGTTAAAATTGAGGTGTTGTGTATATTAACTGGGTTGGCTAAGGATTTACCATACATGCTATAAATCCTGCATGAGCTGAATTTAAATTGGCTTGAATTCATTGTATGGCTTCAAATAAATAAAAGGACAAAAGTCACACAAAAAGGTGGGATAAAGAAAAAAACGCGAAAAGACCCAGGGTACCCAACTCTTGGTATCTTCAAGAACCCAAAGAAAATTGTCTTTCTTTATTGAAGTAATTTTGACCTTATGTAAATCTCAAGATTAGCATTTAATTGAATATTAAAGTTTAAAATGATTTATGCCCCTTTTGGACACAAATTACAAGCTTCCAAAGGGTAAATCCCTATATGCAAGCTTGTAATCAAGGTTTCAAAAGCTGTCAAGGCTCAATTAAACTTTAATAATCTTTAATAAGCTTAAAATTAAAGTTGAAAGCATTGAAATAATATGAAAAGTTAAGGTTTAGTGTGTATCGTTATTTTTACACAGAAAAATAGCAGTAACTTTAAAGATTCCTAGAAGCTCCTATTCTCAATGTACTTACTTGAAATTTTCACACAGCTCAGAGATTAGTTGTATCTGTGTATAAATTAAACTTTAACAATCTTTTATTAGTATGATTCTGTGGTATTTAGCCTTGAAGATACCTTTATTTATCTATTATTCCTGGAGAAAATTAAGATGTCTTTAAAAATTAATAAAAAATCTTATTTAAAATATTTTTTCTTTAAATTTTATTTTTAAGCTTCTCATTTGATGAACTTGAATAGAAATAAGCTTATTTTATATCAAAAACATAAAAAAACAAACTTAAACAAGTAATAAAGCTACTTGGAGTTAACAATGACACTGGTAACTTGAAATTTAAATTAAGAATAAGCTTCCTTGAGTTAAGAACAATATTTTAAGCATTATTTTTCAGTTTTCATCTGAGGAAGCTGTGGTACTCCATAATTTTCTGCAAGGTTCAAGTCCACTTTGGTACAATGATAATATTGATAGATAGCTATAGTTTGTATAAAATAATAATCATAATAACAAATAGAAAATTATAAAATTACTTCTTTTAACATATTATACCTAAGCTTAGACGTCTGAAACAATTTCGCTTTATAATATACATAAGATTTATAATAGAATAATATATTGACTCAAAGCCATAGGACCAAAATAAAGCAAGATATCATGGATTTGGAAACGAAAATATAGACACAATCATAGAGATACTCACTAAAATCACCATAATAGTATGCTTATAATATGAATACTAGAATTGCATACTTGTTCATCTTGAAAGAAAATTTACAGAATAAGTTATTACCAATATATAAGTTTGCAGTACTAATTACCCCTCATTCATATTTCCATAAGTGCCACATATCTAAATTGATTATGCAGTAGATACACCTAACATTTTTAATATGCAAAGCCCTACCTTTACAAAAAAGACCAAAATTCATCAAGGAATTACATACCTTGATAATATTGCATATTCAATTTTGCCAATGACTTTTCAGAACTACAAATAAGCGTAAAGTTGCCAACTCAGAAGCTGATTGGTCAGAAATGGAGATAACTCAAAATGCATACTCAGAATAACCAAGTGAAATGAGAGATGAATCTGATTGGTCAGAAAAATCAATTGAAATTATGGATCAATCTGATTGGTCTGAAGACACCACACTGAAATAACTCACCAGCTAAAATGACTCAAAATTCAAAAAATATTAAGTCCCTTGTTTTTGGAAGGCTCTATGGAGGCCCCAAAAGGTATAAATAGAGGTCCTCTCTCTGAAATTTCCCCCCATGCTTCTGATTCAGACAGTAATATTGAGTATTGATACATCCTTCTTCTAGTACAATAATCTAGTATTATATTGAAAAGATTAATAAAAAGGCTCAGTCCCCTCTAGTATTATTTACAATTTATTAATGAAAGATATGCATAATATTAACGGGAGCATTTAATATTATTTAATAGTGTTACCATTATAGTAATAGTTTTTGAAGATATTATCATTAGTGACCTTATCAAATTTATCAATCACCTTTATTTGTAGAAAGGATATATTATCTTACCCTTATATCGCATATCATAATTCTTAATTCTTATAGATATATTGGATTATATTTATATTCATTGTAATAGTATTATATTCTTATCATATTATCTATATCTTACTCTTATATTAACCAGAACCACCCTTAAGCTATTATATTTGTATCAATAGTATTATTAAAGCACCCTTCAAAGTCTGAATGAGCTACCAAGTGTTTTATTAATACTAATAGTTATCTTAAGGAAAAAACATTCTCTAAATATCTCAATTATTGAAAGGAGAAATCCTAAAAAAACTTAATTAAAAATAATTATATAATCAATAAAAAGAGACTGAGAAAACCTTAGTTATTGTTGAAAAAATAATTAATTTTACCATTATTATCATGGTCATCTTTTATTGACATTCTGATAGAGACTGCTGAATAAAATTCTCCATTTGAAAAGCCACAGCACTAAATAATTGATGTGTGATCTCATCAAGAGGGAATCTTGTTCAGTATATTTAGAGGGCATCTAGTAAACCTTAGCACCCATGGTTATTGGCTAATTCTAAAAGTTCACAACAGACTTACCAATAATCTCCCCCTTAAGTTAATGCATAGTATTTATCCCATAACAAAAGGAGTTTTGACATCTAGTGTCCCAAAAGTGGCCTTTCAATCTCAAGTATCATTAATAATATCACATTATCAATCTTAAAGGTCAAATATTAATAATCCAAAATGATAATAATCATGAATTAATAAACAAAATAATAATAAAAATAAAGTCATAAAAAATAATTAGAGCAAAAATCATTATTTTAGATCACAATTATCATGCAGTTATCATCATCACCAAAGAAGGCTCTAACCTTGAAGGAGGAAATGGAGAAGGAGCAGTCCATAATTGAAGAATTAGGTCAGGAATAAACCAAAGAATATTGTTTTGTTTATTTAGAGAATGATGAATTATTCCAGAAGAAAAGGTTATAATTACAGAAGGCTATGGAAAGAGCTGAAAAAATACATGGAAAGAAGACAAAATAAAGTCAATTATCACCTTCAACTACTACTGGGGATGAAACTATTGAAAGAATTCTCACACCCCAGAAACCATAACCATCACGGACTCCAAAGACATTTGCAAAATCCACACCAGGAACATTTCCAAGAGCTGAAAAATTTGCAAAAAGGGTACATATTACAACATCAACTCAGCAACCTGAGAGAACTACAATTCCCACAAGGAAGAGGGTCGAAATAAAGCAAAGGACTATAACCTCAACTTTGATGGAAGTGATGTTGAGAATTTTATCAAGAGATCTGAAAGGATAGAATAAATTGAAGGATTAAATGAAAGGGATTTGGAAATGAAAATGTCATTCTGGAGTTAAGAAAAGGATGTCAGATATTGGATATATGTAATGCCAGGATATGAAATGGATGATTGGGATAAATTGAAAAACAAAACTATCAGTAAATGGGGAAAGGTGAAACAAGAAAGAGGACATAGGAAACATTAATTAACAAGACTACTTATTAATACTTATCAGGAATGAGAAGTCAAGAGTTTATCACAATATAAAAAGCTTATTGGGGAATATGACATAATCTGAAAATATCTGCTTAAGTATGGGTGTATCAAAAAGGAAAAGAATTATCATGAGGATGTCTTTGATTATTTATCACCAAAAAGTAGAATTAGTGTGACTAAAGAAATGATCAAAGACGGGACCATGGTTCAAGCAAGAGATGAAAGATATATCTTACCTGAAATGGATATTCTCAGAAATCATATTAATGAAGAACTGGTGGCAGCAGTAGCTATTAAAAGTAAGTAAAAATTATCAAAGTCAGATGAAATCAAACGTAGAAAGAAAACCAGATTTGAAAATGAAATATGGGAGAAATTGATAAAAAAAATGAAGGATGTAACCAGAAAAATAAGGAATCCACAAGCTCAATAGGCCTATTTTAATGAAGCCCCAAAAGAAGCAAATACAATGAAGGATATGTTTGACCAGCTGAAAGAACTATCAGAGGCTTCTGATTTACCATGGAAGGTCTGGAAGGATAAATCCAACACACAAGGATAAGGCTTAGCACCAAATGCACAACTGTTAAGACCAAGAAACACCCATTAACCTTTACCTGAAAATTATGAACCTTTTGTTCCAGAATAACTTTATCCAAGACCACCCTTAAAGTGCTATTACTGTATTTAAAATGGGAATTAATTGAAAAGATGCAGCTATTTGGCAAAAGATACAGAAAAGAGAGTTTGCAAAACAAAAATATTAAATGTCCTTTACCCTAATTTCCAAAGAGTACCCTCAGCTGGAGCTAAATCTCCAAAGTATTTAGTCAGGGAACTTAATAAGGAAAAAAACAAAATTCCAATTAATATGATTGAAAATAAAAATCCTCTATCAAGACCAGAATATCAAAAGAGAGTCAAGCTAAATAAGGAGGAAAAAGAAGTTTCAATTTATCAAGTTGAATACTGGGGTAATTGAGAACCACCAAAAGTATCTTCACCAACTGCAATGTTGGAAAAACATGCAACTCTCAGACAGAAAAAGCAAAGATTGGCCAAGGAACAAAGCCGAAATTAATAATAGTCTCAAAGTAAAAAGCTCCTACTACCAGGAACCTATCATGAGGATGAAGGTTGTTCCAATGAAATATGAAGATAACTATACTAAAAGAAATAAAAAATTTGAGTGAACTGAGAATAAATAAAAGGAGAATGTGGAAGAGGAAATTGAAAATTTAAATAAAAATATGGTTCATCACATAATTGAGAAGAAAGAAATAATAGAAGATGAAAAGGATAAGAAAAAACTAAAACCAAAATTATCAATTGAAAATTCAATAAAAGAACTTGGAACAAAAAATACACTTAACTTTGGAAGAAATATTATCAGTATCACCCACCTTTATTAAAAAATAACAGAGAATTTCTCTTGAAGAAAAGGAAGCATTGAAATCAGTCAGTAATTTGGACATCAAAAAAATATTATTTCAATAAAGATTAAATAATTTGAAAAACCAAGGCTTCTGTCACAGGGGCTCTTATGGAAGCAAGAGGGCCTGGCACTCAGGACTCAAGAACTCACTTGGAGGGCGCCAAAAGATGATAAGAAATACTACGGAATATATTTCTTAAGCAGGAATAAGGGAAAGGACAAATATGCCAAAGATAACAAAGAATTATAAGAAGGAAACCAGAGGCCAAATATAAAAGAAAGCCAAAGGCCAAGAAGCCAACCAAGTGAATCCTCAATCCACTGTTTCAACCTGCCAGAAAGAACAATGGAATTAGTAAAGGATATGACCACCAATATCCACTGACAGGCGAAGAAAGAAAGAGAAAAGGTGCTAATGACTGACTTAAGATTATCAGTATTAAATTTAATAATGTAAAAGAAAATAGAGACAAAAATAAATCCAATATATTAATTAACTGGGGAAAAAGTCCCCAGGTGCTGAAAGGTGGCCAGTATATGTGAAAAACTGAAAGATTGATCCTGAAGGTGGATCACCGGCTGTATTGTCCAAATTGGGCCAATACAGTTCTGGCCATCTTAAATTTGAACTGTGTGATTGAATTCCCACAGTGGAATATGAATTGGCCCAATTGGGCCAAGTACATACAGGTTGATTGATTGCCGCCTGTATGAACCAATTGGGTTGTCCAAGGAGTATTGAAATACTTGATGCCTTGACAACTGATTGAAATGATGGAATACCTCTGAGAATGAACCTTGGAAGAATCCTGAATGAGAGTACCAACCCAACTCCTGCATAGCCAGGTGGTTGGAGTCCTTGAATGGTCTTCTGCTTGCCGCCATGGATTAACAAACTGATGAGTCCAAAAGTCCTCCTTCGAAATGGGCGTTGGATTTTGGTGCCTTGAGTTGAGAAGGTAGAATTGAGTCCTGAAAACATCACCATTGAATTTCTGAGCAGAAATGGTGCATAATGGTATATAACACCATATATGCACCACTCCTGCAACCTTGAGTACAGGGTGCATGGAGGAATGGAAGAATCTTCCTTAAGTTGAGGGAAAAGCTTGATGAACTGATTTGGTGGCCCCTGGTGGTTGCCAGAGGCCATGACGGAGATATTGGTCCATAGTGGTCCATGGCCAAAAATGAGTCCTACATGATTTATGGCCAAAAAGGTGTCCAAGGCGTTTTTGGCCAATTTTGGGTTCAAGGGAAATATGGCCAATTTTGGCTCAGGTGGGCCCAGATGTGGTTTGGGACCCACCTGGCCTTGGAAGCTAGGTGGTTTCCCCCTCTGGCCCCTTTTGGCCTCCTTGGATTAGGCCAAAAGGGGCCTAAAAGGCCTGCGGACCGTAGGGGGCCTAAATGGCCCCAAAAGGCCATTTAGGCCCAAGACCCCCTAATGAAAAAGGGGGGCCTGGAGACCCCTAGAAGACAAAAAGGACCCCCCAGGCCCAAAACAATGATGAATGCCTGGGGGTTGGTGAGGTGTGAATTGGCCAAGAGGGCCAATGACGGCAGGATATGGCCATTGGGATGGGTTGTGGCATAAGAGCCATTGAACACCCAAAGGGGGCCAATGGGCCATAAATGATATGATGTGGCCAATTGGCCCCAACTTGGCTCCAGGTTAGATTGCCGCAACCATCAAGGAGGAGGGTCAAACTTGTGGTTGTGACAGCTTCATTATTCCTGTTCACTTGTATTTATGCAGGTATTTGTTGGGAAAGAAGAATATCCATTAATAGCATTTTTTGAGACAGGCTCAGAGCTCAACATAGTCACTAAAGATGTGGCAATAAAAGCCCACCTTCCAAAAGAAAACTCAACATGAATCTGAGAGGAACTAGAGTAAATACAACATTGTTAATTAGACCAGCTGAATTCACACAAGTACTTTTGACTTCTGGAGAATAAAAAGAAACTCACTTCTTCATTCCCAAGGGAGCATGACATACAGTACTTGGAAGGTCCTTCTTGGCAGAAAACAACATCAGATTGGAATTTTCACCAAAACAAGGTGAAATGTTTATATATCAGCAAGCAGATGGTAGAAGATTATGTATGCCAATTTGCAATCCCCATATGTTAGGATGGCAAACAGAACCACCAAGAGGAATGGAACTGTGTTCCATGGGAAGAATTAAACATTGTTTTGTGAAAGAAAAATCAAAGACCTTCAAAAATTAAGTCTCATTAAGACGTAAAGGTTCTTTCAAATTCAAAAAGAAAAGAAGTGAGACAGACTCAAAAGCTTGGAAGATACTTGTAAGGACAAAATATCATCCCAAAAAGATAAAAAATGGAATATGGTGAAATAATCAAAGAATTATAAGAAGGAAATATTTTGTAAACACAAGAACCAGGGAAAGGAAAATCTCCAGGAATCATTTCAAATCAGGTACAAGATAAAAAAGAGCAAAAGCCATCAAGCTGGTACTTGGAGAAAGCAATTCAAGAAATTAAAGAATTGGCCAACTTTGGCCCAAAAAAATGAAGTGAATGGGTCAAAAAATCTTTACCTCCATCCAGTGAATATTAATAATATATAAAAAATAAAGGACCTGAAGCCAACAATATTGTTCTGATTCCAGATTTAGAATTTTGGAAAACATACAATGAAACTGATGGCAATAAGCTTTATATATAGGGAAAGGTTAAGAGATCTAATTTGATCATGAAAGAATGCTCTGAAAAAGTAAATGAAACAAAATTATCAATTTTGAACCAATTCATGATAGAGAAAAAATGTATAAGATGATTGTAAATGGCTCAGAAATAATCAATGGACCACCAATCCATAGTAGAAAAAATATTTTCAGAGTTTTTGAGGAAGGAAAACCTTGAAAGAAACATGAGTATGAACAAAGGATAAATGAAAAATGTATTCAAGATCAAAATATTCATTCTAATAACATTAAAAATGAATTATTAAACATTTCCCAGGAAAAACACTTCCTGGAAAAATTCAATAAGGACTTAAAAACTAATTCTTACAAGGTAGAATATTAATATTTTGAATGGCCCCAAATGAAGAAACTCAAAAATTCTCATTCTTTTTCAAATATCAAGGAAGAATTTATGAATAAAGAAATTTTTGAAGATCATAAAAAACAAGAAAAAGAAATCTCTTCTGTAGAAAAACAACTTATTAACTCTATCATGTAGTATGCTCTTGATCCAGAAAGCCCATGGAGAATTTATAAAGACAAGGAAATGGACTTGGATAAAGAAAATTTCTTAAAGTATTATGATGAAATGTCATACTGGCAACTTCCAACACCTCAAAAAAGAACCAGATTAATTGATTCTTACCAGAATATAATTCAAAGGCATCTAATATGAATCTCAAATCAAAGAAAAAAAAATAAATGGATTAGAAATCTTCCAGGATTCCATCCTTCAAGGATAGAATTAATGGATCTTTTATGTGAATGTCACAGAGGAAACTTAGGAAACAAATACTGGTCATAAATATTCTCTTTTGATGAAAAAACAAGGAAGGCTCTTTATGACTATAGAGTTTGGCCACAAAAAGACTTCAGCTTGAATAATATGGACCTTCTTTGTGGAAAACTTTACTAAGAAAAGTAAGTAAACCTCTTTGTAAACAAAGAAGAAGGATTTATCATGAATTGTAAAGGTGCAACATTAGAGGAAAGGAAGAAGGGAATAAAGCTGCTTGGAAAAATAGCCAAGGACATATTTATCAATAAAATTATTAAAAATAAAGGAAAACGGAAATGTGCTTTACAATGAGAATATTTACTTAAAAAAAAGTTTGAAGAAATTTCAATAATAAAAACTTAAAGAAAAAAACTTAAAAAAAGCAAATAAATAAATAAATAATAACAATAGAGAATGAATTACAGATTTTCATTATGATTTTATCTTCTTTAAAGGTATTAGGAATGTATGACAATGATGTATTTTATGAAGATGGAGGGTGTTGGTTTCTTATTCCACCTCTAATGGTTTAAGTTTTTTGGGATGAAATCCTTGGGAATTTCAATATCAGTTTCTCTTAAAAAGAAGTCTCAATATCATTAGTCTTTAAATCTTTTATAAAACAAAAAAATATAATAAAATAGTAGGATTCAAGAAATTAACAAACAGTCAAGATGCCAAAGTTTGGATGTTGTGGGGATTATAAATTATTGGAGGATGCCGAAATTTTGGAGCAAAGGCAATTGAAGAATTTATTTTTTAATATAGAGAATAACTTGAAATATATCAGTCATCAATTTAACAATCAAGAAAAGAAAAGTTTAATCTTCAGGAAATAATGTTTTTATTGGAGGAACTTAGAGTTTTTGATGAAAAATTGGTTTATTATAGAAATTAATTACAATCAATGAGCAAAGTACAGCTGAATTCAATTTTGAAAACATTTAAATTAAATCATTCAAAAACAAAGAAGAGAAGAAAATAAGTAACATTTAATTTATATAATTAAGTCCAGTATCTCTTGAAGTAACTTCCTACCTTGTCAAAGAAGATTAATTCTTTAAGAAATATTTTACTTATCTTATTTATTTCATCTCCCTTTACCAAGAGGCTATTATAGTGAGTAGTATTTTTTTTAAAATCAAGAAACTATTAGGAATGTTTTTATCATATTTTACCTTTTAGAACAATCATGTCTAAAACTGATGAAGAAACCAATACCCTCTGGAACTATTGGCCAGACTCAGAAACAAATGAAGAAATACAAGAAATATGGATCAATCATAATTTTCAAGTATTTAATAATGAAGCCCCAAGATGGGGCTTACCATTAATTGACAATTCTGAAATACCAAGTTATCAAATCATTCCATTTATTTAATTTGGCGATATTTTGCAAATTAAGAATTACCTCAAGGCCCAATTAAAGATACATGGGACCAGCTACCTGGATCAAGACTAACAAAGCTTGAATTAATTTAAATATAAGCCTATGATGGATTAATGTGAAATCTGGCTAATGATAATTCGAGTGAAAAATTTTACATGCAAGAAGATATGAGGAAAAGTTTATATTGGGGCACAATCAATGCTCAAAGATGGTTTTTCCTTGAAAAATATCAAGTGGATGGTAAAATCCTGATTGGAGAGGGGATTTCTATATTATTGAAAAGGGATTGGATTTTTTTAAGAGGATAAATTCCTATGGCTAATAATTATAATGAGGAATCACAAGTTTTTTTAAGAAAGAAGAATGGAATAATTTATGGAAAGAAATTTTTATCAACAAAATTGACATGAGAAGGAATAATAATCAATATTATCCTAAAAAAATTATTCTTTAGAAAATTAAAGGTCCAGCAAGGCCTTAAACCATAGTACATCTATTTATTTAATCCTTCTCTTCTTATATTACAAGTCAATACATAAAAGAAGATATCAACCAATGAAAGGATGAATTATACATGAGTGGCCCAGAATTGCCTTGGACTGATTTTTTTGATTTTTCTCTAATAGTATCACAAATATAAAACCATAAAGAACGGAAAAAGAAAATTAAATAATAATAATAAAATCTGGTCATAATAAACAAAAATTGGGAAAAAAACAAAATCCTATTCATAATCAATAATTCGATTAAAAAATCTATATATAACTAATAAATCAATAAAAATAAAGAATTGCTATGGAATTAAGAAGTGAAAGTTGTGGTAATTTATTTTGAATTAGTATAAAAATAAGTTTACTTAATAAAAGAAAGTCTTTATCTAGATAAATGTTTTCGGTGTTTTTGCTGTAATAGTATCAGTAATTTATTTTATTCATAAAATAGGTGTGCTTAACTATTTCTTATACCACCCAAAACACAACTGGCTGTACGTTTTGGGGAAAGTGGGACTTTAATAGTTAAATGTCAGTCTATAGCTTCAAATAATGAAAATCAACTTAAATTAGCTTACTTGAATAAATTAACATTAATATACCATTATATTATAATTTATTTGAGCTTTTTTTTCATTGTTAAAGTACTTGGAGATTTATTTAACTCTCAATTTCATAAATAATTTCCCTTCATATGGTCAAAATTCCTCATAATTGCACTTATTCAAAGAAAGATTGTTGATTTTTGAGCAAATCAAGTCTCATATTCAAGATTTATTTCAAAACAAAGCTTAAAAATATTGTTAGAAAAAGAAGAGTGCATAAGAATTATGTTATAATTGAACAAATAGAGGATTTTCGATTAACTTACTGATAAAAAAGGATAGTTCAAATTATTATCAGAACTCTCAAATAGAAAACACAGTAACTCTTTATTGTTCAAAGAAAAACCCAAGAGAAAAAAAAATTTAATAAAAAACCATTCAGGATTTTTTTCTCACCACAAGAAGACTAAATATTTTTTGAATAACTAAAAATACCTTCATCAGCTATGTGTGGAATAAATTCTCAAAAGAAATTAAGAAATAAGTTATCTTAATATTCTAGAAATGAATAAGTTAGGAAGCCAAATTGAAAATAATCAGAATGAAATACTAAATACAAATAAAGGCTACATACAGACACACAGCATGCACACACATAAAGCACATAAATAGAATCCAACTCACAATGAGGTGTGACCAGGCTTTTAATTTAATTTTTAATTTTTCAAATTTTTTTTTTACAAAAAAACAATCATAAAAAAAACTGTCCACCCCCCCTTTCTTTAGAAAGAAATATAATATAAAAAATACAGGTTATAATAGAAAAATGCGATAAAAAAGACAAAATAATATCAATATGAGTCCTTAATATATTATAATTAAATAGAAGAAACAGATTATAATAATATAATTTCATTATATCATAGTAACGAAATATGAAAGCATTATAGTGATATAATATCATAAAGATACAATACTATGATAATAAAATAATATAATACTATAATATCCCAATGAAAAAATATTATAACATATGAATATTATATTATTACAGTGAAATAGCAAAATAATGGAATAATGGCATAATAGAATTACTATAATATCAAAATATATTTATAGAGACCACTGGGAAGACTGATCTCATGAAAATATACTTCAAATTATATTTACTTCACATAGAATTAGAATATAGGAATAGACCTATATGTATAAAGTAATATCAAGTTGAGAGAAAAAATTGGGCTCTGGGAGGAAGGCCTCCTTTTATTTTTGCCATCAAACCTAACTTTCAAAAACAAATAATTTCAACAAACCACAACTTGACCAGAAAAAAGACAGAAAAAGGGGAAATGATATGATTGGTAAGATTTTGAATTCCAAATGCTGAGATATGATTGTTCAGAATACTGGATTATGATTGGTTGGAGCTAATTTGGAGTTAAGATGGAGTTAAGGTAGTGGAATTAAGGTAGTGGCGCTAGATGGATCATGGGAGCTTATGAATTGGCAAGGATAGTGAAGCAAGCAGAAAATTATGGAATAAGGAAAAGTCATCTCAAATCAGCATTATAAAACAAATAAGGTCCTCAGCAAGACCATAAAGTGCTTTTTTGATGACTTATTTTCATTTTTCTACTAATATCTATGCTTATTTAGACTCATAAGGTCCTCAGAAAGACCATAAAGTGCTTTTTTCATGACTTATTTCCAGCTTAATACTAAAATATATTCTGATTTAGACTCATAAGGTCCTCAGAGATACCATGAAGTGCGTTTTTAATGACTTTTTCCAAGTTTTATAGCAATATATATGACTATTGAGACTCGTAAGTCCCTCATAATATCAAATGATGATGTTTCAAAATTAGTCAACTGAGCCTTTCATGCTTGGTAAATTAATTTTCAAGTAGGTGTCATATTTCAAGTAGAATCTTGAGCTCAACTATAAGTCCTCTATGAACATAAAATGTCAGATCCAACTTACATTTCGTTACTTTTTAATTTATCAAAGAAAAATAGAATAGTAGTAAATTTCAAATCTAGAGCACTTATCATGAGTTTGATTAATATTCCATCAATACTATAAACTAGAATTTCTCATTTGTCATTTTTGAATAAATGAATATTCAATTATATAGTTCGACCGTGACCTTAAACTGGAAATATTATGATATTACTACTAGAAAAGAGAATATATGAAAAGTAAAAAAATATAATATATATATATATATATATATATAATCAATAAAATATATACAAAGAAAGAGAAACAACAGAAATTATTGATCACTTCAAAGATCAGAGATATGAAGCTTATTATTATCATTATTGAAAGGGAAGCTCATTCAGAAAAAAGAGGCTTTAATTTTCTTCCTATTCAAGGTGGCACTTAGACAACTGCTCTGTATTTAATTGAAAAAACGCTGAGAAGCCAAGTTCAGACCTAGTCTGATGAGGGGAGATAACTCTGAGTTTATTAGAGCTATAGCCTTGTAGACTGCCACTATATAGTTTCAGACCACCGAAAAAAGAACCCTCTTCTTAGTATTAATAAGACTCAGAATAATAATAATAATAATAATATATTAATTTCAAATTCATGAAGAAAATATAGCAAGAATCAAAGAGAAAATAAAAATAAACTAGAGAAGGAAACTACACACATTTAAATGGAGAGGAGTTCTGATCTCAAGCCTAAAGATTAATATTACAAATACAAATAATAAGACAAAAATATATATACTCAAATGATACCTTGAAGGATCAATAAGGAGTTGTTAAAATTTGTATAATAGGGAGTAGAAGAAATTAAATATACAATGATAATTTGAATCTAATTATCAAAAATAAATAAAACTCTGAAGGCATGTTCAAATTTAACTTATGAGAATTTCTTTCAATCTAGAAAATTTGCAATATAATGAATCCATGAAAGGAGTGGTGGAATATTAAGTCCTTGTATGAATTAAAACCACAGGGGTGGCACACCTGAGGGTTTATAATCCATTTCTTTATTTTAGTCCATGAAAGGAGTAGTGGTATCAAAGAAATAATGTGAAGAAAGAGGAGGTAATATTTGAAATTGTTGAAGTAAAATCCTCAAATGTATGTGATAAATTGGCCAAAGAATAAAATATTGAAGAAAGAAGGACAGAAATCTAGAGCTTAAATATGAAAGGAGATTGGTAATGACTGAAAAGAAGAAGTAAATGTTGATCAACCCATAAATTTTATTAATTGTAAAACCAAAACACAGCTCAAGCTGATATTAATAAAAGAAATTTTTCAACCTCAAAAGAAATTGCCCTTGTATGAAGTCAAATTGAAGACCAGTAGGTCCTTGGCATGACAGAAAACTGCTCCCTTGTGAAGAAATGGAAAAGGGGTCCTATTTTCCTTGTATGAAATAAAAAGACAGTATTTTATACAACTAATATACAGTGTCTGTACAGCTGAGCTGTAGGCTGCTGTATTACCTCAAACTGAAAACTTAACTACATCGAAGAAAGAAGATGCAAAATATTGATATTTTAGACCATTTTGGCCTATTACATTTTTATATATAATAAAAACAAAAATAAAATAAACATTCAATTATTATGAAAAAATGATGGATAAATTGAGTCAAGTAAATTTGTCAATAAAGCATATTTATATAAATCAAAATAAAATAATAATAATGAATAATAATAAATAATAATAAATAATGATGAATAATAATGAATAATAATAATAAATAATAATAAATAATAATAAATAATAATAAATAATAATAAATAATAATAAATAATAACAATATTAACAATAATAAGTAATTTTATTAGAAATTTTTTATTTTATAATGGATTACTTCAATAATTCAGAAAAATACATATAAGTACTCAAAAAGGTTTTATCTAAGAGGAGATCCAGAAGAGTAAAGCTCAGGAGAAGATGAGGAGATGGAGGAAGAAGGAATTGAAGAATAAAATTTAACAGAAGAATCAACTTTCAAGTCCTGAGAAAATGAACTTTAGCCTTGAATGCTGGGGATGGAATCAAATGTACAGGGGATGTGGTATTCCATACCTTTTCTGAAAGGCTCAAGTCTTCTTTGGTACAATAATGATATTGATATATAGCTATAGTTAGTATAAATCAATATATAAATAAAAAAATACAAAATGTAAAATTACTTATTTTAACATATTATACCTAAGCTGAGAAATCTTAAATAATTCAACCTTAGAATCTACATAAAATTCTCCTAGGATTATATATTGGCTCAAAGGCATAGGACAAAAATTGGGCAATATATCATTTATTTTTAAAAAGGTATGTAGATACCCTCATAAAGATACTCACTAATCTCGCCATAATAATATTCTTATGATATGCATACTAATTCCTATTTACTCAACTCAAAAGAAAATTGACAGAATAAGTTAATGCCAATCTATAGTTTTACAGTAATACTTACCCCTCATTCCTTTTTCCATAAGTACCATATATCTGAAAGAATTAGGGAGTATTTACACCCAAAATTATGAATATGCAAATTCATACCTTCATTCAAAAGACAAAAAGTCATTAATGAATTACATCCCTCACCATATTGCATATTCATCTTTGACAATGACTTTTCAGGACTACAAATCAGCCTAGAGTCATCAACTCAGCATCTGATTGGTCAGAATTAGAGATAATTCAAAGTTCATACTCATAATTACTAATTGACATGATATATTAATCTTATTGGTCATAAACATCAATTGACATGATGTATTAATCTGATTGTTCTGAAAACCCCACACTAAAATGACTCAAAATTGACAAAATCCTAAGTCCCTTCTTTTTGGAAGGCTCTATGGAGACCCCAAGAGGTATAAATAGAGGTCCTCTCTCTGAAATTACTCCCCAGGCTTCTGATTCAGGAAATAATCTCAGGGATCAATCCATCCCTTCTCTAGTAGGATAATCTAGTATTATATTGAAAAGATCTGTAGCAGGCTCAATATCTTCAGGTATTATTTATTATTAATTAATGAAAGATATTTAAAATATTAATTAGAGAGATTAATATTATTCAATAGTCTTACAATTATAGTATTAGTGATGCAGTAGTGTTTTAAAATATTATCATTAGTGACCTTATCAAATTTATCAATAACTTCTATTTTTAAGAAGGAAATATCATCTCACCCTTATAGCTTATATCATCACCCCTATAGATATATTGGATTATATTTATATTCATCCTAATAGTATTAAATTATTATTATATCATCTATATCTTACCTTTATATTAACCAGAACAACCTTTAAATTATTATGTTTATATTGATAGTATTACTAAACCACATTTAAAATTCTGGATTAGCTAGCAAGCTTATTATTGATATTAATATTGATATTAAAGAAAAAACATTCTTTAAATATCTCAAGCATTAAAAGGAGGAATCCTAAGAAACTTAATTAAATAAAATTAGATAGTTTGTAGAAAGAAGTTAAGAAAACCCTAATTATTATTAAAAAAATATTAACTATTACCATTCTTATTATAGTTAGCTTTTATTGACAGACTGATAGATACTTCTGACAACAATTTTCTAATTGAAAACCCACAAAACTAAACAATTTATTTGTTATCTCATCAAGAGGGTTTCTTTTTCAGTATATTTAGAGGGACATCTAATAGACCTTAGCACTCATGGTGATTGGCTAATTCTGAAATTCAAAACAGACTCACCCATAATTTCCCCTTCCAGGTACGGCCTATTATTTATCCCACAACAAAGGGAGTTCCCAAAACCCCCTCCATATCCATTATTGATGATGAGAGCTTCTCTGAAAGCATACAAGAAGCCTTTAAATCACTGTTTTTGTCCATCACTATTATTAAATAAATCAGACATTTCAAAACAGGCAATATTTTATTCTATATGAAATGTCATATTATTAAAGTAATTATAAAGTTTTTTTATTCTTTAGAAATCATAGATAAAGAATTGAAATCATAGAGCTTAGACTATATGTATTCAATCACCAATAATTGATTTTATTATATATGAATTTGTCTCAAAATTTCTTTTAAATTTACAAATTTCCTCTAAAAACTCTTAAATATTATCTTATCATAAAAAAGCTGTTTCATTCCTTTGGAATATTAATTTATGACATGTCTTTAACTTCTAAAAATTATTCAATACCATAACTGTTGTTGTTTGACTTATTTTATTAAATGAGTATTCTAAGTAAGTTTTCTCTGAATTTGTATATCTTTTTTATTTATTATTATGTTTTTTAAATAGAACTTCTCTATAAGATTTATCCCTTCACAGTGTGTGTAATATCTACTTTATAAATAATATATCTATTCTTTATAAGTGGTTAAATATTATTACTTTCCACATATAATTGTCGCATTAAAAGCTGTTATAGTTCCTATTGTTATATCTTTGAGTGACCAAGATAATAATTCATTATAATTATTGAGAATTTTGTTATTATTCAATTATTTAATAATAATTTAGTCTTTTTTTGAATATAATTATTTGTAAGATTTACATTAATTTGTAGTTATAATATTTAATTATGTTATATTTGCTACTGAGGAAAGACATACTACTCTTGATATCTGTTACTATTATTAAGAGCTTCATGGTCAAACCTTACATGTTTATGAGCTAATTTAAAGTAAATGAAAGGATCCTTTTCTGTTAAAATGATATTTAAATCACATTAATTACTTTTTTCCTTTTATTCATGTGTTAAAAATTCATAATACTATGTGTAAGAAAGTATATTTTGATTTCTTTAAGCCATTTTTGAGTCTTATTGTCTTTTTGGTTCCAATATACACTGAGTATTACACTAATTTGGGCTTTAAAGAAAATAAATTTGGTATGAATTGAAAAATTAGAATATCTTTCTAGGTGAATAATACCAAAATTTAGATGTTATATGATTCCTAGTTCAAAATAGATTCATTTTCAAGGTATGAAGTCATACCAATTTAGTCTTAATGAATTTTTGTCTATTTATTCCAAGTTCTTCTTTCTTATTTTCCTCATTGGGAATTTTCAAGTTTTGGCCTTCTTGTTTTAATTATATATCATTTCTTTTGAAATGTTTTCCTTTGAAACTGGTTTTTTTCTTCTTATTTCAATTTCAATCATCTTAGGAAATTTTCTTCATACTTTAAAATCCAGTCTCTTTTAAAATTATAGCTTGGCTTCATTTTCTTTTTCCTATTATGTAGAGAAATGATAACATAATCAAGAAACATCTTTCTGTATACCAAGAGACATCCTTTTCAAATTGATATAAAAACCTCTCTATTTTTGATTTTTTCATGAGATACTTATTGTTGATATACCAATAGAAACTGGTTCATTCTTCTAAATACTTTATTTTAAATAATTTTAGTGTCTCCCCTTTGAACTGTTACCGAATGTCAAATTTCCACTTAAATAAATTTAATGTTGAATTCTACCCCATATGAACTCAGGTGATATATCCAAGCTACTAATTTAGTATTCATTCTTTACATCTAATGTTACTGAAATCCCTAATTATTTCAGTTGGTATGTCTTTTCCATAAGCTCTTCCAAATGATATTCCATATCATTTACAGAATACTGTAGCAAAGAATATTTCTTTGTAAGTTGGTTTCTCATGAAAACCTTTCAATTTGGGAACACCTTTCCTATTTGAAAAAATTTCCATCATGTAATTGGCTTCAAATGGGACTATAAATAAGCTTTATTAATATATTTTCATTTACCCTGTATTCATTTCATAAATTATTTCCATTTTTTACTCCTCATTAATTTCATTATATCAAATGGAATATTGGTTTTATGTTATTCAAGCTTCTATTATGAGCTTTGATCATTTTTCACATATCCTATTTGTTTTTTCTATTCTGAAATTCAATTCATATGTTTTTATTATTCCATCAATTTCAATTTCTTATTCTAAAAGTAGAAAAATCTCAGATAATTTTCAATTATAAATTTCCTATTGATATTATTACAAATAAATAGCCTCAACTATGTTGTGAAGTGAAATTGGTTGCAAAATTGTTTATCTATGATATTTTTTTCCAATTTTCTTGGATGTAATATATTAATTAATTAAGTGATCTTTAAGGTCTCTTTTATAAATTAGTGCTAATGGTGACTAATTCCCTATTGTACCTATTTTTTATTTTCACAGGTTCTCTTGGGGAGAATAAGAGTTCCCTAGTTCTGAGAAATGATGGATTTCACTTGGAAGACTCCAAATAATTGAATAAATAACAATAATAATATATCTCTTCAATATGGAAAATTAAAGTACAAAAATTATATTAAAGTAATAAAAGAGCCCAAAAATTAAGTCCTTAATCACTGCATCAATTTTCCAGAAATAATCACAGAACCAGTAAGGGATATGACCACCAATATCTACCTACAGGAAAGTAAAATGGGCCTAATAACTGACTTAATAATATCAGTATTCACTATCAAGATGAAAGAAAAAAGGTAGAATCAAAGCCTATTTGATTAATTAACTGGGTAAAAATCCCCTGAGGCTGAAAAGGAGGCTAATATATTTGGATATCTGGGAGCTTTTTAACTTCATACTTGATTTTGAGCTGTATTTCATTCTTTGGCTAAATACACCTTGCCATATTGGGAAATGAAATGGGCTGTATAACATTCCCAGTGTCTGTGGTTGCAATACAGGCCTCTATTGAAATATACTGTATTGAATAAGTTTAGTTTCCCAGCTGGATTGATGGAGCATTGAAACTTGAAAGCTTATTGGGAACTTCCTCTTGAAGATCCCTTGAAATGAAATTTGCAAATATCCCCTTGGGGTAATACTGCATATTTGAAAAACAGCCAATACCTGATGAAAGAGGTTATTGGTGTTGATTGAACCCCTTGTGCTTAAACCCTTACTTTGATTCTTGAGAGATTGTTCCTTGAGGAATAAAAAGGTAACTCAATTGTCCAGATTGGATTTCTGGTGAAACAGGTGAATAAGGGTGCTCAACACCATTTATGGAACTTCTGGTTATCTAAGGGAAAGGTTGGCCAAAGGTATTCTGGAAGCTTTCCTTGATAAATGGGACAGAATGTAATTTGATGGGCTTTCAGGATTTTCTGAGTGTTTTTTAAATTCTTGGTGTCTTTGGTCAAAACAAGCCTAATGAGGCTTGAAACTGTATTTGCACAAAATTTTTAAAATTGAAAAATAAGCCCCAAATAGCCCAATATTACCATTTGTGAATGTTTACCTTGCTTTAATGGAAAATGAAATATAAGTGCAAAATGCACCAAAATGTGAAAAACTGTATTTAAAACCCAAAAAGCCCACTACAGCCATTTGGGATAAATTTCCCTCTATGTACGGGAAACACCCAAAAGTGGCCAAAAATTTGCAGGTTTTCCCCAGAGGATGAGACGGTGAATTTGAGAAAATTGGGAAAGGATTATGGATATTGCCATAATTTGATCTAAGTGGCATTATTGACTATGGTTGTTACTGGTATTAAGCATTGGAGAGAAAATTCACATTCATATGTGTAAGACATGGATGTCTTTGTTAATCCAGTCTCTCGCAAAGTCCCTATTTTATGTATCTTTATAGAATATGTGTACTCTTAAACAGTTATTCCTTTAGTCTCAATTTTACAATTTCAAAGTTTTCATTACTAGAATATTTTTCATTGTAATTTCCTACAAATGTTCTTGAATTACCAAATACACTGTATATGAATTTTGATTTATTTTTTTTATAAAAAAGGTTGTTCACCTCTATTTGTGGAAAAGAGAATTCGATGGATATTTCTTCTCTTAAGGCTGAAATATATCTGCTCTAATGAATATAGGGTGTCATAGATGGTCCTGTGAGATAATATATTAATAAATATGTAATAATTTGATGTGTTACTTATTTCTCAGTGTTAGATCTTAATATAGCTATATTTTTGATTCATAATTGTTTCAAATAGAATGTAATCTATTTCCTTCTTATCAAAATCTGCATGAAAATTTCTGAGGATTTCCTGACCGGCTTTTTGGATGCATTAACTGAAGAAATTTGCCAACTAGAAGAAATAAGTTTTTTCCTACTTGTGAAGAAATGTTAGGAATAATATCACTATTTTGAAACAATTAATTGTTTGTATTTTGTTTTTCTTTTGCTTTGAATTTTAAGACAAGAATATGAAAAATTTTCCCCTAAGGGGTACAAATGATAATATTTTTTCAATATTTTTTAATAATAGCTCTCCCCATATAACTGACTCCGGGATCAAAATTTCTTTTTCATTTATTTACAGTAGTATATATTATTAATTTACAATTTAGTATGGGTACTTATCTTTCCCATGTGTGTTTCATGTACTCTTAAAGCTGTATAATAATGATTTTATTCAATTCCAAGTTCCAAAGTTTTCCTTGAGATAGGACTTTTAAAAAGCCCACTTCTTATGACCTGTGGGCTAGTTTTACAGACACTCAATGACAAGTTGTTTGTGATTGAATGGGCCACCGGCTCAGAAGATGATATTGAACTAGGTTCTTTCAAAAGTAAATTATCTCTCTTTGTATTGAATAGTTATACTCCCAATGTCATAAGTAAGGGATACCTTTATATTCAAAGTATTTAAATTTCAGTTAGATTTTTTTCTCGAGAATTTGTAAGGTTTAAAATTCCATCGTTTTATTTTTTGATTTTTCCCATTTGATTTCATCCCCTGTTAAAAAATATAGTGTTTGATATATGGATTAAACCCTTCTAGATCATAGAAATGAACCGTAAATCTTTAAATCAAATTTTTTATCTTATAAGTGGCTCTTTTTTTCGGTTTTTTAAAGGAAAATATCCTCATTTCAAAAAATATCTTCTAATATAAGTTTTTTCCTTTTATAGAGAATAGTTATAAAATATCTATTCTTTGAAGCTAGGATAATCTTGGAATTATTATCTTTCTGGTTCTTATGAAAACTAGTGGAACCTTTCACAAAAAGGGGTACCTTCTGAAAAATTTATAAGAACTTTTTAGATGAGAATTTGGGTATAATTTACTGTAGAGAACCTTAGTTAAAAAAAATACTCAAAAGGGATAAATTATTTTGAGAATACTGCATTTATTTATATAATTTGTTCCTTTTATAGATTTCAAACATCTCAGTAATAAATTCAAATGGAGTTATTTTTGATGATTTTGAAATTTTCTTTTTATTAAAAATCTTTTTCTGGTTACATTTTTCTTTGTGTAATTTCAGGAAGTTCACTTGATAGTTTTGTATTGAATAAGAAATTAATTTGACATTTAATTTAATTTCTGATCTGAAACTTTTATTAATAATGAAAACAGTCCTTGATCAAGTCTATGTAATTAGAGTCTCTGTAAATGAATTGCTTAGAATCAATTATTATTCAATAGAATAATTCCCCTCTTCCCTTTGTCAAGGGCCCCTCCTTTTATAACCGGTGAAATTTTTGTTTTTGAAACCACGGCCAAGTCTTTGTTGGCCCCTTTTCGCTTAACCTCACTCGACGCTATCCCCCTACTCCTCCTTTAAAAACCTCTATCTTTCCCCGAACCGCTTGCGACCCTCATCCCCCAACCAGTTTGTCTGCTACCATCAAGCCCTGCAAGAAATTGATTTTTGTCGGGGGATTAGTTTGTCCGATTCGCAAAAGCTTGTCCCTTATCCCATATGACTTACCCTATGAACAGCCTTGTAGCTTTTGGTCCCTAAAAACTTGGTTCCTGATTTATGATCTCCTCTAAAGTGTATCCAGGTGATAGAGTAAGGAGCCCAAAGTCAATACAGGGAATGAATTAATTTCTCACCCATTTTCAATTCCCAATCTAACTGATGTTTTTCTTTAAAAGAAAAAAACACAACTCCGGATCAACAACTGTTTGGCCCGCTCAAAAATATTCTTAGATATTTCTGAACATTAATTCCATTTTCAAACCTACACCCCCTTTCTTTCTTAGACAAAACTTCCGTGATAACTACCTATATAAGGCTACCCAAAACCACTTTTAAAAAATTCTTTTCTGAAGATATATGGGAATATTCTATCTAGCTCTGTTGACCAGTGATAAGAAATGTACGTTTTTTTTGAAAAATTGGTACATGTGCAAGTTATTTTGACGTATGTTTCAAGAAATATCTCAACTCCGGTGTTGAAATGATATATTCCTTTGTTTCTTCATAAGGGTATGATTTCTTGGATTAAGCTTTAGGATCTGGTAGCAACTGATATCGCATGGATTTGGATGCTATTGATCTGGAGAGAGAGCTAGAACAAGAGCCATGTTTTCCAATAATTATTTTCATTCAATAAAAGAATGTAGTCGAAGGATTTTAGCCTTTTATTACTTAGAGGCATTCAGAACTCAGCCTCTACTTGCATTACTTTTTTTTACAAACAATATAGTGGCTTGTGTCTTTGCATAAAATCTCAGGTTCATTTAAGCTTTCTACCTGGATCTTCCTATCTTCAAAATAATGGGATATCATACATTATTAAGAGAGTGTTCTTCTGTGTCATTTCATAATTTTTCTCGAA
This sequence comes from Austropuccinia psidii, assembly GCA_023105745.1. Taxonomy (NCBI): domain Eukaryota; kingdom Fungi; phylum Basidiomycota; class Pucciniomycetes; order Pucciniales; family Sphaerophragmiaceae; genus Austropuccinia; species Austropuccinia psidii. The sequence continues at coordinate 63,339,968 of JALGQZ010000003.1, read as the reverse complement.
TGGTTCAGGTTAGCTATTATAAAAATACAAAATTATATAATAGAAGAATAGAATAAAACTTGAGATATAATGGCTTCAAGCTAAAAAATCAAAATTCGGCACCCTTTCCAGGAAAGCGGTATATTTCTTGAAATTTTAGAGCTTTTTCAAGATTTCGTTTAAAACAAAAACTGAAAATTCACATATTTTGTATATTATTCATTACATAAATTTGTTGCACAATTCTTTGTATCAGGTTCTATATAAAAAAATAGCTCACAGAAATCTCTAATTACTCTAAATGAATTTAATTCCGAATGAAAATAGTGGAAAAGATCAAGGGGCTTTTTCATTCCCTGAAGGTGATAAATGGGAGAATCAATAAATAAATCCTGAGGATTGATAGAAATCTTTCAATATTTACAAAAGAAGTGTGTTAAACCTATATTTAATGAGACCATCTTAATTCCTCTCCCAAGGGTAAAAAATCAATTCTTTGTGCCTGAAATAGTGATTTTTTGTCAAAGAAATACTAAATCTCAAATATATAGTAAAACTCCATATCAAATTAGACCATTTCAAAATAAATAATTGGAGAAAGCAGCTCAATTATGTGTCATAAATTTTGAATAATATGTCTAGAATAAGACTATTCAAATTATGAATTCTTAATTATATCATCAAATTTGTTAAATATATTTAGATTTTTATTCCATATTAAATGTATTTTTACATTATCAAATTATTTTTCTTAATAATTATTTTTCAAGTGGCATAATTCTCTCTTCTTAGTATTATAGGATTTCTATATTTAGTACTTCTATTATATTTAAACATTTGAATTCTTTTTTGAAAACGGCACTAAATTAGTGCGATACCTATACTGAATTTTAATAGGAAATGTTACACATTCTTTGATTCATTTCCGAATATAGAGTCACCCATATTTCAAACTTCATAAAACGGCTCAAATAAAACTAATTGAACAATCATTTTTAAGAAAAATACCATCCTAAGCTTAGGAATTGAATAAATCCATTAATCGAGATGAAATATAGACTGGAAAAATATTTCTGATAGTTCAAGATATTCTGAGGACTTCTTTTCACCCTCACTTACAAACAATTATCAACATAAAGTTTTTATAAGAAAAAATTTTCTTTTCTTCTTTCTAAAAACCATCAATATTAATCAAATAAGCTTCAAATATAATATATTATAATATAGGTTGATATTTATAAGTTAAATACTATTTTCTTACCTATAGATTATATTTTTTCATCATATTTATATATTTATTATAGCTATAGTTCAGTGGTAGTTCATTTAATAAAGCTGGTCGATACACATAAGGAAGAAGTTTTTTTGTAAATATTTCCTAAAGCCAGACTTTCAAGATTTGAAGCAAAAAGAAAATTAAAACTTATTTTGCTGAAACTAAACCTTCCTTAATTCCTTTTCACAATGTGTTTTTTAAAAGAAAAATCACCAAAGTGACCCTATTTCTCAATATTTAATGAGTTAAAGCAGAAAAAGCTTTCTTCTCTCATCAAACCTTTAAAAAAGCAAAAATTTATGATCTTTGAAAGAATTATTGAAGTAATTTCCAGAAATATTTATGGATTTTGGAACCATACCCAAAGTTGCTATAAGGTGTTATTTTTTCATGGGCTTTTAATTGCTAAAAAATATAGTCTTCATTCTATTTCATATTTTGAGGGCCCTTTCATCTTCTTATTTGGTCTTATTTAATTGGAAAACACATAATTCCAAGGCTGAAGATCTAACTAATATTTGCATTTTTGAACCATATTTTGATCAAAAAGAGACTATCCCATTGAGCTCTGACTTTTGTGGATAAAGTTAACATTTCTATTTCTTACTTTGAGTAATTGGAAACATACCTTTACAAAAAGGAAAAATTCTTCATAGTTCTATGATTTGTTTTGGAGGAATATTTGATTCTCCAAATTAAAAAACTTTGGGTTCAGATTGTCAGCCTATGACTCAAACCCAGAGCACAAGCATGACAGCCAAATACCATAAATCAATGGTATAGCCAAGATACCACCAAAACATGGAGCTGAGCCAAATCAGCTCAAAATGTATCAAAAAAAAGAGGAAACTCACCCCTTTCCAAATATACAAGTTCCATCACCATAGGACAAAGAATAACAAAGTTATTCCTGCTCAAAGTTGTTGCTGAGCATAAATCTTAACTTTCACCTCTCATCTGAAATACAGAGGAAGAGACTTAACCCCATCAAATGGGTATTAGAAATGAAGCTTCAAGTTGGGGGGTATCCAATGGTACCAGCCAAACTGAGCTAGCACAAGTATTACAGAAGTTATGGCCAAATTCAGGCCAAATAAGGGTGGATAAAATATTCACCTCTCATCTAACTTCTACAGTTTTTGTTTGAGATACCTAAATTGGGGTCTTTTTAGAGATAGAACAATAAGGGCTATCTGATGGTTCCATTCATTTCCCCATATTACATCTAGAGCAAACGTTATAAGGCAAACAAGCCAAATACAGCTTTTTGCTCAAAACACGCATATGTACAAAAACTCTTGTACATGGCATAACTTTGTCATATTGAATGATAACCATATCAAATAAGGTACCATCGTGTATAGACGTACAGGGCTACACATGGAACCAATTTTAAGGTTGATATCTCAAAAACGGACAAAGTTATGGCTGTTTTAAGGTCAAAATCCCACAGTTTGGCCAATACAGCCTTACCATGGGATAATATCCCATAACCATGATTATAAGGTTTCAAACAGAATAAGAATCTTGTTTTTACTTCAATACCTCATAGTTAATTCAATACTGGGGTCCCATACAGGTTCTGTACAGCATTCTACCCATCATACACATCAGAATCAGGCTGTGTGGTCCCCAGATGAAACATTTCCCCCTGTATTGGTCAAAACTGCCCAGATGTGGTTTCAAAACCACATCTGACCCCAATACAGGCTATACAGGTCTTTTTCAAACCACATGCCTGTCATGAAGAGTGCCAAATCTCCACTCCCTCTACATGAAAAGGTCTAGCAACCTTTTCACCACATTTCAGGATAAAAGGAGGCCTTTTCACTGCCAGAAAAGGAATCCCCATCCTGCTCTTAAACTCCTATGTAGTAAAACTGTCAAAAACAGTCATCCTCTTGGAAAATAATCAGGTTATATTTTAAAACTTAAGTATTGTAGCTCTTATTATAGTAATCCAACTGGTAATACTGCACTCAGGGCTTTCAGCAGCACTCACCACCACTATATTATTATAGTAAAGCCCTTAATATTTTGATTTAACCATTTATTATTATAGCTCAAACTCTTTTTAAACTATTTCATCCATGTCACAGTCATAGTTAAAGTTGTAATTACTATTATACACCTTTATCATAGACAGAGCCTGACACAGATAAAAATAAATTTCCTCATAATATTTTGTTTTTCTTCCTTTCCTATAAGTTAATTAACTATGAATTAATTTTTTTTGTTTATTTGAAGATACCTCAAATTGTATGGTACTTTCTATTACTTGGGGAAAGTAAACTTGACCTGAAGAGGCTTGGGGTAAAATTCTACTGGAAAACAATATTTTCTATAAAATAATCTTCTGTTTTTTCCAAGCAAAATTTTGGCAACCCACTTTAAATTATGTAGAGCTGAAAGGAAAAATTAATTTTCAAAATTCATGATAATAAGAGGCTTAAAAGCTCAAATAAAAAACCAAATAGTTTGGTGTGATATTTTAAATTGTATAAGGGATTATTATAAGGGCTTATCAGCTTTAAAAATGTATTTCATTATTCTCATTGATTACTGAAGTTTAAATTAAGAATATAAAGCTATAATTAAATGATGCATCCACTCCATTTAAATTAAAGTGCAATATTCTGTAGGATTATAGGTAATAACAATAACAAAATGAATGGGGAATTTATCAAGTTTTTTCTATGCTAAAACTTGTAAAATATATCACACAAAATTATCAATGATTTTAAATCTATTCCTATCATTCTAGTTGAAATAATTCAAAAATTAAACTCATCACATCAACATCATTACCCATATTCCTTTACTAAAGTCACAATTGTTTTACCAATTTATTTTCAAAACACATAAGGGATTAAATTAATTTACCAATATAAGTGAGTTTTTTATTATTCAAGAAATGTTTTGTGTCACAATTGTTATTGATAATCTAAACACTGATGAATTTATAGGTATTTCTTTATTTACTAGTTCTTTATGAGTCTTGTATGGACATAGTAGTATTCTGATAATTATGCCCAATTATATGTTCATTGATAGATTTTTTTAATCATTATAGATCATTGATATTCATATTTCTAAATAAGATCAAAATTTAAGCCTAAAACACAATAGAATTCAAAAAATATTCATCCTAACTTTGAGAACTTACTCAAACAGTTGAATTTTCTAAAAGTTTTTCTCAGAAATGTGTTCTTCCACAAATCATTTCTGTACAGCTTTTGAATCAATATCCTTCAGGTTATATTTAAATACATCTCTTTTAAAACTAAAAGGAGAACCCAAATATCTCAATTCCTTGATTAAATATTAACATATAAATAAGAACACACCAATTAAATATGAAGACTAACATATAAGTAAAATTGATCCAATAAGAATCAGGATTAAATACCACATGCTCCACATAATGGATTCTTTTCTGCAGAAATTTAAGCCAAAAATTCTTTCTTTTTGAATTTTACTCAATGGAATTTGAATTATTGATAATTTAGAAGCCTTATCTCTGTGAGATGTACATTAGAAAGAGTGCTCATATATAATTTTATTTCAAATATATTTTTTCCTATGAAATTGATTGATAGAAAGAATTCTCTGTTCTTTATCTTTGGCAAAAAGCCTCATTTATTCGATTGTTCATTCAAAGCGCTACCTTCAGAACTTCCAAATTCCGTATGAAGATTCATTTTCCAGCTCAAATTCGACTATACAATATATCAAAATAAAATTAATGATGTCTTCAATCCAATAAAAACATCGAAATAACAAAAGAGCCTCATATCTTCAATATTCTCCTTAATTTTGAATCATTTTGACCCTTATCCGGAATAAAATTATTCATTGGAGAAAGAAGGTTGGACCCTGTCTGTGGGTCGCTTACACCTACTGAATTGGTGTAGTTTAGTAGGTATAAGTCACCTTCAAGAAGGTCCCGAAGTTCATTCTCAAGTGGAAAACATCCAAAAATCCATGAAACTCCTCAATCTCAGATTTATCGTTAGTTCTTCAAACATTTAGTATTAAATTGCGCTAAATTTTACTAATTCACCTTGTAGCTTTCTGAGAATTAATTTTGTCACATAGTGAGATATATTTCTGTAAATTATTTACTTTGCTCCATTTTTGGCCATTTTTTTCTTGGTTTATTTCTGTCTTTGATTTTTAAATTTTTTATGCCTTATTTTGCTTTGATTTAATTTTGTGAAGATTCAATCATTTTTTTCATTTTCTTCTCCATTTCTGTCCTTAAAATTAATTATGAATATGTTTTGAATCTTTTTCCTTTTTGTTTACTCTCATTTTCATTCTACTTCTTTTTCAATAATTGGGCTTTAATCCTTTCTTTGCTGCTTTTGGTACTTTTCTTATTTTGAATATTTTTTTGCGGTTATTTTTGAAGCTTTTTACCTTTTTCATTACTAAAATTCTGATTTCTTTCGTGATTTTCTTTTATTTAAACTTATATTTTGTTTATTTGTCCATTTTCTTTTTTCTTTCAGTTTTTTATCCTGTATGAAAAGGCCATTCTTTAGCTACAGATGATTCATGTAATACACATAATTTTACCAAAAATTTAATGTGTATCATATACATAATTCAAAGCCATAATCTATTATTTTTTCCAAAAAAGTAAATAATTATAAAAAAATCAAAGAAAAATTGAAAAATAAACAATCAACCAAAATAAAACAGATCAAAAAAGGAGAATAACTCAAACCAAAAATTGAAATTTTATGTAAAATAATGAAAAAATAATCAAAAAGAACAAAATCAAATAAAGAAAGAAATATTTAAAAATGAGCTGAAATAAGATAGAAAAACCAAAATAAAATAATAAATAAATATTCTTAATAAAATCTTTACTATTGGCAAAGGAAAGAATAATAAAAATAGAAAATAAAAATAAGAGTTTGAGGATGTGATAATCTGAATATAAAAATTCAAAATAGCTAAAAAATGAAAAATAACACTTAGTTCAATTGAAAGAGTATTTTTTTCAAAAAATGTTACAATAAGTATCACAATAGCTGGGAAGAATATAATAGGATAATACAAAAAAGGAAACAGATATTACAGAGATTCTTCCATAAAATGTGATGGAATAAGCAGTAATTCAAAGAAAACAAAATAACTTCACTGTCAAATTAATATAAAATTTACCAAGTATAAGGAAAGAAAAAAAATATAAATATTTACCAATAGAATAATATATCATGATAAAAAATCAAAGGGAAAAAAATAAATGATAAAAACAAAATAAGGATTTCACTGGAGAAAGGAATTACAAAAAAATTAAATATTTAAGAAAAATAAAGAAAGAAATATTATGAAAATAATAGGAGAGAAAAAGGCAAAAGCTAAAATAAAATGATTTGAAACCCTCAGTAAAAAAGAGGCTACAACAATCAAACCTTTCAAATGATGTTACCAGGCTTCCTCTACCATTTCAAGAAAAAAAGGATCAATAATTTCACAATTTTCAGATGGTACAAACATGGCGGAGCTGAAAAAATAAAGACAGAATATAATAAATTTTTTAATATGATATGCAGTTGAATATTTGTGATTCTTCAAAAAAAAATATAGTTTCAATATTTAAATATTCTCTAATAATTACTTGCTTAACCTTTTTTTCTCATAGCTACAGTCTCTTTTCAAGAATAAATATATTGAGAGATTGGATATATACTTTACAATGAGACTTAATTTTATTCACCTTTTGCTTAATTAATAAAAAAGGGAAATTTCCTTTCAAATGAAAATATTTTGTACGTATTTTAAAAGAATATATTCAATTCAAAATAAATTTTTTAAGATATAATTTTATGTTTTTCTACTTTCTCAATTTCTGTCAAATAAAATGGAATGGAAATTTTGGGTAATAAATATCAGTTCCATATATTATTTTGAGCTTAATTTTAATATGTGAGAAAAATCAAAAAATGTAAATACAAGCTACTAATATTATTAATTGATACCAAGGCTAAAGGAGAGATTGAAGTAATAGATAAAGCCCTTTTTACATATTTTTATTGAAAAGCGCCACTTGTGAAATATCTTTTTTGAATATATGGATAAAAGAATTGACTTATCACCAATGTAAAAAATATTTCATTTATTAAAGAGAGTGAGATATGTAATTTATTCATGATATTCATAAATAACTTGATTTTTATAATCCTAAATCTTTGTCCAAAATTTACAATAAGTTGATTCAAACTGACATGTGTACCAGATTCAAGAAGATCTTCCTGAAAATTTACTTTAAGCTTTTTTTTTCTGAAAAAAATAACTTAAAATATCTTTTATAATAATTCTACTTCACTATCCCATTTTATAACTCAAACGTAAAATTTAATTTTCAAAACGAATACTTAATTCATTTAATACAAGCTTAATAGAGAGTTCAACCCATTTTTTATGATTAAATACAAAAGCATTTGAGCTTTAGTTTATAAGAAATCATCTTCTAAAATAAGGGGCTTTCTACGAGAAATATTTTACCTTGCTCTTCTCTGAATTAATCTTAAGCAATACCTTTATTTGAATATCCTACTTGACTTTAGCTATTTTATTCGCTACAAGCATATAAAATCTCAGCTTGATGACCTAAAATTCAAATTGGACAATCATAAATTATCAAGTCTCATTTATTTCTTCTTATGAAAGGCAAAAAAATCTATTCTAAATTCATGGAATATTTTTAGTTCCTTTTGAATTAATTTCAAGCCTTTTTTTCAATAAAAAAACATTAAAAAAACTTATTTTATGAAAATAGTTCCTAGAAGCAGAATCTATATTTCCACTATTTCAAATTCATGATTGATTAGAAGAATTTATTGAATTTTTTCAATATTTTCTCCCAATGAACAATATATTTGATTTGAATCTTTGAAACAAAATCATTCTTTGTTGGATCTAAATACTTATAACCTAAGTAAAAGAGACTTGACATTTAACGTGTAAAGCCATTCAATTTAGGTATTCTGATTTATATTTTATCTCATTTCAGATACTATTGTGTTCTTTTAGCTCATATATCAAAATTGAATGATAAATTAGTTATTTCAGATTTTAATATGGAAAATTGAAGCTAAACTAGAAGAGGAAAAGAGTCTTTTTATATCTTGTTTTCCTTCTTTTTCATATGAAATAATTCACAAATTTTCAAAAAATGCTATTTATCTTGAAAGAAAGTGATGAAGCAATAATTCAAAGTGATTCTAATTTTAATTGGATGCTTTTGGAATACATATTCCTCAATTTAAGTCAGGAATATGTAATTATTTAGCCAGGAAGATTTAGAATTGAAGATCCTGAAGCTGTATCTGTATATTTTTCTTTAATAATTTCTCCCATCTCATAGAAGGAGGTTCCAAATTGGGTAAAAAATACTTATCCCTGGTTGAATTTGGGAGTTGAATCACAAAAAGGCTTTGAAATAGTATGCAGAATACATGAATAAAAATTGATATCTCTCTATGTATGAAACCAATTTTGGAGCTTTTACAGTCTACTTATAAGATTTCATGAAAATAGAAATTTATATGTTTCTTTTCATGGGTATTCAGATTCTTGATATTGATTTTTTATCATTCTTTCAGCTTTAAAAACAATTCAGGTAATAATTTATTGGCTCATCTCTCTTTAAACAAGAAAAATACAATTTTACAGAAAAGTAAGGATATGTTTGATCCTTTATAGCTCTTCCATACTTATCTAAGGTTGGTTCTTTATAAATCTAACTCAGGGTAAGCTCTGTGAACATTTGGAACTTTTTATCTTTAATTCATGTAAATGAATTAGAAATATAACTATTGATTCCACATGAGCCTATATAGGTTTATTATGTGGGGTATTTGGAGACATAACTGAATTATCAGTTTTTGACCCATTCAAAGGCCTGTTTACACTTCAATTACTCAAACAATTAATTTTCAACAGCTCTCAAAAATATAATCTAGAGTGTCTAACACATTTGAAGCACCAGAAAATCTTTTAAAAGTATGTTAAAGGAAATTTGTAGCTTGTATGGGGTAAAAATGACATGTGGTCCCAAAACCACATTTTGCCTTGATTAAAGACTGCATTGGGATTCTAATACCAAATGTGAGGCACAGTAGTGAAAATATTCACTCTGTGGTCATTTTTAAAGGTGAATAACCTTCCCCCACCATATATTGAGATATAAAGAGGTCTTTCCCTCACAAAAACAAGAAGGCATTTTACTTTTTTCAGAATTATTACTTAGTCAAGTTGTCACAAACAGTAGTACTACAAGAATTAATCAGATATCGATATAATTACACTTATTTTAATAATTATTATGAGAATTTAATTGATAATAATTGAAACCAAGGCTTTTAAAGGGTTTACCAACCTTATATTATTATAGCAAAAGACTTTTAGCGTTATTTTAGTAACAAATTTCATTTCAAACTTACATTTATGGTAGTTTTACTACTATCTCATATATTAATACTAAAATTTACAAATAGGCAAGTCAGAATTTCACATTATTAAATGTGGAAAGCAGAATCCATCTGTGGTATGGGGAAAAGGAAATAAATAAAGCTCAGTGAGTCTTGGAATTTCTGCTTTCATGATGAACCTTCCCACAAGCCTTTTCTAAATACCCTTTTAAGCCTTAAGATATGTTTCAAAAACAAATTTATTCCAAAAAGAAATAAGCAATTCAATACCCATAATTCATTTGAATTTTGAAATATCATCATTTTTCATGAAGAAAAACATGGATAGCTTTATTCAGTAAGTGGATTGATGTAGTTGAATCCAGATTTTGATTCAAACCAAACTTGGACCTATAGTAGCCCCATTTTTCTTTTCTAGTAAAACAAAAACAAACATAAAAAAATTAAATAAATAAATAAAATAAATCAAATAAAAAAAATAAAAAAAATAAAAAAAATAAAAAAAATGAAAAAAATAAAAAAAATAAAAAAAATAAAAAAAATAAAAAAAATGAAAAAAATGAAAAAAAATAAAAAAAATAAAAAAATAAAAAAATAAAAATAAAAAATAAAAAATAAAAGCAATATAAAGAATAATAAAAAGATAATAAGAAGATAATAAAAACAATAAACAAATGAAAGTAATAAACAAATAAAAATAATAATAAATAAATACACAAAAACAAAGAAAGGGGTAAAGGTGAGTGAGGACACCCATGATACCCCAAATTTTGAGGCCTCTAGAGTGCAGCAAGTATCCAAACCTTGTTATGAACTAATTAATGAATTAAAACCCTCATTCTGTTTAGTTACTAAGCCTAATATCTGCTAAATTGTGAGAAACTATAAATAAAGAGACTATTTTGGTGTTCCAAGGAGGTAATGAGAACCTCATACTCCTGAAAGTATTTTGAATTTTAATAATTTATCATTTTTGTACCAAAATGGTTTAATAAATAATTGTTTTAGAACTAGTATCCATTGAAATATTTGTTGTAAACAGGTTAGTATTTTCCTTAACAGCCTTTGTCACACAGAAAGTGATGTAAAATTAAAAAATTCATGATAATTTCAAATATTGATAAACAAATCTGAAGATGTCTTAATTAATGGGAAAAGAGACCTATTTAAATTTAATCCAACAATATTCATCATTTCACAAGCTCAATTGAACATTTTACCTTTCATCCATTTTCCAAGATTTTTCATTAAAAAAATATCTTCCAATATTCACAGAAAATAGAAACTGTTATTTAATTCCCAATAAAATTAATAATATGAAACTAACAATCTTTCATTTTGAAATAAAGTAGTACTCACATGTAACAACACCTTTCCTTCCTAACCACAAATTGGTTGATATCTACATAAATCTTCATAAAACTAGGTAATTATTGTGGTTCTACATGACAACATATCATTTAATAATAAATTTAAAGTATTAAATGATTTAATGAAAATATGGCTTTGGATTTCTCCTTTGCACACTTATTTCAGCTGTTTGAGATATTAAAATTAATTCATTGGTAGTTTTTTCTCCCCATACTGCATTCTTATCATCAGTTCAATAATGATATCCTTGCTATACTCAATTATATAGGCTTAAAGAGTTATTATCAAGAGATTCATATCCTTCACAGCTACTCCAGTACATGAAGTAAGATAATATTACTATATAGATAGTTCTGCAACGTCAGCTGTTGTATTTCTAAGCTCTTACCAGCTCCTGGCTCTTAACTCCCCAATTTTTCCATCAAATACTATTTTAAGCTTGTATCTCAAGTGTCTTGTTGGAAATTCTAGTAATATATAACACCTTCTCTTCTTAATGATAATTTTCAGCTTATACACTGTGGGGATTCCTCCTGTGTGGGATAAATGAGGCAATACCTGGAAGGGTAAATTACAAAATAGCAGTTTGTAATTTCTGTTCAAGCTTGTAACTCTTTCTCTTGTTGTGGGCTAAAAGACTCTAGACTTCCCTTCCTAATAATGCTGAATTTTCTTGACTTGAGTTCCACAATTAATTTGATTTATTTGATGGTGGCTGGGCCAGAAAAGTATATTCAACAAGCTCCATCAGACTCCGTTTTATCTGGAAACAATGGTTTAGTAAAACTTAACACAAATAATATAAAACTAGGGAAAATAATTTGTTTAATTCCTTTAATTAGAACAGTAACACTTTGAGGGATTTCCAATTTTTATGATAGTGCTGTTGAAAATATGACAACTAATAATAAAAGACACTGCTAGTTTTTTAAGGTTTTGATAATTTCATAATAATAATGTGGGATAACATACACTACTATGGTTCAATTTGATACTGATCTTGGCTACTGAGTAAAAAAACTGTGTCAATGGGGTGGATTTGTCAAGTAATTTATACCACCTTTTACACCCAGACAATGCTACTGAGCTTGGCTACTGAGAAAAATTGAAGAATGGGATAACACTATCAAAGGGATAGTCAATGAGATGAATTTTTGAATTAATGTAGAGCAACTGTTAAATACTATTAATTATTAATTACTCATACAACTCTACTGAGCTTGGCTACTGAGCAAGCTTTGGGAATGGGGATAACAATATTAAAGGGATAGTCAATGAGATGAATTTATTAATTAATGTAAAGCAACTGTTAACTACTTATTATTTTCAACTCCTAAGAAAATGCTACTGAGCTTGGTTACTGAGGAAAATTTAGGAATGGGGATGGGATAACTATACTTCTGAGCTTAGCTACTGAGTATGTCTAAAAGATCAGGATAATGTGGATGGATGGAGGGGATTTCCCTCTGAAAAAATATTAAGAAGTTATTCTTTTGTGATTAGACTCTGTCTGGACCATGAGCAAAAAAGAATTGACGTGGGAGGGGGCCTCTATTTATACTTTATGGGCTCTCCATGGGAGTTTCAAAAAAAAGGGGACTTATAATTTTTCCAAGTCTCTGTTTTGGGTTTTTCTCATGTGACCTGTAATGTGAAAAAATGGTTAGTGGTGTTGCATCATGTGAACTGTATTTCAATTTAGGTCTTTATTTTGTGGGAAAAACTTGATTTGTTTCCATGGCAATTGATTAAATTTAATGTGAGGTGATCTTGATTCAATTGATTTTCTGGATCCCTTATCTCCTGATTATTACTATACAATTCATTTGATGACTAATCAATTTAACTTATTACTCAGAAGAACTCAATTGATCACTAATATTTCTTTTATCTCCTTCCTGTTTATATAATCTTCATTTTGAATATGTATATAATTTTCTTCTTCCATTTTGAATAATTCGTTTTTCTTTCTTCAATATCCGTACTATAAATATTTACTTGGTGTCTTTGTACCATATAATGATTACACTTCTCTTTTTATCAATTGCATCTTACTTATTAAGATCACCTGCTCCCAAAAACTAAAAAAAGCCTTCCACCAAGAATACCAAGTTCATCTTTAATAAAAATGGGTCATACATACCCTATACCATATTTGCAATGTAATTTCAATTCATTAATTTTTTTAACTTGAGCCAACTATGATAAAGTCTTGATACCATCTCTCCCTTTATCTTTCAAAAATTAAACCCCAGTTAAAATAATTCATAACCAAAATTCCTTCAAGGAATTTAAATTAACCTTTTCTTATATCATGACCCCTATTAAACTATAACTCTGCCATGAAATGTTATTTCATGCATCTTCATTATAACTCAGACCCTTTGTGCTTCCGTAATATTTGACTACCCACTTAAGATTATCAAATTTGAAAATTTATATTATTTTGGGTAACCCAATCATTCACTTTTAGTGTTGGATGGTACAGTGGGGTGTCACAGTATAAGTGGCAGTTCATTTATCCACTGAGAAGCTATTTTAGCTTATAATTGTTATTAACTTAAGGCTTTATACCCTTAAGCTAGAGAAGACAGTTACTTAACTCAAATCAACAGCTGTTCAAAGCCAAAAAAAATAAATTTATGGTCCATTAAGCTAACATGGTCTGGGAATACCACAACGCTTAGCTAGACTTATTCAGGATGTTAGTAAATGTTTATCTCTTTATTCTTAGAGTCTTCTTCTCTGTACATTTTTCCCCAATAATTCTTTAAAAGTCTTTTTTTAAAAGAGAATTATGAGCTGAAGAAATTTTGATCTTATTTCAAAGAGAACCATATGAATATATATATACCTTAGGTTATTGAATATAGTGTACAATTTCTGCTTAATTTGTAATTCTTATTATTATAAAAATAAAAGCAATAATGAAACAATTAATTATTGAAATTTGTGGCTATAATAAGGTTTTTAACTAATATTTTCATAAAAACAGACATCTCTTGATTTATGGTAATATCATCGAGAGCTTCATATAAAAATCTTACAATACTTGTTTTATTGTTTCAGTATTAATTTTTCCTTTTCAAAAATATTTTGTAAATCTTAATCCTAAACTAGTATTTTTTTTATCTTACTTCCATTCTTAGGAATTTTTTCCAAAGTTTTATTGTTGCTCTGATTTAAACTGAATCTTTTCTTCTGCTTCAAAGATTTGTTTGTTTCTTTTGATCCTACTGCTTTAAATAAAGTTGATGCCATTATTAATAAGTTAAATTTCAACACCTTCTCTCATTATTGCAGATCAAATTTCTAAAAATACTTCCAACTATTCTTACTCTTTCCAATTATTTATCAATATCAAAGAAAAATTGCAATGAATTTTTCACCGAAAATTCAATAATATTCATATTGAGCTTAAAGACTCAAAAAAATGCAATTCCTATGATTTTTCAGAATAATTTACAAGAAAATATTTCAAAACCACCATTCATCTGTCAAAAATACTTTTGTAGATTATTGGTAAAAACCCTCATAAAAATCATATTTCCAGTCCTTTCATAATTATTTCACTCAGAATCTACATGAGATCCCAATTTGAATTTTGTCAAAAATATTTTTCTTCCTTGAGAAGAAATAGTTTCAATATTATCAATGAGCCTTGGTTCAGTAAAATTATAAGTTTCCCACATGGTAATCAATGTTATGCACCTCCCTACCATTATTACATGCAAATCTTGAAGCATGGTTCATGCAGTAAGTGTTTAATCCTCACAAGATGACTTTAGCAATTGATGGATGGACTGATGTATCTTGATTCTTATTGTAGTTCTCACTTATATTAAGGCCAATCAACTCACCTATGGATCAATCTGAAACACACTTCTGGAACCTTTACCAAGGCATAAATATCTATTCATCTTAGAATGAAATACCATTCAGAAACATATCTACAGTACTTATGCAATCCCAATATTTCATGATCAAATTCTGGATAAGTAATAAGATTTTTCATCATTTCTTTTTCTTAACCTTTAAACAAGAAATGGCACGTCGGCTCTGGGGATCAGTTAAACTGAACCATAACTCCCCCATTCCAAGTACAGCTGGAACTGAAAACCCTCCCCGCTTCGCAATCTCCAATCAATACCCCAACCGAAGGCCTGTCCCCTGTTGGAATGCATTCTCATTGCCAACCATTGCCCCACTAACCACCTCCAACTCTCCTCAACAAAATAACCTGCTCACCACACAAAGCTCACCTTATATTTGGCCAATGGCACCAGGCCATCAGCATCGTCATGTTACCCCTCGGAAACCGAACAAATGATCCTCCTCGCCCCCTGCGTCTACCCTCGTAAATTGCTTATTTACCCTGGAATATAGACCAAATCCATGAGTGCCCCCGAGGCAAATTCACTGGTGCCGAGTTTGATTTCATTAACATGCCTTAAATGTTTATGTTCAACATTGGGACTTCATCAACATATATTCAAAAATGCAGCTGTGTGGCCTACTAAACCCAAGCTGAGCTTTGTTCTGCATTCATGTATTTGCAGAAAAACTGTACATTCAGAAGAGGTTGCCTCATTATTGAGATTGAGATCTTTCTTTGCAAAGCTATGGGGCCCAAATGAGTATCAGTCTCTCGGCAGAGATTGGGCTAAAAAAACCTCATCCCGGGCTGAGATCAGTTCTGGCCCAAAAGCCAAAACCAGATTCTCATGGTGTAGAAGGGAGACTGACTGTCAGCACCAGCGAAACCCGGAAAAGAGCCAAGTGACATTTTTGCTTCAAAAAACCATCTGAAACATGGTTATCCCCAAATTATGATTTTTGATTGTGTTTTACATGTAATTGACACTATCAACAAGCATCTTATTTCACCCCTATAAATGTGATTCTCGAAGGAAACAAAACAAGAGGCCGCCCACCTCATCGTAGAAATGTTGCAAAAGGCGCCATCTCTTGAAACAAAGCAGCGACAAGGCGGGAGCGCTGGACTAGACCTCGGAGGGCTGACCAGCCCCGCCGGAGCGATAATGTCGAAAGTAATCTCACCACCGCTGGATGACGCCACTCTCAGTTCGGAGAAGGGGACACCTGACGGAGGCCTTCTGCTTGTGCCACCAACAAGGACAAGAATGATGTGCCCCAACAGTGAATCGAACACTGGACCTTTTGCTAGCACTACTAGGCAAACGCGCTACCACTACGCCACTGGGGCCACAAAGCATATCCGAATTTTGCGTTCAGATATAGAACTTCATGTGCATGATATTGTCTTGGCCAAATTTAATGGTTCAAATTCATATTTTATCAGTATAATAAGATAAATGTATCTGGCAAAGAAAAAGAGGCTCCCTTGATACTATGTTGATCATGTAATTCTTTGGATATCTTATCAAGGCAGGAAAAATAAGGCTTAAACAACATAAAAGGAGCAGCCTTTGATAATCATTTAATTTAGTATCAAATATGATTGATGTATGCATTGTGAAATAGTGAAATTTTCTCTAAACAGGAGAATTTTCACTTTAATAGAGAAAGTTTCTGATCTGTTGAATATAATCTTGGGAAAAACTCATAAAAACTTCTGAAAGGATGTAATTCTTATGAAAATAGCTACAATCCTATCCAGTGACTCATGTGGATTCAACTACAATTCCTCTTAATTTTACTTTTGGATTATATTATTAAATACATAGAAGATAGAAAAAGAAAAAGGGATGTACTCCTGATAATATGAGAAATTAAACATTTAGTCAAAATAAAGCGTGATAATACGCATTTAAAGAAACAAATTACTTCGTTTATATTTATCCTATATAATCCCATACTGAGGTTTGAAAAATTCTTCTTTTTTTTGATGTATTTTTCTTGTATAATTCTTGATATTTTAATATCAAATTCTTTTGAGGTATGAATATCAGATGAGAAACTGTGCCCATTTTATATTATTCCTGAATCAATTAATTAGCATGGATTCATAGCCAATTGATATATTTGTATAGTTATATAAGCTATCATCAGTAATTAAGCTTCATGCCTCAAATTCACACTCTAAGACAATAAATTCAAACCTCTAAATCCCTTACTTAAATCAAAAGAACAGAATAAAAATTATGAAATTATTTCTTTATATTTATTTGAGGAGATAGCCTCTACTTCTATTTGAAACATGGATTTATTTTAATTAATTTAATTTTGATATCTGGTATTAAAAACACAATTGTTGTACTATGGGTATTTTTTTTGAACTTAAATGGTTGTCATCTTATATTCTTCAAAAGAAATCCTTTTGCATTACTCTTCAGATAGACATACCTTCAAGGATAAATCAAGTACGTTTATTTTTCCTTGTGATCTCCACTTTAAATTGAAGAAATATGAATTATTAGAAAAAATGTATTTTGAAGTTTTGTATCAACTCCTTGATTTTTTTAAATTTGGCTCTTCATTTATGTGAATAAATTCTCAAAGGGTCAGTGCATTCAATCCATTGTTTTGGGACAATTTTTAAGCCTTTTTTTTGAATTTTCCCGGAGAATACATCTATACTTAAATAAAGAAATTTTCTAAATAATCCAACTAAATTAGAAGAATTGGTAAATCTGTTGAAAATATTTACACAGGTACTTCCAATTAAAAAACTCAATTTCTTTTATCAATTAGTCAGATGTACTAATACATTATTTACATACTACAAATTTGATAACTCTATCTCACAGTATCTTGAGAATATTTATTTGATTTTAGAGGAGCTTTTTAAAGAAATATATATTAAGTAATAATTTTCTTCTATTATATCAATCAAATAGTAATTCAAGGCTTTCTTATTAAACAATATATAAGAACATACCATTTTCTAGAAATTTGATATGAATTTCCTTATAAGATCCAAAAATAAGAAAATTAAATCAATAATGAATTCTTATTCTCATTATTTATTGTGTAAGAGTTATTACACTTATTTCAGGCATATAAAGAAAAAGATAAAGATATTTTTTCAATTAAATCATAATAATATTGAAGTGAAAATATATTACTTAATTAATAAGTAATATATTCAAATAATAATTATTTTTACCAAAATAAAACTGTTAAGGGGTCTCAAGCCTATTAGATACCAATTTAAAAATATTGAATAATTTTCAAGAAATCCTGCACTAAAATTATCAGATTTTGAAAATAACACACCTTGTGAGATTGGGTATTTCAAGGAGCCAAAAGAATGTTTTTGTGTTCTAAATTATGCATTTAAGCTCTTTAAATACTAGAATTAGTTTTTAAATCACCCATTTATTTCTTACACACCCCACTAAGAGTATTTGTGTTTGCAAAAATATTTATTCAGTTTGAGATGAGCTAACTATATAAAATATTAAAAATAAGAACGCTTCCTTTCATCTGGTGCAAATTTCTGCAGAATGACCCAATTGATATCCCAAGAGATATATTATTCAGATTTTCAAAAGGCGCAGAAGGTACTTATGTGGGAGTAATAATGTTCATCTTGGAATTATAAATTATTTCAGATTATAATTATTTAGTCTTACAGAGAACTTCCTTTTGAGATAGTTAGAGCTCTGCAATAGCACAAAATCAAAAAATAAACCATATTATTTATTTTGTTTGGAAGGCTTTTTTGCAAAGAATCAGTAAAAATAAAATTCTACTACTATTGTTTTTCCCTCATTCTGTTTATATACTATCAAATAAGTCTAATTTTCTTATTTGTTGAGTAATTCTTTCAATGTTTCAGCAAAACCTTTTTATGATACATTGACCAATAGCCTTATTATTAGCTATCTTAGTCTTGAATTTCCTGTCTCCCTGTCCAATAATGTGAGCCTTGAGATATATTTTACATACCCAAATAGGACACAATGAATATTAAAATAAATTCTGAACTATGCATAACCCATAAGTCATGCATATATCCAAAATTGATCATTTTTTATTTGAAAAAAGATGAAAAAATGTTTTGTAAGTATGCAAATACATGCATTTAAGGCCAGATTTTATTTCTACACAAAAATTAACCCAGGGTAGCTCCATAGAGTGACTAAACTTAAATTAAATGTATGAGATGGTAATATGGAAAATGCTTTGATACCAAATATAAAAATTGTGAAAATTTCTGTTCTTCTCAGTTTGAGGCCAAAATAGTGGGAATGTGAGAAATCCAATGTTACATATACACTAAGAGTAGTGTTATGCATGTTTTTGGCACTTCAAAACATAGTATTCTTACATACAATTTTGGTACACCCATAGTGGATATCAGTCTTGAAGCCTGAATTACTATTTTTCATGTGAAAAAAGCTAAGGGGGACAAAAGACATCAAAGAGAGCCAGGGTCCCAAGCTTCTGAGGCCTCTGAGGCCTCTGAGGCCTAGATATCTTCAAATCTTGGATGATGGCTGATAATCACCCAATTAGTATACAAAAGCCTTTTTGGAACTTGGTTACAAAGCTAAAACCTCATTGTGAGCCTTGGAGATATGACCACATATCTCAAAAGGTCACAAAACAACTTTAAAATATTCATTCTAACACTAAGAATCAAAATTATTATCTTCAATTAAATAAAAGTTCCATATTCTTTTTATTACCTCTGTATCTATTGAATAAACATTTGAAATAAATTGTTCCATTAGATTCACCATGGTTAAATACACATATAACATTTTTATGTCATATCCATAAAGACAATACTTACTGAGTAATAAGAAAAATATTCCATAAAATGGAATAAATCCTTGATTATATCAGAAGATATTTAATCAATATGTAAAATAAATTTCACAATTAGAATCTCCATGAAGAACTACACATATAACATTCTTATGTCATATCTGTAAAGTCAATACTTAAGGAAATAACCTGAATATATGCACTTTTATGATTAGTGCATATATTCATGACTTTTAGTACATATCTCTTAGAATATAAATGATAGAGAGTTCAACCAAAAACAAAGTTACCACGTAATTACTGTAAAAAGAAAGATATAAGCTTCATTTGACAAGCTATAAACAAGGTTATAACTTGTAAGGGTTTATTGAACAAAATTGTTATAGCTGTTGACCACTTTGTTGTGAAAGTGGTCCAAACTTAAAAAAGTGGATATTCAGATTCTAATAGTTCATAAATGAATAATTATGTAATGTTTATTGTTATATTCAAGGTATAAACTCTTGAAATCATAGCTTGAAGTTTAAAATAGTAAATTTTGACAGAAAAGATGAGTTACATAAAAAATCATTGAAAAAACAGTTTTGATAATTTAATGAAATGATCTTGGAAGCTTACTTATGAAATTTTAAGATCTAATAATCAGCTCTCTGAATGTCTTTAGCATGTATAAGTCAAAAGGTATTAATGATCAAAGTTTACGCTTAAATTTGTCCATATATGATCACTCACTGTAATCTTAATTGAAGTTTAACAGTAATATAGATGATAAACATGGTGAATACTAGTTTAATATGATTAAAACTAATAAAATACACCAAGCTTAGTCTTATTTCAAGCCTAATATGTCAGGAAACCTAGAGTTACAGTGATAACTCTAAATAATGGCATAATCATGAGATAAGATGGTTTAATTTCGATGTAATCATTACTAAACCTTGAAATACTAATCAATTACAGTGGATACCATCAGTTAATGTCTACTAGAAGCTTTTGGGACTCTAGGAGGGAAGATTTTACTATATATAGAGCTTTTTTTACCTCTATTTCCGCTTCAGACATAACAAAAACATTAAATTAGAAAAAAAGGTAAAAGGTTTATTATTGTTTATATAAAACTATTAGATATTTAAACACTAAAGTTCATCTTCATTGTCATCATAAATCTTGATTTGATTAAACCAATTTTTAATTGTTTTTGTGAAATTTCTCCCTGAATATCTAATTCCATGTAAGAAACAAGAATATTTGTAATTTCTTTTCTTTTGAATTGTAAATACAATCTAAATAAGTTCTATATACGTTTTTAGCCATAAATTAATTAAAAATAACTATATAAAGTGCTTAAAGGAGGATATTTTATATTTTTATAATAATTTCTCTTTATTATTATTTTCAATAATCCTTTTATTAATATAAATAGTATTTATATTAATACATAACATTGATATTGGTAAAATTATTGCTATAAATCATTTTTTATTATTAAAAAACAATTTTCTGAGAATTTATCATTTTCTTTAACAATAATAAATTTTCACAAATATATTAATTATTAAATATGAATATATTATTTTTTATAATATAATTGATTTTATTTTATTTATTTAATAAAATAAATATTTTATGCCATAAGTAACATAATTATTCACAATTATCATTGTTCTTTATCTTATTATTCAATTTAATAAGGACATTAATAGTAAAATAAGTAAAATATTGGTAATATTTACTTATTGTTTCATAGTCAAAACTTACACTCATTGAATCATAAGAAAATTGCAAATAAGCTGCTATTTTGATGTGAAAAGGAGGTAAAGAGCAATTTAGACCCCTGTAACCATGTCAATTCTTGATTATTTTCCATGGATAAACCCTGAAATAGTAATTAAAAACCTTTTTGAACTAGTATCCATTGATTTACCTCATATCAACCAGCTATACTGTGCTATTTGCAATTCTACATAGAAATGAGGTAAAAACTTCAAAAATTCATTAAAAATAAAATTCTTAATGAATGTTCCTGAAAATTTCAGGAGAAATTGATAATGGTATTATTCATAAAGAAAAAAAAACTAATTATGGTTTCATAAGTAAAATAAAAGTCTTACTTACAGTCAATGTTTGATGATTCCACGTGAAGCACTGAATCTTCAAAAATTCACAGAAAATACAACCTGTGACTGAATTTACAATAACTTTGATAACTTTAACAAATTAATGTTAATTTTTAAGCAAAGAAGATTTACAGTTTTTACTAATTTTATTCTTAACCATAAATGGGTTGGTAGTCACATAAAAGTCTTAATTAAGTAATTATGATAATCTTACATGACAACAGATGATGCAATCAATAATCAAAGAAGGATAATTGCTTTCTCACTCACTGGTTTTTAGTTTTCTCAATTGCAAACCTCTGCAAGCTGTTCTTGACTTAAAACAGGCATCTTCCTGATGTTTTTTCCAAATCATCTTATTATTCAATTATACCTTTATTACCAACAAGTAAATATTAGTTAAATATTTTACTAAGTGTTTTAATCTTTCAGAATCAATCAGAAAGACATGAAACCATAGAAATAAACTATAATTCTTTGTAATACTGCTATAAATCAAATCTTGATCCTTTAAATACACAATATATCTGTCAAATCTTTCTACCAATTCTTTTCAAGGTTCATTGGAGTATTAGTGAGTGGCTTTAATTCATTATTAAAGGTTTTCTCCAGTATTAGCTTTCTTCAAGAATTGTATTTATAATTCTTCTTGCAAAAGATGATTATATATTAAGATAATATTATCATTTTAATAAAGAAATTTTATTATTAAATAATTCTTGTAATTGATTCTTTTGGACAATTACTGCTTACTGTTATAATAACTAGTACTGTATAACAAGTAAAATAATCAATTAATTAATTAATTCATTAATTGTGATTATAATAATTCTTATTATTATATTTCATAAGAACAGTAATAGCACTGTTGATAAATAGTAATATTATCAACATTTTCATAGACACATCCTACACAACAAGTACTTATATGGGAGGAATAATCTTTATTTTGGAATTATAAAGGATTTTAGATTCTAATTATTCAATCTTACAGAGAATTTACTTTTGATATAGTTAAAGCTCTGAAATAGCACAAAATAAAAATATAAATGATCTTATTTATTTGATTTTGAAGCCTGTTTTGTAAGGAATTGGTAAAAATGAAAGTCTACTACTCTTTGTTTTCTCTAATTCTGTTTATATACTATTAAATAAGTCTAATTTTCTTATTTTTTGAGTAATTTTTTCAATGTTTTGGTGATCCCTTTTCATGATACATTCAACAATCATTATATTATTAACTCTCTTGGTCTTGAATATTTTCTGTATCTCTGTCAAAGAAGCTTACTAATAGATTGATTCTATGAAAAAACTTTAAAAAATTCAATTTCCAAAATTGAAATTAATTTGTGACTTTGAAAGATAATCTTAAGAATTATCAGGATCCTATTTAAAGGCCAAATTATCTCTTTTCCAAGGAAATTGAAATTTCTTCTTATTAAAAAAATATATCAAAATTTAAAGTAAAAACTTCTTGGACAAAAATGGAGATGAGCTTCATGCTATTTTTAATGGCTTGGGTGAGCTTCAAAGCTGAGGTCAATTTATCATTTCAAATATGAAAATGATATTATATTACAAAGCCAAACCTTCTTTTAATAGAGAGAAGATATTTTTTCTGGTTTTTTGGGACCTCCTCTTGTGTGAAATCAAATTGGGAAGTATGTGAAGGAGGAAATCTCAAGAAAAAAGTTCTAAATTATCCCTCAATATTGTAGCCCTGTCTGTTCTTGTTTTTATTAAAAATCTGAACTTCTCTTCCTAAAAAACTCTGAAATATCTTAACTTGAGTTCATAACCAATTTTTTTACTGATGGTTTCCAGTTCAGAAAAGCTTATTCAACAGGCTCTATCAGATTTTCCTGATCTCAAAAAAAATCATTTAACCTTTAAAACATGATAAAATCTAATTTACCAATATAAAACTATCACAAGCACATAGCACACTACTAAAGAAATTCATTATAATCTGGGGACACTAGACTAATAATAATATTCAAAATAACAATAAAGCACTTTTTTATTAGTATCTTTTAATTTTTCATATAATAAGATTCTGATATGAACATAATGGGTAAAAATGCTCTTTATAAGTCTTATTTAGCCATTATTCTCTTTTGTTTTTTACATGAAGATAACATTACTATATTCCAATAATTGATATTTTGATATATGACCACATATCCAAAAAGGTCACAAAAAATATTGTAAAATTTATTTCAATAATAAGAATTAAAATTAAAATCTTAAAAACAATTGAAATAAGTAAAAATGCCATAAAAAGCCGTTGATTCTTTAATATCTCATAAGCCAATGAATAAACATGAAAAATAAGCTACACCATTAGATTACTCATCCAAAAAAAATATATGACTCTTTTATTTCATATCTGTAAGCCAA
The DNA here is from genome assembly GCA_023105745.1 of Austropuccinia psidii. NCBI lineage: Eukaryota > Fungi > Basidiomycota > Pucciniomycetes > Pucciniales > Sphaerophragmiaceae > Austropuccinia > Austropuccinia psidii. Next base: position 63,315,678 of record JALGQZ010000003.1, on the reverse strand, counting down.
ATACTTACTGAGATACCTGGATATATACACTTTTATGATCAGTGAATATATTCATGGATTTTAGAACATATATTCTAAAATACTCATGATAAAGAAATATTAAAACTAAATTTATGACAAAAATAGCTGTAAAATTCATTTGGAAAGTCATAAATAAGGTTAAAAATAAAAAAGAGAAATTGTTCAAAATAGAAATGCAAGTTGACCACTTAAAATTAGAATTGGTTAAAGCTTGCAACAAAGTAGATATTAGGAATCTACTGCCTCATATCTGAAGAATTACACAGCTTTTATCTTTCTATTCAAGGTATAACCCTATAAAATCATGGGTTAAAGTCTAAAATAGCAAATTTTGACAGAAATGATGATTTACAAGAAAAATAATCAAAAAATACTTTTGATTATGTAATAAAAGCCTCTTTACACCTTATTAAAAACATGAAAAGAGATTGGATCTCACTATATTAATTAATTATTTATTAGAAAATGGAGAGTTATTAATGATTAAATATAAGGCTTAAAAATGCTCATTTTTGATCTTCATCTGTAGTTTTATTTTAGGTTTAACAGTTGAATAAGAGATAAAACAGGTTGCTCTTGGTATTTTATGATTAAAAAAACCTTAATTCAAATAATTAGATTCTATTTAAAGCTTATGATTTCAGAAATTTAGAGTTACAGTGACAGCTCTAAAATATGGTGTAATAATGATGTAATCATCACCAACCTTGATAATATTGATAAATTCCAGTGGATACCATCATTGCACATCTTCCAGAATGCATCTAATCACTATAAGTAGGAATATTTACTATATAAAGACCTCTTCTTCCTCTTTCCCCCAGATGCATCAAATTCAATAAAGTATTAAATAAAAAGGTATTCCACTTTCTTCTTTTATACACAACTCTTATATTATAAAAGAACAAAGTATTACATTTTCACAATCACCTACTTTTATGTGATTCCATCAATATTTCATTATTATTTGTCAAATTTTCTCAAAATATTAAATTCACATAGAAATTGTAAAAATTGTATTTCTCTCTATTTTTTATTGTAACTAAATTCCTGTGAGGTATGTATAACATACCCATAAGGCCGCAAATGGTTTTATATACAGCTAATTTAATCTTCAACAGACTTTTTCATTGAATTTAAAATAAAAAATAACAAAAAATAAGTATAACTTTTTTTGGATAAACAAAGTTATAAATATTATGTCATTTGTGGATTCTACACCAAAAGTAACCTAGGGTACACCCATAGGGTGTTATACCCAAAAAGGCTTATTTCTTGTGCTATTGGAAGATTTAAGAATCTCACAGTACTAATTTAACCTTTTTAAAAAAAATTCAAAATTGTTAAATTTAAGCTTAAATAAGCTTAAGTTTAAAGTTGCATAAGGTTTATGCAAACTTACAGAAATTTTAGTTAAAATTGAGGTGTTGTGTATATTTACTGAATTGGCTGAGTATTTGCCTTACAGAGTTTGAATCCTGTCTGAGCTCAATTAAAAAGGGTTTAAGGCCATAGTATGGCTTTAAATAAGTAAAAGGGTAAAATCCAAGCAAAAAGGTGGGACAAAGGAAAAATACCAAACAGAGCTGGCGTACCCAACTTTTTGGATCTTCAAGGATTCGATTAAGGTTTTCCACCTGTATTGGAGGATTTTCAACCTTATTTAAACTTTAAGATTAGACTTTGATCCAACCTTAAGGTTTGAACTGGTTTTAACCCAATTTGGACAGGAATTTCAAGCTGCCAAAGGGTAATCCCAATATGCAGGCCTGATATTAAACTTTTGAGACCTGCCAAAGCTTAACTAAGCTTAAAATTTAAAGCTACAAGCATCAAAACCTTATCAAAAGTTATCCTTTAGTGTGTATTGCTATTTTACATGGAAAAATAGCAATAACTTCAGAAATCCATTAAAAATCCAATTCTTAATGGATTTGCTTGAACATTTCACACAGCTTACAACTTGATATTATCTATATATAAATTTAACTTTAAGTATCTTTTAAGAACAGATTTCCTGGGTAATTAGCCTGGAAATTTACTCTTTCAATTATACTTAAAGAAAATTAAGATTTCTTTAAAAATTAATTAAAAATTGAGTTTAAGAGATTTCTGCTTGAAACTCTTTTTTTAAATTTTTCATGTGATTACCTTTAATATAAATAAGCTTATTTTATATTAAAACTTAAAATAAATAACTTAAATGAGGACTAAAGCTACTTGGAGTTAGGAATAACTCTGGTAACTTTAAATTGGAATTGAAAATAAGTTACCTTAAGCTAAGAACCTTTTTTTAAGCATGGTTTTTCATTTTTGACTTGAGCACGCCCTCTATATCCATTATGAATAATGAGAGCTTCTCTGTAGACATAAAAAGAGTTTTTTCATAACTGTTTTTATCCATCATCACTTATCAATCCAATCATATTAGACATTTAAACAGGTAAAGTTTTATTATATATAAAATCTTATTATTAAAGTATTTCTTAAGTATTTTATTCTTTATAAATCTTAAATTCAAAAATTGAAATTATAGAAATTAGATTATTTTTGTAATCACCTATAATATGTTTTATTTTATAAAATTATTGTCTTTAAAATATCTTTTGAAATCCACAAGTTCCTCTCAAAAACTCTTGAATTATATCTTTTATCATAAAAAGCTGTTTTATCATTGAAAATATTGATGTTTGGTGTTTTTTTAACTTATAATAATTATTTAATATAATAACTGTTGTATTTGACTTGTTGTATTAAATTTATATTAAAAGTAAGTTTTCTCTAAAATTCTATCTCTTTTTTATCTATTATTAGTTTTTTTATATAGAATTTTTCATAAGAATTATTTCTGCACAGTGTGTGTCTTAATTCTTTTATAAATAATATTTATATATTTTTTATAAGTGGTTAAATATTTATATTTTCCACATTTAATTATCTCATTAAGAGCTCTACACTTCTTATTGTTATAATTGTCAGTGACTATAACAATGATAGAATAATTATGATTTATTATAATTATTATATTTTTTTATTATTATTTTATATAATAATAATTAAATTTATCTTTATATATAATTATTTTTAAGAATTATATTTAAATTTGTGGTTATAATATTATATTATATTACATTTTTCTATTGAGGAAAGTCATGGTACTCTTGATATTGTTACTATTATCAAGAGTTTCATAGACAAACCTCAAATAATGATAATCAATGTTAAATGGCTTTCTGTATGAGTTATGTTAGCAATAATATAATTATGATTTTGAAATAAGGATATCTGTAAGACCTTTTGAGTAAAGCTTTATAGTTATAATCAGATATTATATAACAAAGACAGAAAAGCTTGTATATCATGCCTCTTGTGATAAAATATCAACAATCAATTTCAAAAATTTGAGCTGATATATGATAATATATTTTATTAATTCCTTTTTCTTATATAAAACAAATTGTAACTTAAAACTAAAATAATTTGATAAATAGGATGATTTTCAATGCAGTTTTGAGAATTAATATAGTTTTGAGTGATAAATTCAATATCAAAATATATTAAATATATAATCATCATTGTTTATGACTTTATCATACATGATAATAATTTTCCCTTGAGATATAGTGTGAATATATTCATAAATGATTTATATTGTCTCATTTAAAAGTAAGATGGAGGTTAATTTTTCTGTTTTTTTGGTATATTTTTGTCACAGGGGCTCTTAAACAGAAATACAAGAGTGTCCTGGCACTCAGCAATCAGGGAACTCACTTGGAAGACTCCAAAAGAATAAAGAATAAGAATAATAAGAATGAATTCCTCTAAGAGATATGCAGGTACAAGATGAGATGCAAAAGAGGAAAGGGAAGCCAAATGGCCAAAGAGCCAACCAAGTAAGTCCTTAATCACTGTTTCAACCTGCCAAAAATGGATAATGGAATTAGTAAGGATATGACCACCAAACATCCATTGACAGGCAAAGAAAGAGAAAGAGAAAAGTGCTAAATGACTGACTTAATAATATCAGTATTTGCTTAACTAAAATGAAAAGAAAATAAAGATAAAATAAAATCAAAGTATATCAATTAACTGGGGAAAAACCCCCCAGGGTGGAAAGGGTAGCCGGTATATGTGAAAAGTTGGGAGCTTGAGTTCTTCAGGCTGAAAGCTGATCTGTATTGATCCTTGAGGCTGTATTGATTGTTTTGGGAATTGATACAGCTGGCTAATTTTGAAATTGAATTGGGTTGAATGAACTTCCCATGCTTGAAAGTGAAATACAGTCCTTGATGGATCCAGACTGTATTGAAATGAATGTGGTTGCCAAGATGGATTGAGTGGAGCTTTGACACTTGACAACTTCTTTTGGCACTGCCTCTTGAATACACTTTGAGAATGAATTGACAGTATTCCCTTGGAAGGAATACTTGGAGTGAGAATAACCAATGACTGCTTGATGGTGTCATTGGTCTTTGATGCTGAAACACTTGCTCTTGAGCCTTGATGATTCCTCTGAATGATTGGGTGCCTTGATGAAGTGATGAGATTTTGGAATGTTGAAATGACCATTTGATATTGCCACCATTGAATTGCTGGTGAAAAATGATGCACAATGATATATAACATTATTTGTGGCATATTGGTTCATTGGCAAGAAGATTATGTCCAAAGGTCTTGAGATGGAAAGGAAGAGGGGACAAGGATGGATGTGATGGCTTCAGAGCTTGGAAAGGTGTTTCTGGGCCCTTTGGGGCTTTTGGCCACTTTTGGGTTCTGAGCCAAAAAATGGCCCAAAAGGCGGGAAAGTGTCTTTTGGACACTTCCATCTTTCAGACAGCTTTTTGGTGGGTCTGGTTGATTTGATGTTCTTGGAAGAATGCCATACCATGTCACCGGGATTGAAGACAGGTGGACTTGCTCTACTTATATCTGAATACCTCTTAAACCTGTTTATGGCAACTTCAAGTTCTCTCTTGACATCTTCCTGTACTGATTGGATTTTTGTTGATAACTTTCCAGCTGGAGTATCTTGAGTGATGTGAACTGAGTCAAAATGAGGATCTCTTCCATAAACAGTGAAAAACGGTGATTGTTTTGTTGAAGAGTGGTCAGAGTTATTGTAGGCAAATTCAGCCAGAGGGAGCCAGGTGTTCCAATCATCTTGATGATAACTGACATACATCCGAAGGTACTGTTCTAGTATCTGCTTTACCCTCTCTGTCTGCCCATCAGAAAATGCCCAAAATGCGCAAAAGTGCGCAAATGCGCATTATGAGCCCAAATGGCCAAAAACAGCCATTTGGGCCATTTCCCCTGGTTTTGAGGGAAATGACCAGAAATACCCATTTGGGCATAAATTGCCACTATGGGTTCTGGATTGAGGTGAAGGGCCATGAAGGCCCCAAAACACAAATGGCCATAAAAGAGCTGTGGCTTGATATGCCATATGGGGATCCAAGGAGGTGAATTGCCATGGTTGTGACAGTACCCCCCACCTTGGAATGGTGAGCTCCTGAGCACCAATACAAGGTGAAGCCTGTTGAGGCTATTGGGAAGATTTTGAGAGAGTGATTCATAAGGACTGATTAAGATAAAAATTTGAAAACTGATATTAAGAATTTGACATTTGACGCAGGACTTGCGTGATCTTCTTTTGACATTGGCTTCATGAGTTGAATTGAATTTTAAAATGAATGAAATTTTTTGACGTGATAATTGACGTGATAAGAGAAAATTTAAAATGAAAATAAAAAAATAAAAAAGAATGAAAATGAAAATAAGAAAAGAAAAGAAAAGAGAGAAATGAATTGAATCTTGAGGAGGTTCCAATCTTCATCACGGAGGTTGATAACTGATTTTGAAATTGGCCAAGGACCTGGAAAGAGAAATTTGATACCAGGTGCTCACAAAGTGGCCAAGGTGATGTTTTGACAAGATTGTAGACCCCTCAGGGAAGTGCACACCAGGAGAGGAACTTACTTTTGGTAGTTACCACTCCCTCCAGTGCCATAAAAACAAAAAACAAAAATGTTGAAGGAATGAATTGAATTGAAAGACTTGGAAAAGAAAATAAAGAGTGAATGGTCCATTTGCCCAAGTGAAAATGGCCATAATTTTGGAATTGGATGTTGAAAAGCCCGGCCAAGAATCTGTGTCCAAAATTTGCAAAGTGCTCACAGAGTGGCCAAGGTGATGCTTACAACAAAAGAGTAGAATACCCCTAAAGGTGCATACCAGGAGTGGGACTTACTTTTGGTAATTCCTCTCCCCACCAAGCACCATAAGAAATCAAGCTCTTGAAGAATTGGGTCCTGGCTTGTCAGGATATAATGAATGAAAATCTTTGACGAGTTCAGGACAATTCTTGAGGTTTTCAGTTGGTTCCCAAGTGGATCTTTCTGGGTCTTGACTGAAACCTTTCCATTCCACCAAATACCATAATTTTCCTCTCTTGAGTTTTGAGTCCAGTATTTGAGAGACTTTGCATTCTTCTTCTTCTTCAATGATGATTGGAGGAGGAGGCTCTTGATGCCAATTTGGGATTGTTGATGTCTTGACTGGTTCCAGGAGGGATATATGGAAGACTGGGTGGATGGATTTCCATTGAGGTGGTAGGCATGAGTGCTGACTTTCTTCAAGATTGGAAAAGGACCCAGCCATCTTTCAGAAAGCTTTTTGGTGGGTCTGGTTGATTTGATGTTCTTGGAAGAATGCCATACCATGTCACCGGGATTGAAAACAGGTGGAATTGCTCTACTTTTATCTGCATACCTCTCAAACCTGTTTATGGCAACTTCAAGTTCTCTCTTGACATCTTCCTGTACTGATTGGACTTTTTTTGATAACTTTCCAGCTGGAGTATCTTGAGTGATGTGAACTGAGTCAAAATGAGGATCTCTTCCATAAACAGTGAAAAACGGTGATTGTTTTGTTGAAGAGTGGTCAGAGTTATTGTAGGCAAATTCAGCCAGAGGGAGCCAGGTGTTCCAATCATCTTGATGATAACTGACATACATCCAAAGGTACTGTTCTAGTATCTGATTTACCCTCTCTGTCTGTCCATCAGTTTCTGGATGATAAGCAGTTGACAAGTCTCTTGAAATCTTGAGTTGCTGACAAAGATTGGTCCAAAAAGAAGAAACAAAAAGAGAACCTCAATCACTAACAATGCTTGAAGGAAGGCCATGCTTTGAAAAAATATTATTCATGAATAGATGGGCCAAATCTAATGAAGTGATTGAAGCTATTGTTGGAATAAAAACCGCCATTTTTGAGAATCTGTCCACTATGACAAGGATTGAGCCGAAGGAATTGGATGGTGGCAGTTGAGTGATGAAATCCATTGAAAGACAAATCCAAGGACCACTTGGAATTGGAAGAGGCTTGAGTAGTCCAAACTTCTTGTGATGAATACTTTTGTTTCTTGAACACTGTTGACAGGATGATACATAATCCTTGATAAATTGAGTCATGCTGGACCAGTGGAAATACCGCTTGACAAGCTTGAGAGTCTTCTCTTGGCCAGGGTGTCCACCTAGAGGAGAGTCATGCCGCTTTTGAAGTATATTGAGTTGAATTGTGGGGTCATTTGGGACCAACACCCAATCTTCGAAAAGGAGAAGTTTGGAAGAGGAATCAAGAGAATAATCTTGGACAGATTTACCTTTACCCAAATCTTCAAGGACACTTCTATATTGAGAATCTTGCCACACTGCCTTCTGAATTTAATCAATCAAAATTGAAAATGAATCCACCTTGACTGCAAAAAACTTTGAGGCTTGAATTTCATCTTGCTTGATTATCTTCTGATAGTTCATTGGATTCTTGCTGATGAAATCCTCCCCCCTCTCTGGGTAAACGTTGTCCTGACGTGACAAGGCATCTGGAAGGGTGGCCAATTGGCCAGGGAGGTAAGTGATTGAAAAATGGAATTCAGATAGAAATTCAGCCCAGCGGGCTTGACCGCGAGTGAGAATCTTGGAAGACATAAAATATTGAAGAGATGAATGATCGGTGAGAACTTCAAAAGGGGAAGAAATTGAAAGAAGGAAAGCTCTCCAGCGCTTGAGAGCCCAGACTATGCCAAGGAGTTCCTTGTCATGAGTCTCATAATTGAGCTCAGCTGGGAGAAGCTTGCGGCTATCGAAGGCAATGGGATGTTTTCCTGAGTCAGAGACCTGACTCAGTACAGCACCCAAGGCATAATCTGATGCATCGGTCTCTACAATGGTGGGTAGAGAAGGATTGAAGTGAGAAAGGATTGGAGCAGTGGTGAATGCCTCTTTGAGTTGATGAAGCTGTCTAAGAGCTTCCTAATTGAGGGGAAAACGGGAATCTTTCTTGAGGAAACTTGTGAGTGAACTAATCTTCTTTGAATAATTCTTGATGAAACGGTGGTAAAAATTGGCAAAGCCAAGGAATGATTGAAGAGCCTTGAGGTTTCTTGGAGGTGGCCAATTGAGAATTTTCTGGACTTTTTCTTGGTCCATCTTGAGGCCTTCAGAAGAAACAACATAACCTAAATACTCTACACTAGAAACATGGAATAGGCATTTGGACGCCTTAGCAAAGAGGTTATTGGCTCTGAGTCTGGAAAGAACAGTGGACACATGAGTGACATGTTCTTCCTCAGATTTGGAAAAGACCATAATGTCATCCAAATAAACCACAACATAAACATCAAGAAGATCATAAAAAATATCATTGACAAGATTTTGAAAAGAAGCAGGAGCATTGGTAAGCCCAAATGGCATAACCAAATACTCATAGCTGCCATATTTAGTTCTAAAACAAGTCAAATGTTCATCACCTTCCTTGATTCTGAGCAGGTTATATGCACCACACAAATCAGTCTTGGAGAAGATAGAAGAACCATTGAAAACAGTGAGAAGCTGATTCATAGGGGGAACAGGATACTTGTTCTTCCTAGTAATAGCATTGAGTTTGCGGTAATCAACACACAAACGGAGGCCACCATCTTTCTTTTTGACAAAAAGAACAGGTGCTCCTTTGGAAGAGGAGCTTGGCCGGATGAAAAATTTCTCTACATTCTCTGAAATGTAGGCCCTGAGTGTATCTGACTCTTGGTTTGATAAAGAGTAGATCACCCCAGCTGGAGGTAGAGACCCCTCCAGCTTGATATGATGATCACAGGTGTGGTGAGGAGGAAGTTTCTCTGTTTTCACCTTGGCAAATACATCCAAGTATTGGTGATAAACAGTAGGAACAACCTTCATCACGGTTTCTATTTCTTCTGGCTCTTCCTCTTCATCCCACAACTCCTCCAGGGAGTCATAATAAGATGAAGGAGGAAGGTCCATATTCCCAAAGAAGAGATGAAGTGAAGATACAGAATTATCTTCTCCAACATCTTGAATCTCTTTGAAGACTTCATCTCTAGATGATAGTAATGACTGATGGGAATTAAGGGAAGGAATATGGACAGAAGACGGAAATGATGGTGTTCTAGAATCACCAATCAGAGCTGCACATGATTTGGCAGAAGAAAAGTCATTACTAAAAGAAATTGAAGGATCATTATAGTCCTTATGATCAGAATTAAAGGTGATCAATCCTTGCCTCCAATCAATAAACGGATTAAAATGATTAAGAAAGTCAAAGCCCAATATGAGGTCTTCTCCCTTGGGAGTATCAATGACTAAAAAGTCCCATTCAAAGCTTGGGAAGGAAGGGAGCTCAACCATATATTTAGTATGGTGAGTCACAAATAAAGAAGGAGACTCAGAGGATTCTAAAATGATGAGGGGAATCTTCTCTGGAAGTTCTGACGTAGTCAATGAATACTTTTGAACCAACTGCTTTGCAATAAATGAGTTGGTAGCACCAGAATCAATGATAATACTGTAAAAAACATAAGAAAGAGAAGAAAAAACAAACTGTGCTCTGGATGGAAAACTGTGAAGACCATTGAACACAACATGATCTTCACTCAGGCTTTTCCCTGGCTGGGAAATTTGCCTGACGGTTGGGTAAGCTTGTTTTGACGCCTTTTGAAACAGGACTCAAGACTATGCTTCCCACCAAAATAGGTACAAAGACCCTCCTTGATTCTTCCTTCTTTTTCAGAGTTCATGGGCTTGAAATCTTTATTCAATAAAGAAGAATGGGGCTTGTCCCTCTTCTGAAAATTCTTCTTCTTCTTATGACTTGAACTTGACTTTGACGCTTCTGGCTTCTTCTCTTGATGATGACTCTTTTCATTTTGCCTCTCATGGTACTGTGGGAACTCCTCTTGTGTGGGATGAAAATGAGGCAGTACCTGGAGGGGGAAATCACAGGTAACTAGTTTTGAATTGCTAATAACTCCTGTAACCAAGGGTGGCAAGGGTGTATTGCCTGCCCCTCCTAAAATACTGAAAAAAATCTTCCTTGGAGCTCACAAACCAAAATAAAATTAGTAAGTGGCTTTACAACTGCAGAAGACAAAATTCAGCAGTCTCAGATCAGACCTATTCAATAAATAATATGAAAAATAATGTCAGTTATTTTGGTTAAATTTTAGATTCTAATGAAATACTTGTCTGTAGAATTTATTTATTTTTTTTGGTTAAATTGAGGTGAGTGGTTTCTTCTTGGTGTTAAATCCTTGGTAAGATGGGTTATTTAAGGTTTTCTGGAAAGTTTGATGAGTTTTGATAACAGTAATTTTCTTAAGTTAAAGTTATAATAGACCAAAATAATTTTTTTTAAAGGCTTGATATTTTTTTAAGAGTGGTTAATAATAATATAAAATTTTTATTTTTTAAATTTAAGAGGTAAGATTCTTTGATATTGGATTTTTAAAGGGGTAAGTTATTTTCAAGTCTTGATAAATGGTGTTAATTTTACTGGATAAAATATTTCAATAGAGTAGAAACCCTAATCTTGGGTACTAGGTAATTTTTTAATAATAATTTTTATTTTAATAACAAGATTCCACTGAGCTTAGCTACTGGGTAATCTTCAACACTATACTTCCACTGAGCTTAGCTACTGGGAAAGTAATTTTTAATATAATATACTGGACTACCTCCCAGGTGAGGGATGAATTATTCCTATGCCTCTACTGTGCAGGGGATATATTTTTCATGCGATATAATTTGCATGGGGGGGATTTTGGAATTTGGGGGAGAGAGCCCCTCTATTTATACCTTTTGGAAGCCTAGAGGGCCCTCCATGGGAGCTGTCTTTTTCCACTTTAATTCCTCTTGATTTCATCATGTGACTCTGTTTTTGGTGATGCCCTTTCTTGCATGGGTCAGGTGATTTAAGGCTTGGTGATAATTTTCTCTCTGCACAGCCTCCATTTATCACATGATCATCTTTTGGTGGACTGATTATGATGTGATATTCTTGTATTTTCCTTGCATGCATGAGGTGTTTTCATTTTGGCTGAGGATTTTTCTTGTGCACAGGCTCTTTTCTGTCACATGATATTCTGTTGGTGGATGAAGTATCACATGATGACCTTGTAATTCCTTTGCATATGTCCTATTTTTAGGGTTGGTAGAAGTGGCTGTGTAATTTATTCAGGTGTAATGGTTGTTTTTCTTCTTTTTTGAACTTTAAGATGAAGTCAGGTGATGATCTCTTGCACTGGTGAATTTACTGTTATGTATGAGATGCTGTGATTTTTGAGCTTGACACATGCTGTGCATAGTCATGTGGTTGAGATTTAATTAGAATTGTGTACTGCATGCAGCCTGTTGTAACTAGCTTTGGTTTGCATGAGGTGATGAGTGGTGTAAATGAATCTGATTCTGTTTTAAGGTTTCAAGTGGGGCTACTTTGGATATAAGATAAGGTACTCATGTGGCTGTGTTGTCAATGAGCTGCAGGAATTCCATGGGGCTGTGCTTTGCATCATGTGATTTTGAATGCAAGTTGGCTGTATAACTAATGCATGTGTCATTTTCTTGCTGCATGAGTCCTATGGCTGTAAGGCGGTGTAAAGCTGGGTGGGGTGTGTAATTTAAAGGGTGGTACCTTATTTGTTGTAACTAGTGTACTATATGTAACTTGATTTTTTACATATGCATAATGAAATTGAATAATTTATTTAAACACATACACTGCCTTTTGGTGCCTGTGCCATGGTTTTATGAGTTAAACCCAGCTTCTTGCTGTAAAATTGACCTTTTGGTGTAAAATTTGAGTGTAAGTCTGCCTGTAGGCTGGATTGACTGCTGTTTTGGGGTACTATTAGCTTGAGCCTGGTGAAAGAAAAATGGTATGGAATACCACATCCCCCTCTCCATTTAATGCTGTCCCCAGCATTCCAGGTGGGAGCTCTCTATTCTTCATCTGATTCTGTGGTTTCCTCCAATACCTCCTCCTCATTTATTGATTCATCTTCTTCACTTTCTTCTTCTTCTGTGTCTTCTTTTGTGTCTATCAACTTTCCTCTTGGGTAAAACCTTTTGACTTGAGAGGCTGCAAATCTTCTTGCTAATTCTGTTCCATCCAGCTCCTCAAGCTCATATGGTCCATTGTTTATTTGTCTGATTACTCCGTAGGGTCCATTCAATTTGTTTTTGAAAAGTAGTCCCCAATTAGTTTCTATTGCTTTGTTGTAAACCAGGACCAAATCTCATGGATTGAGTGGTGACCTTAGTTGGTGTGCCATTCTTCTATCCCAATATTTCATTGAGTCTTCCCTTGATTTTTTGAGTTTTTCTGCTGCTTTCCTTCTCATTTCTTCTTTCCCTTCTAATTGTTTAGCTCTGGCTTCCAGTAATTCCTCAGTTGTGGATATTTTATGCCATTCTACTGCTAAAAATGTTTTTGTTTCAATGTCAATTGCTAATATTGGTAGTTGTCCAAATTGGAGTTCATATGGTGAGAAACCAGTTGTCCTTTTAGTTGAGATTCTGTCAGCCAATGTAACCAAAGGTATATATTTTTTCCATTTTCCTCCATTTTCTCCACACATCTTGATTAATGCATCTTTGAGTTGCTTATGGCCCTTTTCAACCATTCCTTGAGACTCTGGGTAATAAGGTGTGGTGACTCTGATCCTTGATCCTGCTTTCTTTACTGCATCTTGCAATTCTTTTCCAAACTCTGGCCCCCCATCAACAGTTACTTCTTTTGGTGAGCCATACCTGCATATCCATTCTGAGGTGAACCATTCTGCAACTGCTTTTGCTGTTAATTTGACTAGTCCAACTGTTTCTGGCCATCCTGAAAAATCATCTCTGGCCACAACCATATATTTCCATCTTCCAGATTTGATATGGACTGCATCCATGCTTACCCTTTCAAAGATTGTTGATGTTGCTGTAGGCCTTCCTTGTTCCCTTTGTAAGTTTTGACTTCTCTTTTGGCAGGCCAGGCAAGATTGAACCCATTTTTTGACTGATTTCTTCATTCCTTCCCACCAATATCTTGCTTTAATTCTTCTGTAAGTTTCATTTTCCCCTCTGTGGCCCATGTTTTCATGAAGTGACTTCAAAATGTAACTTTGAGCTTCATGACTTGATATAAGCAATTGAGGGTTTGGGTTATTTCTTTGTTTGAGCTGGCCATCTTCCAAGGAAAAGTTGGATGACCTTCTTTTTATCCTTCTAAATTCTTTATCTTTACTTGATTTTGGTTTTTTCATTGTACTTAAGTATTCTTGCATTCTCTTCCAAAATCCTTCTTGTTTGGTTGATACTTGTATTCCTGAAAAATTGAGTTAATTTACATTCTTGGCCCCAAATCCAGGGTGTGGCTTGATCCAATCTTCTTCTTCATCAAGCTCTGGTGCATCTTCATCTTCTTCTTCTGAGTTTTTTGGTCTTCTGGATAGGCCATTTGGCATAGTGAAAGCTTTCCCTGGTTTGTGTACCAAATCAAAGGAAAATAGTTGAATGAAAGCCACCCATCTTGTCATGGGGGCATTGGGTAAGCAAGGGGTGTTTATCATTTCAATTAAGGCCTTGGCACAAACCTGTAATTCAAAATGTTGTCCCCAAAGTATTGTCTGAAGCTTTTTGAGAATTCTTGCAGCTCCACAGAGTTCCAATTTGGGTTGTGAGTATTTTGATTCTAATTTTGAAAAAGTTATTGATTCATATAATACTGGTATGTCTTTTCCTTCTTTGTCTTCTTGAGTGAGTACTGCTCCTGCAGCAATGTAGCTTGAGTCTACTGCTAGCTTAATTTTTCCTGCTCCTTTGTCATAATCCAATTTCTTGAGGGTTATTCCTTCTCCAACTATTCTTCTGAGCTTATGGAAAGCTTCTTCACATTTTTGATCTCAGTCCCAGTCAATATCTTCTCTTGTGAGCCTTCTGAGTGGTGATGCAACTTGTGAGAAGTTTTGAATAAAAACTCTTAAATAGACACAAAGACCAAGAAATCCTCTTATTTACTTCTTATTAAGAGGTGTTGGCCAATTTTGAATCTTGTTGATCTTTTGTTTTGAGATTGTTCTTCCTTTGAATGATACAACATGCCCCACTATGTCCAAAGCTGGAACACAGCATGCAAACTTGGATCCTGAGATAGTAAGTCCTGTTTCTTCAATCCTGAATAAAATTCTTTCTAAGGTTATGGCATATTCCCATATGAATCTTCTGATTGAGGGGTTTTCTGGTAGTGTTTCTTGGTTGTAAAGTGATCTTAGCCCTTTTATTCCTCCATCATCAATAAAAATTCCTACACTTTCTGGTATTTCTCCTTGGAGTATCCAGGTCATTTGGGCTTGGTATACTGCTACTGAGTTGGTGGCTCCTTGGGGTAGTCTTGTGAGTTGCATCCTTCCAAGGGGTGTTTCAAAAGTAGTGAGGGGTCTTGTAGTGACATCTAATTCTCTTTCATAATATCCTCCCATGATATCTCCTACTCCATAGCATGCTCTTCCTGCAAATGCATCTACAAATTCTTCAATATGAGGTTGTAAGCCAGCATCCTTTATGGTGACTTTGTTGAGTTCTTGAAGGTCATGGACAATTCTGAGTTTCCCATTTGATTTGGCCACACAAAAGATTGGGCTTGTGTAGCTTGAGGTGGATTGCTCATAGAGTCCAGTCCTGATTCTTTCTCTGATTAATTCAGTAAACTGAGGTAAAATTGATTTGGGAATGGGAATTGGTTTCTTCTGCCAAGGTTCATGAGGTATTACTGGTATCTTGTAAGGTTTTCCATATGAGTGTTTGAGTAATCCTCTTTCTTCTTCACAGAAAGCTATTTCTTTTTCCCTTAAGGTAATAACATTTTTGAGTAAATTGACTTCTTCATTTGATAACCATCCTGGTGGGCCAAAATTGACTGCTTGCAGTCTTTCATGGGTGACCTTGAAGGTTTCTTGAAATATAGGTGGGTTTGGTGATAAGGGTGTTTCATAAGGATCTCTTGACAAAGGTGGTCTTTCCAAAGGTGGGTTAAGGTCTTGAGGCATTGGCTCATTGACTGGTCTCACCTTCTTCAGGACTGTAAGGTGTGGATATGAAACTTTGATTAAAAATCAAGTACTTTTCCTGTCCTCAAAATTTGTATAAGGTAAAATTCAATTAAAAATAGTATGAAATATTATTTTTAAGAGAAAACACGCCAATTTTATTGTTTATAACTTTATTAGTATAAAACAATAATATTATAAAAATTTATTGTTTTACCAACAATAAAAATTTATCCAAAAAATACTCTACAAGAGATATTTTAAGGCTACAAAAGAAATTTCTTCAAGAGCAATTTCAATTGGAATTAATTGAGCAAAGAACTGCAGGCAATTAATTAAAGAACAAAGTCTTTAAAAAGAATATTAAAGAGAAAACACGCCCAAAAGTGACCAGAGTGAATTTGGAAACAAAGTGACAAAGTTTACAGTGATGAAAGATGCTTTAATTCACTTTTGGGGTGGTTCAGGGGTAAAAATGATTATAAGAGTTACAAACAATGATTATAATGATTTTTTCCCGTGGTTAAAAGGATTAAAATGATTTAAAAATGGTGGCTGGAATCTTTGATTGATTGGTTTAACAGTGTTTAAACTAATTAATAAAAGGAAAAGATTCTAACATGAAGAGAAAAGTGGGGCAAAGAAGACATTCTTTTATAGCCATCAATTCTCTTACTCCAAAAGTAAAATTTACTCTTGTCAGTCGTGAAAAACAGTCTGACAACAAAAAAGCCAATTATGGCATCATTGAACCCTAGTTTAGACCAAAAAGGGCTGGTTTAAGCCATTTTTAGCCATTTTTAGCCATTTTAGACCCTTAAATCAGCCATTACTATAGCAATACCAGGCCTAGAGCCTTCAAAACACGTCAGAATGTGTGTCAGAGGCGTAGAAACCAGTTAAAACTGTTTTTATTATGATTGTTTTATCTTAAGGGTAGTTTTACCCTCTTGGCAACAGCTAAAACTACCCCAGTTGGTATCAAAACCTCATCATCAATTGAGTCCACAGACCCTGTAACTCAATTCCAGGCCAAAAGTGATGAGCTTTTGCGTGAATTTTGACATCCCACGCCTGTCAGCAAGGACTTTGGGGGTCTAGCTCCCCCTTAGAGCTGGAGTTCCTTTTCCCCCCCAAATTTAATCTTTCCAATTTATTTTTCCTTTAATTCCTCACCATGTATTATACTTATAATTTACATATGTAATTCAATTCAATTGTACAGTACAATACAGTAATAATTGACACCTCATATGTAAATCAAAGTTCACTTATGTAATACACGCGCACATTTTGACATTTCAATTGAATTCAATTGAAAATACTTCAATTCCTCATAACTTCTAAACTAAACACAACACCTCAATTTTAACACAAAAATTGATGGTTAACACCACATGTGGTGTGAATTAAATTAAGTTTTTGAGTATTTTCAACTTTTTGTATTGAAAATACTAAAAACTTAATTTAAGCTTATTTAGAGTTGAGTTACAAGAATTTCACTCAGAGGTGACCCCACCTGATTTTTTATGAGGAATCCAATGGTGAAATAATTTTTATATGTTTATTTATTGGATAAAAAGTTATAATAATTTTTATTTAACTTTTTTCCAAATTTATTCATTTTTTTACAGTTTTTGTTAAAAATTCATTTTTACTTATTTTTTTTTAAGTATAAATGTAATTTTATAATTACAAAATTTAATGTAATTTTAATTTTAAATTTTAATTAAATTTTTTTTATTTTGAATATAATTTTATATTTATATTTTAATTTTTATTTTAATAATATAAATAAATTTATTTTATTTATATTTATATACTAATTTTTGTATTTGTGGTCTTTTGGGTACATGAAATTACCTCTAAGGCTCACATTCCCTCCCCCTAAAAAAGAATATTACTTTGTAATATTGGTGTTTCTAGTGTGTCTGAATCTCCTGAGGAGTTTGGTAGCTTCTGGTATATCCTTTTCTTCTAACCATTCATCTTCACAAGTTGGGTCATTGTACCTAACAAGGTATTCCCTTACCTTCTTGGTTCTTAATTTCCTTTCTTTAAGAACTTTGGTGATTTTATTAGCACCAGATGTCTCAATAGGAGGTATAACTTGGGGAATCTTATTCCTCAAGGGAAATTTCTCAGCATCACTAGATTTATATGGCTTTATCAAGCTCACTGGAAATGTAGGGTGCTTATTGCTAAGTTCTTCAGATAACTCTACTTCAACAGCATTTTCTCCATGGAGGGCCTTAATCACAAAAGGTCCTGCAAAGGAGTCTTTCAACTTTTTACATCCTCTGATGTCATTGAAGTTAGTGGTGGATACAAGTACTAGGTCCCCCACTTTGAAATCTGGAGTTGCATGTGATTTATCCCATTTATCTTTAGCATATGCAAAAGAGTCCTCCATGCATCTCACTGCATGCTTTCTAGCTTTGTCTAGCGTTCCTTTGAAGCTAGAAGCTGTGGGATGTATTTCAATTAAGTCTTTCCTCAAGGAGTCTTGGGGTAACTTGGGGTTCCATCCTTTTTCTAGAATAGCAGGAGTCTGATTGGTACTAGCATGGATTGATGTTTTATATGCTAATTCCAGTGCTGGTAACAGAGTACACCAATCATGGGTAAATCCATCACAATCTTTGAATTCAAGGCCATATGCACAAAATCTTCTCACCATGTCCTCTAAGGTTTGGATCATTCTTTCAGCCAGGCCATCAGTTTGTGGGTGGTAGGCTGTAGAGAAAGACAGTTTAGTGCCAAATAATTGGTGAAGATTTGTCCATAGTGCTGAAGTGAATTTGGGATCTCTATCACTGATGATATTTGTAAATATCCCAGTCCATGACACTACTCTATTCCATATCAGAAGAGCTGTATCCATGGCTGTATCATCTTTGTGACATGGTAAAAAGATTGGAGTTTTACTGAATCTGTCCACAATTACTAGGCAAGCATTATAGCTCCTGTCACCTCCTGGTGGTAGGCCAGTTACCCAATCCATATGGACAATTTCCCAAGGTCTGTTTGGTTCTTGGATTTTCATCATATTTCCAAGTCTTTTGCCAGTGGATTTATTTGCCTTTTGCCATCTGTCACAGGTTTTGCAATACTCTGCAACATCTTTTTGCCACATTGGCCACCATATGCAGGTCTTCACTTTCTCTCTTGTTCTGTCTTCAGAAAGATGTCCTGAAAAGGGACTATCATGGCATTCTTTCAGTACAAGATTGATTAATGACCTGTCTACAACTGTCATGACACATGTGTGCTTGGTTCTGTGGTAAATTATACCATCCAGTAGGTGAAATCTTCCTTCATTATAAGATTTTCTCCATACTTCATCCAAGGCATGTATTAGAGAGTTGTCTTTACAGTCTTTGTTAAGTAATTGGCATAAGATGCTACAATTCTTATCTTGAGTGTAACTATTTCTGACTTCTTCAAAGAAGGTGGTGTTCAAGTCTGTAACACTTATTCCTTCTATTGGAATTTGTGGTGAAGCTTCTTCTGGAACATAAGCAGGATTATCAATGTTATTTGGTAATGGCCATCTGCTTAGTCCATCTGCATTCTTATGAATATTCCCATCCTTATGAACAATAGTCATATTGCCTCTGTATTCTTGTATGGCTATTTGCCATCTGAGCATGTGTCTGTTAGGTGTTTTCATGTTAAAAAGTGATTTCACAGCTGTACAATCTGTTATTACTTCAAAAACACATCCCTCTAAGAAATAGTTCAATTTCTCCAAGGCCCAGACAAGGCATAGACATTCCATTTGACTTGCTCCATATCTGGCTTCAGTTGGTTTGATTTGCCTGGATATGAAACATATTGGTCCTTCTACAGGTTTGTCATTTATGATCTGAACTTGGTGAAGTGCAGCACCTAGTCCATCCCCTGATGCATCAATATACAGTTTGAAAGGCAATTTAAAGTCTGGCATCAGTAAGAGTGGAGCAGTGGTCAATGCTTCTCTTAGAGATTCAAAAGCTTTGACTCTGTCAACAGTCATCTCAAATACTGTGTCTTTGTCACACAACTTATAAAGTGGTCTTGCTATGGATGCAAAGTCTTTAATGTGTTGCCTGTAATATCCTGCAAAACCTAAGAATGACTGAATTTCCTTCTTATTCTGAGACATGGGTTTTAAAAATACTGCTGCAACTTTGTTTTTATCAATTCCAAGGGACAAACCAGATACAACATGTCCTAGTGCCTTAAGTTCTTTAAATCCAAAATGACATTTCTTCAAGGAGATTTTCATGTTTACTGATTGGATTTTTGTCAAAACTCTTGATAATCTGTACATGTGCTCCTCCCAATTCTTTGAACAGATAATAATGTAATCAATGTAAATGATTAACCATCCCTCTGAGAGTTCTTCAGGGAAGATTTCATTCATCATTCTTTGGAAGTGTGAAGGTGCATTTTTGATACCAAAGGGCATCCTTAAGTATTCATACACTCCACAATGAACAATAATTCTCAAGTATTTTCTTGCTCTTGGTGTTACCACATTTTGATGGAATCCTTTAAGGGCCTCCATAGTGGTTATATACACTGCTTGAGATATTTGAGTAAGGGCAATTTGGATTTTTGGTATTGGGTATCTGTCTGGAACAGTGTAAGTGTTCAGAGCTCTAAAGTCCCCAACCATTCTGGATATTCCATTATACCATGCCACTATGACTGGTGTAATTATTTCTACTTCCTCATTGTGGCCTACTTTTCTTATTACACCAAGGTCTAGAAGTTCTTTGATATGAATTTCTAGAGCTTCTCTTGATTTTGGACTTGCTGGATAAGCAGGTCTTCTTAAGAGTGGTGGATAAGGTCTCTCAATGTTAAGAATGATGTCAACTTCATGACCAATAATTGCTCCCAGAGGTTCTTTGTCTGTAGCAAATGCTCCTTTGTGGTCATACAAAAGGGAAAAAAGTTCATTTTCTTGTTTATCAGTCAGATGAAGGCTTATCTCAGCCTCATTTAACTGTTCAGACTTGAATTTTTCTAACTCTAAGTTGACTGGTGATACTTTGTTTACTGTAATTTGTCTTTTAAATGGTAAAAAGGCAAATTTCTGGCGCTTATTGTCCCCAATTGTAAAGTATCTGTCTTTGTTATTATGTAAATCTATCCCATACATGATCAAATAGTCATTTCCCAATATAAAATGGGTACTAGAGCAATTTTCCATAACAACAAATTCAACTGTGATACTTAAATTCCCATTTATGCCCAATGCTTTCATTGGGTTACTTGCACTGTTGAATTTTATACCATCAATTGGTAACAATTGGTCTTCAAAATTTGGCACACAAGTCTTAAGAAAGGATTTTCCAACACAAGAGCAGAAGGCTCCTGGGTCAAGCAAAAGTTTGGTGGGCTTGTTGTCAATCACCACTTCTTTTATACAGGAGTTACCAGCTGTATAACCTTTTCCTCTGTTTGGTTTTGTCTTCATAAGTTGTGCATCTTGAGCTTTTGATAAATCAACTTGACCATTGCTCAATTGTGGTAAGTGGGAATAAGATTCCATGATGTCAAAAGTGGCATTGATATTTTCTATATCTTTTGAAGATTCAGAAAATATGGATGACTTATCATCTGAGTTGTCTTCAATTATGTCTTCTTTTTCAACATATGGTTCCTTTTCAATGTCAATTTCATTGATTTTCCCCCTCTTTGGACATGCATTGGCTAAATGGGTGGTGCTTTGGCAAATATGGCATTTTCTGACTGTATCTGCAGATTTATATTTAATATTACTAGAATTTTCTTTGGGGTTTTTGTCCACAGAATCTTTCCAAGGTGTATTAAACCTTGTTTTGAGATTCACCCTACTAGAACCAATTTTGGTTCTGGTGGTTACTTCTTCTAGTATATTGATAATATCTTCTGCTGAAGATTGTTCAGTAGTCCTGCTTTTGACAGCATGCTCTAAGTCACCTCCACATTGTCTCAGAATTTTTCTATGGATCATAAATTCTGACATGTCAGGATATAATGCTGTTAATCTGTCCTTTTGTTGGCAAACCCATGGTAAAGCTTTGTCTTTATCAGCATTAAATTTGGCAGATTCAAAGGCTGTTTCAACTTTAAACCTCCAAGCATCATTTGCCCATTTGTTGATGATTTGGGTTTTCCACCAAGTCCAACTCTGGTGTCCATGTGCTTGTCTTATTTTGATGTACCATCTGTGAGCTGATCTGGTAAACAAGGTGTTAAACCTGGCTGTTACCAATCTGTCTGGTAATTCAAAATCCTCTTTGATCATGTCAATACCTCTAATGAATTCCATATGGTCATACTCTCCTTCACCACTGAAGTGGGGCCATTCTTTAAGTTTTGGCACTTCTTTCAAGAGTGCTTGGCCCATTGATGGTTCCAAGTTATGAAAAGAAGTGGATAATTCATTTTTTGATTGTGAATTATCAGGATCCAATACTTGTGGATTTGAAATTCTTGTGCCCTCATTTTGATTTAGAGGTGTAGACATTCTTGGTAAGGTGTTCAGTATTTGCTCAATGTCATTCATTTTACTGTTGCTACACCTTTGGGAATTTCTGTATTCATGTTGGAAGCTTTGTATTAAATTTATTACTTCAATTTTATACATGTATTCTTTATGTGTAAGTTCTTGCCATAACTCTGTCTGTCTTGTATTATCAGCAGTGACTTGATTCAATTTCATTGATAATTTTGATACTTCTTCTTGTGAAGTATCAAAACACTTTTTCAAGGCAATGGTATATGTCTTTACTTCAGTAAATGAATTTGAAATGTCATCAAGGACTTTCTTGTTATCTGTTTTGATAATATTTATGGCTTGTTTAATTCTTGTTTCAATTATGTCATCAATATTGAATTTAGAATATTTATCTGTTAATTCTTTAATAATGGCAGATTGTTCATTTATTTTATTGGAAGAATTATCATTATTGGAATTTTTAATTGTTCTTAAAACTTTTTCAAAACACATAAGTGTTTCATTAATTTGGCACAGACTCAGGTTGTTTGTTTTAATGTTGTTACAAATGGTTTCATTTTTATCAGAAAGATGTTTTTTCACGTCATTTATAGCATTATACAACTCTGGGATGGAATCAAATATGTCAGAAATCATTTCTGGAACCTTAATCTGGCTTCCTCCTTCTTCTGTAATTCTATCATGGTTCTGGCCATCTGAAATACATTTTCCATGGCATCCTGCTGAATCTTTGGGGTTCTGTAGCCCTGGATGTAAGGTTTTGGGGCTGGTGCCTTCCCTTTGCCCTTGTTTGGAGCTTGTGGTTGCCTTTTCACATTGGAATTGCTGCTGCTGGCCACTGGGGCTGTTTTTGGCACTGGTTTGGGTGGTGGAGGGTTGTTTTTCCTCCATTCCAGTGTCAAAAGCATCATGTTTTTCTTCTCCATCAATGGATGCCATCCATTGAGCAATTTGCAAGTGTTGGGATGGCCCAAGAATTTTCTTACTGTCAGGTAAGAATTCATGCAATTCTTCCACAGGTCTGCAAGGATCTGGTATTCCTTGAATTGGAGTGCATTGTTGTATGCACTGTGGCTGGCTTTGTATATGTCCACAGAGGCTTGTTGTGGCGGTGTCAGCTCTTTTTGAAGGTAAAATGGTATTATCAGCTTCAGAATGACCCATTTTAGTTGTTTGGAAGTCATCAACTGACCCTTTTCCTTCTGTACCTGGTTGGCTTCTGCCATAATTACGTCTATTACCTTTTTGGGAGCTGCTTGAGGGGTTGTAGCTGGCTCCTGATCTGGTTGAAGGCATAATTATGGTTAAAAAAAGGCTTAAAATAGTATTTTTACGTCAAAAACTTACTATTGGCCAAATTCTTAGCCTTCTGAAGAGTATTACTTATGTCCAAGTTAATTAATTCAGAAGATATTAGTTCAGGTTGGTTATTTTGAGTCACAATAACAGTACTATTATGATCAGAATTAACAGTACTGGCAGGGATAATGCTGGTTACTGTTGAGGCTGTTTCAATGTTTTCTTGTCTTACCACGTTGTCAGACACTAAAATTGATGAAAAATCCAATTAATTAAGTAAAAAAAGGTTATTTAAAAAAAGAAATAAAAATATAAGCCTCACTTATAATAAAAAAAAGTTATTTTTTATGGATTTTTTGAATTATAAGTATTTTTTATATGTTTTTAAATTTTTTAATATAAGAAAAAGGATTTAAAAAGAGTAAAAAAATATGTCACAGGTAAAATATCACGGCTGGGCCCCCAAATGTAAGGTGTCGATATGAAACTTTGATTAAAAATCAAGTACTTTTCCTGTCCTCAAAATTTGTATAAGGTAAAATTCAATTAAAAATAGTATGAAATATTATTTTTAAGAGAAAACAAGCCAATTTGATTGTTTATAACTTTATTAGTACAAAACAATAATATTATAAAAATTTATTGTTTTACCAACAATAAAAATTTATCCAAAAAATACTCTACAAGAGATATTTTAAGGCTACAAAAGAAATTTCTTCAAGAGCAATTTCAATTGGAATTAATTGAGCAAAGAACTGCAGGCAATTAATTAAAGAACAAAGTCTTTAAAAAGAATATTAAAGAGAAAACACGCCCAAAAGTGACCAGAGTGAATTTGGAAACAAAGTGACAAAGTTTACAGTGATGAAAGATGCTTTAATTCACTTTTGGGGTGGTTCAGGGGTAAAAATGATTATAAGAGTTACAAACAATGATTATAATGATTTTTTCACGTGGTTAAAAGGATTAAAATGATTTAAAAATGGTGGTTGGAATCTTTGATTGATTGGTTTAACAGTGTTTAAACTAATTAATAAAAGGAAAAGATTCTAACATGAAGAGAAAAGTGGGGCAAAGAAGACATTCTTTTATAGCCATCAATTCTCTTACTCCAAAAGTAAAATTTACTCTTGTCAGTCGTGAAAAACAGTCTGACAATAAAAAAGCCAATTATGGCATCATTGAACCCTAGTTTAGACCAAAAAGGGCTGGTTTAAGCCATTTTTAGCCATTTTTAGCCATTTTAGACCCTTAAATCAGCCATTACTATAGCAATACCAGGCCTAGAGCCTTCAAAACACGTCCGAATGTGTGTCAGAGGCGTAGAAACCAGTTAAAACTGTTTTTATTATGATTGTTTTATCTTAAGGGTAGTTTTACCCTCTTGGCAACAGCTAAAACTACCCCAGTTGGTATCAAAACCTCATCATCAATTGAGTCCACAGACCCTGTAACTCAATTCCAGGCCAAAAGTGATGAGCTTTTGCGTGAATTTTGACATCCCACGCCTGTTAGCAAGGACTTTGGGGGTCTAGCTCCCCCTTAGAGTTGGAGTTCCTTTTCCCCCCCAAATTTAATCTTTCCAATTTATTTTTCCTTTAATTCCTCATCATGTATTATACTTATAATTTACATATGTAATTCAATTCAATTGTACAGTACAATACAGTAATAATTGACACCTAATATGTAAATCAAAGTTCACTTATGTAATACACGCGCACATTTTGACATTTCAATTGAATTCAATTGAAAATACTTCAATTCCTCATAACTTCTAAACTAAACACAACACCTCAATTTTAACACAAAAATTGATGGTTAACACCACATGTGGTGTGAATTAAATTAAGTTTTTGAGTATTTTCAACTTTTTGTATTGAAAATACTAAAAACTTATTTTAAGCTTTTTTAGAGTTGAGTTACAAGAATTTCACTCAGAGGTGACCCCACCTGATTTTTTATGAGGAATCCAATGGTGAAATAATTTTTATATGTTTATTTATTGGATAAAAAGTTATAATAATTTTTATTTAACTTTTTTCCAAATTTATTCATTTTTTTACAGTTTTTGTTAAAAATTCATTTTTACTTATTTTTTTTTAAGTATAAATGTAATTTTATAATTACAAAATTTAATGTAATTTTAATTTTAAATTTTAATTAAATTTTCTTTATTTTGAATATAATTTTATATTTATATTTTAATTTTTATTTTAATAATATAAATAAATCTATTTTATTTATATTTATATACTAATTTTTGTATTTGTGGTCTTTTGGGTACATGAAATTACCTCTAAGGCTCACAAGGACTGATTTATATTTGGCTGCTAAAATTTGGTGATCCATCTTCAATTAGTGATTTTTAATTATTTCCAAGAATTTGCTAGTGTCCTGAAATATTGAGGTCTTCACAATTCTTCTTTCTTCTTTCTTCCATAAAAAAATGTAGTTTAAGGTCATACAGGACCTACAACTAGGTGTGTAACCCCTGTATATTAGGTATACAAGTCCTGCAGTTTAAGTCATGCAAGGACCTCCTGGCCTAATCCAAGGGCTTATCTTGATTCTTGAGCTCCTTTGGGCTTGATTTTTGATTCCAATTGACTCTTGTTTTATTCTTTAATCTTCATGATTCCCACTTGATGCAAGATTCTTCTGGTTGTTTTATTTCTTGAAGAGGAATTTTCTTGTCTTAATTCAGTTCTTGAGTCTTCACTTTGTTCATTTTGGCCAATTTGATAATGATAAACACCTGTAAAACCCCTTGTCCTGTTACACAAAGGGAGCAGTTTATTGTCATGCTAAGGACAAAGATGGTCCTTGAGCACTTCTCCTGACTAGGACAAACCCCTCCAGCTTCTTGGCTGTTATTATTTTTTATAAGTTTCCCTGCCCAAGTCTACAGGGGAAGCAGTTTACTGTCATGCTGAGGACCTCTTGAGTCTTCAAGCTTCTTTAAAATCCCAAGGGCAATTTGAGTTGAGTGTTTCATAATCTTGTTGGTCCATCATGTTGAGTGAGTCCTGAGTCCATAATTGATCCAGTGAGTCATCCTTCAGTCCATAAATCCTGAACAGTGATTCTTGATTTACAAATGGGGTTCACTCTAGAATCAAAGAATTGTCCAAGGTCTTGTGTTGTCCAAAGTTCAATCCATAAGGAACTCCTGCTTTTATTTATAACTAATCTTCTTTATTTTCAGTATTCTGATAATTGCTACATGATATAATGTTTCCAAATTATCTTGATGTTTCCCAATTCTCTTGCTATTTCTTCAAAATAATTTATATCTATTTGTTCTTTTGTATTCCTGAATTATACCTGTTATAAAAAAATGAAAAATAAAAAATAAAAAATGAAAAATTTTAATAAAAAGATGATTGAAAATTCATTTTTATTTTAATTGGCTGATATTTTTTTTAATATTATTCTTTTGGATGAGGGCCCCCCTCTCCATTTGAAAATCTTGAGTTGGTTTTCAAATTTTGAAGAGGATATGTTCTCATTCCCCCAAAACTTCCACTATAAGGGATAGTGTAAGAAATAAGTTTACCCACCCCTTATTTTTTATAGTGATTTTGATGAGGATAAATAATAATACATAAAATTTACATAATTTTGTATTTTTATTTTATTTTTAATTTTCAATTTTTTTGTAAGTATAAAATAGCCATTAAATGAGATATCTGATTAAAAATCAAAAATTCAAAGGAAATAAACCTGAATCACAATTAAGATCCTGGAACTGTTTGGTTGAAGGTGGTAATTTGTGCCAATCAGTAAAAATTGGTGCTCTTGAGAGTATTTATGATTAATATTACATAATTGAATGATCATAATTTGAGTCCTTTAATCATATAATGACCCTTATGATTCCACAACTCTTCCTTTTGGAATCATCATTGTGACTCAGACTTTATTTCAAGTCCATCCCCTTTATGGTTCAGATTTTCTGTTAACCATAAATGCATTTGAGTTGTTGAAAAAATATAAACAGTGAAAAATAAGAATTTGTACAGTTTTTTTTAAAAAAACTCTTGTTTGCTTTTGGGGGGCTTTTAAAATTCCTTTTGCAATCAATAGCACATTGAGGTGTTATTAATATGTAAATTCCCCAAATTATGTCATCAATTCATGAGTTTTTAATATAAATAACTCCTTCAGAGTTCAATTAATGCCTTCATGGTACAAATACTTCTTCTTTTCAAACAAGTTCCAATCACTCTCTTGTAATTGAAGAAATATTTTAAATAAATTGATCATTTTTAAAAAAAATAAAATAATACTTGATGTAGTGTTTTTTTTTTTTTTAATTATTGTTATTATTGAGTTGGAAAATTAAGCCAACTTAATGGCTCTTGTTGTAATAGTAGGAAAAGTATAATAGAATATTCTTGAGCTCATGAATGGGATATGCCCCTAATTCTTAGGAAAAACAATTGAATTTGAAGTAAAAAAAATTAAAAAAAAAAATTTTCAAAAGGTTTAAGTCAGTAAATGTCTCTCATTATTGCTTTTAATGAAATAAATTTAGAAAAAATAAGAAATAAAACCTGAGGTAGTTTATAGTCTTGCCTAGGACTTATCCTCCTCTGATAGTCCTTGTTCAATCTTTTTGAATATTTTAAATAAGCAGTTTAATGGTCTTGCCAAGGACCATTGGTTGATTGTGTTTTAGCTTTGAGTCCTTGTTGATAATTCTAATGGTGGGCAGTTTATGGTCTTTCCAAGGACCACATCTTGTGTACAGGCACCTGATTGTTGCACTTGGGGTTTCCTGGAATGTAATTTATTTTCAAAGCCAAGTTGTATAGTTATCTTAAACAGTTTATAGTCCTATTGAGGACTCATCTTTATCTTAAAAGCAAATTTAAGCCTATAAAATAAGAGAAATATTTTATTAATGTTGCATACCTGTGGAAGCCAAATCAAATATGTTAGTATAGCTATCATTCAAAATAAGAAAGCATAAAAGATCAAATAGCAGTTTAAAGCCTGGCTTAGGGCTTTGCATTGTCCTTTATAGCCCTGTAGCACATAAAAATAAATATTTCAGCTTCATGTAATATCAAGGGGAAAATCAAAAAAATCCAGCAGTTTAATGTCTTGCTGAGGACATTTTTGTTATTCTTCTGTTTTTTTTTTATTATTTATAGCCCTGCAAAATTCAAATAAAGATTTTGTCAGTACAATTCAATATCAAAGATAAATTAAGCACAAAAAGATAAAACAAGAAGTTTAAAGCCTTGCTGAGGGCTCTCTTTTTTAGAGCCCTGTAAAAAAGTAAACAATAATATTTTTTTTTTGTTAATTTGAAATAAAATAAGAAACCAGCAGTTTAATGTCTTGCTGAGGAGATTGCATTGTCCTTTATAGCCTTTTTTTTGCTTCTCTTGTTTCCCATTAAAATATACCTGTATCAAAAATAAAACAATAATTTTAGCATTAATAGAGGAAGGAAGAATCAAATAATAAAAAGTCAAACCAAGCAGTTTTAAGCCATGCTGAGGGCTTTAGTTTTTTATAGCCCTTCAGAATCTCAAAATAAAAAAAAAATTAGAAAATTCAAAAAGTAGAATTATAATTCATAAGAGGACTAAGCAGCTTTAAGCCATGCTGAGGGCATTTTTTTTTGTTTAAATTTTTAGCCCTGTAGCAAAAAATGTCCAATAAGATCAGTTATGAAAGAAAAAAAAATATAAAATGAGTAAAACAAAAGAATTCATCAGTTTAAAGCCTTGATGAGGGCTTTAGTTTTTTTATTTCAACCTCCTTAATTCATGATATATATATATATATATACTGTTTTTGTTTTGTTTCTTTTGTTTTGAATTGAAATATAATTATTAGTTTTTCATTAATATATATATTCATTTATAATTAATTAATTATTAAATATATTTATATTTATTTTGTTTTATATGGGACTTATTCCTTTAGTCATAGCTAGCTAATCGGGTCGTACAGCCTGATAATGGCTGGTGGAGGTCAGATCCCTATAACCTTGCTGCAACTCCTGCATCCAGAATTATCTTATTCTACCGTCTTTATTTTTTTTTTCTTTTATATATTTTTATTATTATTAATGCTTCAGGTACCATTAACAGGTCGCGGGAGAGAAACACTTCAGAGGGTTGGATAGTGATCCTATCGAAGTTAGGTCATGACAAGCGATGTAAGGTCTTTCTCCATGTTAATCCCGCTATCGGAATGTGACTTATTATCAATCTCAGTACAGACATTATTTTGTTTGGCGCCTGTCTACTACTTTTGCTGAGATAAGGCTGCAGGCGGATCTCCTTTCCCTGTTTTTTATTTTTTTTTTAGCCGTTTACACTTTGGAACACAAGTGTGATCTCGAGAAGGGAGGAGTGTCTTTGAAGCCCCAACTAGTCCAGTTTCTCGTTTGAAATTCCCGAACTAATACCTACAATCCATCGTGGAGTTAGTGGTATTGTTCTTCATATATTTCCTTTTAGCTGCCTTCTCTGCCTAAGTCTTCTACTTCCGTGATTGTTCAACACTTATAGGGATCTTATTTGCTGCTTTCATGCATTAACCCCCTCCCTCGGACCCGAAGTTTTATTTTCCCCATTCCACCAATTCTCCCATTTGACTTTGTTGGTTTTCTTATTAACCCAACGCTTGAGGTACGTTCACATAATAGCCTGTTAGACATTAATTGAGTCAGGCAGCCCCCATTGAGATCTGAGAATGTTTCTTCGTAGTTACATTTTTTTTAAGATGAGCTCCAATAGCCCAACATACTCTTCCACCTTTTTAAAGGCAATCGAGCCTTTTACTATCGAGGAATTTGAGGAGATGGTTTTCGGTACTCCATCCACACCTATTAAACAATCCATGTGGGATTGGGTGACCTCAATGACTCCTCCTTCACCCCCTGCCCTTGCTAGTGGCTCATTCGGCTCTGGCAGAGCCTCGTCACCTGAGGAGGAGCCCCCATCTTCGGCGTTGGCATTTTATACCTTTATAAATGGCGATTACCATCCACGGCTTTTTGTGGATGATCCTGAGACTTTTTTTGCAATCCAACCTTCTTCCAACCCTCAAAGTTCTGAGCATCCCGCTACACATACTTATGCATTGCATCCTTGTGGTCGAGATGGTCGCGCAATAACTTTTCAATTCAGATAATAAGTAAGCCAAAGTTTTGTTTGTTTGTTTGTTGTTCCTTAAAGACTAAGTGGGAATCAAGCTGATCCTTCCGTGATTTTTGGTTCTTAAGGAATTTAGGTCCCACCATTTGATATAATCTAATTCAATGTAAATAACGCATTGAATAATATCAATCAGAGTTGTGTAATCCAGATCAAGTCCCTTCTTTGGGACACTTGATGCAATTAAAATTTATTTGTCAAGCGTGTCTGCTTTCCTGAAGCATTTTGATGCCTATATATCTTATTATTTATTATTATTATTATTATTATTATTATTTTATTTTATTTTTAATGTAAGTTTTTTTTTAGATAGTGACTTTTAGTCAAACAGATACTTCAGTCGCGTGAGTTCAGTAACCAAAAAGAATAATAAAAAAGATAAATAAATGAATAAAAAATAAAAATAAACTAAAATAAAAGTAAAAATAAAATTAAATAAAAATATGTCATTCGAATAAGCTAAAATAATCCAAACAAAATAAAATATTAAAAAAATTAAGAAAATCATAGGGAAAAAATAAATAAATAAATAAAATAACATAACAAAATAATAAAATAATCAAATAATGATAAGGGATGAGATGATAAAATAATAAAACAATAAGATGAATTAATGTAATAGCTGTATTTATAGTCTGTAATTGGCTCTTGGTAATATTTCTATCAGTGATTTTTTTCTTTTAGAATATCTAGATGATTCTTTGTGTGATAAATTCTCTATAGTTTACAAAAAAACTAAAGATAAAGCAAGTTTTTTATTTATAATTTGCTGAGTGCGATTAAAGTGGAGACTAATGTTGTCTTTTTTTTAAAGCTATTTATTTTATTTTATTTTTTTATGAATAAAAAAATTAAAATAATATAAATAGTGAAATAAGAAAAATAGTAAATAAATAAATGAAGCATTTTTAATATCATGTAGGTTTTTTCTTTGGTTATCATCTACTGATATGAACTGAATTGAAATTGATTGTTTTTTTTGTTCTTTTTCTTTTTCTTGAGAAATAAAATAAATATAACTATAAGATAAAATATTTAATATCAGGTAAGCTTATATTCTCTTTCTTTCTTCAAAGCTTATATTAATTGAAGCTTGTTTTTGAATTTTTAATATTTTATTTTGTCTCTTTCTTTTCTTTTAGTATGAAAGAAAAATTGAATTGTAAAGAGGAAGGATGGAAGTGGTAAATAAAAAATAAAAAATTGAAGAAATAAATAATTATAATATCAATGGAAACAGGATTGATGATTAAGCAAAGAATTGAGGACTTAGCAGGTGGGATTTGTTTTAATTCAATTTTTGAAAGGCTTTGTTTGACCAGTAATTTTATCTACTAGTTCTTTCTTGATAAGGTTTCCTCTCCTCCATTTTTCTCTTTTGAAAGTTTTGAAAAGGTGTTCTTGACAGAAGGAGTCCCAAGCTTCTTTATTAAGCTCAATTGCACCACTTTTAAGACTGAGGATTGCTGGTATGAGTGCTTCTTCCCAGTGACAGTCCCATGTGGCATCTTCTACAATATAACTTCCTGAGGTTTTGCTAATTTTTCCATTTTTAATTTGAAAATCCTGGAGGTTGAACCAGTCTTGGCATTTCCAGGTCCTCCAAAATAATGATTTCCTGAGGTATTTATCCATGTAAAATATTTCATTCCAGTAATTGTTTCCAAGGTTGCCTTCAATTCCATCCCAGGTAAGTAAATCTAAGAATTCATACTTTGTAAGTTTGAATCCAGGTAATTCTTTCCATGGATGAGGAATGGAAATTTCTGATGGTGTTTCTTCTTTTTCAAAGATGTCCTCAAACTCAATATATGGAAGGATTATTGTGGAGATATCTGGACAGGTTTCTGGTTTTTTTTGTAAGAACCATTCAGGATATTCACTTGCTTCTTGGGGATTATTGTAATTGAACCAGACTTCTTTTTCTTCTATCCAGCTGATATCTAGGTCCAATGACCAGGGATTTTCTTCAAATAATGGCCATGACTCCATTTTTGAAGGATTTAATGAGGTTTGAAGTGTGAAAGGTAAAATGAATTGGAAATGGTATCAAGTTTATTTTGATTGGATGAT
Organism: Austropuccinia psidii; assembly: GCA_023105745.1. Taxonomy (NCBI): domain Eukaryota; kingdom Fungi; phylum Basidiomycota; class Pucciniomycetes; order Pucciniales; family Sphaerophragmiaceae; genus Austropuccinia; species Austropuccinia psidii. Next base: position 63,283,220 of record JALGQZ010000003.1, on the reverse strand, counting down.
GATTTGGGTAAGAATTTGCATATTCCTCTTTGATAAGGCAGGAGGTCACTGCCTAGTGATGTTTGATTTTGGGTGAGTGAGATTGGTTATTTTGGTTGATAAGAAATATTTTCCTCTTTGATAAGGCAGGAGGTCACTGCCTAATGATCTTATGGTTAATTATTGTGTTTTTTTTATCTAGGTGAGTGAAATTATTGATTTGATTTGATGAGAGTTGACATTCCTCTTTGATAAGGCAGGAGGTTACTGCCTAGTTATGATTGGGTTTTGGTGAAGGAAAAATGGTGATTTTGGCTGCTAAGAAATGACTTTCCTCTTTGACAAGGCAGGAGGTTACTGCCTTTTGATTATTGAAGTTTAAATCTGACTATTTTGTTTGATTTTTGATTTTTAGAGCTGTTATGTGTCTTCAAGATGGGCCTTGATGGTTTGAAATTTAATTGGTCCATTAATTCTTGAGTAATTTGATCATTGGTTTTGTCAGAAACCTCCAAAATTTTCAGCAATTCCTTGATTTCTTCAATTTCTTGGTTTCTTGATTTTGATGAAGTATCCTTAAAGTGCCAAAGGTTCTCTTTATTGAAATCATAATCTTCAGCTTCCAAAATTGAATATTCATTATTAATTTGATCTTATTTTATTAATTCTTCCCCATAGGATCCAAAATTTGGTGAATTGGGCATGGTGGAAGTGATTGATATTTTTGTAAGTTTTTTTTTTTTTTTAAGAAATACTTTATTGATAAATCTCTTCTTTGTTAAGGCAGGAAGTCACTGCCCAAGAGAGAAAATGAAAAAAAGAAACTAATGATACATTTTATAGATGATACTGATACATTTTAGAAAAAAATCTTGATTTTGTTGGTTTTATTCAAAGTTGAGCTTCCCCAAGTGGGAAAGGTGAGTGTCTGTTGAGCAATCTGGCCAAAATAAGGTCTTTGAGGGCTTCCACAAAGTAATTTCTTTCCTCAATTTCTGGTTCTGTTGGAAATTCTGACCACCATAGGTCTTCATCAACGAATATATATCCATCTCCAACCCATTTCAATTTTCCAGTTTGGTATGTTGATCCATTTAATCCAAGGTACCACTGGGCCCAAATTTGATTGAAGTAAAGTCCTCTTCTTGGTAGTGTGGCCATTTCAAATATTTTGTCCCAGAATTGATTTTCAAGGTTACCTTTAATTCCCTCTTCAGTTAATAAATCTAAGAATTGGATATTGTTCATGTTTGATCCTGGAAGGTGACATAAGTATTTATCTTCACATAAAATTTCTTGAGCTTCATCCCCATAAATGTCTTCAAAGGTGATGTATGGCAGGTAAATGTAATTGTATTCATTTTCTAAGATGGATTCTGTTTCTTCATCTTCATTGGGAGGTTGCTGGATAAATTCAGGGTTTTCCAGTTGCCATTCATAAGGTTCTTCTTGGTTGCTCAATTGTCTGTCCAAGAAGTTGATATGGTATGTGTCTTTTAAGTTTTTGCCTCTTGCTTCCATAATTTTGAGGTCTTTCTCCATTTTATTTATAGCTTCTTCATCTGAGAGCTCATGATGTTCACTAAGTCTGACTTTCTTCTTTTTGGGTTTAGGTTTGGAAGGGTTTCCATGTATTTTCTCATTTCCATCCACCAAAATTTGGAAAGTTTCTTCCTTACTGTTAATTGGCTTGTAAATTATATTAGGTAATTCATCTTCAGAGGTTGAGTCTTAAAATTGTCTTTTGAAGCTGTTTGGCTTTTTTGTGTTTTTGAATTCTTGGCCAAATTTATCCCATTTTGGAGATATGGATAAATGTTGGGTCTTCTGGGTCAAATTGATTATGGTATTGTCTCTTTTTGCATTTTGAACCTTATTTCCTGGGTTATTTCTGACCAATGTTGCCATATTGCATAAATTCATTCCTCTAGGTGGTCCAGTTTGCCATCCAAGTGCTTGAGGTTTGCATATTGGCATGCATAATCTTCTTCCATCAGGCTCTTGATAACTGAGTATCTCACCTTGTTTATGGGAAAATTCTAGTCTGATATTGTTGTCTGCCAAGAAAGGTCTTCCAAGTACTGTATGGACAGATCCTTTTGCAATGAAGAAGTGAATTAGAGTCTCTTCACCTGAAGCCAAAATGATTGGAGTAAATTCTGAAAGTGCAACCAATGAAGTGGTATGGCCTACAATTCTCCTAAGGTTCATGTTAAGATTTCTTGTTGTAAGTGAGGCTTTGATTGCTATTTCTTCTGGTATGATGTTGAATTCTTCCCCAGTGTCCACTAATGCTCTGATAGGATATTCTTCCTTTCCAATAAAGATTTCCATAGATCCCAAAGGACAGGCATAATGAATCTTGGGCTTGGGTATTTCTTTGAATCCAAATGATAATAACCTTTCTTGAAGATCCATTGAGTTGAGTGACTTAATATTTTCTTTGTCTTTTTCTGATAATTCTTGTAATTTATGGACAAAATTGGGTGACATCCTCAAAATTTCTTCAATGGTGAGGTTGATCTTTTGTTGCATGATTTTCTTAATAATTTTGTCAATTTCCAATTTGGTTTCAACTGGTTTCTTTATAGGTTTTCTGAACTTCTTTTCTTCTTTGGGAATTTCATCATCTTCATTCTTATTGGCAATATTTTCAATTTCCTCCTCAGGTTGGTCTGGTTTTGGAATCTTTGAATTTTGGAATTTGGTGGGAATTATTACTCTTTCTTCCTCTTTTTCTTCTTCAATGTAAGTTCCTGGAATAGCTGTTTTCTTCTTTGGCTCTTGATTTTGGAATTGTCTTTCCATTCTTTGCTTGGTCTGCCTTAGTCCAATGTGTGATTCAAAAGGGTCATTGGCTGAGGAAATGGTAGGTGGTTTCCAATTTGACCACTCTTCAACATGAGCAATTGAGGTTGTTTTATCATCTGTTTTCTTTTCAGTGGGCTTAACGTCCTCTTCTGGTTTTGGTTTGACAGTAGGTTTTTCCATAAATTTCTTGTTGAGCTCTGATTGTTCTTTTGCAAAAGCCCTGACTATGTTTTTAGCACTTTCATTTCCTTCCATAGGTACTCTCTGATAGTTGGGGAAGAGGTAAGATGCTCCTTGGGTTCTGACAATTCTTCTGTCCAGATCTTCAGTAAGGTGAGTGCATCTAGTTGCTGTATGACCTTCTTCCTTGCAGTAAGCACATTTCATTGGTGGTCTTGGAGCCATTTGAGCTGGTATGTAAGGTTGATAACTGGATGAAAATGGTGGTAAAGGATTCCTTTGCCTGTATGGATGATTATTTTGAGGTAATCTTTGCTCTTGATTATTGTTCCAGTTCCTTCTTGGTGGATTAACTGCTTCGGAAAGTGTTTTGAGTTGATTTGACACTTCTTTAACTGATTCCTTTCCCTCATTTCTTGGTTGAGGCTCTGGTTGTGGAGGATTCTTGATTTTATGGGTAAGTTCTTTTACTTGTTTTAAAACTTAATCCCAGCTTTCATCCTCAAATCTTGTTTTATTTTGTAGAAGTTTTGGTTTGGAAAATTCTTTTTGTTGTATCAGAACCTTGGCCTCCAAGTCCTGTTCAATGTATAATTTCAAAATATCCAATTTTGGAATGATGTAACCTCCATCCAAGGCTTGAACCATAGCTCTGTCTTTAATCATTTCTTTGTAAATTGATTCTTGAACACTAGTGGAAAGGCTGGCCAATATTTCCTGATTATGATTGATATCACCTTGGATATATTGGTATCTTTTGAGGTAAGTGATGATTGCTTCATATTCCCCAATGAATTTTCTGTATTGAGTCATGTTTCTTATTCCTCCTTCTTGTTGAGTTCTTGTGAATAAATTAGTGATTGAGGATAATCTGTATCTTCTTTCAGGTGAGACTGTTCCCCATCTTCTTTTCATATCCACTTTTAATTGATCCCAATCAGCTGTTTCATATCCTGGCATTCCTTCAATATGATAACTGATTTCTTCATCTTTTTTCCAAAATGCTATTTGTCTTGCAATGTCTCTTCCACTTGCTCCTACAATTTCTGCAATATTTTCAGCTTTCTTGATGAATCTTTCAACATCCTTTCCATCAAGCCATAAGTTATAGTCTTTGGCTCTGATTTTCACTATTGGAGTAGTATTTCTTGGAATTTCTTGATGTAATGGGGTTGGTATTTGGGAAGAAATGTTGACTCTTCTTGGTAAGGTACTTGGTCTTTGTTCTGTATAAGGGGTTGATGTGGCCATGGGTCTTGGGTAAGGTTAAGGTGATCCATGTTGCCTGAATGATCTGGAAAGGGTGGTCTGTTCCTCAAGAGGACTATTCTGTGGAGTATAACTTGATGATTTATTTTTTCCTTCCTTTTGGATTAGTGCTAGTAATTCTGCTTGCATTTCTAGCATCTTCTGCTGAAGTCTCTCTGTTGAAGACATTTCTTCCTGTCCTTCAACAGTTTCTTCATTAAAGTTTTCTTCCTGGATTTCTTCAATACTACCAGGTAATTTTGATGATGAAGGTTTATCCATTTTTGATTGGTTAATTTCCTCTTTTGAGATTGATTTATTGAGTTCATTTCTTTCAAGGAGATCAAGGAAGAATTTCTCCACAACCTTCAAGTCCCTTTTATTGGTTCTTGGTGTTGCGATTGGGAAATTGGAATATTTATTTGATTCCTCCCCTAGTTCTGTTTCTTGCTTTGGTGGATAATAGTAATGGTCAGAGTGAGTTGATGATTCAGATTCTTGAGATGATGGTTTTGGCTGATTTTGATTATTTGACTCCAGTTTTTGTTATAGTAGTAATATTCTTGGAGTAGTTAAGAATTTTTTTGATTGTATTTTGATTGATTTTTTTATTGAAGTTGAGGTTATCTGCCACTGTAGGGACACCAGATGTGGGAACTCCTCTTGTGTGGGATTAAAATGAGGCAGTACCTGGAGGGGGAAATCACAGGTAACTAGTTTTGAATTGCTAATAACTCCTGTAACCAAGGGTGGCAAGGGTGTATTGCCTGCCCCTCCTGAAATACTGAACAAAATCTTCCTTGGAGCTCACAAACCAAAATAAAACTAGTAAGTGGCTTTACAACTGCAGAAGACAAAATTCAGCAGTCTCAGATCAGACCTATTCAATAAATAATATGAAAAATAATGTCAGTTATTTTGGTTAAATTTTAGATTTTAATGAAATACTTGTCTGTATAATTTATTTATTTTTTTTGGTTAAATTGAGGTGAGTTGTTTCTTCTTGGTGTTAAATCCTTGGTAAGATGGGTTATTCAAGGTTTTCTGGAAAATTTGATGAGTTTTGATAACAGTAATTTTCTTAAGTTAAAGTTATAATAGAGCAAAATAATTTTTTTTAAAGGTTTGTTATTTTTTTTAAGAGTGGTTAATAATAATATAAAATTTTTATTTGTTAAATTTAAGAGGTAAGATTCTTTGATATTGGATTTTTAAAGGGGTAAGTTATTTTTAAGTCTTGATAAATGGTGTTAATTTTACTGGATAAAATATTTTAATAGAGTAGCAACCCTAATCTTGGGTACTAGGTAATTTTTTAATAATAATTTTTATTTTAATAATAAGATTCCACTGGGCTTAGCTACTGGGTAATCTTCAACACTATACTTCCACTGAGCTTAGCTACTGGGTAATATTCAACACTATGCTTCCACTGAGCTTAGCTACTGGGCAAGTAATTTTTAATATAATATACTGGACTACCTCCCAGGTGAGGGATAAATTATTCCTATGCCTCTACTGTGCAGGGGATATATTTTTCATGGGATATAATTTGCATGGGGGGATTTTGAAATTTGGGGGAGAGCCCCTCTATTTATACCTTTTGGGAGCCTAGAGGGCCCTCCATGGGAGCTGTCTTTTTCCACTTTAATTCCTCTTTATTTCATCATGTGACTCTGTTTTTGGTGATGCCCTTTCTTGCATGGGTCAGGTGACTTAAGGTTTGGTGATAATTTTCTCTCTGCACAGCCTCCATTTATCACATGATCATCTTTTGGTGGACTGATTATGATGTGATATTCTTGGATTTTCCTTCCATGCATGAGGTGTTTTCATTTTGGCTGAGGATTTTTCTTGTGCACAGCCTCTTTTCTGTCACATGATATTCTGTTGGTGGATGAAGTATCACATGATGAACTTGTAATTCCTTTGCATATGTCCTATTTTAGGGTTGGTAGAAGTGGCTGTGTAATTTATGCAGGTGTCATGGTTGTTTTTCTTCTTTTTTGAACTTTAAAATGAAGTCACGTGATGATCTCTTACACTGGTGAATTTACTGTTATTTATGAAATGATGTGATTTTTGAGCTTGACACATGCTGTGCATAGTCATGTGGTTGAGATTTAATTCGAATTGTCTACTGCATGCAGCCTGTTGTAACTAGCTTTGGTTTGCATGAGGTGATGAGTGGTGTAAATAAATCTGATTCTTTTTTAAGGTTTCAAGTGGGGTTACTTTGGATATAAGATAAGGTACTCCTGTGGCTGTGTTGTCAATGAGCTGCAGGAATTCCATGGGGCTGGGCTTTGCATCATGTGATTTTGAATGCAAGTTGGCTGTATAACTAATGCATGTGTCATTTTCTTGCTGCATGAGTCCTATGGCTGTAAGGCGGTGTAAAGCTGGGTGGGGTGTGTAATTTAAAGGGTGGTACCTTATTTGTTGTAACTAGTGTACTATATGTAACTTGATTTTTTACATATGCATAATGAAATTGAATAATTTATTTAAACACATACACTTCCTTTTGGTGCCTGTGCCATGGTTTTATGAGTTAAACCCAGCTTCTTGCTGTAAAATTGACCTTTTGGTGTAAAATTTGAGTGTAAGTCTGCCTGTAGGCTGGGTTGACTGCTGTTTTGGGGTACTATGAGCTTGAGCCTGGTGAAAAAAAATGGTATGGAATACCACAGTACCTGGTATCAAGTTCCAGGGTAACGTCCATTAAGTCTTGAAGAGAGTCAATTTTTGAAGGATGGGAGGCCAATTGATTCAAAATCCTGGATGGCAATCCCTTCCTGAAATGATGGATGAGAGCTCTTTCACCCCAATCACCGATTCTTGAGACTAAACTTCTGAAATCTGCAATGTATAAGGATAAATGCCCACCTTCTTTCATTCTTAAAGAATCCAACTCAGCTTCTGCTTTTCTGACTTCATTCGGGTCTCCAAATAGAGTGAAAAGTTGAGATTTGAATAAAGGCCAAGAATTGAGAAGGTAATTTGAGTCTTGATTGGTGAGATTGGAAAGATAAGGCTCAATCCATTTTGCAGCCCTGCCAATAAGAAATGATGTGGCATAGAGAACTTTCTTTCTGTCTTGAGAGAAATTTGCCGGATCATTATGAAAAATCAATTGACAGGACTGAATAAAGCTTCTAAATTTGAAGGGCTGAGTCCCATCAAAGCATTCTGGTGCCTTCATAGATGGAGTCTTGAAGGCTGGTGGTCTTGATGCTTCAGAAGATGAAGCTGCTTGAAGATTGGCCATAATCTGAGTCATTTGCTGCATGATGTCCAATAGAGATGTTTCAGACTGATGAGAGACAGGCTGATTAGACTGGGCTAGAGTTGGTCCTCCAGTACCTTGGGATGCTTCCACCGGGGCAGGAGCACCTTCAGTACCATCAGACTCTTCCTCTTCCACAGAATTCTCCTCCTCCTCTTCACCATCTTCACCTGGACCTTTGAAAATGGTCCTTGAAGTGCCTGGAAATCCGCCAACTACTCCTGAAAATGAACTTGATCTTCTGGGCCCTCTTCCTTCCTTCCATGCCGGGTCCTCTATCTAATTAGGCCCTCAGTTGAGGAGCTGCTGGGGTGCCATCTAGAAGAGCTCTTGGAGTTGGAGTGAGAACAGCTTGAGCTCTGGCCTGAGATCTTGTCTGTCTTGCCGGAGGTGAATGTTGAACAGGCATGATGTCAGGAACAAAATTGAAATAAATGAATTAAAATCAAAATATGCTTGAAGTGAAAAGAGTCAACAATTAAATCTTGAGGGAAATCAATGAATCAAATGAAAATCTTCAAGTACGTCAATAAATCAAATCAAATGAGGTCTTGAAGTCAAAATCAAAATCAATGTCTTGAAGTAAATCAATGAATCAAATCAAAATGAAGTCTTCAAGTCAATAAGTCAATGAATCAAATCAATCAAAATCAAAATCTTGCAAAAATCAATCAATCAAATGAAATCTTGAAGAAAAATCAATTTATGTCAAAATTCTTGATGTGAAAAAATCAGCAAAATCAATGAAGTCTTCAGGTCAATCAATTTTCTTGAGGTCAATATCGAATATGTCAAATCAATCAATCAATCAAAATCAAGTGAGTTCTTCTTTGAAAACCAAAATTCTTGAAGAATGAATCAATTATGAATCTTGATGTGAAGAATGTGTCTGAATATCTTGATGAAAAATTTGAAAATCAGAGAAAATCAAGATAACGCCTGAATTATGAATGCAATGAAAATTTGATGATTTGAAAAAGATTTAAAAAGAATAACAAAAATTAAAATGGGTCAGCTTTCAATTTACAAAATGAAGAATGAATGAAAGAAAATTGAGAGGTGACAATGAATCATTAAGTTCATAAGCGTAAAAGAATCATAATTTCGATGAAATGAGTGAATGAAATTATAAAGAAAGAATGAACAGAATGAAAAGAAACTATGAGTTAACTAATATAATGTCACAAGGGCTCTTGGACAGAAATACAAGAGTGGCCTGGCACTCAGCAATCAGGGAACTCACTGGGAAGACCCCAAAAGAATAAAGAATAAAAATAATAAGAATGAATTCCTCTAAAAGATATGCAGGTACAAGATGAGATGCAAAAGAGGAAAGGGAAGCCAAATGGCCAAAGAGCCAACCAAGTAAGTCCTTAATCACTGTTTCAACCTGCCAAAAATGAATAATGGAATTAGTAAGGATATGACCACCAAATATCCATTGACAGGCAAAGAAAGAGAAAGAGAAAAGTGCTAAATGACTGACTTAATAATATCAGTATTTGCTTAACTAAAATGAAAACAAAATAAAGATAAAATAAAATCAAAATATATTAATTAACTGGGGAAAAACCCCCCAGGGTGGAAAGGGTAGCCAGTATATGTGAAAAGTTGGGAGCTTGAGTTCTTCAGGCTGAAAACTGATCTGTATTGATCCTTGAGGCTGTATTAATTGTTTTGGGAATTGATACAGCTAGCTGATATTGAAATTGAATTGGGTTGAATGAACTTCCCATGCTTGAAAGTGAAATACAGTTCTTGATGGATCCAGACTGTATTTAAATGAATGTGGTTGCCAAGATGGATTGAGTGGAGCTTTGACACTTGACAACTTCTTTTGGCACTGCCTCTTGAATACACTTTGAGAATGAATTGACAGTATTCCCTTGGAAGGAGTACTTGGAGTGAGAATAACCAATGACTGCTTGATGGTGTCATTGGTCTTTGACGCTGAAACACTTGCTCTTGAGCCTTGATGATTCCTCTGAATGATTGGGTGCCTTGATGACGTGATGAGATTTTGGAATGTTGAAATGACCATTTGATATTTCCACCATTGAATTGCTGTTGAAAAATGATGCACAATGATATATAACATCATTTGTGGCATATTGGTTCATTGGCAAGAAGATTATGTCCAAATGTCTTGAGTTGGAAAGGCAGAGGGGAATAGAATGGATGTGATGGCTTCAGAGCTTGGAAAGGTGTTTCTGGGCCCTTTTGGGTTATGAGCGAAAAACTGGACCAAAAGGCAGGAAAGTGTCTTTTGGACACTTTGCGTCAAAGTGCGCAAATATGCGCATTATGAGCCCAAATGGCCAAAAACAGCCATTTGGGCCATTTCCCCTGGTTTTGAGGGAAATGACCAGAAATACCCATTTGGGCATAAATTGCTGCTATGGGTTCTGGATTGAGGTCAAGGGCCATGAAGGCCCCAAAACACAAATGGCCATGAATGCTCCATAAGATGATGACGTGGCCATATTGGCCACTGGTGATTGATATGGCCAATTGGCCATAAAAGAACTGTGGCTTGATATGCCATATGGGGATCCAAGGAGGTGAATTGCCATGGTTGTGACAATTTTTCTTTCCAAAATTTAATAATCACTCATAGTGATAATTATTTCAAAAGCTTTTTTACATTATCATCTTAAATATTCTCAGGAGAATTTGTTTTATTAAGCCTCATTTTTTTCAAAATCAAATTAATTTAGGAGAATTATATTTACAATTTTGCAAAAGTGAAGGTAATAGCCTTTTTTCTGCCACAAAAATATTTAATAAATGATTTTGGATTAAGCTACATTTTCAATAGGAATACCAAGCTCCTTGGAAAAGAATATTAAGTGACTTGAAAATGTTGTAGTTTTTTTACATTGGAAAATAATGATAAATATACAATATAGCTAGATTGAATATTAGAAGAGGAAAAGACAAATTCAATATAGGAAATATGAAATATTTGCAAGAATTAATTGATAGTGGGCAAAAAAAGTATTAATCTGATGTTTTTTGTTTATTATTAATTTTAGTATCAAGTATCCATGTCAATTTACTATTTCTTGGGAATATGAATTTCCAAAATTCTCATTAATCTAGAGCTCATTTAAAATTAAAATATCTCCATTATATATTTATAAACAATCATCAATGAGCATTTTGAGTATATCTCTTCAGAAAAGTAAAATCAAATTTTGGATGGGTATATCCATGGGGTTTATGGTAAATTTAAATGAATATTTTTTTATTCTTATATAGAATTTCTAATTACATCATTTTTGATTTATGCTTTCTTTTTACTCCATTTGGGGCCTATTTAACTCCCAAGAATTTATCCATCTCTTTTGGTTTTAGAAAAAAATACAAATCTGAAGATTTTTGAGCCAAGCTGGTAGGTTCATGAAACAGAAATCACAAGATATAATCCCCTATGTAGAAGCTCAAGGTTATCTTCTCAGAAAAATGGCCTTAATTTGAGTGATTTATGTACAAAAGTTTGTATATTTCTTCTTTGAGTAAAGTGCCTCTTTTAGAAATTTACACTTCAATGCTGTCTTCATATTCTTCTTTTGAAGATTCTGTACTGGTAATATATATTTTACTGAGATTAATACCAGCTGAAATGTATTTTATTAAAGACACTAGAGAAAAAAATGATAAACTAAAAATTATTTTTTATACTTTTGATTTTCAAGATTTTTTAGGAATTTATGATTTCTTATTTAAAATAAAAAAATTATTCTAAAATTATAATTTAAGATTTTGAATCAAAATTAATTAAGAGTAACTCAAAAAGTAACTTTATAAGTTTTTGGATGTGAAAAGGCCATGTGTAAAACAATATAAAATTGAACCAAATTCCTCAATGAATAAAATTTTGGAGACAATTTCAAAAATAACAATTATTTTAACTTGAAATTGAAAGAAAGAAATTATTATATAAATATATTTTTGAGCTTTAAAATATGTTAATCAAGGGTGCAAGGTTCAAAAAACATGGAAAGGCCCCCAAATTTAGCATGTGTCTATGAAACTGTTGATAATATTACTATTTAGAAACAGTACTATGACTTTTCTTATGAAATGTGATAATAAAAGTTATTATAATCAAAATTAAATAATCAATTAATTAATCATTTCTTTTACTTTTTATACACTACTAGTGATGATAACAGTAAACAGGAATTGTCTACAAGGATCAATTACAAGAAGTATTTAATAATAAAATTATTTCAATATAATCATCTTTTGCAAGAATAATTATAAATATAATTCTTGAAGAAAACTAATACTAGAGAAATACTTTAAGAATTAATTCACACCACTCACTATTACTCCAATAAACCTTGAAAAGACTTAGTAGAGAGATTTAACAGATAGAGTGTGTATTTAAAGGCTAAAAATTTGATTTATAACAGTATTGAAACAAGCTATAGTTTATTTCTATAGTCTCATGTCTTTCTGGTTAACTATGAAACATTAAAAACTTGATGAAAGATTTAACTAACACTTAATTGTTGGTAATAAAGGTATAATTGGATAATAAGATGATTTGGAAAAACAGCAAGAGGAGGACTCTTCTAAGTCAAAAACAGCTCACAGAGGAGTGCCATGGAGAAAACTCAAAAAAAAAGTGAGTGAGAAAGCAATCATTCATTTTCAATTATTGATTGCATCATCTGTTGTCACATAAGATTATCATAATTACTTAACTAAGGCTTTCACCTGACTACCAACCCATTTAGGGTTAATAATAAAAGGAGTAACAACTGTATTTTTTTTTTATTTCAAAATAAGCTCAATTTGTCAAATTTATCAATGTTTCTGGAAATTCCATCACAGGTTGTATTTTCTATGAATTTTTTAATATTCATTGTTTCACCTGGAATCATCAAAAATGAACTGTAAGTAAAACTTTGAATTTTGCTTATGAAACCATGTTCATTCTTTGCTCAATTATTAATCATACCATTATCAATTGGTTCTGAAAGCTTCCAAAATATTAATGAGGAATTTTATTTTTAATGAATTTTTGAAGTTTTTGCCTCATTTCCATGTGAATTGCAAATAGCACAGTACAGAAGGTTGCTATGAGGTAAATCAAAAGATACTAGTACAGAAATGGGTTTAATTAATATTTTATGGTTTATCCATGGAAAATAATTAAGGATTGACATGGTTACACGAGTCTATGTTGCTCTTTACCTCCTTTTCATGTCAAAATAGCAGCTTATTTGCAATTTTCTTATGATTTAATGAGAGTTTGTCTTGGTAACTAAGTTCCCAAAAGGTTTAAGTATACTAATTGGGCCATTATCAGCCATGGATTAAAGCTTTAGAAATTTTCACAGCTAAGAGGCCTCAGAAGCTGGGTACTCTGGCTCTCTTTAATGTCTCTTGTCCCCCTTCACTATTTTTATGTCAAAAATACTAATTTAGGCTTCAAGACTGATATCCACTATGGGTGTATCAAAGCTGTATGTAAGAATACTGTATTTTTAAGTGCAAAAAACATGAATAACACAAATCCTAGTGTATATGTAACATGGGATTTCTCACATTCCCATCATTTTGGCATGACATTGAGAAAAACCAAAATGCTCACAATTCCTTCATGTAATATTGATGATGTGGTATTTAATTATTTTCCTATTACCACCTCATGGAATTAATTTAAGCTTAATCACTCTATTAACTTTATGTAGATACACTAGGTCAATTTCTGTTTAGAAACCAAATCTGGCCAAATACCATCAACCAATGGGAAAGCAAGATACCACCAAAACATGAAAGTGAGCCAAACCAGGTGAAAAGGAATCAAAAGAAAGATGAAAATAACCTCTTTCCAAATATACAAGTTCCATAATCATAGGATAAAGAATAACAAAGGTATTCCTGGTCAAAGTTGCTGCTGAGCCTAAACCTTAATTTTCACCTCTCATCTGAAATCCAGAGAAAAAGAATTAACCTGAGAAAATGGGTATTTAAATTGAAGCTCTAAGCCAGGGCTATCCAATGATATTAGCCTCATTGAGCTGACACCAAAACTACTGAGTTTATGGCCAAAATAAGGCCAAATAGGGGTGAATAAAATATTCACCTCTCATCCAACTTCTTCAGTTTTAGTGTGAGATACTTAAAGTGGGGTATTTTTGGAAAGGACACAATCCAGGCTATCTGATGGTTCCATTCATTCTCCATATATCATCTAGAAAAAAAATTATGGAGCAAACAAGCTCCATACAGATATTGAGAAAAGCCTATATCTGAATAACAAAAATTGTACGTGACATAACTTTTCCATATTGAATTTTACCCAAACCAAATGAGGTATAGTTGTATAGACCTCATTCAGAGCTACACAATGAGCCAACTATGAGCTCAATATCTCAAAAACTGACAAAGGTATGGCAGTTTCAAGGTTAAAATCACACAATTGGGCCAATACACCTTTTCTGTGGGATAATACCCCATAACCATGATTATGAGGTGTAAAACTGACAAAGAAGCATGTTTATACTTCAATACCTCATAGTTAATTCAATACTGGGGTCCCATACAGGTTCTGTACAGCATTCTACACATCATACATGTCAGAAGAGGGGTGTGTGGTCCCCAGAGGAAAACCTTCACCCTGTATTGGTGAAAACTGCCCAGATGTGATTGAAAGCGCACATCTGAGCCCAAGAAAGGGCATAAAGGCCTAGTGAGAGACCCAAACCAGTATTTTGGAGTGAAAAAATCTTCACTTCCTCTACCTGGATGGTCTAGAGGGCCATTACACCCCTTTTCAGGATAAAAGGTGCCCTTTTCTCTGCCATTAAAGTAATTCCCATCCTGCTATTGAGTTCCTACATAGTACAGCTGTCAAAAACAATTCTACTCTTGGAAATAATAAGTTATAATTATAATCTTAATTATTTTAGACTTTTTTATAATAATTTAATTGATAAAGCTGCACCCAGGGCTTTTAACAGTGCTCACCACCACTAAAATCTTTTAGTAAAGCCCTTATATTTTATTTAAAACCTTTTTTTATAATTATTATCCACTTAAAAGTCATATTTTAGGTTGTAAATACTGTTATTATCACCTCTTCATAGACTCAGACTGACAATTTGGGGGCCTGGCCATGTTTTTTGGACATTTTTGGACCACAATTGTTTCCTTCTTTTTAGTGTGAAATTATCAAAAAAATAATAATATATTGAATAAATTATGTTTTTTTTTGAGTTTTATATTAATTAATATACCACTGTGGGTTTCCTTATTATCCATGTGGTTGTTCAAAATTTAATCACCATAAGTGGTATTTTGGGTGTGCTTTGCATATTAAAACACTAAGAGCACTTGATATTCTTCTTCTTTAAGGAAAAAAAACCCTCTTTGCTGTAAATAACAAGTTGGAGGCATGGTTGGGTATATTGATAATTTCAATTACTCATTACAGAACCACTTTGGATTACACTTGTTAATTACAAGTTAATCTGTGAGATACTGGTACACAAATAGTGTACCAGAAAACCACAAAGCAGTATTTTTGACGTGAAATTGATAATTTAAATTACAACATCATAATATTAGGGCACAATATAGAATCATATACCAGAGGCCATTCTTAGATGTGAAAACAGCATTTTAAGAAGTCTTAACTGACATAAGCCCTCTTTTCCTCTTTGATCAGTAGAAGAAAACTTCATAGCACTTGAAACCCAATCACAAAGCAGTGCACCAGTCATACCTTCAGAGCCATAACAAAAGGGAAAAGGAAAGGCACATAGTGAAATCCTCATAAAAGCCAAGAAGTGAAAACTAATTTCCACTCAGAGGAGTATAAAACCACAAAACTCTGCATCAATACAAGGTCAACCAGCCTTAACAGCTTGTACAGGGAAGACTACAATGATTGACCCAGTTGTGTCTTCTAAAGGGAAATTGTCCAAATCTTTTGATAACAAATCTTTACAAGGCGCATTCAAAGGAAAATACCCCAAGAACATTCAGTTTTTTACTGCTTGCAAACACTGATATGTCCCTGTACACCTCAGGAACCACGGAATCCCAAGGAACCAGCCAGAGGACAGAGAAGGCTTTTTCAGGACCAGAAGACCTGGAAGAGAATACCTTGGACACAGAGGTGGATGGCAAGACACTGAGGGAAATCATACCCACTCTGCCATTTACCTTCCAATTCAACAGGAACCTCAAACCAGAGGACTGGAAGGATATGGATTAAGTTCTGCAGCTACACCAACTCTTCAAATATCTTTTCCAATCAAGCATGGAAAGCAAGAGGTTCAAACTAGCATCCCACTGGGAAGAACTTGGAGAAAGCTTCCAGAATATATGTCTCAAAGAGATACCCTTCAAAGACCTCATGGTAATCATAAAAGGATGGAATCCCATCAGGCAGTTCAGACTCCTGGAGCAGAGGAAAACCAGGATAAGGGGGAATCAAGCCACTATCCAAGCTATAGAAGAAGAGCCAAGCCAGACAGGGCCTACTATGATTCCTTCAGGCTCACAAGGAGTAGGCCAACCCAACTCTCCAGTGGCTTCACACCATTCAGGCACCAGCATATCAGTGGCCAAGAGTCACCATTCTTCACAATCCCAGGTAGCTTCCAGGAGAAGACAAGGATACAAGGGCAAAACAAGAAATTCTTCTTCCTTTGTCTGAAAGGGTCAGACCCAATGAGGAAAAAGCTGTTGGACTTGGTGAAGGAAGTACACAAGAGCCAGAAATAGTTGTAAATTCTTCTAGAATCAGTATCCCCAATAATAGGAATATTACCCTCACTCAGAATGAACACAATGTTGTTACACCTTAGAGTGACTTAAACAGTGATGCACTGTGGTTACAAACATCCCAATTTGGAGAGAAAACTCAAAACCAGTTTGCAGAACTCTAATAAAGCCATGAGAGGATGAAAATATTAACATCCTCCATGGACAAAATTAATAAAACTCTTCAAGAAGGCCATGATCAATTGAGCAAAGCTTCTGAAGAAACCAATAAAAGACTTAATAAAGTCTTTGAAGAACAGCACCACTGAAAAAAGGACAGGGATTGTCTGGATCAGGACTTAAAAAATCTTTTTAATGTCTACCAAAACATGAAGCCGCAACCACAAGCCCATGTCTTGGATAATCCATACATCCAAGAAGAAATCAAACAAGATTTTTTGCTGGAGAATAAGACAAGGTCTCCATCTCAATACCAAGATGGAGATAACATGTCTTATTCTGGGAAGGAAGAATTAAAACAGCTTCCAGAAGCCTCAAGCTCGCCCAAATTCCCTGGCACAGGAGAATATGATCATATGGAACTCATTAATTATATTTATGGACTCTTTATTGATGTACCAAGCATACCAGATTACTGGATTACTGCTAGATTGAATACAGAATTTAAAGGAAATGCTAGTATTTGGTACACAGAGATGAAAGGAATCCATGGCGGGAGAAACTGTCCATGGTGGAAGAGTCAAATAATCCAAAAGTAAAGCAATGGTACTTGGATATGGCAAAAGATCATGTTATTTCAAAATTACAAGTACTCTCCGGACAAAGACCCATATGAGTGGTGTTTTAGACAGTCTAAGAGACTTGAAGCCATTGATCCTCAAATGAATATGAAGATGAGGAATCACAAACTACTGACACAAATGCCAGGAGAACTAGAGCATGCAGTGAAATGCATATGCAACCAAAGCTGCACTCTATATGTAATTTCAAACACCTTACAAGATGTAAAGAAAAGAACAAACATAGACAAATATTCCTAATGTAAAAGCGGCAGTTTCAAAGAGAAACAACCTCTCAGGGTAGACTTAAAAGATAACCCCAAATCAAGAGTGGTAGAAGTGACCAAGAAGAAAAACTCTTGTCACAATTGTGTGCCAAAAGACCACTATTCAAATAACTCTCCAAAGGCAAAAAAGAAAGTCTATTCCATTGAAAAAGTCCCAGAGGAAGAATCCCCAACAGAGGATTCTGAATCAGAATCTATGGGAGATTCCATTAGAGTACAATCTGATGAAGACCAAGACCCAAGGGAGGAATTTCTAGTGGAGTACCAAGATGAAACACAACTAGAAATTCAGGACATACAGTTAGAAGCAGAAATGCCAGAGGAAATTGCAAACAAAAACTTGTGTAAACACACACAAGATGCACAAACATTCCTAGTTACAACAACTAAAGGAATGGCATATATACATGGGACAGCCACAAAAATGTCTGTTTATATTGACAATTCCCAAAATCCATTGATCATTGACAGTCGTGCACACTGCTCAATAGTGGCTAAAGATTATCTGGATAACCACTTCCCAAATTGGGAGAAGCAGCTCTTGCCAACCAAGGCAAAAGATTTTGAAAGTGCATCATGGAAGATGACATCCATTGGACTCAACCCAGAGCTTGTTGTGCTTGAAGATGCTTGCATACATGGATTCTTACTGGGAACAGATTACCAGAGGATGTATGGAATTGATATTTACAATAGTAAAAACAGGCAAAGTATAAAAGGTAAAAACAATGAAAAGAAATTTTCACTAGACATATACCACATGTCCACCCATTATCTCCCAAAGAATTATTGAATGAATTCATAGAGGGCCAATTCAGTACCAGCCTCACCAGTAAACAAAACCTTAGTTTACTGAAAATGCTGAGGAAAAATGGACCAGCATTTGCCATTGATGAAGGACCTTTGGGAAAAATCAGAGGCCATGATATGGAATTATATCTAGATGTGGAAAGACCTTATCCACCCATGATGAGAGGACCTCAATATCCAGCAAGCCTTGAAACTGGGAAATAAATTGAAAAACACATCAATTAACTCCTAGACATGGATGTCATAAGAAAGATAGGACATAATGAAATAGTGGAAAGAACCACTCCTGTCCTTATCACCTGGCATGATGGCAAATCTAGGTTGTGCGGGGATTTTAGAGCCCTGAATAACTACACAAAAGCTGATAGGTACCCTATACCAAGGATACCCCATGCCCTGGCAAAACTGGCAAAAGTCAAATATATTACCAAGATGGATTGTATGAAAGGTTTCCATCAGAATGGAGTTAAACCAAATTCCATGAAGTTACTCAGAATTATATTCCATATGGGTATATATGAGTACGCCAGGATGCCATTTTGAATCAACAATGCACCAGCCCACTTCCAAAGGATAATGGACACAATATTTCAAGAAGAAATATTAGAAGTCTGGATGGTAGCATACATTGACGACATCACTATATACTCAGAGACATGGGAAGATCATGTACAGTACATAGACAGCATACTAAGTACATGCACACCCATCAATCTGAAAATTTCACCTAATAAGTGCAAATTTGGCCAACAACAATTACTGGAACTAGGACATAAAGTTTCAGGCCTTAGTCTGGCTGTAGACCAAAATTAACAAACAGCAGGACTGCAAAAGCCAGTACCAAAGAACATCAAAGAGATGCAATCTTTCCTTGGGTTTTCTAGCTACTAAAGAAGCCACATCAAAACATTTGCTAAAATAACTATTAGTCTTTAAAAGTTATGCTCAAAAGATGTAGTTTTTAAAATTACCAAGGAAAGGAAAGATGCATATGAGAGGATCAAACATAAACTAACTAATTCACCTGTCCTTATACTCCCTGACTTTGAATTAACACTCAAGTTGTACATAGATGTGGCTTTTAGTCAAGGATTTGGAGCTGCCCTACACCAAAGACAAATTGTGGATGGTGAACCAAAGGAAGGGGTAATATGCTACATCTCCAGGCAGCTGAAAGATTAAGAAGCTAGGTATGGAGAAACCCAGACTGAATTCTTATGCCTAGTCTTGACCCTAGAGAAACTCCATTATTATCTGGAGGGTGCAGTGTTTGAAGTCTACAGAGACTGCACAGCACTCAAGTCTTTACTTAATATGAAGACTACTAATAGACACATGTTAGTATAGAGGTAACATGACCATCATATAAAAAGAAGGCAAAAGCCACACCAATGCAGATGGCCTCGGAAGATGGCCACTGGATAATGTCAAAAGCAACCCAGCTTATGACCCTGAAGTAACAGCCAAGATCCCTATCCATTTCATGGAAATAGAATGGAAGAAAAACTTCAGATTTTCTAAATGGGCACCAGAAATTGGTACCCCAGATGGTGAAGACACTGAATAAGAAGGAACAGAAACTTCCATATTGGGGATAAGTTCCTCAGAAATACACAATGAGCTCTTCAGTGAAATAATGAAGACTTATTCCAAACACAAACAGCATGGCATATTGTTGCAACTCCTTCAACAGAAATACAGGAGCCCAGAACTGGAATCCCAGTTAGAAGAGCCCTGGTTGAGGGACTATAAGGATAACATGTTTTTCCTTATAGATGGAATACTCTATCACAGAGAGAAGCATACAAGTGCCCTTGCAGTGGTAGACAGGGACCACATATTGCTGATCCTGCAGCAATTTCATGACTGACCCTATATGGGACACTTGAGTGAAGACAGGAACAAGGAAAGGGTAGTGAGAACAGCTTGGTGGCCCAAATGGGAGCAAGGATTGAGTTAATATATAAAAACTTGTGAAATATGCCAAAAGGCAAACAGAAAACATGGGGAAAAATATGGGCTACTTCAACACATAGAAGAGCCCAAACACCCATGGGAAAGCATCAGTATGGACTGGGTCACAGGACTTGTCCCAGGAGTTAAAGAAAATTTCAATTCCTTTCTAGTCATAGCTGATAGGTATAGCACAAGTTTGAGGTGCTTAAGATGTCATAAGGAGGACACAGCAATGGATACAGCTTTGTTATTCTGGAATAACATCATAGCCACATGTAGAGTCCCAAAAATTATCATTAGTGATAGGGACCCAAAATTCACATCAGAGCTCTGGACCAACCTCTATGACATTCTGGGTACCAAATCTGCATTTTCTACAGTGTTGTGGTATTCCATACCATTAGTACCAGTTTCAAGCTTACCAATAAAACAAAAGAAAAAATTGATAATAAAACAAACTATGCAAAACATTTTTACACATTACAACTACAGATTTCAAACAGAAATATACAATACGCAGCCTCAAGATCTTATCAAAACAGTATAGTATCAAAGGATATATCCACCTTATCGCATCATCAATAACAAATTACGTCATTAAAGGTAGTTAATCTAAATAAAGGTATATGAAAATAGACCAAAGCATCAGAAGCTGTATTTTCCCCACCTTGATTCAATTTAAAGAAGAAATACCTCAAGGCTATGCATAAAATTTCAATATATTTTCCAAGAACAAATGCTTCCTTAGTAATAATAACACGCATCAAACTTGATAGAAATGATACAATACTAAAATAAAACCACCAGCATAATTCTCTCAGAACATACGTAAAAAATAGAAACAAAAAGACTTTCTCCGCCTTCAAGAAAAACTCACCAGCCAAATTATCTCAAAGACATCACATGATTTTGATAAGAAACAGAAACACCAGCATAATTTTCTCATATATATCATATGACTAGAAGACAGTTCAATTGTCAGGAGCTGTATTTTCTCCACTTTCTTGGCAAAAAGAAAGTCTCACCAGCAAAATTATCTCAAATACATCACATGATTTTGATAAGAAAAAGCACCACCAGCATAATTCTCTCATAAAATACGTAAAAAATAGAAACAAAAAAATACTTTCCCCACCTTCAAGAAAACATCACCAGCTATATTATCTCAATGACCTCACATGACTCTGATAAAAAGAAAATATCACCAGCCAAATTATCTCAAATACATCACATGATTTTGATAAGAAAAAGAACCACCAGCATAATTCTCTCATAACATACGTAAAAAATAGAAACAAAAGATACTTTCCCCACCTTCAAGAAAACATCACCAGCCATATTATCTCAATGACCTCACATGCCTCTGATAAAAAGAAAATCTCACCAGCCAAATTATCTCAAATACATCACATGATCTTGATAAGAAAAAGCACCACCAGCATAATTCTCTCAGCAAACACGCTGCTACACCAAAACTACACGTCTCACTAGCTAAAACCTCTCAACTATGATTTTCTTCTAAGTACCCTATTTTGAGAAGCTCTATGGAGGCCCAAAAGCTATAAATAGAGGTCCTCTCTCCCTCATTTTTCCCATCATCATGGAACAAGTTCCCACTATCCAGGATCATAACCATCCCTGAACTAGCAGGATATCTAGAATAGTAGTAGTGTTTTAGTAGTGAAAAGCTCAGTAGCCTTGCTCAGTAGCTTAGTATTGGTGAAGAATAGTAGTATAACCGTAGTAAAAGCTCAGTAGCCTTGCTCAGTAGCTTAGTATTAGTGAAGAATAGTAGTATAACCGTAGTAAAAGCTCAGTAGCCTTGCTCAGTAGCTTAGTATTAGTGAAGAATAGTAGTATTAACGTAGTAAAAAGCTCAGTAGCCTTGCTCAGTGGCTTAGTATTATTAAAAAAAAGTAGTAGTAATATAAAACCCAGTATTAAAAAAAATCCTAAAAGAATCAAATCCAGTAGTCTTATTATTAGTACTCATATCAAAAAAAAATCATTATAATCAACCTAAAACCATAAAAAATATATATATTCTTATCATTCTTAAAAAAAAAAAAAAAAAAAAATTCTTATTAGTTTCATTAAAATAACAGAAACCCAAAACATATATATATATATATATTATCATCACTTTTATTAAAATAAAGTAAAAAAAATCTAGTGTTTATTTTATCAGAAATTTTAGATCAGAATTTTTACTGTAGTGTTATTGATAGGTCTGATTTAGAGACTGCTGATAAGTCTTCTCTATCTGTTAAAGCCACAAATCTTATTTTATTTTGTGATTCTCTGTAGGCTGACTATTCAGTATTATTTAGAGGGGCAGCTAATACACCTTAGCACCCATGGTTATTGGACAATTCTGAAATTCAAAACAGACTTACCAATAATTTCCCCCTCAAGGTACTGCCTTATTTCATCCCACACCAAAAGGAGTTCCCACATCTGGTGTCCCAACAGTGGCCAACAACAACTTCAACCATCAATAATCCGTCAATTATCAAAAAAAAAAAAAAATTCAAATTTAGTCCATATAAAAAAAAAGCCTTTTATCAATAAAAAATTTCAAGCACCTATCAAGTCAATCTGGAATCCGAAAAACCACAAAGTTCTAAATCATTGTCACCATCAAGTGCTTCAACAAAATCATTTCATTATTATTATCCAAAAAGAGGAGAAACACCACCTGGAGAAGAATCACCTATAGATTATAGTATACCAGTTGGTACACCAAGAACTAAGAAGAAAGATCAAAAGATAGTTACAGAATATTTTCAGAAATTACTCAAGGAACTATTTGAAATTAAAAAGAAAAGTGAAAAAGTGAAAATCAACAAAGAATATATCAATATGGATTCAGCATCATCATCAAAGATACCACACAATCCAGATGAATCCAAAGAAGAAATAATAAATGAAGAGACTATGCAAGGACAAGAAGATATTTCTGATGTAGAAAGACTTCATCAAAGAATGTTGGAAATGCAACAAGAATTAATTGAACTCCTTAAAAAAGAAGGGAAAAGGAAAGAGTCAAGTTTTACCGCAGAAAACAGCCCAATGGAAGAAACTACGAGCATGCCAAGAATCTTTACACAAGAAGGGTCACCATCACCATTTTCAAGGCCTATGGCCTCATCAACTCCATTCACTTCACAAAGACCAAATACTCTACCAAAGCGGGTTAATATTCATGCACAGGCTTCAAGCCCATTGCAACAAGAAATCCCACGAAACAATACACCCATTGTCAATATCAGACCAAAGGATTATAATTTATGGTTTGATGGAAAGGAAGTGGAAAGATTTATTAAAAGAGTAGAAAATATAGCAGAAATTGAAGGAGCAAGTGGAAGGGATATAGCAAGACAGATATCCTTTTGGACTAAAGATCAAGAAATTAGCTACCATATTGAAGGAATGCCTGGATATGAAACTGGCGATTGGGAGCAATTAAAATTGGATATGAAGAGGAGATGGGGAACAGTGTCACCTGAAAGAAGATACAAGCTGTCCTCAATTACTCAATTATTTACAGAGATTCAACAAGAAGGAGGAATTAGAAATATGACCCAATATAAAACGTTCATTGGTGAATATGAATCCATTATTAATTATCTCAGAAGGTACCAATATATACAAGGAGATATCAATCACAATCAAGAAATTTTGGCCAGTCTTTCCTCAAGTGTTCAAGAGTCTATTTACAAAGAAATGATTAAAGATAAGGCCATGGTGCAAGCCTTGGATGGTGGTTATATTATTCCAAGATTGGAAATCTTAAAGTTATATATTGAACAAGATTTAGAAGCCAAAGTCTTAATTCAACAGAAGGAATTTTCACAACCAAAGTCACAAGAGAAGAAAGCTAGGTTTGAAGAGGAAAGCTGGGAAGAAGTCTTAAAGCAAATGAAAGATCTTACCCAAAAAATTCAAAATCCTCAGCCGCAAGGGCATCAATCAAAGGATACTGGGAAGGAATCAGTTAAGCAAGTATTGAATCAGCTCAAACACCTTTCAGAAGTAGTTGAATCTCCAAATAAAATACAAGCAGGCAATAATCAAGATCAGAAAGTTACACAAAACTCACAGCCACTCAGGCCAAGATATCCTTTACTACCCATATCTTCTGGTTATCAACCATATGTTCCAGCACAAATGGCTCCAAGACAGCTACTGAAGTGTTATTACTGCTTAGAAGAAGGACATTCCGCAATAAGATGTAATCACCTCACAGAAGACTTGGAAAAAAGAATTGTCTTGAAGCGTGGAGGAACATATCTTTTTCCAAATTTTCAAAGAGTACCCACAGAAGGCCCTAAATCTGCAAAAGAATTAGTTAGACATTTTTCCAAAGAGCAGGAGGATTTTACAAAGAAAATGATGGAACAATCAAATCCACCCCAAAAGAAGCAAGAGACAACAGTAATTGAGGAAAGCAAAGAAGAGAAGGCAACTGCTATAGCTCAAATAGAAGAATGGGGAAACTGGAAACCTCCTCAAATGTCACCAGCAAATGAAAATATTCAAATAAATGTTGGCCTTAGACAGACAAGGCAGAGAGCTTCAAGACAGGAAACTCAAAGTCAAACCCAGCAAGAGGATAAAAATGAAACACACAAACCCTTTAAAAAGAAGATACCAGGTGCCTACCACGAGGAAGATGAGGCAGAAGAAGAAATAAGAGTTCTAATTCCAACAAAATACAAGAAAACACAAGAAGGAAAGGAAGTAAATAATGATATTGAAATCATTTCCAAGGAAAAGAATAAGGAGGTACTTAGACAGGATTCACAAAAGATGGAAATAAAAAACAAGGTAAAATCTACACCCAATAACCCAAAGATAATAATTGAACATGTGATGAAGAGAATACTTGAACAAAAGATAAATCTTACTCTTGAAGAAATATTATCAATGTCACCAACCTTTATTGATAAACTACAAAATTTAACTACCCAGGAAAAAGAAGTAATAAAATCAGTCAATACGTCAAATATTCAAGAAAGACTACTTTCAGTAAAGCTACGGGACTATGATACCCCAAGATTACATTATGCATGCCCACTTGGATTTATGGAAGCATTTATTGGAAGAGAAGAATATCCTACAATGGCATTGGTGGATACTGGATCAGAAATTAATATAATACCAGAGGAAATTGCAATTCAAGCCTCACTTACAAGTAGAAAGCTCAATATGAATCTCAGAGGAATTGGTGGACATACCACATCCTTGGTTGGACTCTCAGAATTTACACCAATTACTATGATAACAGGAGAAGAAAAAGAAATTCATTTATTCATAGCAAAAGGAGCTGTACACACCATACTTGGAAGACCATTTTTAGCAGATAATAATGTTAAATTGGAATTTTCACACAAGCAAGGGGAAATATTTAGTTATCCAGAGCAAGATGGACGTCGATTATGTTTACCAATATGTAACCCTCAAGCTATGGGTTGGGAAATTTCTCCACCCAGAGGAATGGAGCTTTGTGCATCTTCAGAGATTGGAAAATGGTCAATACATGGAGCAGAATCATCCAAAAGAAAAGAAACAAGGGAAACAGAAAGTCAATCTTCAACAAGAGTGAAGACAATATTTCTTGGAGCAAACAAAATACCCTTCTCAGCTATTTTTGATGCAAAAAATGACTTGAATGTTATAACTCAGGAAATGGCCCTAAAAGCAGAATTAAAAATCAGCCCTTACACATCAAAATCAACAGATAACTTTTTGAAGCCAATTGGTCAAATTAAAAATCTTGAAGTCACTTTTGAAAGTGAAGAGAAAACCTACCTGGACTTCTTAGTATTTGAAAATTTCAACCAGATAATAGATGAAGAAAAGTCAAGCATATTATCTTCATCTAAAGAAAGTATTCCACCTCAAACTGAAACAAAATCTAAAGGGAAGGATCCAGAAGAGGATGAATTGAAGGTAGAAGATAGTGAAGCAATAGAAAAAATAAAAATGGAACTGAAGAAGATGAGAAGAAATTTGGACATGGCCATAGAAGACCCAGAGAAATGGCTAGCACTTGAGCTAAGTGGTATGAATGAAGAAGATAAAGTAGAAAGCCCACAGAAGAAATTTAAAATGGATCTGAAGCCACCTGAAGCAAATTCCTCAGGAATTGCAGAAGATTATTCAAATTTATTTCAGGAGAAAGCTTGGTACATTAGTGATACTGAAAAAATAAAAAATGACATAATCAATCCATTGGCAAAAAGAAAATTTGAAGAATTGGAAAAGGAAAGTGCCATAATTACTGAAGACAAAATGGATCAAGTTTGGGATAGAAATATTCAAAAGAGGATTGATAAAAAAATGGAAACAGCAGAATCAGAAGATGACTTGAAGTTATACCAACAAAATAATGAAGATTTGGAAGATAAATATAAGCAAGGAAGAATATTTGAAGATCTAGAAGAAGGAGAGTTATCAGAAAATACACAAAGGCTAGCTGGACTTAGCATTCTAGAAGAATTTAATCATGCCTATGATCAAATATTCTGCTTTTCAAGCGCAACTGATCTATTTAATCAAAATAAAGGAACTACATCTGAATTACCAAATGACTCCCAGAATCAAAATGGCATACAGAAAGACATACCAGAATATGAAGGACTGGAAGATTACATAATACTTCCAATAATAACATTTAAGGAACTGTATGATTATGAGCTAGATTTACCAATAATTCAAACCAAACATATTTCAGAACTACCTGGATCAAATCTTACAAATGTTGATTTTCTGGAATTACTAACCACTATTGGAATCAAAGGAAATTTAAGGAATCCTTACTGGAAGAAGCCTTATGGATATTATCAAATGACAATAGAAGGACTGTATCACAAAATGTTATGGGCTCAAGAAGACTTGAATCTAGATGGTTTGGAAATCTTGGGAGGAACTCTTTGCTGGTGTGATTTTGGGTACATGTTTATTCATGAAGTCAAAGGTTTTGTTTCTGAATGGAAAGGAAATACACAAAGAAAACAACGCAACAAGATCTTTGGAGAAATATTGAAGGACATATGTCTTTCAGTAATTCACAACAGAAGGTTGAATATTTCTCAATAACAACTGAAGTAATCCAATTTCAATCTCCAATTAAAAAAAAAAAAAAAAAAAAAAAAAAAAAAAAAAAAACCACCATAAAAAATAGCAAAAATAATAAAAAAAAATAACCTAAAAAAAAAAAAAAAAAAAAAAGAGAATTTTTTTCATATCTGTATCAGTATCAGGGCAGTGACCTCCTGCCTTATCAAAGAGGAATTTCAAATAATTAAAAAACATAAAAAAAAAATCTTTTTTCAACATTCTTATAATTCAGGGCAGTGACCTCCTGCCTTATCAAAGAGGAATTTCAAATAATTAAAAAACATAAAAAAAATCTTTTTTCAACATTCTTATAATTCAGGGCAGTGACCTCCTGCCTTATCAAAGAGGAATTTCAAATCATTCAAACTAAGTTATAAAAAAAAAATCTTTTTTAAACACTCTTATCACTCAGTGGCAGTGACGTCCTGCCTTATCAAAGAGTAATTAGTCTTTTATCTCAAAACTCAATAATCTCACCAAACCTCAGAAAGGATCTAGACAGTCATGGATGCCAAAATTACACATGAAAATGAATTGGAATGGAATCTTGGTTGGAATGAAGAAGGCTGGACAGACGTAAATTGCAAAATTGTAGGAAATACAGAAGAAGTCAATTACTGGGAAACACCATTTGTTGAAGAAGGAGAGGATTTATTTCAGATATGGATTCCATACTTATAATTTGAAGAATTGTTCAATTTTCCAGAACTGCATCAACATATTCAAGAATCTAAAGATTGGCAAGAGCTTCCAGGATTCTCTCTTTCAAGACTGGAATTTCTAGAATTACTTACATATGATGGTATCAAGGGAAATTTAGGAAACACATATTGGGAAGAGGATACATTAACAGATTCAGAATGGAGAAGAAAAATCTATTTCGGGGATGTAGAAGCCTCAAGAGGACTGTTTCTGGATTTACTGGACATACCAGAAGGAAGAATCTTATGGAAGCGTGGAAATTATGTAATTGAAAAGGCCAATTGGAATGTCTTATGGGAAGAGGTGTTTATACTTGGAATTATCAGTCTCAAGGCACATAATTTTAATATCAATAAGGATTGTTGGAGCTTTATCTGGGAAGAATTATTTGTAAAAAAAATTAAAGAAGAAAAAAGAAGATTCATATCAAAACTCAAGAAACAGCTTATACAATGGATTCAGAAGAATATTATTTACAAACTATAAAAAAAAGGAAGAAAAGATAAAAAAAAAGAAAAAAAACATTTTTTTCAGGTTATGTATCAGTATTCAGGACAATATTTCAAATTTGGAAGTGTTAAAAAAAAAGTACAAGTATCTCAATTCAATAAAAGAAAAAGAAAAAGAAAAACAGGGGTGGTTATCTGTTCTTATGCCACCTCATATTAAAAATGGCACAAGTTTGGGTAAGTGTGGGCCCATAGGCCTTTATTAATGTTATTTCTTTTTTTTGAAAAAAAAAAACAATAAAAAGATAGTGTGAAGAAACAGCAAAAGAAGATATAGATAGCTCAAAATATCAAAATTATGACCCTTGGTCATAATTTGGTTCTTTGAGACAGGAAGATATAAAATATGGAAAGGAAAACAAGAAAAAAAAACCAACCAAACCAGCTAGGCCATTCAGATACAGCAAAAGAAGATAGAAGAAGTTCAAAATTTCAAAATTATGACCGCCGGTCATAATTTTCCCTAAAAGCAAGAAAACTATATCAAGAAAGGAAGAAAAACCAACCAAACAAGCTAGGCTATTCAGATACAGAAAAGGAAGACCAAAGAATTTAAAATGTTCAAATTATGACCGCCGGTCATAAAATGACCACCTTATTACAGAAAATAATTCAACTCACCAAAAAGGCTCCCACCATTTATACTGGATGACGTTCTTATAGCCCCAAATTAATGGGTTTGTCAATCTTTGACAAGCACGCATCCTTCCAGCATTTTAAATGAGCAAATTGAAATAAGTACTTCTCAAATTATGATCAAGGTTGAGCACCCTCAATCACAACAAGTTTCTAAAGATCAATTTTGTTTGACAGAATCAAGGAACACAACGATACCAAATTGCATCACTAAGCTTGCTCAAGGCTCAGAATATGCTACCCGGCATGGTTACCCTATTCCAGAAACTGACAGGTCCGGCAGAAGAGTTACTACCAGAGGGGGGAATTGAACCCATTTCAAATTTGATGAAAGTGGAAAGCAACCTGGAATCACTAACCACTACACCATTTCAAAATATAACATCACTCCTCAAATTGAAAACTCATTCAACATCACTCATCAATTTAATCACTCTTAAAAAAAATTTTCAACATAAAAAAAAAAAAAAAAAAAAAAAAAAAAAAAAAAAAAAAAAATTTTTTTCAAAAAAAAAAAAAAAAAAAAAAAAAAAAACTTTTTCAAGATAAAAAGAAAATAAAAAAAAAAAAAAAATTTTTTTGAACATAAAATAAAAAAAAAAAAAAAAAAAAAAATTTTTTCAACAGAAAATAAATTAAAAAAAAATCTTTTTTCAACAAAAAAAAATTGTTATAATAACAAAAACAAATAAAATAAATTGTCGTCATTAAAATTAAGGATAAAAGATCAGATCAAATAAAGAAGGCTAAAATTAGTCCTTGTATGACTTTAAACTACAGGGTAGCAACCTCAAGGCTAAAATTAGTCCTTGTATGACTTTAAACTACAGGGTAGCAACCTGAAGGCTAAAATTAGTCCTTGTATGACTTTAAACTACAGGGTAGCAACCTGAAGGCTAAAATTAGTCCTTGTATGACTTTAAACTATAGGGTAGCAACCTGAAGGCTAAAATTAGTCCTTGTATGACTCAAATTACAGGGGTAGCACACCAGAGGGCTGAAGATGCAAGTAAAATCAAGGAATCAAGAAAATAAAAAGAAAAGAGAAGATATGAAGAGTAAAACAAAAATGAATAATAGAATAATGAAAGCCTCAAGTAAAACAGTAAACTCAGGACTAGCATTCACAAATGTCCTTGTATGACATTAAACTGCAGGATTTGGTATACCTAATATACTGGGTTTTATCCACCTAGAGGTAAAGTCCTTGCATGACTTAAAACTACAACACAAATTTAATTATGAACAAAAAGGAGAAACTGAAGAGACTGTTTTTATTTCAACTAAAAAATTATTATTAAAAAAAAATTATCAATTTATGCTTTAAAACCAGACTAATAATCATGGAAGCTCAAGCCAATGCTGCAAAATATAAGTCAGTACTCAAGAAGGTTAGACCAGTCAATGAAGCTATGCCTCAAGATCTGAATCCACCTTTGGGAAGACCTGAATTATCAAGAGATCCATATGAAACACCCCTATCACCTAACCCACCTCCATTTTTTGAAACATCAAAAGTTACAGAAGAAAGAATTTCAATGATAAACTTTGGACCATCTGGATGGTTATCAGAAGAAGAGATTAATTTATTAAAGAATGTTATATTACTAAGGCAAAAGGCTATAGCATTTTGTGAAGAAGAAAGAGGCGTACTAAAACATTCTTATGGAAAACCTTATAAAATACCAATTATACCACATGAACCATGGCAAAAGAAACCAATACCAATACCAAAATCAATTTTACCTCAATTTATTGAACTAGTCAGAGAAAGAATACGTACAGGACTCTATGAACAATCAACATCAAGCTATAACAGCCCAGTATTTTGTGTAGCAAAGCCCAATGGAAAACTTAGAATAGTTCATGATCTTCAAGACCTCAATAAAGTAACAATAAAAGATGCAGGATTGCCACCAAATGTTGATGAGTTTGTAGGATCATTTTCAGGAAGAGCATGTTATGGATTGGGAGATATTATGGGAGGATACGATGAAAGAGAATTGGATATTACTACAAGACCCCTTACAACATTTGAAACACCACTTGGAAGACTTCAGCTTACAAGACTACCTCAAGGAGCAACAAACTCTGTGGCAGTTTATCAAGCACAAATGACTTGGATACTTCGGGAGGAAATACCAGAGCACCTTGGAATATTTATAGATGATGGAGGAATTAAAGGACCCAGATCAACATATCAGCATGAAACATTGAAGGAGAATCAGCTCATAAGAAGATTTGTTTGGGAATATGCAGTAACATTAGAAAGAATACTTTTCAGGATAGAAGAGGCAGGACTCACAATTTCAGGATCAAAATTTGCATGTTGTGTTCCAGCACTTGATATTGTGGGGCATGTTGTGTCTTTGGGAGGAAGAAAGATTTCAAAACAGAAGATAAACAAGATAAAAAACTGGCCTAGACCAACAACAAAGAAGGAAGTTAGAGGATTCTTAGGATTATGCGCATATGTCAGAATGTTTATCAAGGACTTTTCACAAGTTGCAGCACCATTGAGAATATTGACAAGGGAGGATGTATTGTGGAAATGGGATGAAAAATGTGAAGAAGCTTTTATAAAACTCAGGAAGATAGTAGGAGAAGAAATTACTTTGAAGACATTGAATTATGATAAAGGCTCAGGGAAAATAAAATTAGCAATAGATTCAAGTTATATTGCAGCAGGTGCAGTTCTTATGCAAGAGGATGAAAATGGAAAGGATAGGCCAGTACTATATGAATCAGTAACATTTTCCAGACTAGAATCTAAATACTCTCAGCCAAAATTAGAGCTTTGCGGTGTAGCAAGAATACTCAAAAAACTTCAAACAATATTATGGGGTCAACACTTTGAACTTCAAGTAGATGCTAAAGCTTTAATAGAAATGATCAACACACCTTGCTTACCAAATGCACCCATGACAAGATGGGTGGCATTCATTCAACTTTTTTCATTTGATCTTGTACACAAACCAGGAAAAACATTTACTATGCCGGATGGGTTATCAAGAAGACCAAAAGGAGAAGATGAAGAAGAAAGTGAAAGGGATGATTTTGATGAAGAGGAAGATTGGATCAAACCACATCCAGGATTTGGCCTAAAAGAAGTAAATACAAGCAAAGTGGGAAAATTATCAAGGAATAAAACAAAAAATATTAAAATTCCAATAAAACAGGAAGGATTTGGAAAACATATGCAGGAATATTTGAATACTTTGAAAAAGCCACAATGTGTTGGTGAAAAATACTTCAAGAAAATTAAGAGAAGATCAGTGAACTTCTATTTAGAAGGAGGGCATCTGAAAAGAAGGAATCAAGCACATCCACAAATAGTTGTATACAATGAAAAAGCTCAGAAACAGATACTAAAGAAAATGCATGAAGAGCTGGGGCATAGAGGGGAAAATGAAACATACAGGAGAATCAAGAAGAGATATTGGTGGGAAGGAATGAAAAAGATAGTTAAAAAATGGGTAAAATCATGTCAAGAATGTCAAAAAAGGAGTCATTTGCAACAAAAAGAAGAAGCAAAGATATCTGTAACATCTACTTTATTTGAAAGAGTCAGCATGGATGCGGTTCACATTAAGGCAGGAAGATGGAAATACTTAGTTGTAGCAAGAGATGACTTTTCAGGATGGCCAGAAACTGTTGCATTAACTAGGCTAACGGCAAAATCAGTCTCAGAATGGTTTAATTCAGAATGGATTTGAAAATATGGAGCACCCAAAGAAGTCACAGTAGATGGAGGAGCAGAATTTGGAAAAGAGCTACAAGAAGCAGTCAAAAGAGCAGGATCAAGAATCAGAATAACTACACCTTACTACCCAGAAGCACAAGGAATGATTGAAAGAGGCCATAAGCAATTGAAGGATGCACTTGTAAAAATGTGTGGTGAAAATGGATCCAAATGGAAAGAATACTTACCAATTGTAACCTTGGCAGATAGAATTTCGGTAAAAAGAACAACAGGATACTCACCATTTGAGCTTCAGTTTGGTCAGCAGGCTGTCTTACCAATTGACATAGAAACAGACACATACCTGGCCATAGAATGGAATAAAATCTCAACAACAGAAGAGCTATTGGAAGCAAGAGCATTACAGATTGCAGCAAAAGAGGAAACAAGATTAGCAGCAGCAGAGAAATTAAGAGATTCAAGACACAAATCAGTTCAATATTTGGACAAAAAGATGGCACATAGACTGAGAAATCCACTTGAACCAGGGGACTTGGTATTAGTTTATAATAAACCACTTGAGTCACAGTGGGGATTACTCTTCAAGAACCGTTGGAATGGACCTTATAGAGTCATAAGTCAAGTTAATAATGGACCTTATGAGCTTGAAGAATTGGATGGCACCAAACTTACAAGAAAATTTGCAGCAAGTCACATCAAGAGGTTTTATCCAAGAGGAAAGGAAGCTCAATTAAGTTCAGAGTCAGAAAATGAAAGCAGTGAAGAAATTGAAGATGAAGAGTTAATATTGGAGGGAGAAGAAATTGAACAAAATGAATATGATTGATAATGGCAAGCTTTTCAACTGGAATGCTGGGGACAGCATTAAATGGAGAGGGGGATGTGGTATTCCATACCATTAGTACCAGTTTCAAGCTTACCAATAAAACAAAAGAAAAAAATGATAATAAAACAAACTATGCAAAACATTTTTACACATTACAGCTACAGATTTCAAACAGAAATATACAATACGCAGCCTCAAGATCTTATCAAAACAGTATAGTATCAAAGGATATATCCACCTTATCGCATCATCAATAACAAATTACGTCATTAAAGGTAGTTAATCTAAATAAAGGTATATGAAAATAGACCAAAGCATCAGAAGCTGTATTTTCCCCACCTTGATTCAATTTAAAGAAGAAATACCTCAAGGCTATGCATAAAATTTCAATATATTTTCCAAGAACAAATGCTTCCTTAGTAATAATAACACGCATCAAACTTGATAGAAATGATACAATACTAAAATAAAACCACCAGCATAATTCTCTCAGAACATACGTAAAAAATAGAAACAAAAAGACTTTCTCCGCCTTCAAGAAAAACTCACCAGCCAAATTATCTCAAAGACATCACATGATTTTGATAAGAAACAGAAACACCAGCATAATTTTCTCATATATATCATATGACTAGAAGACAGTTCAATTGTCAGGAGCTGTATTTTCTCCACTTTCTTGGCAAAAAGAAAGTCTCACCAGCAAAATTATCTCAAATACATCACATGATTTTGATAAGAAAAAGCACCACCAGCATAATTCTCTCATAAAATACGTAAAAAATAGAAACAAAAAAATACTTTCCCCACCTTCAAGAAAACATCACCAGCTATATTATCTCAATGACCTCACATGACTCTGATAAAAAGAAAATATCACCAGCCAAATTATCTCAAATACATCACATGATTTTGATAAGAAAAAGAACCACCAGCATAATTCTCTCATAACATACGTAAAAAATAGAAACAAAAGATACTTTCCCCACCTTCAAGAAAACATCACCAGCCATATTATCTCAATGACCTCACATGCCTCTGATAAAAAGAAAATCTCACCAGCCAAATTATCTCAAATACATCACATGATCTTGATAAGAAAAAGCACCACCAGCATAATTCTCTCAGCAAACACGCTGCTACACCAAAACTACACGTCTCACTAGCCAAAACCTCTCAACTATGATTTTCTTCTAAGTACCCTATTTTGAGAAGCTCTATGGAGGCCCAAAAGCTATAAATAGAGGTCCTCTCTCCCTCATTTTTCCCATCATCATGGAACAAGTTCCCACTATCCAGGATCATAACCATCCCTGAACTAGCAGGATATCTAGAATAGTAGTAGTGTTTTAGTAGTGAAAAGCTCAGTAGCCTTGCTCAGTAGCTTAGTATTGGTGAAGAATAGTAGTATAACCGTAGTAAAAGCTCAGTAGCCTTGCTCAGTAGCTTAGTATTAGTGAAGAATAGTAGTATAACCGTAGTAAAAGCTCAGTAGCCTTGCTCAGTAGCTTAGTATTAGTGAAGAATAGTAGTATTAACGTAGTAAAAAGCTCAGTAGCCTTGCTCAGTGGCTTAGTATTATTAAAAAAAAGTAGTAGTAATATAAAACCCAGTATTAAAAAAAATCCTAAAAGAATCAAATCCAGTAGTCTTATTATTAGTACTCATATCAAAAAAAAATCATTATAATCAACCTAAAACCATAAAAAATATATATATTCTTATCATTCTTAAAAAAAAAAAAAAAAAAATATTCTTATTAGTTTCATTAAAATAACAGAAACCCAAAACATATATATATATATATTATCATCACTTTTATTAAAATAAAGTAAAAAAAATCTAGTGTTTATTTTATCAGAAATTTTAGATCAGAATTTTTACTGTAGTGTTATTGATAGGTCTGATTTAGAGACTGCTGATAAGTCTTCTCTATCTGTTAAAGCCACAAATCTTATTTTATTTTGTGATTCTCTGTAGGCTGGCTATTCAGTATTATTTAGAGGGGCAGCTAATACACCTTAGCACCCATGGTTATTGGAAAATTCTGAAATTCAAAACAGACTTACCAATAATTTCCCCCTCAAGGTACTGCCTTATTTCATCCCACACCAAAAGGAGCTCCCACAGCGTACCATCCACAGACAGATGGTTTAGCTGAAAGGATGATCCAAACAATGGAGGACATAATTAGAAGATTCTTTGAATATGGCATGGAATATAAGGACCATGAAGGATATACCCCTGACTGGGTTACACTTCTACCAGAAGTAAATCTGGCTTACAACATAAGCCAGCACTCTGACACAGTGAAATAAAACTCACTGGTATATAAAGGGTGGAACCTCCTGTTGCCTGTAGATCACCTGAGGAAAAATCTTCTAACTATCCACCCCACATCCAAGGACTTCCATGATATGTGAGTGAGAGCTTGTGACACAGATGATGAGCTCATAGTTGAAGCTAAGGAATACAACAAGCAGAGGTATGACAAGAAACATATGGAACCAGACTTCAAAGAAGGGGACCAGGTGTTAGTGTCTACACTCAACTTCAATAGTCTCAAGGGACCAAAGAAAATGAGAGATTCATTTGTGGCAAACTTTCACTATCATTAAACTGATAGGGAAGAAAACAGTGGTGGTTAGACTCACAGAGGATTTCTCCAGGAAGCACCCAGTATTCCCAGTGAGTATGGTCAAACCACACTTCCATACAGGATAAGACAAGTTCCCCTCTAGAAAGAGGACTACTGCCGCACAAGATATAGTGGAAGTGGAGGACTCCCCTGGACCTTTGAAGAAGATCATCAAGGCAAGGAATATTAGACTGAATGGTAAAGACCAAAGACAATATTTGGTTAGATTTAAAAACCAGACAGCAGAAAAATACAAATGGTTGACAGAGTATGCCATACAAGATGGGAACCTTCATATGAAGAGATTCAGGGCCTCTAGGAGGAATGAACAGTCTCATTGATGATGAGCCTTATTTGGAGGGAGTGTATTTCAGCCTGTGACTCAAACACAGAGCACAAGCATGACAGCCAAATACCATAAACCAATGGTAAAGCCAAGATACCACTCAAACATGGAGCTGAGCCAAAAAAGCGCAAAAGCTATCAAAATGAAGATAAAACTCACCTCTTTTCAAATATACATGTCCAATCATCATAGGACAAAGAATAACAAAGTTATTCCTGCTCATAGTTGTTTCTGAGCATAAACCTTAATTTTCCCCTCTCATCTGAAATTCAGAGGAAGAGTCTTAACCCCAGAAAATGGGTATTCAAATCAAAGCTCAAAGTCAGGGCTATCCAATTGTACTAGCCAAATTTAGCCAAAACCAAAACTACTGGAGGTATGGCCAAAATAAGGCCAAATAAGGGTGAATAAAATATTCACCTCTCATCTAACTTCTACAATTTTAGTGTGAGATACTTAAGGTGGGGTATTATTGAAAAGGGAACAATCAGGGCTATCTGATGGCTACATTCATTTCCCTATATCCCAACTAGAACAAAAGTTATGGAGCAAACAAGCTCCATACAGATATTGGTAAAATCATATATCTGAATAACAAACATTTTACATGGCATAACTTTGACATATTTAATCTTACCCATAAAAAATGGGATACCATTGTGTAGATCTTATCCAACGATACACAATGAACCAAATATGAGCTCAATATCTCAAAAACAGACAAAGCTATAGCAGCTTTAAGGTTAAAATCCCACAATTGAGCCAATACACCTTTTCTGTGGGATAATATCCCATAACCATGATTATGAGGTTTGAAACTGACAAAGAAGAATTTTTATACTTCAATACCTCAAATTTCCTTCAATACTGAGGTCCCATACATGTTCTGTACAGCATTTTACATGTCATACATGTCAGAAGATGGCTGTGTGGTCCCCAGATGAAAAATTTAACCCGGTATTTGTGAAAACTTCCCAGATTTGGTTTCAAAACCACATCTGAGTCCAATAAAGTGCATACAGGCCTAGTGAAAGCCACAAGCCAGTACTCTGAAGTGAAAAATATTCACTTCCTCTACATGAATGGTCTAGAGGGCCATTGCACCCCTTTTCATGATAAAAGGAGGCCTTTTCTATGCCAGAAAAGGAATCAGCATCATTCTCTTCAATTCCTACATAGTAAAACTGTCAAAAACATTATACTTTGCGAAATAATAAGGTATAATTATAATCCCAATTATTGTAGACTTTATTATCATAATCCAATTGATAAAGCTGCACCTAGGGCTTTCAACAGTGCTCACCACCACTAAACTCTTTTAGTAAAGCCCTTATATTTTATTCAAAACATTTTTTTACCAGTATTATCCATGTCAAAGTCATAGTTCAAGTTGTAAACAATGTTATTATCACCTCTTCATAGACTCAGCCTGACACCATGGACTTACTTACTCACGAAATAGGTATTCATCTTTTCTTAAATCAAAAATGATAAATATTGGATATATGCATGACTTATGGGTTATGCATAGTTCAGAATTTATTTGAATATTAGCTTTGGCCTATTTGGGTATGTGAAATATACCTCAAGTCTCACATATAAAGCATATATAAATCTACAAGTCATGATTTTTTATCAGGTAAACAGGAAAAAATTTCTGAGTAAGTAAATCCATTCATTAAAGGTCATATTTGTATTATAAACAAAAATTCATCTGGGTTGAGAGGTTGAATGAGCTGAATCTACTCCATGAGATGGTCATATGGAAAATACTTCAACACCACATCACCAATACCACATAAAAGAATTGGAGTGTTTTTTGCCTTTTTTATTCCAAAAAAATGGGATTTTGAAAAATGCAATTTTACATATAGATTAAAGTTAGCTCTATTCATGTATTTAGAGAATATAAAGTACTGTAGCTTTAAATAAAGTATTTTTTCAGGCATAGTGGATATCAGTATTAAGGGATGAATTAGTATTTTGATGTGAAATATAGTCAGAGCAAACAAAAAGACATCAAAAAGAGCTAGGGTACCCAGCTTCTGAGGCCTCTGAGTCATAGAGATATCCAACTCTTGGATCAATAGCTATCACTGTCTCAATTGATATATTAATCTTTTTGAACTATTGCTACTACGGCTAAGTCCCATTAATCATGAGAAAATAGCACATAAGCTTCTGTTTTGAGGTTCCAGGAAGGTAATGAGCACCTTTGACTCCTTTAACCAAGTCAATTATTCATCATGTACCATTGATGAATTTAAAAACACTAATTAAACCCTTTTATACTACTATTCATAGGATTTCTTCATAGTAGATAGTTTTTACTATACTATTTGACTGTACCATGTAAAAATAGGGTAAGAATTCAAACATTAATTTAAAATAC
This sequence comes from Austropuccinia psidii, assembly GCA_023105745.1. NCBI lineage: Eukaryota > Fungi > Basidiomycota > Pucciniomycetes > Pucciniales > Sphaerophragmiaceae > Austropuccinia > Austropuccinia psidii. The sequence goes on along the minus strand of JALGQZ010000003.1, from coordinate 63,244,256 downwards.
AATTCCTAATGGATTACTCTGAAGCTTTAATAACTGGTAGAGGAATGAAAAATATACACTCAAACCAAAAACAACAAAGGCTTAAGTATCTCAATTAAGAGGTTCAGATACAGTATAATCTTGATTATTCTATGTGGAACACTTGATCTTCAAGATTTCAGAGAAATTACAGCTGTTGATTGAATTTCCAATAAAATTGATTGGTTTGGGAAGAATAATTCTTTGATCAATGAAGAGTTACTGTGGTAACTTCATTATTCCTCAACAATAAATGGGTTGCTATCCCCATAAAGAAACTTAAATAAGTAATTGTTATGATTTCACTTGAAAACAAGTGGTTTAACCATAAAATAAGATAAGGCCAATGGCTTTCTGATCTATTGTTATTTTAGTCAAACTTTTTGCATGCCTCTGTGAGCTGTCTTAGACTTAAAATAAGCCTACTATTACTGATTTTTCCCAATAATCATCTAATAATCACTTCAAAACTTATAAATTTATATTAGTATATCAATGCAAGGTATCATTAAAGTATTTTCATATACTTTAAATGTTTTGAGATCCATGGAAGATGTAAAATAAAGAATATTAATGTTAAATAAAAGAATGTCTTAATACTATAAAGCTATATTTTCTTAATTTCTTTAAATCCACAATTACCTTTATAAGCTTAATCATAAAACTTAAAATCTTTAGTATCTATGTGGTTCAAAGGTGCTAGACTCTTATTTTGTGTACTCATTTCTGATTAGAGATGTCTTATAATCTTTTGGACTTATAAGTATTGGTTTTCGTTTATTTTATTAATAATAGGCTTATGAGCTCTTTTTTATCTAATTCTCTCTTATTTTTCTTTTTGAAAGAATTATTTTGTACTTTTATTTAGTCCATAGGGTTCTATTGTGACACGAATACTCTGTTTTCAGTATAATTGACTGTGGTAGAGTAATAATACTCTCATCTTAAATATTTTGGGAAATTATTTTTGATAATAGAATAACTTACTTAATGAGATTATTAATTTTTTTTTTAAATTTATATATATTCTTTGATAATTCTTAAATAATTAGAAACTTAAATCCTTGTGTTAAAAAGAAATACTCTATATTATATTGATTTTTACCAAAATCCATAGTGCATTGGTCTTATTTAACTTATTGTTTCATAGAGAAACCTTACAAAAATACTTATATTGGCTTTGAATTAAATAAAGAGACTATATTGGAAATGGTTATTGGTAAATCAATTTAACATATCTCATGAGCTTAATAAAAAGGTCCAAATAGACCTAAGCCTTGGTAAATTTAAATGAGGATTTCAATTCTGGCATGATTTTCACAGATTAATGCAATAGTATTTTTTAAAGAAGAAAATCAATTTAATATTTACTTTTATTCACAAAAATTCTCCCTCCATTATTTTCATATTTTCTTTTATTTAAAAATTGGAAAAATTGACCAATTTGGACAGTTCCATTACTTTAAGGAAAGGATTTCTTCAAATTCCATAAAATTATGAATCTCAAATATTCATTTCTCAAAATTATTTTATTGATGGTTGAGGAAAACTCTGGAATAATCCAAAATCTTACCATTCTGTATCAATTTTGTTTGGTTCTTCAAAAAGGGGTGTATTTTTATATCAGGCCCAAAGACCACTCCTGGAAACAGCCTTTTGGAGAGATGTTTGGAGCTTATATTTATTGAGAATGAGTATTTCAACTTAACTTTATTTAATATACCTGTACTTTTCCTCAGTAAAATTTCCCCAAAGCTCTTATAGCCAAATTATGCCTGAACCCATTTGTGTAATGAAAATAAGACCTCTTTGGTACAGAGTTTAATCCAGAGGTATGATTTTATAGACTATACAGTTAGAAATCTGATCATTTGAAGCTAAAAACAATAAAAAATAGCCTTTTATTTAAAAAATTAAAATAATTTCTCTGTTAATTTTTTGAGAACACGTGTGTGGTTGAGGTGGGTCTTAAGGCAGAAATTCATTTCTTGTATTGAATTTTAATTATTTTAATAATATTGATTTGTTTTAGCTTCAGAATCCAGATAATTAATAAAATAAAGCTTAAGGGAATAAAAAGATAAAAGGTTTAAGTAACATTAATTATTTCATTTTTTTGCTTTTTGCCTTTTCTGTGCAGGAAACATGCATGTTTAAAATTCTTCATTTCTATCAAGTTTCCCTATCTCCCATTTTTCTGCGAGGTTGATGATTTATTATTTGAGCTTACAAGATTTTTGTAAGTTCATGTATGAGATGTTTTGATCCCTTGGGAAAGAAATAAATATAGATTACTTTGAGCTCAAAAATTATTTTTTTGATTTTTTAACTACACTTTATTGTAGGTTATTCCCCTACTATTTTCACTGGATATCACCTCATCTCAAAGAATCTGTTATTTACTTTAAGAAATTTCTGGGTTGACCTAGCCCTAATCTTAACCACATAAAATTCCTGTATTTAATATAACAATTTTCATCTAAATATTTTTTAGGGTGTTGGTAAACACTTGTAAGCTTTTAGTAATAACATGGCCTATTTTTTTAAAAAGGTTCCTCAGGTGTGTTTTGAGAATTTTTATAATTTTTTTTGCCATATTTTTGCTGACATGGGATGTGAATATCCCCAAATGTTTTTCAAATTTTTGTCCCAATTTGGCAAAAGGACCTATTTTTAAAAAAAGTTCATTGAAAATGTTCCCAATTATGAATTTCCATTGTTTTTTTTAAAAATAAAGGGAAGAATCTTGAGAATAAAATATCAGAAGCCCAAAATTTTGAGTTTTTTTTTCTGGGACAATTGTAGGCCCAATAAGTTCTTTTTTTATGCTTTTTTGTTTATGTTTGTATTTAAATTGAAAATTCCATTTATGAAATAAATGTAATTTATGGAATTAGTGAAAGTTAAAAATTCCATTTATGGCATCACAAATGAAATAATAATTATATAAATGGCATCAAAAATGACATATAGCTGCCTTTTATGGAATCAACAATGCCATTTATGTCCTCAAAGATCGCATAAATGTCCTTAAAAATGCCATTTATTGAATTAACAATGCCGTAAATGGCATTTATGGAATTGCTGATTCCATTCATGGTGTTGTTAATTCCATAAATGGCATTTATGTAATTTCTTATTCCATTTATGGCACTTTTAACTCCATAAATGGCATTAAAAATGCCATAAATAGCTAAATTTCATTTGAAAAACATGTGCTACATTTTTTTACCAAATTGCTTACATGGGTTTACCAACACCCATTTTTTTATTCCAAACTATCCACATAACAAGCTGAAATATATCAACAATATTACTTATTCTCAGATATTAATTCATCCCAATTATCAATTTTCGTGAGAATTGATCAAAGGAAAATTATGCTTGTACTAACAATTGCTTAAATATCAAAACAGATTTCAATTCTTTCTTTGTTAAAGGTGTTTCCACCTGAGTACAATGTCCACCATCAAGAAAATATAATTGATTTAAGCTTTTCTCTATTCAAGTCAAAAAATAATTCCAAGGGAGCTTGAATCTTACCTCTACCAGGATCCAAGACAAATGGAGTACTTACAGGAAGAACTACATAACTGAAGAGAATTATGAAAACTCACAGATGCAGGAGTAACTGAGGATGATTCAAAAACGGGTATTCTAAAAATGGCTGAAAAATTGGAAAGAACTTTCCATTTTTATAAAAAATAGTTTCTTATTTTTTAATCAATCAATTCTTACTCTCTTAGAGGCATACTATGTGCAGGATATAGAAAAAGGTGAAGAAATTTCTAAAACATTTTTTCCCTTAAATAACATAATTTTGGTAAGTTACTATATCAATTGATTACTTATATTGATATGATTCTTTTTTCATAGAATAATATATTAAACTCAGAGAATAAATAATTATTACTTATCAATTATCATAAAGCAAATGATTTATTTGAAGGTGAAGCTTCTGACATAGATGAGAATATTACTGAGACAAAAGTGAGAACAATATATAATATTATATTTTCATTTAAATAAAGCTGAAGTCTCAAATGGTATAGAAGCCATCACACAACAAAATCAAATCTCACAAAGGAGAAGGATCTTCAAATATTCATTTTAATAACAAAAGTTTCTCTCATAAAATGAACACCAATTTATTCTCAAAATAATAAGTTAAATTATTGGAGAAATGAAAAAAAGTAGACTTTTATAGCTTCAATAATATTTATCCAAATATGAATATATTCAGCTTCAAGTGAAATATCTCAATGAAGCCTCATGATTATAATGGGATAAAAGAAGATGGGCTGAGAAAAAGGGTGTAGAGCTTAAGAATATTAATGAAGTATGGGCTTTGAAGGATATTGATTGGAAATTTGTGAGGAATGAAAATTGGGAAGATGAAAAGATGGAAGAAACGGAATTTCAATTTCAATTAGGTTTTTATGAGAGGAAAAAATAGAAACAAAATGATTTAAAAAGGGAAATATTTGTGAAAGAATTCGATTTAAATGGGAAACAATATCATATGGAGCTGAGAATTTCAGTCTCAAATTCTTGGCGCCCCTCCCAGAGGTAGAAAAGATACTTGCATTTATTATAAAGATTTAGGGATGATTGCAGTGGATAGTAAAGCTGTCAGGGTGAGTCTATGACAAAGATTAAATGAAGCTACTTACAACTTTAACTATGACTGTAACACGGATAAGAGTATTTTCAAAAGGTTTGATTAAAGATATAAAGGGCTTTACTAATGTGGATTAGTGGTGGTGAGGGCTATTGAAAGCCCTGGGTGCAGCTTTACCTGTTGGTTTACAATAATAAAGACTACAATACTAAAATCTATAGTATAGCCTGTTTATTTTCCAAGAGTATAACTGTTTTTGAAGGTTGTACTACATAGTAATTCAAGAGTAGGATGGGGATTCCTTTTCTGGAAGTGAAAAGGTCTCCTTTTATGCTGAAATGGGGTGAAAAGGCTGCGAGACCTTTTCATTTAGAGGAAGTGAAGATTTCTCACTCTCAAGGACAGGCCTGTGGTTTGAAAAAGGCTTTTATAGCCTGTATTGGGCTCATATGTGGTTTTGAAACCACAACTGGGCAGTTTTCACCAATAAAGGGTGAAAACTTTCATCTGGGGACCACACAGCTTGATTCTGACATGTATGACATGTAGAATGCTGTACAGAACCTGTATGGGACCCCAGTATTGAATGAACTATGAGGTATTGAGTTAAAAACAAGATTCTTTGTCAGTTTGACACCTCATAATCATGGTTATGGGATATTATCCCATGGCAAGGCTGTATTGGCCAAACTGTGGGATTTTGACCTTGAAACATCCATAACGATGTCAGTTTTTGAGATATCAACCTCAAAATTGGTTTGGTGTGTAGCCCTTTATGTGCGCTACACAATGGTACCTCATTTGATATGGTAATCATTAAATATGGCAAAGTTATCCCATGTACAAGACTTTTGTACATATGCCTGTTTTAGGCAAAAAGCTGTATTGGGATTGTTTGCCTTATAGCTTTTCTTCTAGATGAGATATGGGGAAATGAGTGGCACCATCAAATAGCCCTAATGGTTCACTTTCTAAAAATACCCCACTCTAGGTATCTCACACTAAAACTGTAGAAGTTAGATGGGAGGTGAATATTTTATTCACCCTTATTTGGCCTGAATTTGGCCATAACTTCTGTCATACTGGGGCTAGCTCAGTTTGGCTGGTACCATTGGATAGCCCTGACTTAGAGCTTAATTTTTGAATACCCATTTGATGGGGTTAGGCCTCTTACTCTGTATTTCAGATGAGAGGTGAAAATTAAGGTTTATGCTCAGCAATAACTTTGAGCAGGAATACCTTTGTTATTCTTTGTCCTATGGTGATGGGACTTGCATATTTGGAAAGGGATGATTTTCCTCTTTTTTCTGTTACCTTTTGAGCTGATTTGGCTCAGTTCCATGTGCTGGTGGTATCTTGGCTATACCATTGATTTATGGTATTTGGCTGTCATGCTTGTGCTCTGGTTTTGAGTCACAGGCTGACAAAAGTACTTTGCAAATCATAGTTTACAACATTAATTATAATTACTCAAAAATTAAAATTATTGTTATTTTGTAAATTTGAATCAGAAATTGATATTTTATCTTATAGCCATAGTAGAACAACTCGTAGTTTGAGAATATGGGAAATAAAGATTTCATTATTATATGATTTTATTGAATTATTTTATTCTTATTTATGGTAAATTCAAAGTGTTAAGTGATGATATTGGTTGAAATGTGAGCTTTTTAGTGTCCTTTTGTATTTTTAATTTTGTCCTTTTTCCAAAAAAAATAACCCTTTGCAAAACTGATGATTAAAATAAAATTCCCTTGCGAGCCTCTATTTTGAACTAGATCTGTCAACCCACTCCACTACAAATCTTTTATAATCCAGCTCATCTTAACAAATTCATTCAATATTTGATTTTTATTCTCTTCAAAACCCAATAGCTCCTCACCAATTCATGCCTCAAAACTAGCTTCAACTTAACAATATAATTACAAAAGTTTTGTATGTAAAATTTGTTTCATTATGATTATTTTCTGATTTTTAACTATAGTTTTCTTGAATTGAGGACTATGAAAAAAAGTATTGGTTAGTAATTAATTCAATTTATTTCAATCTCAATTTTTATATAATCATTTCTTTTATACTCTTCCTTTCATTTTTTTAAAAAAACATCCTTTTGGAATGTTCTTTCTTTGAATTTGAATTTCTTTCTTTTGAAATTATTACTCAATATTTTTTTGTAAAATTTCTGAAATTGACTCCTTTTCTCTTTAAAATTACTTTAAGACCATCTCCAGAAAAATTCAGGAACAAATCAGACAGATAAATTCTATATTTTTTGTTTTAAATTATATTCAATAATAGCTATATTTTTATTTCCGATTTTTTAGATTATTTCTATTGAACAAAACTTTATTCATTATTTTATATTTTTCAAATCTTTAAAGAAAATTCTAAATTGTTTTTCATTTTTTTAAATTATCAAAATAATTAATTTTGAGTTTTTTCATATTCTAAGGATTCCAAAACAATTACAAAAATTTTTGCCATTGTTTGATTTTTCTAAGTTATAAAAATAATAAATTTATTATTTTAATCCTTCTGTTTCAAAAAAAGCTAAGCTTGTCAATTTAAGATTTTTTCAAACATTCTATAATTATTCCACGATTTCAATGATTTCAAAAAAACTAAACCTTTTTTTTGAATAATTAATAAATTATTCTGATCCAAATAAGAATATGTATAAGATAATTTTGTCTCATTGTTTATGCTATCTTTTGTTTTACTCATTTTCTTTTATTTTTTAATGATTTCTTTTAGATATGTATTATGTTTTTTGCAAGATTTTGAAACGGGTAATTATTGAATAAAGAAAATATTTCTATAATGATTTTTATTTATTTTTGTTTTAATAATCCCTTTTTAATTTCAAAAAATTATTCTCTACAATACTATGTAAAAACAATATGCTTACTATTGTGAGTTTTTTTTCATTTTTGCTATTTTTCTTTTGTAGTGGTTAATTATTGAGTTTTTTGTTTTATTATCATCTTCGAAATGAACTATTTTTATTAAACGTCCTAAATTTAATAATATGAAAGTTTCTGGCTTCATAATGAATGATAATCATGCTAATAATGATTTCATTATATCTAATTCCATGGGCCTTACTGGCCCAACTTCTGTGCATCATGATATATTGAATAATGAATCATCAAATTATTTTCAGAAAATCATTATTTCAACTACGTCTATCAACAGAAATAATAAACCATCAATAAGAAGTACTAAAAGAGGATACTGTAACCTGGCTTAATTATTAAAATAAAAAAATCCTTATAAGTCCAATTCACAAAAATAAAGATGAATATAATTCACATATTACCCCTCCTCCCTAAATTAACCATCAGCACCTTTACATTATTGCAGTGAAGACCTGTCTAACCGATACGTTTTGGTGTCCACCAAATTGGTGGGTGAAAAAAGTGGGTCAAACCGCCCCCCCAAAAAGCCACGCTTTTCGCATTGGTGTTTAAAAACACGGTCTTTATTTATATTTCTAAACCTTCAACTCCCTCCGCTATTTATTATTCATTATCTATAAATGACCTTGAGCTTTTTATAAAAACGCTTACAAGAAAATAAATCCAAAAAGAATATATTTCTCACTGACTTCAAATGGGTGAATGTGTGACACCAGAAGAGGAAATCTGGCTTGATAATAAAGCGAATAAAATAACACCAGGGCATTTTTGGTTTAACTTGCTGGCCAGTCACACATTATTACCAGGAGAGAGCTTTGGCATACTTTGTTTGTTCTTAATATGTGACTTTCTTTTTACCCTGATATCACTTGAATATTCCTTTTTTATTCTTATTAGGTGAAAATACAGTGTTTTAATTTCTCTCAAGAGCAAGACTTAATTATAATAATAAAAGCATCCAAGATTAAAAATTGCCAAAAATCCAAATTTCACTTACCTTTATTCTAGAGGTTTAGACTTGCCACAAGTAGGATTTCACTTCATTTAATTTACAGAATGGTCAGGGATTTTCAATGAGAATAATTTACAAGGGTATCTGACATAAATGAAAAAACTATCCATTAGATAGTAAATTTTAATCCCATTTGTGTTCTTAAAGTATACTGAAGTTAGTATTTATATTCTTTCCAGAAAACTGAAAAAGCAGAAATTCCCAACCTCTTAAGAGAACCAATTTTAATAAGAGTACTTATTAAGATCACTTACAGTAAATTAAGTGATATGCTCAAGGAATGAAGGAGAATAACATATTTTTTAATGTCACAAATAGTTTGAAGCAAGAAATAATTAAATATATGCTATAAATTCAATACTCTTCTGATTTTTGGTGAATTGTATAAATAAAAGAAGTTATAAATTAGGAATTTTCTGATCCAAAATATAATGATCTCCATGCATGTGAATTAATGTATTTATTAAAGATTGATAAATAAAAAAAATTTCCTTTAGGTTTGATCCAAAGAAATCAAAGGTTAGTTTTTCTATGAGAACTACAAATTTTATTATTGAATAATCCCATCATAATTTTCAAATTTTATCAAGTCAGTGATAGTCTAGGATTCCTTATGGATTTTCATATTTTTTTGAGCTCAAAGAAGGGTTTTTGAAGTTAATTTTTGAATAAGAAAGGTCTTTTACTTTTGGTAATGATGAGAATAATTTTTCAAAAGTATTTTTGATAAGAAAATTATTTTTTCTTTTCTACAAAAATCAGAGTTTTCTGAAAGAACACTTTACTTAGTAGAAAAATCTTGTTTTCTTAAGTTGAATTCCATGGTTTTTTTTGCAAAAAGATTGGTTTCTTGTTTCAAAGTAGTAGTTTTAAATCAAATTATTCAGTTTGAATAAAATTACATGTTTTGAGAGAAAGTAGGTGTTTTGCAAAAAGATGACTCTTTGAAAAAGTCTTTTGGGAGGTCACAGTTTTTTTTGAAAAAAAGAATAGATTTTCTGAAAAATGTAGTTCTATTCAAAAAGAAATAACATCTTTGAACAGAAAAATATTTTCTTGTTGAAAAAATAGTTCTTTTGGAATTCCTAGTTTTTTTGAAAAAAGTCTCTTTGGAAAGAAATCTGTATTTTTGAGGAAAAAACAGCATTTTCAAAATAAAAAGTTACTTGGGAAAGCTTTCCTAGAAAAATAAATTTTGCTTCTAGAATTACAAATAAGTGTTTTTATGTTAAAGATTTAGCTGGCTTCTTTGACAAAAAAAGAGTAACATTGAAAAAATTGTTCTTTTTCCACAAAACTACCTCCTTTCAAAAAAGTCATTTACAAAAAAATTAGTTAAACTTTGTTTTTTCAAAACTATTTGAAAATAGTTTTTTCAAAAGACACTTGGAAGAATAGTAAAAGGTAGTAAAAAATTACTTTTCTGAAAATACTAGTAAATAAACAGTTAATTGGAAAAAACTAATCAAAAAAGCAGCCTTTTTAAAAAAATAATACAATGGTTTTTTGAAAAAAACAAGTGCAAAAAAGATTTTTTGCAAAAAACTAGTACAAAAATATTTTTTTGAAAAAAAATTGGTGCAAAAATAGTTTATTTGAAAAAAACTAGTACAAAAATAGTTTATTTTAAAAAAACTAGTACAAAAATAGTTTATTTGAAAGAAACTAGTACAAATTTTTTTTAAAAAGAAACTAATACAAAATTGTGGATGAACTGGCAACATCCAATCATTCCTCTCTCAGCTGGTAAGCCTTGCATCTGCACTACTTGCTCACTTTGCCATGGGTTCAAATCACCCATTTGGAAGGCAATGAGGCATTCCTTGCTAAGATCCATGGGGGGCTCTCCTATTGTAGAGAGAAACCGCCCATTATGCCTCAGTGTTGTTTTTCTTGACTGGTGCTGCAAGGGCCCACCTGCAATATCCTAACACTGCAGAGGCAGGTGCTCACAAACCCCTGGTGTTTTATGGCCAGTTTTGGGGGGGTTGTTTGTGCTAGCTGATGCGAACAACTCCCTGGCCTTTTACTGCTTGTTTCGGGGGGTTGTTTTCAGAAGCTGATGCAAACGATCCCCCGCCTTTTTGCAGCCAGTTTTGGGGGGTGGTTTTCACTAGCTAATGCAAGCAACCCCCATACTTTTACAACTGTTTTGAGGGGGTTGTTTGAGCTATCTGATGCAAACAACCTCATGCCGTTTTTCATCTGGCTTTGGGGGGTTGTTGGAAACAGCACCCCCCCAATTTCTATTTGGGTTTAGAGGGTTTTTCACAAACCCTTTTTGTAACCAAATCCACAGTCTTGGAGGTGGTGTCATAAGGCCTTTCACACTAGTGGGATCAAAGCACCCCCAGCCATTTGAAGCTGGTTCTGGTGGGTTGTTTACAATACCATATAGGAATGACCTCTGGATTTTAGAGCTACCTTGTGGGGGCTGTCTGCACAAGGTGATATAAATCAACCCCCAACATTGTTAGTATAGGAACATATTATTTTGATTATCTATCCCTGCAAGCCAATGGGAACAAGCTGAGTGATTCAATGTATTTGAGCATAATTGTGAAATAATTTTAATCATCTTTGGAGGGAGGTTCATAATGAGAGGAAATGAAAGAAACTGATGGAGAACCTCAGCTGTCATTTGATATTTTTTGGAATATTAACTATGCAAAAAAACTCACATTTCTCAATTTTGTAATGGTTAATGGCTTGGAATTTATCATTAGTAGTAGTATTTAGTGAGTGGTTCAAAAGAAATTATAATTAAAGATGTACCCTCAAGCAGATAATATAATTCATGTGCACACCACTCTATAGCATCTGAGTAACCTGTCACTTTTTCCTGCCTAAAGACAACTTGTAGTTCACATATTCCTTTTGAAAAAAGTGGGGCTCAATATAAACCTTACAGGAGAGAATAAACTTCATGATTTTATTTTTTCACAGTAATTAGAATGCAAAGCTTTAAGTTCTAGTGGCATACTTCATATATAATCTAAACTTTGGCAAAGAATGAAAATAATATTATAATGATGTAGTAGCCAAAATACTTGTGAAGATGAATTTCTAATAAAAAATAATGCCCAAATTTCTCATCTTTGAGCTTAAATTTCAATTTTTTGGTTGAACATCTTTGGATTACTACTAAATTTCTGATATTATTCAAAAATAATTGAATTTTGAGGTATATTATGTAAAATTTAAACCAAAAACCAAAAGCACTTTGATGGAAACAAAAGCCACCAAAACATATGACTGCTGACACAAATGTTTGTATATTGAAAATACTAATGTAGAAAAGATGCTTTTACCAAACATATGTTCTGAATTTTTGGAAATTTCAATACAATGAAGAAGCTTCTCTTTACCTGAAAGATAAAATTTAAGCATATTTTTTTAATTATGATGATTTCTGCATGTGAAAGATGTATGTTATCAAATACTCTTTAAAACCTTCAAGGATTTCCATTGCTTATCTGTCAAAAAACTATTGATTCTTGTCCACAGAGCTCCTTTCAGAAATTGTTGGTGGTGTGTTTCATTTCAGAGGGAATTTTATAACAAGTTAAAATGATGAAAATGTTTGAATTTGGAATATATGGGTATGGCTGAGCCTTCTTGATATTAGTTCCCAAAACCATCTCATAATTTCTGATATTTGCATATTGATCAATTTTCTTTCTGTGCTCTCAATGGAACATTTAGGGCTCATATCAAGACATGATGACCTTTTTTTCTGCAATAAATTGTGCTCTGAAACAATAGATATTAATGCTTAATTGATCAAATTCCCATTTTTTTCATCCCTTAATTGAGAGATATTCTTCCCATATCACATAGCTCACAGAGAATTACTGAGTAATTGATAGCCTAATTTGGAAGACCATTAAGTGATAAAATAGCTCATTAAAATGAATATGAATATTCAAAGGGCAGGTGAAACTTTCTTTCTTTTTGACTCTATAAACACAAATTATACAATATTTATTGATCTCTCAAAAATTTCAAAGGGGGGGAAATTCTGAATAATAGGTGCTTGAGAAGAAAATGATGCTTCCAAAATACTGAAATAACCCACTTCTGCTCCATGTAATTTTCTTTGAAAATATGATTGTTAAGTTATGAAAGGTTTTTTTAATCATATATTGAGCTAATACAGTTGTGAAAGAAGAATCTAATACTGAAGCTCATGCAGGTAATAATTGGGCTTTTCTTAGGACATCTTATAATTATATCTTGTTTATATTCATTTCACATCAATAGCAATTTTCAAGTCACAGACAGGATACATTAAATGACTGGCTAACCAGTCACATAACAACTGCCCTGGTGTAAAAGCTATACTTTCAGCTCGATCAAGCTGACACACTTGAGATATTTAATGAGGATTTTCGAATTTTGAAATGGGAAAGTCCATCGGCTCAGCAGAAGATATAGGAAGCTACTAAAGAAAAAAAGTGAGAGGGCCCCACCAAAGCTCACATACAAATAAAAATTCAAAAGCCAATACAAGGAACCCACTTAAAAAGAGAAAAAAGCAACAAAAGGAAAAAAGAACAAACAGATGTGGGTATGATTAAGTTTACAAGTCGCAATGCAACGACTTTAAAAAAAAACTAGAAATCCTCAGATGGTATGAAATTAATGGCCATAATCAGACTGAAACAGCAGTCCATTTTTCCGAAATTTATCCACACCTTGGCCTCAAGAAACCCAGAATATTGGCCTGTATCTAGGATTGAGAAAAAATATAAAACGCATTTCGGGCTTCTTTATCCACTTCAAAATTCTTAAATATGATGAAACACTTGTATCAAAAGGAAATTCTTGAAGACCTGAAATCAAAGGAACTCCTTTAAGATATTCAAATTAATGAAAATATTTTACATGAGCAATGGAATTGATTTTCTTATCATTCTGGAATACCCTCTGAAGAATGGCTTACCTTAAGTGATTGGTGGCTTGAGTCCTTCAAGACACAAAATAATTCATCACATATCGTTTTTCATGGGGGATGAGAAGAATTCAATTGCAATCATTTTCAGAATGAAATTTACACGCTAAAATGATTACTTTTGGAATAAGATCCAAAAGATATTTTTAACATGGGAAAAGCTGAATTCTTTTGATTTTTCATCTGCTTTCCTTTCATTTTTTTTATGAATTAGTATTCCCCCTGAAAATTATATTCTAATATCATAAGATTATGGATACAAAGAAAAAAGATATCAATTTTCCATTGCATTTACCTGAAATTCTTCTATATGGGAGAATCTTCCATCACTTTTCATTGTAAACTAACACCTTCCTTGCTGTTTCAATAAGAAGTATGCCCACAATATTTGATATCAATAATTTGAAAATTTGAACACCTGGATGATTGAAACAATCTTTCAAAAGTGACTGTTTGGCCTGGATTTCCAGTTTCAAGGGGAAAAGCAATAAATATTCTTTCTTCCAAGAGACTTAAAAGTCTACACAGTTCCTGAGGACCTCAAAAAAATTAAAATCAATTATTTTAAGCAAAACTTAACCTCTCACTTATAGCCAATGGATGCAGGAACAACCAGTACCTTCGAAGCATATTATCATTAGATGTTTTTATTTGATACAATCCACAACTTCCATGATGGAACACCAGTCTCAGAAATTTATGAGATAAATCAATTACCAGAAATTCATACTTCAAGGCTTTCCTGGGCCTCTATCTCACCTTAAACAATTTTTAATTGTGAGAAGAATACAAAAGTTCTTCCAAAAACTCCTCAAGAGGTACAAGACAGACATAGTTAATTTAATAAAGAAGTTTTAGAAGAGGCTGAAAATGATTTTTAGCTTTAAGTCAAGCAGTTAATAAAATTAGGTATAGCTTGTTCTAATAAAACTATGAGCTTGGAAGAATAATTAAACCCGCTGGAAGAATGTCATTTTGAGATATGGACATTGGAAGAAATCTTCAAATCAAAAACAAAATCTGTGAGTGTGTGACTTTAAACAGAGCACCGGTATGACATCCAGCATACCATAAGTAATTTTATCAAGAGTATTGGACAAATATATCAAATACAAGTATGGTATAAAGATAGAAAATCCTCAAATATGAAAGTTACCAACCTTATTCAAATAGGATAAGAAAGAGCAAGGATATGTCCTGTCAAAGAAAAGACCAAATAATCAAAAACCATTATGTTCACCTCCCATCTGACTTATGCATATTTAGCTCAAACCCCACCAAAATATTATTTCTTTGAAGCTCTCAAGGAGAGCTATCCAATGGTACCATCCATTCCTCTTGATCATTCCTACTTCAGGATGTACCATTAAGCCACCTTTTTTCACTAAGAACCCCTCAGAGCTCCAAGATCACTTGTACAAAACTGTGAAAAAGTACAGCCAAATTGAGGATCTGAGTGAGATATTTAATTTTAGATACGTGAAACCTCTGTATCTCCAAAATTGGCAAAGGGATCTTTTCTCAAAGGTTTACTACTCAAAATACAGGACTTCTTAAAATAGCAATATGAAGAACCCCCTTTATCTTTGAAATTTATTAATACATCTGTACTATGAGGTATGAACCTCTGTAGATATCAGAAATCCCTAAAGATCTGTATAGTTGGAGTACGGATATCCTCCAAATTTGAAAAAATCTTTGGCTTGCAAGTTTTTGAAGCCACATACCAATGTACAAAAATACATCAAACGACTTGAAACCCTTATAGCTTTTGCTATTTCTGAGAAGGGGAGACATAAAGAATATCACATTGAATATCTTATTGAGCCCTTACATTCTGTGCTCTTTCATTCTTGATATCTCACAAGTTGACTGACATATCTCAATTTGAAGGTTTTTGGCCAAAACTGGTCTGTACCAACCAATACTGGCATAATAAATAAAATAACAGTAGTTTAAATCTTAAACACTTCCAGAATGACTAATATTAGTCATACAAAGACCTGTAAGACGTAATAACAGTGCTTAATTGTCCTGTGAAAAGAAATCTCACCCTGTATTAATCCAGAATGATCATTTGTGGTCTCAAAACCACAATTCTGACTATACTGATGTCAGAATTGATGGTATGGACCCACAATTCATCCTCCAGGGTAGAAAGCTTCACTTTTAATATGTTTGAATAGCTTAACATCCCTCCACAGTCACCAGAAGAGATAAAAGCAGGTTTAGCCTCACTCAAAAAGACCCATCTTATAATCTTACTAGTATTCTTATGTGACAAAACTGTTACTAACCAGTAGTGTCCTTAGAATAATTTAGGTATAATTAAAGTATAATCATTATAATAACTCTTTACAGTAAGAGATATCAGATAATTTCAACCAAGGTCGTAAGTAGACTCATCACCATTGTTACCATGTAAAAGTAGGACCTTTGTATTTAAAAATCAATTAATTTTGATGTGTCACATTCATAGTAACAGCTTGTATTTATCTTTAGTTAGATGCTACATAGACTCACCCTGACATTTTGGAAGCCTGGCTGTGGCTTTAAACCTTATTTGACATATTTTGGAGTCATTTGGGCATAAAATATCTATCTTCAAAGGCATTTAACTATAAAAGTGAGTAAATTTCAATTTTTTTGGTTATTTATTATTATGTATTATATATTATATACAAATTTAATATTTTCTACAAAGAATATATTTTTATTTGAAATATACTCCTTTCAGAAACAGTACATATACTTTTAATACTGTAAAATATTGCAATGTCCACGAAAATTGATAATAATACCACTGTAGTATTCCGTTTTCTTACATAATTTAATATACAAGTAGTGTATTTTAATATTTGAACTATTATTTCTTACCAAATTTCATGAAATTTAATAAAGGAAAAGATCTATTAATAAGCTATTAATAAATATAAATAATACAATAGTGTTTTAGTATTTCAAAGCAAATATTTTAGTTAAATATCCCTTTAAAAACAAAATATAACTCAAACTGATGTGAAAGCTTGTATGAATTTATCACTTTGATAAATAATCAAATATTAAAAAGAAATATTATTTTCATAATATTTATAACCATCAAAGCTTTCAAAATTAATAATTTTGATGTGTTTTTTATTAAAAAACACATCAATATCCAAGTGAATTATTCACAAAACACTTGGATATTGCATATTTACTTATAAGGCATGGGTAAAAATCTCCAAAAAAAACTGTTATTTTTCAAAAAAAAAAAACATCAAAAAACATATAAAAACACCAAAAACCCCTGGAGACCCACCCAAAATAACAGCAGAAATAAATTAAAATAGGGTACCCTTAAAATATTCTGTTTTAATAATAACAGTGATACACAAAATATTTTTTCTTTTTTTGAAAAGTGAAAACAACTATATTTTACTGGAGACCCAGTCACAGGGAAAACTCTCATAAGACGGAGAGGAACTTCCAAAAGCCAAAGGCAAGCATAAAAGACACAGTGAGGTGGCAATAAACTCAAAAGAATGGACACCAATAGCTGTACCAAGGGCCAAGAAACCCATAAAAAGCACCAACCAAACCACTCTGATTACAAAAAGAAGTTTCAAAACAGAATATTACTACTATCAACCCAATTGTAAACTCCAAAGGAAAGTTTCCAATGATTATAGAACATAAATTTGTGCAAGGGCCTGCCAAAGGTAAATAAACCTTGAGATATACATCATTTTTTGTTTTCTTTCATGTTTTAAAATTTTTAACATGACACATCCATTTCTTAGAGATCTTTGATTCCCAAGAAATCAACCAGAACACTTGCCAAGAAGAAACAGACAAGGAATAAGACAACCAATTTCTGGATTAAATGACCAGAAAGGGACTTACAATCAGGGAACTCCTGCCCAAAGTCTTATTCCAGATCAAATTAAACCTGGAAGTCCAACCAGGGTATTGGAAAGATGTAGAACAGATAATTCAAATACACAAGATTCCAAAAGACCTTTTCACATGGAGTATGGACAACAAAATTTTCAGTATGGCGGCATCATGTGAAGAAGTAGGAATAACAACCCAGAAAATCTGTCTCAAGAAGATTCCTTGGATGGATCTCATGGAAGAAATGAAATGTTGGAATGCCAACAAGAATTTCAACTCTTAGAAGAAAGAGAAACCATAATAAGAGAGAACCAGGCAGCCATACAAGCCATAGAGAACTCCTGGCACATGGAAGAGCCCAGTCAGATTCAGGTACCTCAAGACAGGGAAGAAGCAGTCCCATCTTTCCCACAACAATCCAGAAGCTTCAGGCCTTAAAGGCTAAGGGAAGCTTCATCCAAGGCTTCCCAATCATCCCTGGTAGTTTCCAGAAGAGCACAAGAATCCCAGGGGAAAAACAAAACCTCTTTCAACCAGAGGAAGAAAAAAGAAGACTTCTTCATCGAGAAACTGATGGACTTAGTCCAAGAGGTACACAGAAAGAAAAGGATAGTTGTACCTAAAAATAGTATCAATTTTTTAGAATCAATTTATCCTGAGCTAATTACTGAAAATACAATTCATACCCATGAATTTTGAAACAATGATCCTGTGAATGATAGATTCACATGGGCCAAATTGGCCCAATTCATTGAGTGGATACATGAAACCTCACAAAATATGATTACAGAACTGGAAACACTAAAGGAGGGAAATTTCCTTCAAAGAAACATTCATTAAAGACATGAACACAAATCTGGCCAAAGTTTTGACATAATTTGAAAAAAATAATAGACAGTTGCACTCAATATTGTAGCAACAACAAACTGTAAGAAGGGATATGAGAAATGTCCTGAAGCAGCAGTGAACTCTTGCAAAGAGATTGATTATCTTTATGAGAAGGGGGAACAAGAAGAAAATCTTCTCCCCCCAACAACAAAAAGTGATGAAAGCATCATCAATACCCCTCAACAAGTAAAACAATAGGACCAATCAAACAACCAGGATCCAAGGTTAATATCAGAGTCAATTTACCAAGATGGTGAAAACCACATCTAATCAAAAAAACAGGCATTTAAACAATTACCAGAAGTTGTAAATTGGCCAAGGTTCTCAGGAGGTGGAGAATATTATCACATGGAAATCATTGACTATATTGATGAACTCTTTTTTGATGTCCCAAAGATTCCAGATTACTGGAACACAACAGAAATCAATACTTAATTCAGAGGCTATTAAAACATGTGGTACACTTAAATCAAAGAAACACATGGCAGAAAAATCTGTCCATGGTGGAAGAACCAGATCATACAAGAGTATGGAAATGTTACATGGATTTGGCAAAATACCAATTCTTTTGAAAGTGACAAATACTCAACATATAGATACTCATATTAATGGTGTCTTAAGAAAATAAAAATACTCAAATCCATTGATCCTAATATGATAATAGAAATGAGGAACCATAAACTCCTGAAAAAAACTACCAGGAGACTTGGAACATACAGTAAAATGCAGATTCATAAAAACCAGAAGCATTGATGAAATAGTAAATTTAATACAAGATGTAGGGAAAAAGGCATCTATTGAGAGGTACACCTCTTACAACATGGACTTCAGAGACAAAAACTAGCCTAAATTGCAAACCCCATGAGGATAAGGGGAAAGAGACCCAAACAAATAAATATGTGTGCCACAACTGTGGATCACCAGACCACTATTGAAGCAATTGCACAAACCCAAAAAAGAAGATATACGCAGTTGATGAAGAATAAGAAGAACCAGTAGGTGATAAATCTGATTCTGACATCATGGGGAATGGTATTAGAGCTGATTCACAGAGTGAATCTGAGCACATAGAAGAATATATAGGGGAATTTAATGAAGAAAATTAACTCAAAATACAAGATATTGAATTAGACTTGGGAATCCCACAAGTAACAAAAAACAAATAGCTCTGTAAATACACACAGGATGAAAAAAAATTCCTGGTAACCCCAAATAAGTGGATGGGAGTTATTCATTGAACACCCACAAAATTGAAATCTTACATTAAAAAATGCAAACACACAATGATAATTGACACATGAGCTAGTTTCTTCATAGTGGAAAAAAAATATCTGAAGGACCACTTTCACAAATGGGAAGAAGAACTGATCCCAGAAAAAGCAAGGAACTTCAAAAGTGAATCAGGAGGAATGAACTCCTGGGGAAAATTTTCAAAGATATAATTCTCCCACATAAGAAATCCCATATCAGACTTAAACCTAAATTTGTGGTCTTAGAGAATTCATGAGCACAAGGATTCCTTCTGGGCACAAAATACCAAAGAATGTATGGTATGGACATTTGTAATAGTAAGAGCAGATAACTTACTACAGGAACAAATAAGAATAAAAAGTTCCCCTTTTACATAAATCACATTAAAAATCACAAAATCTTCAAGGACCTGTCAGAAGACTTCAAAGAAGCCCAATATGGAACACAGCTCACTAGTAAGATGAAACTCAAACTTACTTCAAATATTGAGAAATAACAGAAAATCTTCTTCAATTTGGTATGAGCCCCTAGGACACATTAAAGTACATGATATAGAACTATATCCAGATGTGGAAATACCATATCCACCTATTCTGAGAAGACCACCTTATCCAGATAGCGTTGAAACTGGTAAAGAAATTGATAAGAACATCAATGAACAGTTATAAATGGGGATAATAAAAAAGATAGGACACAATGAGATATTAGAAGCTACTACACCAGTCCTGATAACCTGGCATTATGGCAAATCCATATTGTGGAGAGACTTCAGAACCCTAAATAACTACACCAAAGCAGATAGGTACCACATTCCAGGGATACTCCATACACTAGAAAAACTTTAAAAATCTAATTTAATAACAAAGATGGACTGCATAAAAGGTTTCCCCAAAAATGGAGTGAAAAAAGCTCAATCCAATTACTAAGAATTATGTGCCGTATGAGCATATATGAATATACTAGACTTCCATTTGGCATCAAAAATGCACCAGCCCGTTTTCAAAGAATGATGGACACCATATTTCAAGATTAAATAATGGAAGGTTTGATGGTAGCTTACATTGATGACATAATTGTATACTCAGAAACATTGGAAGACCATGTGAGACAAATTGAAATAGTATTGAGAAAATGCACACCAATCAATATGAAAAATTTTCAAAACTTGAAAATTTGTCCAACAGGACCAATTGGCACTAGGAAATAAGGTTTCAGGCTTGAGTTTAACCATAGACCAGAATAAAGTAGCTGCAGTACTGAAAAAACCAGCACCCAAAAACATAAAGGAGATACAATATTTTTTGGGTTTTGCCAGTTACTATAGAAGTCACATCAAAAACTTTGCACATATTAACAGTAGCGTATACAAACTATTTTCAAAGGATTTATTATTTGAGATTATCAAGGAAAGGAAGGGTTCATTTGAAAATATTAAATTTGAACTTACTCATGCACCTGTCTTAATGATTCCCAACTTTGAGCTACCATTCAAGATATACATAGATGCAGCATGTATCTGAGGACTAGGAGCAGAACTCCACCAAAGGCAATTAGTGGATGGGATACCCAAAGAAGGAGTAATATGCTACATATTCAGACAGCTGAAGGATTTGGAAGCTAGATATGGAGCTACCCAAACATAATGTCTCTTCCTGGTTGTCACAGGGGCTCTTGTGGAAAACAAGAGTGGCCTTACACTAGGTAATCAGGAAGCTCACTTGGAAGACTCCAAATGAATAAAGAAATAAAATGAAAGAAAAATTTCTCTCAGAAGATATGCAAGTACAAGATGAGATGCAATAAGAGAGAAGAAGCCAAATGGCCAAAGATCCAACCATGTAAGTCCCTAATCACTCATTCAAACTTCCAGAAAGAGTAATAGAATTAGTAAGGATATGACAGCCAATATCCACTGACAGGAAAAGAAAGAAGGTGCTAAATCACTGACTTAATGATATCAGCATTCACTTAACAAATAAAATATAAATAAATATAATAAAAAGTCAAAGTATATTAATTAACTCAGGAAAATCCCCCCAGGTTTAAAAGGAGGCTTCTGTATTTGAAAAGCTGGGAGCTTGACTCCTTCAGGCTTACAGCTGGTCTGTATTGAATCCTTGAAACTGTATCAATTTCTTGATGAAGTGTATACCTTGCCAAATTTGGGAATGAGCTAAGTTGAATGATCTTCTCAGGGTCTATGATTGAAAATACATGTATTTATGAAACAAGACTGTATTGTAATGAATGTGGTTTCCAAGGTGGATTGATGGAGTATTGACACTTGAAAATGTTTTTGTAACTGCCTCTTTAATATCTCTTGAGAATCAACTGCCAGTATTCCCTTGGAGGAATACTATGTAATTGTAAATATCCAGTGACTTCTTGATGGCATGATTAGTAGTTGAGAAGAACACTTACACCTGATGCTTTATGAATCCTCTGTATTATGTGATGCCTTGATGATGTGATGGACTATTTAAATAGCCTTCTGATATTGCCACCATCAAATTTCTGGTGGAAAAAGGTGCATAATGATGTAAAACACCATTTATAGTGCTTTTTTGATTGAAGGAAAACTTTTTCCAAAACATCTTTGGAAAGAATGCCAGGAGGATAACATAGAATATGGAGTTTTCCTGGCTTCAGGGCTTGCAGAGGTTTTTTGGCCAAAACAAGCCTATACAGAATTAAAATTGTATTTGGCCAAAGTTCACAAAAAATGTGCAAAATGCGTGAAATGTGCTAATCAGGGAATTAAGCCCCAAATGGCCTAATATGAACATTTGGGATTGTTTCTCATATTTCATGGGAGAAAGGAATCTAATGAATAAATGCACCACAAGGTGAAAAATGCACAAAACTTTATTTAAAGCTTGAAAAGGATAATACAGCCTTTTGGGCTGTATTTCCCCTGTTTACTGGTAAATTCCCAAAAGTACCCAGGAAGGGCCTGATGATGATGAAGGGGCCAGCTTTGCCCCAGTCAATGGAAGGGCCATAAAAGGCCAAGAAAGTGAAATTGGTCAATTTGGAAAGACAATAATGTATATGGCCAAATTTTCATAACTTGGATATGACATTTATGTGCTGTAAAATGGTCCAAGAGGGTGATTGTCCATGGTTGTTGCACTAGTATGGTAATTAGAAAAACTTCACTAATACTTATAAGGAGAAGTATTAAAAGTTTTCATAGATTTAATATCATTGAAGTCACTGTTGAATATGAAAACAAAAAACAGAAACATTCTCAGGTGGAAAACAGCTATACAATAGTATAGAGGCAATATGACCATTATCTACAAAGAAGGTAAAGGTCATAAAAATGCAGGTGGCCATTTAAGAATTATCAAGAAAATCCAACTGATGATACAGAAAATGGGACTAAAATACCCATACAATACAGGGAAATAGACAGGAAAAGAAATTTCAAACTTTCAAATTGGGAATTACACAATGACCCAACAAATCCAGCAAAGAGCTTTGAGAAAGACAAAGAACTACCAATATTAGTAATAAGCTCTTCAAATCTGAATACTGAATTTTTCAAAGGAGTTCAGTCAACATACAACAAATATAAACAGTTTAGTATATTGACACACCTTTTACAGCAAAAGTCCAGAAGTCCAGAAATAGAGCACAATCTGGAAGAGCCATGGCTTAAGAACCTTAACGATAACAAATTTTTCCTTATAGATGAACTGCTATACCAAAGGGAAACACACACAAGTTCCCCAGTAATAGTAGACAGAGAACATATTTCTCTGATACTACAAAAGGGCTGTGACTGTCCTTATGTGGGACACATGAGTGAAGAAGGAATTCAAAACATAATCCTTAGTACATCCTGGTGGCCAAAGTGGGAGCAAAACTTGAGTGAATATATCAATACCTAAACCATATTTCAGAAGGCCAATAAATCCATGGCAAGAGATATGGGCTGCTCCCAAAAATAGAGGAACCCAAGCACCCTTGGGAAATTATAAACATGGACTGGGTGACAGGACTTTTCCCCGGAGGGAAAGACAGTTTTAATTTGTGTCTAGTAGTAGTAGACAGGTATATCAAAATTTTCAGCTGCCTTCCCCGAAATAAAGAAGATCCAGAAATGGACACAGCCATTCTGTTCTGGAAAAACATCATATCCAATTTTGAATTTCCAATAATCATAAAACAGCCTACAATCCACAAATGAATGGCCTGGAAGAAATGATTATCCATACATTGGAAGATATAATCTGAAGATTATGCTCCTATGGAATGGAATACAAAGACCATGAGCAATACACCCATGACTGAGTAACCCTTCTACCAGAAGTGCAATTAGCATACAACACAAGTGTACACTCAGTAACAGGAAAGACACCTGTTACATTAGAGAAAGTATGGAATAAACTTTTAAAAGTAGATTAACTGAAGAAAATCCTTCTTCCAGTATACCCTAAAGCTAAATATTTCCAAACAATTTTGCAAAAAACATGTCATAATTCAGAGAAATTTATAGCAGGAGCCAAACTATACAATAAATATAGATATGAAAAGAGTCACCAAGAAACTGACTTCAAGGAAGGGGACCAAGTCCTTATCTCAACATTAAACCTCAACAACCTGAAAGGCCCTGGAAAAAGAGAGACTCATTTGTAGCACCATTCACCATTATCAGACTGTTGGCAAAGAATGCAGTTGAGGTCAGGCTAACTAAAGAGTTCTCCAGGAAACACCTAGTTTTTCCAGTCAGCCTAGTGAAATCATATCATCAAACAGATGATGGGAAATTTACCAACAGGAAGAAAATCACCACCCCTGAAAAACTGGTGGAAGAAGATGATCCACCTGGACCAGTGAAGAAAATAATAAAAGCCAGGAAAATAAGAATCAATGGGAAGAATAACAGACAATAGCTGGTTATATTGAATAAGCAACAATCAGATAAAGATAAATGGCTGTCTGTAAAATATGTCCCAAATGGACAAATTAAACTCGGAAGATTCAGAGGCTCCAAGAGGAAAGAAGATTCTCATCCACGATGAGCCTTCTTTTGAGGGAGGGTATGTCAGCCTGTGACTCTAAGCAGAGCACCAGCATAACTTCCAACATACAATAATTAATTATATGAAGATTATTAGACAAATCTAGTCAATACAGGTATGATATAAATATTCAAAACCCTCAAATATAAACATACCAACCTTACCCAAATAGGATAAGAAATGTGAGCCTTGAGGTATATTTTACATACCCAAATAGGCCACAATTATCTTTAAAATGAGCTCTAAACTATGCATAACCCATAAGTCATGCATATATTCAAAATTCATCATTTTTGATTTCAGAAAAGATGAATAACTTTTTATTGAGTAAGTAAATCCATGGATTTAAGGCCAGATTTGGATTCTACACAAAACTTCACCTAGGGTAGCTCCATAGAGTGAATAAGCTCAAATTAACTCTTTGAGGTGGTAATATGGAAAATACTTCAACACCACATCATCAATACCACATAAAAGATCCGTGAAAATTTTTGTTTTTCTTGATTTTACGCCAAAATATTGGGAAAGTGAGAAATCCCATGTTACATATACACTAAGAATAGTGTTATACATGTTTTGAGCACTTAATGTTATGGTATTCTTACATACACTTTTGGTACACCCATAGTGTATATCTCACTTGAAGCTTAAATTTCTATTTTGACATGAAAAATAAGTAAGGGGGACGAAAGACATCAAAGAGAGCCAGGGTACCCAGCTTCTGAAGCCCCAAAGGTGTGGATAGCTCCAAAGCTTGGTTCCATGGCTGATCTTGACCCAATTGGTAAACTAAACCTCTTTGGGAACTTGGTTACCAAGTTACAACTACTGTAAAACACCAGAAAATAGCAAATAACCTGCTATTTTGACGTGCCAAGGAGGTAAAGAGCTACTTACACTCCTGTAACCATGTCTATTACTAATGACTTTCCATGGATAAACCCCAAAAGAGTAATTAAAACCCTTTTTGGACTTGTATCCATTGATTTACCTCATAGCAACCAGTCAAACACTGATATTTGCAATTCTACGTAGAAATGAGGTAAGAACTTCACAAAATCATTAAAAATACAATTCTTAATGAATCTTTCTGAAACATTCAGGACCAATTGAGAACTGTATTATCTATGGTACAACCAAAAAAAATTACAGTTTTACTAGTAAAATTCATAGTTTTACTTACAGTCCATTTTTGGTTATTCTACGTGAAACACTGAATCTTCAAAAATTCACAGTAAATACAACCTGTGATGAAATTGTAAATAACATTGATAACTTTGGGAAATCAGTGATTACTTTGGAATAAAAGAAGATTTACAAATTTTACTCCTTTTATTCTTAACCATATTGGGGTTGGTAGTCACATAAAAGCATCAATTAAGCAATTATGACAAATTTACGTGACAACAGATGATGTAAGTACTAATCCAAAAGGGTTTAATGCTTTCTCACTCACCGGTCCTTCAGTTTGCTCCATGGCACGCTCCTGTGAGTTGTTGTTGACTTAAAAGAGGCCTTCTCTTGCTGTTTTTTCCGTATCATCATCATCTTATTAATCATTTATATCAGTATTACCAACAAGTAAGTATTAGTTAAAACTTTTCTTAAGTGTTTTAATCTTTCAGAATCAATCAGAAAGACGTGAAATCATAGAAATCAACTATATATTGCTGTAATACATTTATAAATTCATTTTGATCCTCTAAATCCACAATTCTACGTCAAATCTCTCTATCTTATCTTTCAATAAGCTCTTTGGAATATTAGTGAGTGATTTATCTTTAGTTCTTAAAGTTTTTCTCTAAAATTAGTTTTCTTCAAGAATTGTCATTATAATTATATATTAAAATAATTTTATTATTTTAATAAAAGAAGTTTTTATTATTAAATTCTTCTTGTAATTGATTGTTGTAGACAATTACTTGCTCACTGTTAAAATCACTAGTAGTGCTTAACACGTGAAAGAAATAATTCTTCAATTATTTAATTGTGGTTATAATAATATTTTATTATTATATTTCATAAGAACAGACATAGTACTGTTGATTAATAGTAATATTATCATCAGTTTCATAGTCACATCTTACATTTATGGGCCTGGCCATGTTTTTTGAACCTTGTACCCTTAATTAATATATTTTTAAGTTCTAAAATATATTAATTTAATATTTTTTTTCTTCAATTTAAAAGAAAAATTATTTTTATTTTTGAAATTATCTTAAAATCTTATTTTATTGAGGAATTTGTTTTAATTTTGTATTGTTTTTACACCTGGCTTTTTCACATCCAAAAACTTATAAAATTATTCTTTGAGTTACTCTGACTTAATTTTTTATTCAAATTCTTAAATTTTAATACTTTTTTTCTTTGAAAAGAATATTTTTTTAATATCAAAAAAATAATAAAACTTATAAAAAATCTTTTAAAATATCTTAAATCATAAAAAATAATTTCTTTTATCATATTTTCTTTTTAAGTGTCTTTAATCAAATACTGTGCAGCTGGCAACAGACTCAGTAAAAGATACATCAATAGTCCTGAATCTTCAAAAGCAGAATCTGAAGAAAGTATTGAGGTGCAAATTGCTAAAAGAGGCACCTTATTCAACTCAGAAAAGAATAAATTACCACCAAAAGGTGTGTTTTTATCTTTAAATTTACTCTTTATCCTTAAATTGATGTAAAAATGGTGCATACCAGAAATGGAAGCAACTATTCAGTCCAACCAGATGGATGTGGACAAGGAAGAGGCAAGACCAAATCCATAAGTGCAAAATCTTCCACAAGAAAGACACATCTGGAGGATGCCAGAGTTGCCCCCATTCCCCAAGGTCTGTACCAACAGATTTTGATGTGAATTCTGAGCCTGAACTAATTCATGATATTACTTCCAGGGCTGAACCATTTTCAAGTGGCAGCAATAGAAATATATCAATGCCAGTACAAAAATTGGTTCAGAGCAGCCAAGGAAGAGGAGTGGGAAAT
The DNA here is from genome assembly GCA_023105745.1 of Austropuccinia psidii. Lineage (NCBI taxonomy): Eukaryota > Fungi > Basidiomycota > Pucciniomycetes > Pucciniales > Sphaerophragmiaceae > Austropuccinia > Austropuccinia psidii. Next base: position 63,216,704 of record JALGQZ010000003.1, on the reverse strand, counting down.
ATGCCCAAGCCTTTGGCAGGGGGCCATGAACTCCTACTTACACATCAAGAGCTTTCTGGGTCAGGAGAAGACCATAGAACTCTTAGGAGGATGGAGCCCCCTGTCTTGCAAAGACAAGGTCAAAAAGATAAAGAATTGGTTGAAGAACCAAAGTCTTTTATCCATAGACCAGAAGAAAGAATTGGAAATGACTCCAGCTTTGGAGACAGAGGCACCAGTGGTGTCTACCAGCTCCAAACCAACTCCAGAAGTGTCCAAGGACAAGCCCAAGGGACCTCAGAAGAAGCAGAAAGGTCCCAAGAACCATCAAGGCAAAGGAAAAGGCAAAGCCAATTCGCACAGACCTTACCCACAAGGGTACAGGATCCCCAAATTAGAGCCTTCAGCCGTGGACAGTGTCTTCAATATGGCCAGGACTCTGATGGAATTCACAGCCAAGGAGCAGGAAAGGATGAACAGAAACTTTCCACCCAAATAATTGGTGTACAGACTAGTATTAATGTAGAAATTGGTAAACTTGATGGAAAGTTAACTAAAATTGCATCAGATATAGTTGAATTAAAGAAAAATGACAAGAAATACATTGAATTGCACCAAGTGACAAATGCCAGACTTGACTCAATTACCAATTCTTGCAAAAGAATTGAAAACATGTGCCAAGTTCAGCATGATGAGATGGAGGAACTTTCCATTTTTAAGGTGAATAATCAACTTACAATTTTACAAGACCAAGTCTTAAAAATAGTTGAGAATACCAATCAATTTTCTATACACTTAGCAAAAAGTGACAGTGAAAGGCAGAAGTTGAAGAATGAAATAATTGAAAGTGTGGAACAAATTCATAAGAATCATGAACCACATATGCCAAGACATTCTACACCTTTGACTGAAGAAAAACTTTCTGTTGAAGGAAGTTTTACCCCACTTTTAGGAGAAAATATTGTCTCTGTTAAAGATATTCCCAAATTGGAAGAATGCCCAACATTCTCTGGTGAAGGAGAATATAGCCCCATTGAGCTCATCAGGACTATTGATATATTGCAGGAAGACTTTAATATACCTGATGAAATCATAGTGGGTAAATTACACTGTCTGTTTACCAAGACTGCAAAGAAATGGTATTACAAGATGAGGATAGATCATGGGAAACATGATTGGTCTTGGTGGAAATCTGAAGTGATTACCAAATGGGCCAATAATTCTTGGAGGTTTAAAGTGGAGAATGCTTTTGAAAGTGCCATTTTTATCTCCAAGAAAGATAAACCACTTACTTGGTTCTTCAAGCAAAAAGACAGATTATCTGCTTTACACCCAGATCCGTCTGACACTATGATCCATATGAAAATATTAAGAAATTTTGGAGGAGAACTGGAACATGCTATCAAAAGCAGTTGTGTAGATCTCTGTTCAACAGAGGACTACATTAATGCAATGGAAGATATCATTACCAGAACAAGAATTGGTAAAACTTGGACTAAAATACCTATGGAATCCAAGATAGTCCCAAAGATTCCCAAAGAAGATAAAAGACCAGAAAGACCTGTCTTAAAGTGTCATAAATGTGGAAGCACTTCACATTTAGCCAATACTTGCACAAAAAAGACAAAAATCAATGAAGTTCAAGTCATTGAAGAAGTTCAGTGTACCAAAGAGAAGGAAGAATCTGATCAAGATTCTGCAATCTCTGAAGATAAACCAGTGGAGGACTATCCCATTGAAAATATCACAGCTTTCTTTGAAGTCACTGAAGTCCATACCCACTTGCCACAGTATAGTGAAGATTGCTACAACCTTATTAATGTTCAGGATGCCAGAATGTGTAAAACCAAACCTGCTAAAGGAAAAGGTTATACTGCTGGAGCATCTTGTATCACATCAATTCTGATGAATAATGTTGAAGCCAAAGTCAATTTGGATACAGGAGAATTTTGCACTTGTGTAGGCAAAGATTATCTCCAAGCTATACTTCCTGAATGGAAAAACCATCTATTACCAATAGAAGGTGTACAATTTAGTAGTGCCAGTACCAATATGTACCCTTTGGGTATATTAGACATTATTCTTGTATTTCCCCATCTAACAGGAAGTATAAGAATGAAAGCTGAGGTTGTAGTAATGTACAACTGCACATCTCAACATATCATTCTTGTAAATGATTACTTAAGTATTTATGGTATTGATATCAATAACCATAAAGACAGATATTTCACAATTGGAGAGAACAGGAGAAAAAAATTTGCTTTCTCCAATATGCCAAAGCAAATATCAGTAGTATCTTCTGAGAGAGACACTTATAAGGAAGAACTTGTCTCCACACAACTTGTTGAAGCACAAATTACTCCATCATTGTCACCAAAAATGAAGAATGAACTTATTGACGTGTTATACACATACAATACTGCATTTGCCTCTGATAATGAACCATTAGGTGCTATAAGAGGACATGAAGTTGATATTACTCTTAATATTGACAGACCATATCCCCCAGTACTTAGAAGAACAGCTTATCTAGCCAGTCCCAGAGCTAGAGAAGCCTTGGAGAAACATATCCAAGAGTTAATTCAACTTGGTGTACTAAGGAAAGTAGGCCATAATGCGGAGGTTGAAGTGACAACACCTGTTATCATTGCTTGGCATAATGATAAGTCAAGAATGGTTGGAGATTTTAGAGCTTTGAATACCTACACAGTTCCAGATAGGTATCCAATCCCTAGAATCCAAGAAACCTTGACTCAATTGTCTAAAGCCAAGTATATAACATCAATGGATGCATTAAAAGGCTTCCATCAAAATGTTTTGACGCCTAAAGCTAAGAAATTACTTAGAATTATCACTCACTGTGGTATTTTTGAGTATCTTAGAATGCCATTTGGCATTAAAAATGCTCCATCTCATTATCAAAGAATGATGAATACCATCTTCCCCACAGAACTGTGTGAAGAATGGCTTATCATTTATATTGATGATATTATCATATGTTCTGACTCATGGTCTTTGCACCTTTAAAGACTTGCAAAAGTACTTCACAAAGTTGCAGAAGTGAATATGAAAATTTCACTTAAGAAATGCAACTTTGGTTTTGAAGAACTTAAAGCATTAGGACATGTTGTTTCTGGTTTAAGCTTGGGTATTGACAAAAATAAAGTGGCAGCAGTACTACTTAAGCCAATACCCCAGAATAAAAAAGAAATGATGTCTTTTCTTGGATTTGCTAGTTACTATAGGCAACATTTAAAAGACTTTTCAATTCTAGCCAAATCACTCTATAGAATCTGTGATCAACAGACTGTATTTGAGATGACACAGGAGAGAATTAAAGCTTATGAGAAGATAAAGAAAGCCCTTACAGAAGCACCTTTACTCCTCATGCCTTACTGGAATATTCCTTTCAAGTTGTACATTGATGCATGTGGAGATGGATTAGGGGCAGCCCTACATCAAGTCCAAATTATTGATGACAAACCTACAGAAGGACCAGTTTGTTATATCTCAAGTCAAATCAAACCAACAGAAGCCAGATATGGTGCAAGCCAAATGGAGTGCTTATGTTTGGTATGGGCACTTGAGAAATTACACTATTACCTTGATGGCAGTTTTTTTGAAGTGATAACTGACTGTAATGCAGTAAAATCACTTCTTAACATGAAAAATCCCAACAGACATATGTTGAGATGGCAAATAGCTATTCAAGAATATAGAGTAAACATGACTATAGTTCATAAAGCAGGAAACATTCACAAGAATGCTGATGGACTTAGTAGATGGGCTCTAGCCAACACTCCTGATAACCAAGCTTATGTACCTTTGGAAGCTGAACCACAGATTCCAATTGAAGGAATTAACATAACTGATATTTGGACTGAATTCTTTGAGGAGGTCAGAGAATCTTATAAACAAGACAAGAATTACCATATCTTGACTTCTTTATTGGATAAAGACTGCAAGGATACATCTTTAGTTAATGCACTTGATGAAGTTTGGAAAAATTCCTATTCTGAAGGAAGATTCCACTTGTTTGATGGGATCATTTACCACAGAACAAAACATTCTTGTGTTATGACATTGTGCAGTAGATTACTTATCAATACCATTCTTCATGAATGTCATGATAGTATCTACTCTGGACACCTGTCAGAAGACAGAACACTTGAAAAAGTGAAGAACTGTGCATGGTGGCCATCTTGGAGAAGAGAAACCATTGAATATTGCCATACCTGTGACAGATGCCAAAAGGCAAACAGGAGTACAGGCAAAAAATTTGGATCAATGATCCATATTCAAGAACCAAAATCCCCATGAGAAGTTGTTTACATGGATTGGGTCACAGCACTTCCGCCAAGTGGTGACAGAAGTTATAATGCTTGTTTAGTCATTGTAGACAGATATAGCAAAACTCCCATATTTTTACCATGTCATAAAGATGACACTTCTATGGATACAGCTCTTATTTTATGGAGTATAGTTATTTCTCATACAGGATTATTTAAGAATATTATAAGTGACAGAGATCCCAAGTTCACATCTGCACTTTGGACCAATCTTCATAGATTGTTTGGGACTAAGTTATCATTCTCTACAGCATATCACCCTCAAACAGATGGGCTAGCAGAGAGGATGATTCAGACTTTAGAAGACATGATCAGGAGATTCTGTGCTTATGGATTAGAATTCAAAGACTCAGATGGCTTTACCGATGACTGGTGCACTCTGATACCTGCATTAGAATTGGCATACAAGACATCAGTCCATTCTTCCACAGGACAAACTCCTGCTATGTTAGAAAAAGGATGGAATCCAAGACTCCCAGCAGACACACTGAGGAAAGACTTGATTGACATTCATCCTACAGCTTCCAGCTTCAAGCTAATGCTTGATAAAGTAAAACACCACGCAAAAAAAAGTATGGACGATGCTTTTGATTATGCAAAACAGAAGTGGGACAAGAGTCATAAAGTACCAGACTTCAAAGTAGGCGACTTAGTTTTAGTTTCAACCTTGAATTTTAATAATATCAAAGGCCCAAAGAAACTTAAAGATTCTTATGTAGGACCTTTTGTTATTGTTGCTTTACATGGAACCAATGCAGTTCAAGTGGAATTGAGTGGTGAATTGGGAAATAAACACCCCACCTTTCCAGTAAGCTTGATAAAGCCTTATCAACCAGCTGACAAAGAATTGTTTCCTTTAAGAAACCCAACTCCTTTAACTGTACCACCTGTGGAACAGAATGAAGACAAAAAGATAAAGAAATTCATTAAAGAAAGGAGACTTAGGGGTAAAAATCAAATAGAATATCTTGTCAGATATAGAAATGCAGTACATGAAGATGAATGGATGGCAGAATCAGAAATACCTGACTCATATGAGCTCTTAAGAAGATTTAGACATGAAAGAAAGCCACAAGCCTGAATATGTCTATAAATGTGCTTTAAATTACTTGATCTGAGTAATGTAAAGAGGTTGGACAGTGGACATTAACCCCCTTTGGGGCGTTATTCTTTTATCACTAATAAAATTGTAGTACAATTTTATTTTTTGGTGGGAGGGAATGTGAGCCTTGAGGTATATTTTACATACCCAAATAAGCCACAATTATCTTAAAAAGAAATTTTGAATTATACATAACTCATAAATCATGCATATATTCAAAACTCATCATTTTTGATTTCAGAAAAGATGAATAGCTTTTTATTGAGTAAGTAAATCCATGGATTTAAGGCCAGATTTGGATTCTACACAAAACTTCACCTAGGGTAGCTCCATAGAGTGAATAAGCTCAAATTAACTCTTTGATGTGGTAATATGGAAAATACTTCAACACCACATCATTAATACCACATAAAAGATCCGTGAAAATTTTTGTTTTTCTTGATTTTACGCCAAAATAATGGGAAAGTGAGAAATCCCATGTTACATATACACTAAAAATAGTGTTATACATGTTTTGAGCACTTAATATTATGGTATTCTTACATACACTCTTGGTACACCCATAGTGGATATCTCACTTGAAGCTTAAATTTCTATTTTGACATGAAAAATAAGTAAGGGGGACAAAAGACATCAAAGAGAGCCAGGGTACCCAACTTCTGAAGCCCCAGAGGTGTGGATAGCTCCAAAGCTTGGTTCCATGGCTGATCTTGACCCAATTGGTAAACTAAACCTCTTTGGGAACTTGGTTACCAAGTTACAACTACTGTAAAACACCAGAAAATAGCAAATAACCTGCCATTTTGACGTGCCAAGGAGGTAAAGAGCTACTTACACTCCTGTAACCATGTCTATTACTAATGACTTTCCATGTATAAGCCCCAAAAGAGTAATTAAAACCCTTTTTGGACTTGTATCCATTGATTTACCTCATAGCAACCAGTCAAACACTGATATTTGCAATTCTACATAGAAATGAGGTAAAAATTTCACAAATTCATTAAAAATACAATTCTTAATGAATCTTTCTGAAACATTCAGGACCAATTGAGAACTGTATTATCTATGGTACAACCAAAAAGAATCACAGTTTTACTAGTAAAATTAAAAGTTTTACTTGCAGTCCATTTTTGGTTATTCTACGTGAAACACTGAATCTTCAAAAATTCACAGTAAATACAACCTGTGATGAAATTGTCAATAACATTGATAACTTTGGGAAATCAATGATTACTTTGGAATAAAAGAAGATTTACAAATGTTACTCCTTTTATTCTTAACCATATTGGGGTTGGTAGTCACATAAAAGCATCAATTAAGCAATTATGACAAATTTACGTGACAACAGATGATGTAAGTACTAATCCAAAAGGGTTTAATGCTTTCTCACTCACTGGTTTTTCAGTTTGCTCCATGGCATGCCTCTGTGAGCTGTTGTTGACTTAAAAGAGGCCTTCTCTTGCTGTTTTTTCCGTATCATCATCATTCTATTAATCATTTATATCAGTATTACCAACAAGTAAGTATTAGTTGAAACTTTTCTTAAGTGTTTTATTCTTTCAGAATCAATCAGAAAGACGTGAAATCATAGAAATCAACTATATATTGTTGTAATACATTTATGAATTCATTTTGATCCTCTAAATCCACAATTCTACGTCAAATCTCTCTATCTTATCTTTCAATAAGCTCTTTGGAATATTAGTGAGTGATTTATCTTTAATTCTTAAAGTTTCTCTCTGAAATTAGTTTTATTTGAGAATTATCATTATAATTATTCTTGCAAAAGATAATTATATATTAAAATAATTTTATTATTTCAATAAAAGAAGTTTTTATTATTAAATTCTTCTTGTAATTTATTCTTGTAGACAATTACTTGCTCACTGTTAAAATCACTAGTAGTGCTTAACACGTGAAAGAAATAATTCTTTAATTATTCAATTGTGGTTATAATAATATTCTATTATTATATTTCATAATAACAGACATAGTACTGTTGATTAATAGTAATATTATCATCAGTTTCATAGTCACATCTTACAAGAAAGGACAAAGATACGTCCTGTCAAAGATAAGACCAAATAAGAAAAAAACCTTATTTTCACCTCTTATCTAATTTATAAATATTCAATGCAAACCTCACCAAAATTTTATTTTTCTTCAAGATCTCAAGGAGATCTATCCAATGGTACTATAAATTCCTATATAGTATTTCTACTTTGGGACATACCATGCACCACTTTTTTTCACTAAGAACCCCTCAAACATCCAAGAGAGTTTATACAAAACTGTACAAAAGTACCATCAGATTGAATATCTGAGTGAGAGCTTTGATTTGAGATATCCTGGACCTATTTATCTCCAAAATTGGAAAGGGGATCTCTGTTCAAAGGTTCACTAGTCAAAATACAGGATTTCTGATCATGGCAATATAAATAAACCCCTTTATCCTTGCCATATATTTATACACAAGTACTGTGAGGTATACCATGCTGTAGAGCCCATCAAGCCTTGAAATTCTGTATCATTGAAATACATATATTGTCTAAATTGGGAAAGATATCTGTCTTGGAGGTTTTTGAAGCCACATACTTATGTACAAAAATACATCAAAAAACTGCAAACCCTGATACCTTTTGCTATTTCTGGGAAGGGTTTAAAAATAGTTTCAAATTGAAGAGCTTATTAAGCCCTTAAATTATGTGCTCTTGAATTCTTGATATCTCAAAGACTGATTTGGATATCTCAATTGGAAGGTTCTTGGTGTAAGGTGTGGATATGAAACTTTGATTAAAAATCAAGTACTTTTCCTGTCCTCAAAATTTGTATAAGGTAAAATTCTGTTAAAAATAGTATGAAATATTATTTTTAAGAGAAAACACGCCAAATTTATTGTTTATAACTTTATTAGTATAAAACAATAATATTATAAAAATTTATTGTTTTACCAACAATAAAAATTTATCCAAAAAATACTCTACAAGAGATATTTTAAGGCTACAAAAGAAATTTCTTCAAGAGCAATTTCAATTGGAATTAATTGAGCAAAGAACTGCAAGCAATTAATTAAAGAACAAAGTCTTTAAAAAGAATATTAAAGAGAAAACACGCCCAAAAGTGACCAGAGTGAATTTGGAAACAAAGTGACAAAGTTAACAGTGATGAAAGATGCTTTAATCCACTTTTGGGGTGGTTCAGGGGTAAAAATGATTATAAGAGTTACAAACAATGATTATAATGATTTTTTCACGTGGTTAAAAGGATTAAAATGATTTAAAAGTGGTGGTTGGAATCTTTGATTGATTGGTTTAACAGTGTTTAAACTAATTAATAAAAGGAAAAGATTCTAACATGAAGAGAAAAGTGGGGCAAAGAAGACATTCTTTTATAGCCATCAATTCTCTTACTCCAAAAGTAAAATTTACTCTTTTCAGTCGTGAAAAACAGTCTGACAACAAAAAAGCCAATTATGGCATCATTGAACCCTAGTTTAGACCAAAAAGGGCTGGTTTAAGCCATTTTTAGCCATTTTTAGCCATTTTAGACCCTTAAATCAGCCATTACTATAGCAATACCAGGCCTAGAGCCTTCAAAACACGTCAGAATGTGTGTCAGAGGCGTAGAAACCAGTTAAAGCTGTTTTTATTATGATTGGTTTATCTTAAGGGTAGTTTTACCCTCTTGGCAACAGCTAAAACTACCCCAGTTGGTATCAAAACCTCATCATCAATTGAGTCCACAGACCCTGTAACTCAATTCCAGGCCAAAAGTGATGAACTTTTGCGTGAATTTTGACATCCCACGCCTGTCAGCAAGGATTTTGGGGGTCTAGCTCCCCCTTAGAGCTGGAGTTCCTTTTCCCCCCCAAATTTAATCTTTCCAATTTATTTTTCCTTTAATTCCTCATCATGTATTATACTTATACTTTACATATGTAATTCAATTCAATTGTACAGTACAATACAGTAATAATTGACACCTCATATGTAAATCAAAGTTCACTTATGTAATACACGCGCACATTTTGACATTTCAATTGAATTCAATTGAAAATACTTCAATTCCTCATAACTTCTAAACTAAACACAACACCTCAATTTTAACACAAAAATTGATGGTTAACACCACATGTGGTGTGAATTAAATTAAGGTTTTGAGGATTTTCAACTTTTGTATTGAAAATACTAAAAACTTAATTTAAGCTTATTTAGAGTTGAGTTACAAGAATTTCACTCAGAGGTGACCCCACCTGATTTTTTATGAGGAATCCAATGGTGAAATAAATTTTATATGTTTATTTATTGGATAAAAAGTTATAATAAATTTTATTTAACTTTTTTCCAAATTTATTTATTTTTTCACAATTTTGTTAAAATTTCATTTTTACTTAATTTTTTCAAGTATAAATGTAATTTTATAATTTCAAAATTTGATGTAATTTTATTTTTAAATTGTAATTAATTTTTTATTTTTGAATATAATTTTATATTCATATTTTGATTTTTATTTTAATAATATAAATAAATTTATTTTATTTATATTAATATGTTAATTTTGTATTTGTGGTCTTTTGGGTATATGAAATTACCTCTAAGGCTCACACTTGGCCAATACAGGTCTGTACCAAACCTGTACCAACCAGTACTGGTATAATACTTAAAATAATAGTATTTTATAGCTTAAACCCTTCCTGAATGACCAATATTAGTCATCCAAACACCTGGGAGATGTGATAACAGCTTTTAAGTGTCCTGTGAAAAGGCTTTCACCTTGTATCAATCCAGAACTATCATTTGTGGTCGCAAATCCTGTGATCCTTGAGGAACATTTCACATACCCAAATAGGTGAAAATTATCTTTAAAATGAGTTCTAAACTATGCATAACCCATAAGTCATGCATATATTCAGAATTCATCATTTTTGATATCAGAAAAGATGAATAACGTTTTTTGTGAGTAAGTAAATCCATAGATTGAAGGCCAGATTTGGATTCTACACAAAAAGAATTCACCTAGGGTAGCGCCATATAGTGAATAAGCTCCAATTAACTCTATTAGGTGGCAATATGGAAAATACTTCAATACTACATCATCAATACGACATAAAAAAATTGTGAATTTTTTTTCTCAAATTCATGCCAAAATAATGGGAATGTGAGAAATCACATGTTACATATACACTAAGAATAGTATTATTTGTGTTTTTGGCACTGAATATTATGGTATTAATACATACAGCTTTGATACACACATAGTGGATATCAGTCTTGAAGCCTCAATTTCTATTTTTGACATGAAAATAGCTAAGGGGAACAAAAGACATCAAAGAGAGTCAGGGTACCCAACTTCTGAGGCCTCTGATGCATGGATAGCTCTAAAGCTTGGATACATGGCTGATAATGGTCCAATTAGTATACTAAAACCTTATGGGAACCTAGTTACCAAGGTAAACTCTCATTAAATCATAAGAAAATCGCAAATAAGCTGCTATTTTGACATTACAAAGAGGTAAAGAACAGCTTAGACTCCTATGACCATGTCAATTATTAATTATTTTCCATTTCTAAACCTTAAAAGAGTAATTAAAGCCCTTTTTGTACTATTATCTATTGATTTACCTTATAGCAACCTTCCATACTGTGCTATTTGCAATTCTATGTAGAAATGAGATAAAAACTTCAAAAATTCATTAAAAATACAATTCTTGATGAATCTTTCCCAAAATTCAGTACCAATTGAGAATGGTATGGCTCATAAAGAAACCAAAAATAACTATGGCTTCATAAACAAAATTGAAAGTTTTACTCACAGTCCATTTTTGATGATTCCATGTGAAACACTGAATCTTAAAAAATTGACAGAAAATACAAACTGTGATCAAATTTCCAATAACAATGATAACTTTGAGAAATTAATGTTTATTTTTAAATAAAAATAATATTTACAGTTGCTACTCCTTTTATTCTTAACCATGAATGGGTTGGTAGTCATGTGAAAGCATTAATTAAGTAATTATGATAATCTTACATGACAACAGATGATGCAATCAATAATCCAAAAAAAATTATTGTTTCCTCACTCACTGGTTTTTCATTTTGCTCCATTGCATGCCTCTGTGAGATGTTGTTGACTTAGTAGAGGCTTCCTCTTACTGTTTTTTCCAAATCATCTTATTATCCAATTATATCTTTGTTACAAACAAGTAAGCATTAGTTAAATCTTTTCTGAAGTGTTTTATTCTTTCAAAATCAATAAGAAAGATGTTATATCATAGAACTAAATTATATATTGTTGTAATATTGTTATGAATCAATTTTGATCCCTTAAATCCACAATTTATCTGTCAAATCTCTCTACCATATTCTTTCCAAGATTCATTGAGTATTAGTGAGTGGTTTATAATTAATTCTGAAATTTTTTTTCTAGTATTTGTTTTCTTCACAAATTATATTTATAGTTATTCTTGAGAAAGATAAATATATATTCAAATAATTTCATTATTTTGATAAAGAAGCTTTATTATTTGATACTTCTTGTATTTTATTCTTGTATATAATTACTGCTTACTGGTATAATCACTAGTAGTGTATAATAAGTAAAAGAAACAATCAATTAATTAATTATTTCATTTTTTTAAAATAATTTTATTATTATATTTCATAATAAAAGTCATAGTATTGCTTATTCATAGTAATATTATCAAATATTTCATAGACACATCTTACAAAACCACAATTCTGACCATACTGATGTCAGAATTGATGGTATGGACCCAAAATTCAGCCTCCATGGTAGAAAGCTCCACTTTTAATATGTGTAAAGAGCTTAACATCCCTTCACAGTCCCCAGAAGGGATTAAAGAAGGACTTTACCTACTCAAAAAGACCCATCTTATCATCTTCTTACCATTGTTACATGAAAAAACTGTTTTCAACCAGTTTTGTCCTTTGAATCATTTATATATAGCTCAATTATTATTATTGTAGTAACTATTTAAATTAAGACATATTATATTAATGAAACCAAGGTCCTCAGTAGACTCATAATCATTGTTACCTTTTAACAGTAGGACCTTTACATTTTAAAATTATTCAATGTGTACATGTCACAGTCATAGTACCAGCTTTTATTTATCTTTTTTAGCTACTACATAGACTCACCCTGTGAAATCAATAAATAAAATCCAGATATTAAAGAGCTACAATATGATGAAGATCCACAATGAAGCAGAGATCTATTATTTTCTTAGAAGGCAACTAAAAAAGAATCTCAGAAATATATCCCAAATCTTATGAGGTAATTCCCACAGCAAACCTAAAGCAAATATTATCAGATTCATTAATTTATTGCATTATATGCACTGGAGCTTGGTTTTTCTTTCATGAAGAATTTCAAACAGACTTTCATTAAGGATCTTTTCAATCCTTCTCTTTTATTATTTAAATTTTTTATTTTTTGTAACTTTTATTTATTCTGTATCTACTAAATTCTTTACTGTATGTGCTCAAATCAGTGAATTTAATGTTTATAAAGAGAGTTTTATTTCATAGTTTCAACACTAAAATATTGAAAATTGAAAAAACCATAAGGTATGTGTTAGATAATCTCAAAGAATTTGACCTATGAGCTTTGGTATCCCATATGTTATTGTCTACAAAGAAGGTGTTCACTTTATAGACAAAAGAAATGAATAATCATGATTGATATTATTTGATGAAATTAAACAGTTCATAAAAACATCTTCCACAATTCAGAAACTTGATAAAATTATTCAATTATTGATTTAAATATCAATTATCCACCAGCCAATTCCATCCTTCCATCCAAAAACATATTACCTTTTTGTACCATTCCTGGAATTTGATTTTTTCAAGGACCTAATCAGGATAATCCTGCAGGGTGGTGGGAAAAAATTATATTGAGTATAAATACTACCAATGAAGATTATTAAAACTGGATCTATTGAAAATCTTGAAATTACCTTTTTAAATCATAAATAATTATTTCAAATTAAGAAAATCTTTTGATAATTAAGCAAACGAACTTCCAAATGTCTTTGAATTAGTATGGATAAAAAAAATTTAATTACAATAAAGATAAAAAGACATTTCAAAATATTATTGTTACCATGGATTTCTTCCAAAAAAATGGAAATTGAGTTTGATGATGTTTCAATAGTTTTTCTATGAAACTCTCAACATAGTTATCATTATTGTGAGTACTAAGACTTTCCTAAAATGATAATATATAATAATTACATATCAAAGAAACAGTGATAAGTATACCTAATTTTAATAGAAAAATTCTATATGAAAATTAATATTACCAAAACATTTCAATGAAAATTCTAATTATTATATATAAAAATGATATAATTATTCCAGTTTTACCATGAGCCACTGACAGCTGTAATGATAATAATATGAAATTCCTTTCAGAGGGAGTTATATCTGTTTTAAGTAAATAAAACCAACCTATATATTTCATAGAATATTATATATATTAAAACTCCTTATACACAAATGTGTAATAGTTAGTTATAACAATAATTCTAGAAACCCAATAAGTCAAAGAAGTGGAATTTTGATTCAAGACTCACTCATAAGTTATCATTTAATAAAAAAATCCAAGAAAAGTGGGAAAAGATTATTAAATAATAAATATAATTAAAAACCCACAAAAATTAAGAATGAAGGGACATTTGAGAGGATTTTTGGATATTAAAAAAATCTTTAAACAAGATTTTACACAACACAGCTATTATGAATTATTATAAAAATTGAATCAAATTCTAACATCTAAATTATATATTTATAACAAATATAGAGAATAAAACATAGAATAATTATTCATAATAATATAAGATTGTTTTATGAAATATATATGCTTTGGAACATTAATTGTATTGATGGATTAAAAAAACAGTAATTGAATGGCTCCTTTTATTCCTGAATAAACCTCCTCTAAGATCACAGATTCTCTCAGAGGTGTTTCCCTCTTCAAAACTAAAAAAAACATTATTTAAAATTGAGCTTCAGCTTGAAAAATATCAATTTTTGATTATAGGTTAAGCTAAAAGTGTTTTTCTTAAATTAAAGTAACTTTAAAATTCATTCATTTATATTATTTTTGAGTTTTTATATAAAAATGATATGCTTATTTTGAATTTTATTTCATAAATATCTCAAAAATGAATTTTCAAGAAGAGATATTTTAGCTTAGATTTTTGATTAATTTTCTAATGAATATCAATTTTCTTGAAGAATAATTGAGTTATATATCCTAAAGGGGAAATAAAATAAATCTTATTGAAAAAAGATAATTTGTTTTTTGGTCAATAAAAAGGTAATTTCAACTTGCAATCTGTGTGCAAACTTCAAGCAAATTGATTCTGAAGTGATATTACTATGAATTTTTGAATTTATTCCTTTTCTCCACATGAAATTAGAAATACAGACTAAGACTTAGCTTTTGCAAAAATTTTACTTAAGCTAGCTCTGGCTTTAAGCTTATTTGATCTTGATTGATATTCATAAGTCTCTAAAACCTTGATTAAAAGGAAGGACACTGGGATCTTAATGTTCAAATGAGGTTTAAAATCCTTCAATTCAGGAAGACAAGATTTTGTGTGAGCCTGCAATCATGTAAACCCTTACCTGCTATACAGACTCCAATTAATTTCTTTCTATTTTTTGTCTCATTTTCTTTCATTACTTTGTAAAAAATTCAAATAACAAAATTAATTTTATCATAAAATTAATTAAATCTTTTTTCTATCAGTGATTACTAAATGTGTCATAGTATACGCTCCCACTATTTTGTTAATCTTGTTGTTATATCTGCTCCTATTTCTATAACAGATCTTTTATCATTTGAATAAAATTACTTCATGTTATTTTGATTTCAAATTTTTGAATACAACATTTAAAAAGGATTAATTCTCATTGAATTAATCCTCAGAGCTCTTACCAAAATATTTTTTTACAATTGAAATTACTTACATTTTATTTTGGAAATATTAGCACTCTCACTTTTAAAAGTGATTAAATTCACTTTTACAATTCATTTCTACTGTTTAAGCCTAAATTCCAACAGTACATCATTTTAAAACTAGTGACGCTTCTATTAAATTAAATCCAATAGTATTCTACTTCTTTTTAGTTTATTAAATTCCTCGTATTTTAGTCTGGAAGCCACAAAACAGGAACCAGCTAACATTAAATATATTAAGATTATTATTAGATTTAATTGATTAACTAATTGGAAGTCGAAATTCCTAATTAATACAGAATTATATTTCTATGACCCCCTTTTCTGTCAAAAATTAGAAATAAATTATTAATTCTGTTTTTTTTCTATAGTACTATAAAATAAATCTTAAAGCTATAAGCTCATTATCTCAGCATATTTTTGGAGCCATCAGTACCATTTTCCAACACCAGTAATCAAGTTTCAATGACTATGCCCCCCCTGAAATTGAAGATTTTCAATGCATGTCTTTGTTAATGAAAGACTTCAGAATTTTTACTGGTCATCTATCCAAAATGATTACCAGTAACTATTCTTTCAGCCATTCTACTTGTTGTCATCAAGGAAGAAAGCCTAATATCCTTTCAGAAGGATGGAATCTTTGCCATTTCTCTAACACTCCAAATTTAAAATAGAGTTATTCACAGCCAAATGCGAATCTAAATAGTCAGCATTCTGATTGGAAACTTAAGAAATGTTAAATTACAGCAACAGAAGTGAATTATAAGCCCAATTTGGAACAAAAAACCTATGAAAATGAAGAATACACACACACCTGGGAGTCATAGGCTTTCTAACGGCTTTATTATCACGACTCCAATCAAACCCAGTTTTACTAGAGAAGAGTATTGTAATAATGTTAATAGTACAAGGGTCCACGCAACCACTATCAAAGAGGATAGCAGTACCCAAGCTACAAAAAAAGAAATAATAAAGTTAAATAGTAATAGTAAAACTAGTACAACTAATACAAAAGCTATGGGAACTCACAATGAATTGATAAATCCACCCTTCAATCGCTACTAAAAAAGTTAATGAACTAAAGTTTACTGTGATTGACATCATGAATCCAATAGACTCTTCTTGTATAATTAGTGATAATATCAAGAAATACATCTACAGGAAACTAGATGGTAAAACTGTTACATCTAACTCTCAAATATCTTGTGCCTTACTGAATATCATAAGTAATATCCATAATGAAAAGGACCTACACGACTTCCTCAACAACAAGCCCTACAGAAAATTTAAACACAGAATTGAATCAGCTTTAAGGCAAACACCAGTACATAGAAATAAATTAAATTCAAATCAACTGAAAGATATTGAACAATTTCTTGACTCAAACTGAAAAAAATTATTATATGAAGAAAACTCAAATATACAAGACATTATTTCCAGAATTCAAAAGGATTATATTTCTTCTCATGACTAAATCTTTTTTTTACTATTTTTTTAGTATTACCAAATGTGAGCCTGCAAGCATGTAGAACATTACCTTCTATACAGACTCCAATTACTTTCTTTGAGTTTTTGGTCTCATTTTCTTTCATTACTTTGTAAAAAATTGCAAATAACCAAATTAATTTTATCATAAAATTAATTGAATAGTGTTGCTATGAGTCATTACTCAATGTGTCATAGTATATGTTCCCACTATTTTACTAATATTTTTGTTATATCTTTCCTCATCTGAATAAAATTACTTCATGTTATTTCAATTTCAAATTTGTAAATAAAATATTTAAAGAGTATTAATTCTCTTTGAATTAATCCTCAGAGCTCTTACCAAAATACATTTGAAAAATTAAAATCACTCACATTTTATTTTAAAAATATTAGTGCTCTTAATTTCAAAAATGATTCAATTCACTTTTAAAATTTATTTCTATCGTGGAGGCCTAAATTCCAACAGTACATCATCATAGAACTAGTGATGCATCTATCAAATTAAATTCATTAGTATTCCACTGCTTTTTAGTGTATTAAATTCCTATTATTTTAGTCTGGAAGCCACAAAAGATGCACCATCTAACATGCTGTTTGGATTTCTCCAATTTATTTATTTGAATCCATACAATGGCTTTAAATAAATTTTCATCAAGACCATGCTGTATGGCAAATCCTTAGAAAATTTGGTAACTGGACACAACTCCTTAATTTAATTATAATTTTTTCAATCTTAAATATATTTTATGTAGCTTTAAATTGATGTTAAAATTAGTAATTTTGAAAATTCATTAAATTGGTTAAGTGTTATCTCAATTTCTTAAATCTTCCAACAATAGCCAACATAATCATTTTTGGCTATAACGCCCTATGGGTTTACCCTAGGTTATTTTTGGTGTAGAATCCATAAAAATGACATGATGGTTAAAGCTTTATTTATCCAAAATAAATTTCCAATAAATTTTCATAATTTTTTTGAAATTATTTGACAAGGAAGTTATTGAATTAATCAAATTTGCAAAGGATTAATTTGTTCCTTATAAGTATTTCATACATACCTCAAGGCTAGTCCTATTGATGGTCTTTTTAATTTTTTATGATACAGAAACTCTAACTCCAACTCATATGACTTTTTCTCCAACTGGAAATGGTCTTCACTTTACCAACCTCAAGCTTAAAATTTATTTCTCTTTAATTCCAGGAATAATGAAAATTCTTTGGAGTAAATCAAAAGTTATAAACCATACCTCTAAGCCACTCATAAATAAACCATTTTGTCTCATTGTTTTAAATGAACAAGAAGTTACTTACCAGTGGTTATAAATTTCAAAAATTATCACCTAAGGAAATAAATGAGAAGGTATCTGTACATAAAAAACATAACTATCAGAATAAAAAAAGGGCCAAGCCCTCTAAAACATATTATATATAGCTTAATGCTCTCATTCATTTCATTCTTTTTTCTACTTTTGTGGTTGTTACTTTGAATTTCATATTTAC
Organism: Austropuccinia psidii; assembly: GCA_023105745.1. Lineage (NCBI taxonomy): Eukaryota > Fungi > Basidiomycota > Pucciniomycetes > Pucciniales > Sphaerophragmiaceae > Austropuccinia > Austropuccinia psidii. The sequence goes on along the minus strand of JALGQZ010000003.1, from coordinate 63,198,293 downwards.
ATGGCTTGTGAAATTATTATGAGGAATTCTATCAAAAAAATCTTCTGATTTATCAATTATTTCAATCTTTATAAAGGATTATTATAATCAACAGAATAATTAAATTTTTTTCTTATCATTTTGATGTGAAAGGGTTTAGCTTTTCACACACATTAAAATTTTTATGCCTGTTTAAAATAAGATGAATATTTTGTAGCTCTGGAAGATCCTCCTTCTCATACGGCTAACCCCATTTAGCACCTATTTTTTCTAATAACTTTTGTAAGAAAACACAGCTTACTACCCAATTCACAAATATTTTCACCTGATGCACCCATTGTGTTTTGTTTCTCATTTCGCTTAGCAAAGAGTGGAACCCTTTTCAAATTTTAATAGCATTTTGGATAGAAACCCTTGATCCTTCATGGAAGATATCAAAGTTTTTATTGTTTCCTGGTTTTCCTACATTCCCTATATACAATTTTACAGACCAATTTAAGCTTTGATAATCTTAATTTGACATAAATTACTGTTTTTTGAAGAATAATATACAAGGGAATTTTGGATTTTGCATATTCTGATGAATTCTTTAATCATGAAGAGAGCCTGTAAATACAAGATGAAGGATCATTAAATTTTTTCCTATTTCAAATAACAATTGGATCTAAATTTAGTAGCTAATGATCCAATAATTCTTTTATATATTAATAAAGAGTACCTTTAAATATAAAGAGGAATATATTACCTCTTTTTACTATCAAATTGTTCCTCTCCATCTTTTTTTGGTCTTTGAGACAAAGGAATCCAAATTTCATTAATAAATCCAATATGAACCAGAAACCTTTTATATTGCATTAATTTGCAAATTTCATGTCTTCATTTTTCATTTTCCAAATTAATGTAGGTTTTCTTAATCTTTAATAATACTTAAATAGCAAATTTCTCATAAAACAAAATTTATCCATGTATTATAACAAATATAATTACTATTCTACCTAAACCAGCCCTATTGCCATTATATCTTAATCTTTACAAAAGAAAACTGCTGGTTTCATGTCTGTCTCATTTTGTTTTATCCTAGAAAATCTTTAAAGATGTGATTATATTTTATCAGAAGAGTTAATTTATTAAAGTAGGTATGATTTCTTGAATTTTGCTAAGGTCATACTACTGAGATCATCCAAAGTACATATATATGGTTATGTACTTAATTTCCTGAGATTTAGATATCTTTTTTCAAAGATTGAATTCCACAATCTGAACCTCTTGAGGCTGGATGACAGGGGGATTCTTTACCAGGTGAAACCCTGTGTGGTAAGATTCCAGAACATGGGAGACCCCTCCAGGGGTGGCAGTTTGAATCCTTTCCCTCATTTCTGGCTACCAAATTCACTTCCAAAAATCTTACCTACAGAGGAAACTTGATCAATAGATACCCCCTGTGTAAGATGTGTCTATGAAACTCTTGATAATATTATTATTAATCAAGAGCACTATGACTTCTCTTAATAAATATAATAAATAAACTTATTATAAAAACATTTTTATAGTTAATTAATTTATAATTTCTTTTACTTTTCATACACTACTAGTCATAGTAACAGTAAGAAGTAATTGTCTAAACAATCAATTACAAGCAGTTTTAATAATAAAGCTTCTTGTTAAAATAATATAAATTATTTTAATTTATAATTATATTTTTCAAGGATAATTATAAAGATAATTCTTGAATAACGAAATTTTTCTAGAGAAAAACTTTCATAATTCACTGAAGTCACTCAACAATACTCCAATAATACCTTGATAAGAATTGGTAAAGTAATTTGACAGTTAATTGTGGATTTAAAGGATCAAAATTTTATTATAACAGTAATACAACAATATGATAATTAAATACCATTTTAAATGGTATATTTCTATTATTTTATGTCTTTCTGAGTGATTCTGAAAGAATTAAAACACTTGAGAAAAGTTCTAACTAATACTCACTCATTGGTACTAATGGTATGATTGAATAATGAGATGATTTGAAAAAACAGCAAGAGGAATTCTCTTTTAAGTAAAAGTCAGCTCACAGAGGCATTCCATAGAAAAAATTTAAAAATCATTTAGTGAGAACCCATTAATCCTCTTTGGATAATTGGTTAAATCACTTGCTATCTTATACAATTATCATAATTACTTGTCACAACCATGGCAATTCACTTCCTTGGATCCCCATATGGCATATCAAGCCACAGTCCTTTTATGGACAATTGGCCATATCCATCACCAGTGGCCAATATGGCCACGTCATCATCTTATGGACCATTTATGGCCATTTGTGTTTTGGGGCCTTCATGGCCCTTCACCTCAATCCAGCACCCATAGCGGCAATTTATGCCCAAATGGGTATTTCTGGTCATTTCCCTCAAAACCAGGGGAAATGGCCCAAATGGCTGTTTTTGGCCATTTGGGCTCATAATGCGCATTTTTGCGCATTTTGCGCATTTTTGCGCATTTGCGCATTTTTGCGCATTTTGCGCACTTTTGCGCATTTGCGCACTTTTTGCGCACTTTGCGCATTTGCGCACTTTTGCGCATTTTGCGCACTTTGACGCAAAGTGTCCAAAAGACACTTTCCCGCCTTTTGGGCCAGTTTTTGGCTCAGAACCCAAAAGGCCCAGAAACACCATTCCAAGCTCTGAAGCCATTACATCCATCCTTTTCCCTCTGCCTTTCCACCTCAAGACCTTTGGACGTAATCTTCTTGTCAATCAACCAATATGCCATAAATGATGTTATATATCATTGTACATCATTTTTCAACAGCAATTCAATGGTGGCAATATCAAATGCTCATTTCAACATTCCAACATCTCATCACGTCATCAAGGCACCCAATCATTCAGAGGAATCATCAAGGCTCAAGAGCAAGTGTTTCAGCGTCAAAGACCAATGACGCCATCAAGCAGTCATTGGTTATTCTCATTCCAAGTATTCCTTCCAAGGGAATACTTTCAATTCATTCTCAAGTGTATTCAAGAGGCAGTGCCAAAAAGAAGTTGTCAAGTGTCAAAGCTCCACTCAATCCATCTTGGCAACCATATTCATTTCAATACAGTCTGGATCCATCAAGAACTGTATTTCATTTTCAATCATGGGAAATTCATTCAACCCAATTCAATTTCAATATTAGCCAGCTGTATCAGTTCCCAAAACAATCCATACAGCCTCAAGGATCAATACAGATCAGTTTTCAGCCTGAAGAACTCAAGCTCCCAACTTTTCACATATACCGGCTACCCTTTCCACCCTGGGGGGTTTTCCCCAGTTAATTAATATATTTTGATTTTATTTTATCTCTATTTTCTTTTCACTTTAGTTAAGCAAATACTGATATTATTAAGTCAGTCATTTAGCACCTTTCTCTTTTCTCTTTCTTCGCCTGTCAATGGATATTTGGTGGTCATATCCTTACTAATTCCATTATTCATTTTTGGCAGGTTGAAACAGTGATTAAGGACTTACTTGGTTGGCTCTTTGGCCATTTGGCTTCCCTTTCCTCTTTTGCATCTCATCTTGTACCTGCATATCTTTTAGAGGAATTCATTCTTATTACTTTTATTCTTTATCCTTTTGGAGTCTTCCAAGTGAGTTCCCTGATTTCTGAGTGCCAGGCCACTCTTGTATTTCTGTCCAAGAGCCCCTGTGACATTACTTAATTAAGTCATTTCATGTTACTACCAACCCATTTACAGTTAATAAATAAAGTAGTAACAACTTTCAGTTTTCTTTTATTTAAGAATAAGCATTAATTCATAAAAGCTATCAATTTTATTGAAAATTTTATCACAGATTGTATTTTCTGTGAATTTTTGAAGATTCAGTGTTTCAGGTGGAATCATTAAAAATGGACTGTAAGTAAAACTTTTAGTTTGAGATATGAAGTCATGATTATTTTTGGTTTTTATATGGATTACCACTTTTTGATTTTTTCCTTAAAGGTTCAGAAATATATATCAATAATTGTATTTTTAATGATTTTTTGAAGTTTTTACCTTATTTCTATGTAAAATTTAAAATAGCACAGTTGTAGCTGGTTTTCAAGAAGGAAAAGCATGAATAATATTCCAAAAAGGCTTTTTATACTCTTTTAAGGATTATCCATTGAAAATAATTAATAATTGACATGGTTGAATGAGTCAAAGTAGCTCATTACCTACTTCTCATATCAAAATAGCATCTTATATGATATTTTATTCTGATTTAATGGGACTTTAACTTGGCAACCAAGTTACCAAAAGGTTTTATTATATTAATTGGGCCATGTTCAGCTATGTATACAATATTTGGAGATATTCACTCTTCAGAGGCCTCAGAAGTTGGGTAACCTGGCTCTCTTTGATATCTTTTGTACCCCTTAGCTATTTTCATGTCAAAAATAGTAATTCAGGCTTCAAAACTGATATCCACTATGGGTGTACCAAACATTTATGTAAGAATAATTCAATTTTAAGCTCCATAAACATTCATAAAGTTACTCTCAGGGTATATGTAACATGGGATTACTCACATTCCCATTATTTTGGCATGAACTTAAAAAAAACAAAAAAAATCACAATTTGTTTATGTGTTATTGATGATGTGGTATTGAATTATTTTCCATATCACCACCTCATATAGTTAATTTATGCTTATTTACTCTATGGAACTACCATAGGTGATTTTTTGTTTAGATTCCAAATCTGGCCTCAAATTTATGGATTGAATTTCTCAAAAAAAAGTTATTCATCTTTTCTTAAATAAAGAATGATAAATTTTGGATATATGCATTACTCATTGATTATAAATAGTTCAGAATTCAGTTTGATATGAATTATGGCCTATTTTGGTATGTAAAATATTCCTCAAGGCTCACACCCTGGATATTCCATACAAAAAAAATTAAAATCAACATATCACCTTTCAATTCTTAATCAGTACCACTGTCAAAAAATCTAGTTTAATTAAATAACTTTGAATAATTAATAAGTGGCCTTCAGGATGAGTTTTTGAGAACTTAAAGCCTGTAATTTGATCTTAATATTAAAGATAAGTAATAATTACAAAAACTGTTAGCTTTTCTAAATAAAAATTTTGATTAGGAAATTTAGAGTTTGAAGTCACAAAAGCTGGTTTGGAAATGATTTAATTCAGGATTTTGTACCAAAAATGTTATTTTTTGATACCCTAAAATTCCCTATATTTTGATTTTTTATAGATCTAAAATACCAAAAATTCACTACAACTTTTCTTCCAAAATAATTCAAGATTTGGAAGAGGCAATTTTCTAACTTTTCCCCTTGTTAATAAAAGGGAAAAGAAAAAATTACATTTATAATTTAATCTTATAATTTTTTGTATTTTATTGGTTTAAGATTTTATTTTCTCAATTTATATAAAATAATATCAAAAAATTAAATTAATTAATATCAATTTTTTCAGAAAAAGTATCAATTAATTGAACCCCATTTTTGATTCATTTTATTTTCATTTGTTACAAATTGTAAGAATGAAAAACAAAATAGTTAAAATGAATAATTAATTTAAAGATTTAATTTCATTTATCAAAATTGGTCCTTTGATAATAAAGTCACATTTAAATATATAAAGGCTTTTAAAGATTTTTAGGTAATAATATTTTTCCTAATGAGAATTATAATTAATTTTTTTCCAATACAAAAATTACTTAAAGATTTTCTTCTTGAACTTATCAATTTTGCAATAAAATGATGATTTGGGTGAATATAAAGTTTTTTAATCATAATTTAATTCAATATATTTGAGTAAGTAATAGATTTTTTCTTAATAATTCAAATCCATGAGGTATACTTATTGAGGAACTTGATAGAAAATTTCCAGAATATAACAATAAATATATTTAATCAACTAAATTTTGGCTCATCAGGTGAGTTTTTAAATTATTTATAATTAAATTGAGGACTTTTAAGGTTCACTCTTCCACTTGTAAATCCTTCTTTTAATATTGAAAAGAAGATTTGTACCAGCCTTAAAATATTTTCCACCATTTGTCAATTTTTAATTGTCTTGCTTCCAAAAATTACTCCATGGATCTCAGGCCAATATACTGAATGATGATGTTTTTCAGTAAAACAATGATGAGAATGTTTTATTTGGCTTTCTTTTGGCTCTTTGTTTTGAAAACCACTAATGATTAACTTGAAATCTAGACAGTTTCTATCAATATAACCACTTCAGTAATCAAGTAATTTAGCAAAAATTAAATTAGTTTTTCTTACAGGCCATGAATAATTGTAAAATGGGATAAAGTCACTTAATTAACCATAATTAGTGAAAAAAAATTCACTTGAGATCAATAAAGTTGTATAAATATGGATATTTCTTTGTGATAGAATGAATATTGAGTTATATCTTTAAATGTAAATATGTTATAAAATTTTGATTTGTTATTTGAAAATTAATAAATATATTAGCTTCAAATGTTTCTTTTCAAACTATAAACTCTATGAGTTCAGATTTTCATTAATACAAATATAAGTATTTATAGTTATGTCTTATATTAGATCTATCAGTTTATTATGAAAAATCTTTTTATATATCCAGCTTTCTTAAATGATAGTAATATTTAGCTACAGTATATTACATAAAATTTAAATAATGATCAAAATATAGATACAATAGAAAAAATTAAAATGATATGAGGAAAATGAACTACATATATGAGATCTTTTGGAAAAGATTATTTAGTTTTTTAAGGTATGAATATGAATAATCAAAAAAAGAGCCTTGAAAGAAGGATCATAAATCTTTATTTGACATAAATAAGTTAAATTTTTCAGAGGATAACTCCAAGATTTCTATAGAATTGTAAAATGAAAAAAATCATATGCTTAAATAATAATAAATGATTTCAAATTTCTGTCCTCAGACATCATACATTTTTCTCAGTTCTCTCAAATAATTTGTTTCAAAAGAATCAAGATTGAAGTATCTCTGCAGTTATTATAACAAATATTGGGTAAATATTTGCTTTGGTAGCTAGGCCAAGTTATCCAAGCCTTCACATTGAAGAAGTCTTCTTTTCAAAATAAATTTACATTAGTTCATATGAGAAAGAAGAGAGAATTTAAGCATTGAAATTTCTTAGACATTTTAGTTCTCCAACACAATAACACAAACCAACTCAATCAGTAAGTAATAAGTATATATAATTATATAAATCTGGCTGAAATTTGATCTTCAAGACCAACAAGAAAGGTAAGAATTTCATGAATAAAAAATGGGAACAAGCCAACTTGAAGCTGAGATGTTAGTTTTAATATTTTTTCTAGAGGGCATAAATGTGGTGCAAAAATCTCCATCCATATGGCTTGCTTCCACCTAAGCTTCATTGTCTCTAGATTCAATGATTTTGGTTGATTGAAGCTCATAATTAGAGCTTTCAATGTGCTTCATGAAGTATTTAATACAGATTGGAGGCTCAAAAGCACTCAGGATAGAGTTAAATTTTGAATACGCAATTTCCTGAAGTACAAAAAAGAAGAAAGGATGAGATTTGAGAACAATTTATATATTTTTCTGTCAGGAATAAACCTACTATCAAGGGGAACCTTGGCAGTATCAATGTGATAAAATATCTTGTGGTTTGCATTGGGATTTTTATCTTTAGTAGCAAGAAAGGCAAGAGAAACCCAGGCTTTCAAGCAGTTGATATTTCACCGAGAGCTATGAGAAATTAATTTCTGTTATCGGTCGGAGTTGAATGCATGCCTGTCACATTGTTTTCAGCTGAGGTGTCACCGTACTGGACAGACGACAGAGACAGTTGCCAAGGAAAGTGACATAAATCATGGCAACATGCACTCCTATTACGAAATTGATTGGGGTTTAATCCATAGCTGTCAATAGAGTCAGGAGTGTATGGCTTTAAATATCGATTTCAGAAAATCTTATTCTCCGATTTTTTTTTTTTTTGAAATTTCCAAAATTCCAAATTTCAAAATGACCATTTCAAAAGTTCATCATCATCATTTACGAGGACAGGATCATCTACCAGGACAGGATAAGCTACAAGGATTGGATCATCTACCAGGACTGGATAAGCTACAAGGACTGGATCACCTGCTAGGAAAGGGTCGTCCATCGGCACAGGATTATCATCGTGGAGCGAAGGATGGAGAGCTGAGCGAAGGCCTCGATGATCTAAATCGGTCTAGGTCGTTGGCAAGCTCATCAGATTATAAGGAAATCACCTCATCCAACTTCAATTCACCTCTTTCTTCACCACCTTCATCGAATTCTTTGCTCTTGTTGAGCTCAAGCGTCGAGGCTGCCGTATTAGAAAGCAGGAAATTCGAGAGAGGCTCACGTCATTCTTCAGTTTTGTCTTCTAATCCCATCATTTCAACTTCACCATCCCAGTCATCTGGATTGAATCATCAAAAGAAGTTATCCGTCATCAACATTTCATCTCCTTTGTCATCGGCTTCTTCTTCGTCTTCTTCGTCTACTTCATCTTCAACTGATTCAACTTCTTTAACGGATTCAACTTCAAATCAATCAATCAATCAAACTCCCATCACAAACAAATCGTTAAATCTCAAAAAAATTAACTCCCCAACTACTCCTACCCAACTAACTAAACATTACAGCTTGAACAGATTTCATTCTTCACCCTCATTCAGAAGATCATTTCATTATCAACGTCTTCATCATCGTTTCCCTCAATCAAACTCTTTCAATTTCATCAGCCATCACCTAAGCTCAAAACGTGATCAAAATAAACATCTAGGTCTCTTCAAATGCGAAAAATGTTACAAGGTAAATTCGTCGCCATCCAAAACTATCTTTGGTCTAATTTTTGATTAGCGGGTGGTAATACAACCAGTTTGGGTATTCGATTTTAAACTTCATTAAATTACCACTATGTTACGCAATCTTACCCTCATAGTACCACTTAACTCATTCTTGTATTAGCTGTATTCGAATTTGGTTTTGAGCCCTTTTCTTTTCAACCTTGTATTGACTCTTGTTTTCTTCCATCTTCTAATTCTGTCACTCATATTAGGTTTATAGACATCCTCAGTGTTTAATCAAACATCGTTGGGAACATACCTCTGTGAATTTTTTCCAATTGACTTGGTTTTAATATGAGATCCATACTGATTTCAAGTCAATCGGATCATTTTCAACCATTCAAATTATTTGATTCATTAAAAAAAAGTATTGGGCCGATGCTTCAAAACTAATGTTAAGTAAACATCAACAGGTTCAATTATTAGAAGTAAGTCCTCTTTCTCATCTCTTCCAAATTCAAAATCACTCCTGTTTTAGAAAAGAATATACTCATCATCATCCTTTCAATTCATCAAACTTGACTTTTAGGCTGCTGCCATCCTAGCCGCCCCATCGGGAAGCTTACCCGAATCGAGATCGCTGTGGCCTGCGGCAGTATCACCCTCGGAAGCCGGCCTTTTAGGCTCCGATCAAGTCAATTTAGACACCATCTGTTCTCAACAGGCTAGAAAAAAATCATCTAGGAAAAATGATGATGGTCATCAACGTTCGAATTCCTTACCTAATGGCTTCCTCGAACCATTTAATAAAACTACCTCTCTAAGGATCTCCAACACAGATCACGACTCAGAAATGCTCGACGAGGGACAACATTTAAGTGAGTATGAAGACGATGACTATGATCAAGATAAGGTCGATCAATCAGACCAGGATGATGATGAACATGGGACAATGTTTCAAATGTCTTTGGATGGTGAAGATAACTTAAGCTTATCATCAACTCGATCAAAATCTGACGTCCAATTAGATCAAAGTCAAAACCCAAATTCTATTCAACCTCCTATCGGTTACTTCCAAACCAGAAATCCTGAGACAAAGACCACGTTAGAAAATCCCTCTAGGCCATTCATGGGTCGAGTTCCTGCGATGATTGCATATAAACCAACTCTAAAGGATCATGATCGACCTATCGAATTTCTTTACTATCCTGAAACATTCTTCAAACCAATGAACCCCTATGCTGATAGTAAATTAAGATTTGAAGGTAAACAGCTTGGAATCAATACCGGTTCTGAACATGATGAATCAACAGAAGAGGAAGTTGATGATGATGATGATGATTGGTCAAATAAAAGCGCAAGAGCAAGAGAGGGTAATGAAGTAGTAGGAATGGAACTCTGACTTATTTCAACCTTTTAATTTTAATCGTTAAATTATTCAATATCATCATTCTTCTCATTTTGAGCAACAAAGAACAATTTTATTTATTTTTCAACAGAAAATCAGAAAGGTGGTCTATTCCTACTCAAAATTTGCTTTGAGAAGTCATTTGACAGAATACTAATCAAATTAACTATTTTTAGGTCTTTTCTCGTATTTAATTGAATGAATTAGTTCTTAAGCTTTCTATTTTTTATTCTTCAAATGAAAATAATTATTTCCTTAATATTTATTATTTGTTTTTTTATTTACTTTATTTCAAAATCATCCAAAATCTTAAATTGATTTGTTGTTGAAAATTAGTTGTAAAAAACAACAAAAAAAATTGAAATTTTAATATTGTAAATTCCTCTTTGTAACCTTCACGTTAAATCTTGTTTGTTCTTCAGATGGAGAAAGTTTGTGTGTTTTCTTATCTTATGTATATAAAATCAAGAAAAATAAAATAAACTTTTGATCAACCTTACAGTCCCAACTTCGACATTGTTAGCTTCCTCGCTTTTGTATATATACACGGCTCGGAATTCATAGGTAAGTGTACCATGATAAATCCGCTACTATTAAATTTGTTGATCTATTGTGTCACTTCATTTGAAGAAGTGTTTGGAAAAAACAAATAGCTAGGGGCTTAGCCCTTGCATTTTTTTACTCAATAAATAGTAGGAGGGATTGGCTTTCAATTTTGGTCCAATGAAAACCAATTTTTATACTTTGAATCTTTTTTCATTGACAAATTTGTCGAAAAGCAGGGTAATGCAAAACAAACAGAAACCAAATATTAATTCTGTTGAAGGATTTATACAACAAACTTAACTTTCTTCATCAATTCACTTAAAAGATTTTACTGAATAAGTAGGTTATGTATTTATATAAATTTCAAAATTAATGAACAAAATGTTTATACATATATCAAAAAATTAAATATAATTCAATACACAATTTATTTTATTATGGGGTGTCAAAGTTACCAAATCCCAAACTCAAAATCCTGAGTTTTTTTTTGCCAAATTCCACATAACTTTTTTGGGATTTGGGAAATCCCACACCTTAAGAGGTATGGTATTTTGAGGTACAAAAAACCAGTGTTTTTTTGGTTCCAAATCCCACCTTTAGCTTCACTTAAAGTATCATTTTTTTCACACACAACTCAGTAAGTGCATGTTAAATTGAACAAACATTCCCCCCTCTTACATAAAATCTGAATACCCTGGTCATTTCTTTAAGTATTTGATTTCAAATTGAATTTGGCTACAGATATTTTCTTCATTTACAATTCCAAAGGCATTTCAAAGTTTACCTTTACTTCAGACATTAAAATAATTGCAGTTCATCAATGATTTCAAATCTGATAGTGATTTTGATGTCCAGGAAGATATAACCTTATTAGATATTGGAGCATCACAAAGATAAATAAATCCTTGTAGAAGATATCCATCACATTACATGTATACAATGAATGATTTAAAAACCTTATCATCTGAAAAGTTTTGCCAAATTTGTTGCACCACACATGAATCATTTGAAAAATTGGTTGCAAAAATTCAAGATGATGAAACATTTCAATACTCATCACAAAACAAACAATGCAATCCTGCCATACAATTGGCTGTGGCACTATCAAGGTTAGGATCAAATATAAATGGGGCTGCTTTGGGGAAGATTAGAATTTTTTTTGGAATTAGCCACAGGGCTATTGCTTTGTACACTCAAAGAGTTATTCAGATATAAATGAAGCTAAAGAGAAGAATTATTGTGTGGCTAACAATAGAACAATTCAGAGATATTTAATAAGTTATGCAGGCAGAAGGCTTCCCTGGGTGCATTGAATTTATTAATGGGAATATCATACAATTATCACAATGGCCCCCAATGATGGTGAAGCCTATTTTGGTTGTTAAAAGAGGTAAGCTTTTGAATTTTCATACTTGATTTCATTTTTACTGATTGTTTAAAATTAAAGGATTCTATGTCAATACAACTGGTTTGAAATATAAAAAAATCAATTCACTTCTTTACATGTGGGTTGAAATGGGTCACTTTATGATTCAAATGTATATAAACATATGAAAATAGCACAAACACCTCAAGACTTTTATGAAAAAAATCAGTACTTATTAGCCACTTCAGAATATACAAGCTCTCCTTGGGTTTTTCCAGCTTAAAAGGAAGTTGTGACATGGAAGGAAGACAACTATACTTTCAATTACTGTCTAGCAAAACTAAGTGTCAGAATTGAGCATGAAATCAGAATTTTGAAGGGGCAGTGTGGGATGAAATAAGGCAGTACCTTTAGGGGGAAATTATTGGTAAGTCTGTTTTAAATTTCAGAATTTTCCAATAACCATGGGTGCTAAGGTGTATTAGCTTCCCCTCTATATAATACTGAATAGTCAGCCTACAGAGAATCACAAAATAAAATAATATTTGTGGTTTTAACAGATAAAGAAGACTTATCAGTAGTCTCTAAGTCAGACCTATCAATAACACTACAATCAAAACTCTGATTTTAAACTATAATTGTTAATAAAATAAAGACTAATATTTTATGTTATAAGAAGAATAATAATACTTCTTACATTGATTATGATGATTTTTTTAATACTATCAATCAGAATAATAGATTTAGTACTAAGAATGATTCTTCAATTAGCTTTGATACTATGTTTTTTTATCACTAATAATTTTTTTTAATAATACCAAGCTTCTTAGCAAGGCTACTTGAATTTTCACTACAGTTATACTACTATTCTTCAACAGTACTAAGTTACTGAGCAAGGCTAATGAGCATTTGACTAAGTTTATACTACTATTCTTCACTAATAATAAGCTAATGAGACTTTTATTATGGCTATACTACTATTCTTCAACAATACTAAGCTAATGAGTTTTTCACAATGGTTATACTACTATTCCTCAACAATACTTAGCTACTGAGAAAGGATACTGAGCTTTTCATGAGTAAACCACTACTACTACTCTAGATATCCTGATAGTTTAGGGATGGTTGTGATCCTCAATAGTTGGAACTTGTTCCATTGTTTTTTGAAAATGAGGGAGAGAAGACTTCTATTTATAACTTTTGAACCATCATAGAGCTTCTCAAAACAGGGGACTTAAAAAATTCATAGTCAAGATGTCTTAGCTGGCAAGAAATATAGTTTTGGTGTATCAATATAGTTTCTGACAGAATTTTACTTGTGGTGTTTTTCTTATCAAAATGATGTGATTTAATTTAGATAACCTGGATGGTGATATTTTCTTTTTTCCAATAAAGTGGAGAAGATACAACTTTTGAAAATTGAAATTTTGTTTAGTCATATGATATCTTTTAGAGAATTTAGCTGGTGAAATTTTCCTTTTCCATGTCTTTGTTACATGTTTGCTGATAGAATTTTACTGGTGAGAGTTTATTTTTTCCAAGAAAGGCAAGAAAATACAGCTTCTGAAAATTGAAATTTCTCCTAGTCATATGATATCTTTGAGAAAATCTAGCTGGCCATATTACTTTTGGAAGTGGAGAAAGTGGGTAAAATACAGAATTTCCTATTTGGTGCATTTCCATTATATTTGAAAAAAGGTGGGGGATAAATTTCTTTCAAATCTCCTATAATTTCATTTATTACTAATTTCAAATTAAACATGCAATCTTGAGAGAAGTTTACTTGTGGTTTAGTGTAGGGTTCAACTATGAAACAATAAGTAAATATTACTCAGATTTTATTTATTTTACTCTGAATGTCCTTATTAAAGTAATAAATACAATAAAGAAATATTGTAATTAGGGCATAAAAATGCTTATATTATATAAATAATATAATAAAAATGAATATATTAATGTTTAATAATCAATATATTTATGAAAATTTATTATTTTTACAAACAAATAATGAATGTGGAAATTTTTTTTTCTTAATAATAATAAGCAATTTATAACAATAATATTAGCAATATCAAAGTTATGTATTAATATAAATACTATTTATATTAATAAAAGAATTATTAAGAATAATAATAAATATAAAATGAACTACTTTTAACACTTGATATGATAATTTTGAATATATTTATGCCAAAAAATGTAAACAAAACTTATTTAAATTGTATTTAAAAATAAAAATAAAAGAAATTACAAATATTCTTGATTTTATGTATAATTAGGAATTTTTCAAAGAGAATTTAACAAAAACAATCAAATATTGGTGAAATAATGTAAAAATTGAAGATTACTATAGATATTTAATTAATTTCTTAATAATATAATAGAATTATATGAAAAGAATAAACTTATTACCTTTGAATTCAATATTTTTAATGTTCTTGATGCATCTGCAGGGGAAATAGAGGAAAGGGAGCTCTATTTATAGTAAAATCCCCCTCTATAGAGTCCAGAAGGCTTCTAGTAGATGTGTAATGATGATATCAATTGGAATTGATCAGTGGTTTAAGCCTTAGTGATGATTACATCATAATTAAACCATCTTATCTCATTATTACACCATTATTTAGAGTTATCACTATAACTCTAAGTATGCTGACATCATATGCTTGGAAGAAGTCTAAAATTTTCTGATTTTATTAGTTTTAATCATAATAAGCTAGTATTAACCAACCTTATCACTTATATAGCTGTTGAACTTAAAATAAGATTACAGTGAGTGATCATGAATGATCAATTTTAAGCTCAAAATTTGATCATCAATAAATCTTGAGTTATACATGCTAAAGCCATTTGAGAGTGAATTCTAATAGTTTGGAATGTCCTCACTAAGCTTCCAAGGGCATTTAATTACATAATAAAAAAATATTTTGATTATTTTTCTTGTAACACATCTTTTCTGTTGAAATTTATTATTTTAAACTTCAAACCTTTATTTCAAGGGCTTAAACCTTGAATATAATGATGAAGGTTACATAATTATTCATGTACAAGCTTGTAAAATATTAATGTCTACTTTTTTAAGTTTGGAACACTTTCAAAACAAATTGGTCAACAGCTATGACCATTTTGATCAATAGACCCTTGTAAGTTATAACCTTGTTCATAGCTTTCCAAATAAAAATTATTTCTGTATTCTTACAGTAATTATGTGGTAAATTTATTTTTGTTTCAACTCTCTATCATTCATATTTTAAAAGATATGAGCCAAAAAACCTGATTATATGCCCTAATCATAAAAGTGCATATATTCAGGTTATCTCAGAAAGTATTGAAAATTCAGATATGAAATAAAATTTTAATATATCTAGTTTTCATGGGGAATCTAATGGTTTAATTTATTTCACATGTTTGTTAATTGGTTTCTGAGATAATCAAGGTTTTATGCTTTTTTAAGGCATGTTACTTATTTTAAGATAATAATTTCAGTTCTTATTATTAAAATAAGTATTGTAAAGTTGCTTTGTGAAATTTTTGAATATGTGTTCATATATCAAAGTCTCACACAGTTTTATTATTCTGTCATTTATATCAAACTTGATGTGTATTATCATTACTAATCAAACATTTTCTCTTGGTAAATCCATTGTAGTTCCTTTCATAGCCTTGAGGTATTTCTTTTAATTAGAGTGAGGTAGAGAAAATGGAATCCTGATGCTGTGATAAATATGAATATAAATGGCTGTATTGAGTTTATCTCCATTGAGTTGTGGAATTTTGATATGGATGATGCAATAAGGTGGAGAACTTGGTATATTTTATTTTAATTAAAATTCTTCTTTTTGAAACTTTAGTCTCCTATGTTTTCAAAATTCTTAATTATGCGCTAGGAATTCTTCACAGCTTGATTTACCTAGTTTCAGGGTTCTGAAATTTAATTTCCTTATACAGAGCTATTCTGAAATTATATTTTGATCTCCACCATTATTCCACATCTCTTCTGTAATTCCAGAATTCTATTTCCATATCTGAAATTATTAAGCAATTGAATTCTATTCCTCAGAGTTATTAAGGGATTTTTCTATAATTTCACAATCTTCTTTTGATCAAGTTATGCTGCAATTTGCAAAATCCACCATTTCTTCTGTGAAGTTATGAAATTCTATTACTTTCTCTGGAGTTAATCCACAATATCTTTCATAATTACTGAATCTTCTTTCCATGTCTGAAGTTATTCTGAAATTTTATTCCTGTTCTTTCTGTAAAATTCCACAATTTTATTTTCAGTTCTTCTCTGAAATTATGAAATTCTATTTCCTTCTTCACAGCTTTCCTGGGATTTGTCCAGAATTCCACAATCCTATGTTTATTCTCCAGAATTATTCCACAATATCTTTCATAATTCCTCCCAATTTCTTCTCCAAAATTTTGCAATTTTATTTTCCTTCTGTGGAGTTTTCCTGGGATTTGTCCATAATTCTGCAATTTTTTTTAGAAAAATAATTGGTAAGCTTGGGTCTGGTATAATTGGTATGGAATACCACATCCCCCTCTCCATTTAAGGCTTTCCCCAGAATTTCAGTTAAAATATTGACATTGTTAATCAAAATCTGTATGTTTTTCAATTTCTTCATCCTCTAAGATTGAATATTGAACTTCATTTTTATCACTGATTTCATTTTCTGATTCTGAAGCTAAGTGAACTATCTTCCCCCTTGGATAAAATCTCTTCATGTGACTTTATGAAAATTTGCTTTTCATTTTAGTGCCATCCAATTCTTTGAGTTCATAAAGTCTATTATTAACTTGACTTATAAATCTAAAGGGTCCATTCCAATGGGTTTTAAAGAGTAAACCCTGCTGTGATTCTAGTGTTTCATGGAAAACTAGTACTAAATCCCCTGGTTGAAGTGGATCTCTAAGTTTGTGTGCCATCCTTTTTTCCAAGTATTAACTGATTTGTTTCTTGAATTTCTCAATTTATTTTCTGCTTTTGATCTTGTTTTCTCTTCTGCTGAAACCTGTATTTTGCTTTCTTACAATAGCTCTTCTGTTATTGATATTTCATTCCATTCTATGGCTAGGTATGTTTTTGTTTCAATTAAAATTGGTAAGACAACCTGCTGACCAAATTGGTGTTAAAATGGTGATTGTGCTGGTGTTCTCTTTGCAGAAATTCTATCTGTCAAGGTCACAATTGGTAAGTATTCTTTCCATTTGCATCCATTTTCACCACACATCTATACAAGTGCATCCTTTACTTGCTTACGGACCCTTTCAACCATTCCTTATGATTTTGGGTAGTTAGGTGTAGTTATTCTGATTCTTGATCCTGCTCTTCTCACTGTGTATTGTAGTTATTTTCCAAATTCTGCTCCTCCCTCTACTTTTACTTCTTTTGGTACTCCATATTGACAAATCCATTGTGAATTGAACCATTCTGACACTGATTTTTCAGTTATCCTAGGTAATGCCACAGTTTCTGGCCATTGTGAAAATTCATCTATTGCCACCACAAAATATATCAATCTTCCTGCCTTAATATGGACTGCATCCATACTTACTCTTTCAAATGAAGTGGATGTTACATATATATTACCTTCTTCTCTTTGTTGCAAATGACTCCTTTTATGGAATTCTTGACAAGATCTAAACCATTTATTGACTATATTTTCCATTCATTCCCACCAATATTATTTTTTTATTACTCCATATTCTTAATTTTGCTCTTGATGACCCAATTATTCATGAATTTTAATTGGAATCTGTTTCTGAGCTTTTTCATTAAATACAAATATTTGTTAATTCTATTGATTTCTCCTTTTCAGCTTCCCTCCTTCTGGATATAAATTAATCTTTGTTTAATCCTCTTGAAGCTCTCTTCCCCAATTTTCTGCAGATTTTCAAAACTAGTCAAATATTCCTGCATATGTTTTCCAAATACTTCCTGTTTAATTAAAATTTATTCATTTTTGTTTTATTTTTTGATAATTTTCCCATTTTGCTTGTATTTACTTCTTTAAGGACAAATCATTGATGAGGCTTGATTCATTCTTCTTCTTCATCAAAATCATCCCTTTCAATTTAATCTTAATTTTACCCCCTTGCTCTTCTTAATAACCCATCTGGAATAGTAAATGTCTTCCCTGGTTTGTGTAAGGTTTGACTATGGAACAATAAGTAAATATTACTAATAGTTTACTTATTGTACTCTTAATGTCCTAATTCAAATGAAGAATAAGATTAAAATTAATTATAATACTAAATTATTATTATAATTATGGCTTAAACAATACTTATATTATTTAAATAGATAAAACAAATATATTAATATTTAATAATTAATATATTTATGAAAATTCATTTTTTTACCAACTAATAACAAATGCATAAGAAATTGTTATTTAATAGTAAAAAACAATTTATAACAATAATATTACTAATATTAAGGTTTGATATTCATATAAATACTATTTATATTAATAAGGAATTATTAAGAATGATAATGAAGAGAAAATTCCTACTTTTTACACTTAGAATAATAATTTTGAATAAATTTATGTCTAATAATATAAATAAAACTTATTTAAATTGTATTTAAAATAAAAATAGAGAGAATTACAATTTAAACTATTTTTTACATGGATTCAGAGATTTCTAAGAAAACATAACAAAAACAATAGAATATTGGTTAATCATGTCAAAGCTTGTGATTACTAAAAGGATAATATTTTGTATTTATTAACATAAGAATCTTATTTATAAATAATAAAGAAATTACCTTATTGTTCAATGTTTGAGTGTTTTTAAGGTGTCTGAGGGGTAAATAGAGGAAAAAGACCTCTATTTATATTAAATTCTTCCCTCCTAGAGTCCAGAAGCCTTCTAATAGATGCCTAAGGATAGTATACACTGCAATAGATTAATATTTGAAATTTTAGTGATGATTGAATCATAATTAAACTTTCTTATCTCATTATTAAACCATTATTTAGAGGTATCACTGTAGCTCTATGAGTTCTGACCTCATATACATGAAACAAGGTTGAAATTTTCTTACTATATTAGCCTTAATCATAATATACTAGGATCTACTAGTTCTATCACTTATCAAACTATTAAGCATAAAATAAGAATACAGTTAGTGCTCATAAATGATTATTTTCAAGCTTTAACTTTGATCATTAATAACCTTTGAATTATTAATGCTAAAGAAATTCAAAAAAGTGAGTTGTGATAGTGTGGCTTGTCCTTACTAAGCTTTCAAGATAATTTTATTACTTAATTAAAACTCCATTTTTTATGATTTTTCTTGTAACTTATCTTTTCTGTCAAAATTTACTATTTTAGATTTTAAACTATGATTTCATGGGGTTATACCTTTAATATAATGATAAAAATTGAATTATTTTTTACATATGAGCTAGTAAAGTATTAATTATCACTTTGTTTTAACTTTGGATCACTTCTAAATTACAGTGATCAACAGCTATTGCTATTTTGCTCAAGAAACCCTTGTAAGTTTTAACATTGTTTATAGTTTTTCAGATAAAGCTTATATATGTATTCCTACAGCTGTTTAGGGGGAATTTTTTGATAAACTTTTTATCCTGCATAATTCAAAAGATATGAGCTCAAACTCATGAATATATGTGCTGATCATAAAAGTGCATATATTCAGGTCATCTCAGTAAATATTGACTTTACGGATATGATTTAGAAATGTTATATGTGTAGTTTTTGATGGGGAAGCCAATGATGTAATTTATTTTTTCATATTTATTCATTTGTGTTTGAGATAATCAATAATTTAAGCCTTTTTATGGCATTTTTACTTTTTTTAAGACTATGATTTCAGCTCTTATTGTTAAAGTAAGTTTTGTCAATTGTTTTGTGACCTTTTTGGATATGTGGTCATATATCAAAGGCTCAATGTTTGTGTACCAATTAAAAAGAAAAAAGCTAAATCAATTCTACCCATCTTAACATTGGTCCATTTGGTAAACATGGGTTTTTGATCATTTCTATCAAAGATTTAGCATTCACTAGAAGCTCAAATTTTGCCCTAATAGTATTGTTTGAAGTTTTTTGATTAGTCTTGCAACTGCACACAATTATAATTTGGGCTGAGAGTATTCAATTTTTAGTCGAGACAAGGTGACTTATTCATATATTTCCAATCCATTGTTTCTATTCTCATCCTCTTGCTTCAGAACTGAACCAGCTGAAATATAACTTGAACCTATTGCTAATTTTATCTTCCCTGACCCTTCTTCATAATTCAATTTCTTCTTCTAAGACCTTCCTGAATTTTATAGAAGTTTATTCACGTTTCTCATCCAATTTCCACAACAAATCTTCCCTTGTCAGTCTTCTTAATGGTTCTGAAACTTTAAAAAAGTCCTTGATAAACATTCTGATATATGCACATAGCCCTAAAATCCCTCTGACTTTCTTCTTTGTTTTTGGTCAAGGCCAATTTTGTTTCTTGTTTATTTTCTATTTTGAAATCATTCTTCCTCCCAAAGATACAGCATGCTCTACAATATCAATTTCTGGAACACAAAATGCAAATTTGGATCTTGAAATTATGAGTCCTTCCTTTTCTATCCTGAAAAGTATTCTTTCTAATGCAACTGCATATTCCAAGACAAATATTCTTATGAGTTGATTCTCCTTCAATATTTTGTGCTGGTATGTTTATCTGGGTGCATTAATCTCTCCATCATCTATATATATTCCAAGGTGCTCTGGTATTTCTTCCTGAAGTATCCAAATCATTTGTGCTTGATAAAAAGCCACTGAGTTTGTGGCTCATTGAGGTAGTCTGGTAAGCTGAAGTATTGCAAGTTGTGTTTCAAAGGTTGTAAGGGGTCTTGTAGTAATATCCATTCATCTTTCATCATATATTCCCATAATATCTCTTAATCCATCACATGCTTTTCCTAAAAATTATACCATAAGCTCCTTAAAATTTGGTGGTAATCCTGCATCTTTTATTGTGACCTTATTGAGGTCTTGAAGATCATGAACTATTCTAAGTTTTTCATTTGGTTTCTCCACAAAAAAATACTGGACTGATATAGCTTGATGTTGATTTCTCATAGAGTCCTGTATGTATTATTTCTCTGACTAGTTCAATAAAGTAAGTTAAAATTGATTTGGGTATTGTTATTGGTTTCTTCTGCCATCCTTCATGTGGTATAACTGGTATTTTATGAGGTTTTTAAAAATAATTGTTAAGTAGGCCTCTTTCTTAATCACAAAATGCTATAGCCTTTTCCATTAGTAGTATAAAATTTTCTAATAAATTCATTTCTTCTTATAAACATCCAAATATTAAAAAAGAAATCATTGCAATTATTTCTTCTGTAACTTTCATGTTGTAATAAATACAGGTGGGTTAGCTGATAAAGGTGTTTCATATGGATCTCTTGATAATTAAGGTCATTCCAAAGGTGGATTTGTATATTGAGGCATAGCTTCATTGACTGGTCTAAACTTCTTGAGTACTGATTTATATTTTTCTGCATTTTCTTGAGCTTCCATTATTATTCAACTGGCTGAAAGTAACAGTTAATACTATTATTTCTCTTCTTTTTTCAATTTTTAATTATTTAGTGAAATGAAACAGTGTTTAGTATCTTCTTTTTATTTTTGTTCATAATTAGATTTGATTTGTGGTTTTAAATCATGAAAGGACTTTACTTCTAGGTGGATAAAACCCAGTATATTAGGTATACAAAATCCAGCAGTTTAATGTCATGCAAGGACATTTGAAAACCCTAGTTCAGAATTACACAAGGGAGAATTTTACTCTCTTACTGAGGAAAAAGCAGATTGAAATTGATAGTTTTATTTTGAATAAATATTCTTCATTATTTGCACCTTGAAGTCTTTGTTATTCTACTCTTCAATTTTGTTGCTACTGTTGACATCTTCTCTTTTTTTATTTTGCTTTCATGTTCAGCCCTCTGGTGTGCTACCCCTGTAGTTTAAAGTCATACAAAGACTAATCTTGGTTTTCTGGGAAACACCCTGTATTTAATGTCATAAAATAACTAATTTTAGCCTTCAGGTTGCTACCCTGTAGCTTGAAGTCATACCAGGACTTATTGTTTTGTTTTTTTAAGCATTCTAAAAAAGCCCCTTTTTTATTTTTTATTATTTTTTATTATTTTTTATTATTTTTTATTATTTTTTATTATTTTTTATTATTTTTTATTATTTTTTATTATTTTTTATTATTTTTTATTATTTTTTATTATTTTTTATTATTTTTTATTATTTTTTATTATTTTTTATTATTTTTTATTATTTTTTATTATTTTTTATTATTTTTTATTATTTTTTATTATTTTTTATTATTTTTTATTATTTTTTATTATTTTTTATTATTTTTTATTATTTTTTATTATTTTTTATTATTTTTTATTATTTTTTATTATTTTTTATTATTTTTTATTATTTTTTATTATTTTTTATTATTTTTTATTATTTTTTATTATTTTTTATTATTTTTTATTATTTTTTATTATTTTTTATTATTTTTTATTATTTTTTATTATTTTTTATTATTTTTTATTATTTTTTATTATTTTTTATTATTTTTTATTATTTTTTATTATTTTTTATTATTTTTTATTATTTTTTATTATTTTTTATTATTTTTTATTATTTTTTATTATTTTTTATTATTTTTTATTATTTTTTATTATTTTTTATTATTTTTTATTATTTTTTATTATTTTTTATTATTTTTTATTATTTTTTATTATTTTTTATTATTTTTTATTATTTTTTATTATTTTTTATTATTTTTTATTATTTTTTATTATTTTTTATTATTTTTTATTATTTTTTATTATTTTTTATTATTTTTTATTATTTTTTATTATTTTTTATTATTTTTTATTATTTTTTATTATTTTTTATTATTTTTTATTATTTTTTATTATTTTTTATTATTTTTTATTATTTTTTATTATTTTTTATTATTTTTTATTATTTTTTATTATTTTTTATTATTTTTTATTATTTTTTATTATTTTTTATTATTTTTTATTATTTTTTATTATTTTTTATTATTTTTTATTATTTTTTATTATTTTTTATTATTTTTTATTATTTTTTATTATTTTTTATTATTTTTTATTATTTTTTATTATTTTTTATTATTTTTTATTATTTTTTATTATTTTTTATTATTTTTTATTATTTTTTATTATTTTTTATTATTTTTTATTATTTTTTATTATTTTTTATTATTTTTTATTATTTTTTATTATTTTTTATTATTTTTTATTATTTTTTATTATTTTTTATTATTTTTTATTATTTTTTATTATTTTTTATTATTTTTTATTATTTTTTATTATTTTTTATTATTTTTTATTATTTTTTATTATTTTTTATTATTTTTTATTATTTTGTATTATTTTTTATTATTTTGTATTATTTTTTATTATTTTTTATTATTTTTTATTATTTTTTATTATTTTTTATTATTTTTTTATTATTTTTTATTATTTTTTATTATTTTTTATTATTTTTTATTATTTTTTATTATTTCTTATTATTTTTTATTATTTTTTATTATTTTTTATTATTTTTTATTATTTTTTATTATTTTTTATTATTTTTTATTATTTTTTATTATTTTTTATTATTTTTTATTATTTTTTATTATTTTTTATTATTTTTTATTATTTTTTATTATTTTTTATTATTTTTTATTATTTTTTATTATTTTTTATTATTTTTTATTATTTTTTATTATTTTTTATTATTTTTTATTATTTTTTATTATTTTGTATTATCTTGTATTATTTTTTTATTATTTTTTTATTATTTTTTTATTATTTTTTTATTATTTTTTTATTATTTTTTTATTATTTTTTTATTATTTTTTTATTATTTTTTATAATTTTTCATTATTTTTGGATTATTTTTTATTATCTTTTACTATTTGTTATTATTTTTGATTATTTTTGATTATTTTTGATTATTTTTTTTCCATTTTTTTCATGTTTATTTTTTTATTTTTTTTATTTTTTTATTTTTTTATTTTTTTTTATTTTTTTTTTATTTTTCTTCATTTTTTTTTATTTTTTTTCATTTTTTTTTTATTTTTTTTTATTTTTTTTTTATTTTTTTATTTTTATTTTATTTATTTTGAGTTTTTTCATTTTTATCTTCTTTTTATTCTTATTTTCATTTGAATTTTTCATGCTAATTTTCTTTTTGGAGCAAATTTTTGATAAATTGGTTGATAGAGGTAACTGTTATCAGCTGAAGTAGTGTAATGCACAGCGGGGATTTAGGTGACCCAGCAGCTGGGTTTACTTGACACTTCAGTTGATTCTGCTTCCTCACAAAAAAAATGATGTTAAATTTAAGAAAAAAATTAAAAATTGAAGGCAATAAATGCCAGCCTGTGACTCAAAACCAGAGCGCATGCATGCCAGCCAAATATCATAAGCCAATGGTAGAGCAAAATACCACCAAAAAATGGAACTGAGCCAAACAAGCTCATAGGTATCAAAAGAAGGAGGAAGCTCACCTTTATCCAAATATATAAGTCCCATCATCATAGGACAAAGAATAACAAAGTTATTCCTGTTCAAAGAAGTTGCTGAGCATAAACCTTAATTTTCACCTCTCATCTGAAATACAGGAAAAGAGGCTTAACACCAGAAGATGGACATTAAAATTGAAGCTCCAAGTGAGGGATATCCAATGGTACTAGCAAAATTGGGCTGGCACCAAAGCTATGGAAGCTATGGCCAAAATATGGTCAAATAAGGGTGAATACAATATTCACCTATCATCTAACTTCTACAGCCGTAGTGTGAGATACATAAAGTGGGGTCATTTTGGAAATAGCAAAATTAAGGCTATCTGAGTGTGCCATCCATTTCCCCATATCTCATCTAGAACAAATGTTATGGGGCAAACAAGCTCCATACAGATTTTGAGTACATCATATATCTGGATAACATAATTTGAACATGGAATACCTTTGCCATATATAATGTTAACCATACCAAATGAGTACCATTGTGTAGATCCCATCTAGGGCTACAAAATGAACAAATGTTGAGCTCAATATCTTAAAAAATGACAAAGCTATAGGAGGTTTAAGGTTAAAATCCCACGGATTGGGCAACACACCTTTACTGTGGGATACTATCCCATAACTCTGATCATGAGGTGTCTAACAGAAAACAAAGCTTGTTTTTAGTTCAATACCTCATATTTAATTCATGAATGGGGTCCCAAACAGGTTTTGTACAGCCTTCTATGCGTCATACATGTCAGAAGAGGGCTGTGGTCCCCAGATGAAGATTTTCACCCTGTATTGGGGAAAACTGCCAAGATGTGGTCTCAAAACCACATCTGAGCCCAATACAGAGTATAAAGGCCTTGTAAGCCCCACAAGCCAGCAATCTTAAGTGAAAAGATTAATTTACTCTACATGGATGGTCTAGAGGACCTTTCTGCCCCATTTCAGGATAAAAGGAGGCCTTTTTTCTGCCAGAAAAGGAATCCCCCTCCTGATCTTGAATTCCTATGTAGTACAACCGTCAAAAGCAGTTATACCCTTGGAAAAGAATCAGGTATACCTTAAATCTTAGTGTATTTTAGCTCTTATTATAGTAACCCAACTGGTAAGACTGCACCCAGGGCTTGCAACAGTCCTAACCATCACTATTCCCCATAGTTGAGCCCTGATAACATCAATTAAAACCTCTTTTTAATCTTAATAATCAGATTTAAAGTTGTATTTAAAGTTTCAAATACATTTATTACCACTTCATCATAGAATCTGCCTGACATTTTGGGGGCCTGGCCATTTTATTTGAATGTTTTTGGACTAGTTTGGCATATAGAGTGAGTTTTTTTTCTTATATTTTTTTAAGAATTTCCTCCTTTGTTTTTTAGGCATATAAAGCCTTAAAAAAGAAACAACATATTCAGTATTATACTTTATTAATTTTTTTGAGTGGTATATAATCATATACCACTGTGTTTTTTATTTTCCATGTGGTTTGACTATAATTTAATCAGCACAAGACTATTTTGGGTGTGTTTCTGATATCAAAACACTTACAAACCCTTAATAAATTCTCTTTTCATAAAAAGAAACCCTCTTTACTCTAAATAACAGTCTCAGAGGCCTGGTTGGGCATATTGATACTTTTGATTGTACATTACAGAACCACTTATAAGATTACACTTGTTAATTACAAGTTAATCTGTGAGATATTGGATACAAATTGTATACCATAAATCCACTATACAGTATTTTTGACATGTAATTAATAATTCCAATTAAAACTCATAATAAAAGGGCATAATATAGTAATATATTGCCTGGTGGACATTCTTGGCTGTGCAAACAGCCTTTTAAGAAGTATTAATTTACAGAAGCTCTCATTTTCCTTTGATTCAGGGGGAGAAAATTTCATCCCACTTGAAGCCAAGCCACAGGAAAAGACATCAATGGCACCCTCAGACACAGAAGGCAACAAGGGAAAAGAAAAAAGGCATAGTGAAGGCCTCATCATCACCAAAATGTGGACATCAATAGCCGCTCAGAGGACTAGAAAACCACAAAACTCTGCCTCCATACAAAGTAAACCAACCATGATAACTTTTATAGGGAGGATCACAGTAATTAACCCAGCTGTAACTTCTAAATGAAAATTACCCAAAGAATTAGAAAAACAATTTGTACAAGGAAAACTCTAAGCTAAATACCCTAAGAAAATGAAGTTTTTGACTTCTTTCAAACACTACTATGTCCCCTGTAAACCTCAGGAGTCTTGGAATACCAAGCAATCAGCCAGAGAACAGACAAGGACTGCTCGGAACCAGAGGACCAGGAACTGGACATCTTGGACAAAATAGTGGATTAAAAGACACTGAGGGAAATCATAACCACTCTGACATTCACCTTCCAATTCAATAGAAGCCTCAAACCAGAGGACTGGAAGGATATGGATCAAGTTCTTCAGCTCCACCAACTCCTCAAAGACTTATTCTAATGGAGCATGAACAACAAGAAGTTCAACCTAGCATCACACTGGGAAGGAATTGGACCACTTTGCCAGAAGATATGTATCAAAAGAGATACCCTTCAAAGATCTTATGGTAATCATAAAAGGATGGAATCCCAACAGGCAGTTCAAACTCATGGAGGAGAGGCCAACCAGGATAAGGGAAAATCAAGCCACTATCCAAGCTATAGAAGAATGATTGAACCAGACAGAGCCTACTCCAATTCCTTCAGGCTGACAAGGAGTAGACCAACCCAACTCTCCAGTGGCTTCACACCATTCAGGAAAGAGCAGATAAGTGGCCAAGGATCACCATTCTTCACAATCCAAGCTATTCTCCAGGAGAAGACAAGGATACAAAGGGAAAAACAATACTTCTTCCAGACACTAGTAGAAAGAGTAAGACCCAATGCTCCAGAAGCTGTTGGAATTGGTGAAAGAAGTACACAAGAGCCAGAAGTATTTGTAAATACTTCTAGAATTAGTATCCCTATCAATAGAAATAATATCCCCACTCAGAATGAACACAATGTTGTTACACCTGAGAGTAACTTAACAAGTGATCAACTGTGGTTAAAAATGTCCCAATTTCCAGTGTAAACTCAAGAAACGTTTGATGAACTCTATAGGAGCAATGTAAGCTTGCAACAATTGAAAACATCACAAGAATAAAAAATAAAATCCATCTAAGAGAGCTGTTCTAAATTAAGCAAAGCCTTTGAAGAAACCAATGAAAGATTAAATCAAGGTTTCAAAGAGAAATACTGCTGAAAGATGGACAGGGATTTTCTGGATCAAAACATAAAGAAATTGTTTCATGTCTTCCAAAACATGAAGCCTCAACCACAATGCCATGCTTTGGATAATCCATACCAAGAGGAGATCAAACCAGTTGTCTTGTTGGATAATGAGCCAAGATCTCCATCACAATACCAAGATGCAGATAACATGACTTATTCAGAGAAGGAAGCACTTAAACAGCTTACAGAGGCCTCAAGCTGGCCAAAATTCTCTGGTTTAGAAGAATATGATCACATGGAACTCATTTATTATATTGATGGACTCTTCATTGATGTACCAAGCATACCAGATTACTGGATTAATTCCAGATTAAATACAAAATTAAAAGGAAATGCTAGTATTTGGTACAAAGAAATGAAAGAAATACATCAAACAAGGAACTGTCCATGGTGGAAGAGTCAAATAATTAAAAAGTACAGAAAGGGTACTTGTATATGGCAAAATACCATGTAATTTGAAAATGACAAGTACTCAGTGGAAAAAGATCCATATGAGTGGTGTATTAGACAGTCTAAAAGACTCAAAGCTGTTGAGCATCAAATGAAAGCTCAAATGAGGAATAACAAGCTCTTGAAGCAAATTCCAGGAGAGCTAGAGCATTCAATAAAATCCATATTCAACCAGAGTTTCACTCTATATGAAATTTCCAATACCTTACAAGATGTAAGGAAAAGGACAAATATAGGGAAATATTCCCCATACAAAAGAGTAGTTTAAAAGAGAAACAATCTTCCAGGGTAGACCTTAAAGACAAACCCAAAGAAATCGTATAAGAAGTGACCAAGAATAAAAAATCTTGTCACAATTGTGGGTCAACAGACCACTATTTGAACAACTGTCCAAAGGCAAAGAAAAAAGTCTCTACCATTGAACAAGTACCAGAGGAAGAATCCCTAAAAGGGGATTCTGAATCAGACTCTATGGGTTATGCCATCAGAGAACAATCTGATGATGACCAAGACCCAAATGGGGAATTTCTCGTAGAGTACAAACAGGAAACACAACTAGAAATTTATGATGTACAGTTAGAAGCAGGAATTCCACAAGATAATGCAAAACAAAGCTTGTGCAAACACACACAAGATAAACAGAACCTCCTAGTCACACTAACTAGAGGAATGGCATATATAAATGGGACAGCCACAAATATGACTGTTTGTATTGACAATGCTCAACACCCATTGATCATTGATAGTGGTTCACACTTCTCAATAGTGGCCAGAGACTACTTGGAAGAGCAAATCTTGCCAACCAAGGCAAAGAACTTCAAAAGTGCATCAGGGAAGATAAAATTCATTGGGACCATTATCAAAGAGATAATAATACCCCATAGGAAAGGTAATATCAGACTCAACACAGAGTTTTCAGTGCTTGAAGATTCTCACATCCAGGGATTTTCACTGGAAACAGACCACAAAAGGATGTATGGCATTGACATTTACAATAGTAAAAACAGGAACATTACCATAGGTACAAACAAGGGAAAGAAAATTTCACTTGATATGTACCATATGTCTAACCAAATACCTCTAGAAGAATTGCTAAATGATTTGAAAGAGGGGCAATTCAGATCTAACCTCACCAGTAAACAAAAACTTTGTTTACTGAAAATACTGAGGAAAAATAGACCAGATCTTGCCATTTTTGAGGGACCTTTGGGAAAGATCAGAGGCCTTGATATAGAACAATATCTGGATGTGGAAAGACCTTATCCACCCATCAGAAGACCTTCATATCCAGAAAGCCTTGAAACTAGGAAAGAAATTGAAAAATACATCCATGAACTCCTAGATATGGATTTTATCACAAAAATAGGACACAATGAGATGGTGGAAATAACTACTCCTGTCCTTATCACTTGGAATGATGGCAAAGCTAGGTTGTGTGGGAGTTTCAGAGCCCTGAATAGCTACACAAAAGCTGACAGGTACCCTATACCAAGGATACCTAATTCCCTAGACAAGCAGGCAAAAGCGAAATACATAATCAAGATGGATTCTATGAAGGCTTTCACCAGAATGGAGTTGAACCAAACTCCATGAAGTTATTCAGGATTATATGTCAGATGGGCATATATAATTACACCAGAATTCCATTTGGCATCAAAAATGCACCAGCCCATTTCCAAAGGATGATGGACTCAATCTTTTGAGAAGAAACATTGGAATTCTGGATGGAGGTATATATTGATGATATCATTATATATTCAGTGACATAGAAAGAGCATTTGCAGTACGTAGACAGAGTCCTTAGTAAATGCACACCCATAAATATTAAAATTTCACTTGAACAGTGTAGCTTTGGTAAACAAGAACTATTGGCACTAGAACATAAATTATAAGGCCTTAGACTAGCCATAGATCAGAATCAAGTAGCAGCAGTACTACAAAAAACAGTACCAAAGAACATCAAAGAGATGCAATCTTCCCTTGGGTTTGCTAGCTACTACAGAAACCACATCAAAAACGTTTCCCACATAACTACTAGGCCATACAAGTTATGTTCAAAAGATGTAGTTTTTGGAATTACCAAGGGAAGGAGGGATGCATATGAGAGTTTCAAATATGAACTCACCAATGAACCTGTCCTCATATTACCTGAATTTGAACTACCATTCAAGCTATATCTAGATGCAGCTTTTAGTAAAGGCCTAGGAGCAGCCCTTCACCAAAGAAAAATTGTGGATGGTGAGCCAAGGGAGGGATTAATATGCTACATATCCAGGAAATTGAAAGATTAAGAGGCCAGGTATGAAGCTACTCAGACTTAATGCTCATGCTTAGTCTGGTCTCTAGAAAAACTCCATTATTACTTTGAGGGTGCAGTCTTTGAAGTCTATACAGACTTCACAGCCTTGAAGTATTTACTTAACATGAAGACCACAAATAGACACATGTTGAGATGGCAAATATTCATCCAACAGTATAGAGGTAACATGACCATCATATACAAATAAGGAAAAAGCCACACCAATGCAGATGGCCTCAGTAGATGGCCACTGCAAAATTTCAAAAGAAAACCATCTTATGACCCTGAATTAGCTGCAAAATTCCTACCCATTTCATGGAAATAGACAGGAGAAAGTACTTCAAATTTTATGCATGGGCACTAAAGCTTGGTACCTCAGACAGTGATAAAACTGAACCAGAAGGCACAGAAACTCTCATATTGGGAATAAGCTCCTCAGAACTGCATAATGAATTTTTCAGTTCAGTCACTAAAACATATGCCAAGCACAAACAGTGTAGCATATTGCTACAACTCCTTCAACAGAAGTACAGGAGCAAAGAACTGGAATCCCAGTTAGAGGAGCCCTGGTTGAGGGAATATAAGGATAATAAATCTTTAATTATAGATGAACTACTATATCACAGAGAGAAGCATACTAGTGCCCTCATAGTAATATATAGAGACCACATATCCCTGATCCTGAAATAATGCCATGACTGCCCCTACATAGGACACATGAGTGAAAACAGGACCAAAGAAAGGGTAACAAGAACAGCTTGGTGGCCCCAATGGGAAAAAGAATTGAGTTAATACCTCAACACTTGTGAGAGATGCCGGAAGGAAAACAGAAAACATGGGAAGAGATATGGGATACTTCAACATATAGAAGAACCCAAACACCCATGGGAAACCATCCACATGGACTGGGTCACAGAACTAGTCCCAAGAGGCAAGGAAAATTTCAATTCCTGCATACTCATAGCTGATAGGTATAGTAAAAGTGTAAGGTGCCTACCATGTCACAAGGAAGGCATAGCTATGGATACAGCCATGTTATTATGGAATAACATCATATCCACATGTGGAATCTTTAAAATCATAATTAGTGATAGGGACACAAAATTCACGTCAGAATTTTGGGCCAACCTCTATGAAATGCTTGGAACAAAACTTGAATTTTCTACAGCTTATCATCCACAGACAGATGGCTTATCTGAAAGGATGATCCAGACAATGGATGACATCATCAAAGGATTCTGTGCATATGGCATGGAATTTAAGGATTATGAAGGATATGCCCATTACTGGGTCCCACTTCTACCACATTCCAACTGGCTTACAATAACAGCCAGTACTCTACCACAGGGAAATCACCCTTTAAGGTTTGACTATGAAACAATAAGTAAATATTACAAATGTTTTACATATTGTACTATGAATTTCCTTATTAATATAAAAATAATGAATAATTCTAA
The DNA here is from genome assembly GCA_023105745.1 of Austropuccinia psidii. Lineage (NCBI taxonomy): Eukaryota > Fungi > Basidiomycota > Pucciniomycetes > Pucciniales > Sphaerophragmiaceae > Austropuccinia > Austropuccinia psidii. The sequence goes on along the minus strand of JALGQZ010000003.1, from coordinate 63,166,131 downwards.
TAATGAAGAATTATTATAGCTATGGAGTACAATTATGATATTATTAAATAAATATAACAATATAAGTTATATTATAAAAATATATTAATATATTTAAATCTCTTCATTATTGTTACCAACAAATAATAAAGGCATAACAAAATTGTTTTTTAATAATCAAAAACAATTAATAACAATAATATTACCAATATTAATGTTATATATTAATATAAATACTATTTATATTAATAAATGAATTATTAAAAGTAATAATAGGGAAAAATATCATGAAAGAGAAAATAACCTACTTTTAACACTTAATATAATGATTTTGAAAGTCTTAACACCAAAAAATGTAAATACAACTTATTTAAGTTGTATTTACAAAATAAAATAAGAGAAATTACAAATATTCTTAATTTTACATGGAAAATAAGACTTATAGAGAAATGTAATAAAAACACTCAAACCATGAAGTAATCACATCAAGATTGATGATTATAATGAAGATTACCTCTGGCATTTCATAATATAAATGATTCATATATAAAGAATAAAGAGTTTACCTTTTTTTCTAGTGTTTTATTGTTTTTTGATGCACCTGAGGGGGAATTAGAGTAAAAAAGCTCTATTTATAGTAAATTACTCCCTTCTAAAGTCCAAAAGGCTTCTCGTAGACGTGTACTGATGGTATCAACTGGAATTGATCAGTATTTTAAGGCTTAGTGATGATTACATCATGAAAAAACCATCTTATCTTATAATTACACCATTATTTAGAGCTATCACTATAACTCTAAGTTTGATGACATCATAGGCTTGTAGGAAGCCTAAACTTCATGGATTTTATAGTTATTAATAATAACGTAATAGTATTCACCAGTGTTATCACTTATGTTGCTGTTGAACTTAAAATAAGATTACAGTGAGTAATCATAGCTGATCAATTTTCAGCTGAAGCCTTTATCATTAATAACTTTTAAGCTATAAAAGCTAAAGCCATTTGGAGAGTAAATTCTGATAGCTTGGCATGTCCTTATTAAAATTCTAAGAGAATTTCATTACATCATCAAAGGTGTATTTTTGATGATTTCTCTTGTAGCGCATCTTTTCTGTCAAAATTCAATATTTTAAACTTCAAACCATGATTTCAGGGGGTTTTACCTTGAATATTATGATAAAAAATACACAATTATTCACTTATGAGCTATTAGAATTTGAATATCCACTTCATTTTAAGTTTGGACCACTTTCACAACAAAGTGGTCAACAGCTCTAGCAATTTTGTTCAATAAACCCTTACAAGTTATAACATTTGTTTATAATTTGTCAAATAGAGTTCATATCTTTATTTTTACAGTAATTACGTGTTGAATTTATTTGTTTTTCAACTCTCTATCACATATATTTCAGGAGGTATTAGCTAAAAAACATGAATGTATGCACTGATCATAAAAGTGCTTATATTCAGCTTCATTCCTTAAGTATTGGCTTCAGGGAAATGAAATAAGAGAATTCATATGTGACTCTCCATGGGGAATCCAATGGTGAAATTTTTTTCACCTTTTGTTTCATTGGTTTTTGAGATAAATAAGAGTTTGTATCTTTTTATGGCATTTTTACTTATTACTCATTAAGTATTGACTTTACATATATGACATAAAACAGATATATGCGTGTTTTATCATGAAGAATATAAGGGTTTAATTTATTTCACATATTTATTAATAATACTTTAAGCTAATTCAGCATTTATGCCTCTTTATGGTATTTCTACTTATTCTAAGATAATTATTTAAAAGAATAATTATTGTAAAGTTTTCTTGTTACCTTTTTGGATATGTAGTCATATCTCAAAGGCTCACATTCACTACCACCAAAAAAGATTGTACCACAATCTGATATAGCTAATTGGTGTATCATACGCTGTCCTACCTCTTCATTAGACTTTTATTAGTATTGAAGCTCAATAATAGTTAATTCTTCTGTTCTTCAGGTCTTATTTCATGTCTGAACCTTCTTAGTAGTTTATCAACATTATTTATATCTTTTTCAAGTAGCCATTCATATTCTTGAGTTGGTTTTCTATACCTTACAAGGTATTTGTTTTCTTTTTTGTTTCTTGTCCTCCTTTCTTTAAGGACTTTTACCATTTTATTTTCTTCTCCTTCTTCTAGAGGAGGGATTTAAAGTGGAGGTTGATTTCTTAGTGGAAATAATTCTTTGTAACTTGAGCTGTAAGGCTTTAGCAGACTTGCAGGGAACATTAGTTGTTTATTCATAAGTTCACCTGTTAGCTCTAATTGCACAGCATTAGGTACATGTAGTGCTTTCATCATAAATGGTTTTGAAAAGGAATATTTCAGCTTCTTTGGGCCTTTGATATTATTAAAATTCAGAGTTGATACCAAGACCAAATCTCCTACTTTAAAGTCAGGTGGTTTATGAATTTTATCCCATCTCTCTTTTGCACATTTGAAAGAGTCTTGCATACATCTGTTTGCATGATGTCTTGCTTTGTCAAGAATTATTTGGAAACTGCTTTCTGTTGGATGTATATCCACTAAGTCCTTTTTGAGGGTATCATAAGGAAGTCTTGGATTCCAACCTTTTTCTAACATTGCTGGTGTTTTGCCAGTTGAATAATGAATTTTTTTATATGCCAGCTCAAGAGCTGGTATTAAGGTACACCAATCATGGGTAAAGCCATCAGAGTCTTTGAATTCTAGTTCATAAGCACAGAATATTTTGATCATGTCTTCTAAGCTCTGTATAACTCTTTCTGCTAGACCATCAGTTTTAGGGTGGTAAGCTGTTTAGAATGATAGCTTTGTTCCAAACAAGTTATGGAGGTTTGTCCATAATGCTTAAGTGAATTTTGGGTCTTTGTTACTTATGATATTTTGCAATAAGCCTGTGTGGCTAATAACTTTATTCCATATCATTATGGCTGTTTCCATAGCTGTGTTGTCTTTATGAAATGGTAAGAACATCAGAGTTTTGCTATATCTTTCAACCAGTACTAGGAATGCATTGTAACTCCTGTCTCCTCCTGGAGGTAAAGCTGTTACCCAATCCATGTGAACTATTTCCCATAAGGATTCTGGTTCTTGGATTTGGATAATAATTCCAAATTTTTTTCCTGTGGCTCTGTTTGCTTCTTGACATCTGTCACAGGTTTGGCCATATTCTGAAACATCCTTTCTCCAATTTGGCCACCAAGAGCAGGTTTTAACCCTTTCCAGTGTCCTATCTTCTGAAAGATTTCCAGATGCAACACTATCATGAAATTCATGTAATATAGTATTTATCAAGGTTCTATCTGTTAAGGTGATTACACATGTGTTTTTTTCCCTATGATACAGTATTCCATCAAGGAGGTGGAATCTTCCTTAATCATATGTTTTTTTCTATATTTCATCTAGTTTGGATGAGAGTGATGGGTCTTTGCAGTATTTCATCAGAAGTTGGCATATTATATGACAGTTCCTATCCATCTTATAGCTTTCTTCAATTTGATTAAAGAATTCTGTGCCAATTTCTGTGACACATATGCCTTCTATATGGTGCTCTTCCTGTAGTACCCATGCTGGTTTTTCAGATGTATTTGCTGAAGCCCATCTACTAAGACCATCTGCAGCTTTGTGAATATTTCCAGAGTTATTTATATAGTCATATTTCATCTATATTCTTGGATAGCAATTTTCCATCTTAGAATATGTCTATTTGGTGTCTTCATCTTTAAAAAATATTTTACAGTATTACAGTCTGTAATCTCATTAAACACTGTACCATCCAAATAATAATCTAATTTTTCCAAAGCCCACACTAAGAAAAGACATTCCATTTGTGTAAGGTTTGACTATGAAACAACAAGTAAAAATTACTAATTTTTTACTTATTGTACTATGAATGTCCTTATAAATGCAAGAAATAAGATAAAAATAATTATAATAATAAAGAATTACTATGATTATGGCGTAAAATAATTATATTATTAAATAAATATAATAATATGATTTATATTTTAAAAAAGTAATATAATAAATAAATATATTAATATATGATAATTAATATATTCAAAAGCACTTTCTTATTGTTACAAACAACTAGTAAAGGCGTAAAAAATTGTTTTTTATTAATAAAAAACAATTAATAACAATAATATTACTAATATTAAAGTTATAAATTAATATAAATACTATTTATATTAATTATAGAATTATTAAAGTAATAATAGAGAAAAATTATTATAATAAGAAAAATAACCTACTTTTAATGCTTAATATAATAATTTTGGATACTTTTATGCCTAAGAATGTAAATAAAGCTTATTTAAATTGTAGTTACAATATAAATTAAGAAAAATTTAAACAAAAAAATTAAATAAATGCAATAATCACGTGAAATATGATGATTATAATGAGATGACCTTTGGTCTTTAAAAATATAAAAGTTTTATATTTAAAGAATAAAGAAATTACCTTTTTATTTAATGATTTAATGTTTTGTAAGCGTCTGAGGGGAAAACAGAGTAAAAAGAGCTCTATTTATAGTAAATACCTCCCTCCTAGCATCCAACAGGCTTCTAGTAGATGTGAACCAATGCTTTCTACTGGAATTGATCAATATTTTAAGGTTTGGTGATTATTACATCATGACCAAACCATCTTACCTCATAATTACGCCATTATTTAGAGTTATCACTATAACTCTAAGTTTGATGACATCATAGGCTTAGCAGAAGCCTAAACTTCATGTATTTCATTAGTGTTAATCATATTCTAATGGTATTCACCAGCTTTATCACTTATATGACTGTGAAGCTTAAAATAAGATTACAGTGAGTGATCTTAAATAATCAAGGTTAAGCTTAAACTTTGATCATTGAAAACCTTTAAGTTATACACGCTACAGCTATTCTGAGAGTGGATTCTGATAGATTGGCATGTACTCCTCAAACTTCCAAGAGCATTTCATTAAATCATTAAAACTGTATTTCTGACGATTTTTCTTGTAACTCCTCTTTTCTGTCAAAATTTAATATTTTAAACTACAAACAATGATTTCAAGGCGTTATACCTTGAATATTGTAATACCCAATACATAATTCTTCACGAATAAGCTAGTAAAATCCAACTGTCCACTTTTTTTTAAATTTGGACCACCTTCACAACAAAGTGGTCAACAGCTCTATTGATTTTAATCAATAATCCGTTACAGGTTTTAACCTTGCCTATAACTTGTGAAATAAAGTTCATTTCTGTATTTCCACAGTAATTATGTTGTGAATTTACTTTTGGTTCATCACTCTATCATGTATATCTCAAAAGATATTAGCTAAAATCCTTGAATATATGCATTGACCAAAAAAGTGCATATATACAGCTTAACTCCTTAAGTATTGACTTTGGAGATTAGCTTCTTAATTGTTTTATGTGTGGAGTTTTATGGAGAATCCAATGGTACCAGCTATTTTACATGTTGTTTCATTGGTATTTGAAATAATTAAGGATTTATGTTTTTTATAAGGTATTATTACTTATAACTCATTAAATATTGACTTTACAGATATGCCATAAAAATGGTATATGTGTATTTTACCATGGGGAATCTAATGGTATGATCCACTGCACATGTTTATTCATTGGCTTTTAAGTTAAGCCAAGTTTTATTCCTATTTATGGCATTTTTGTAGTTTTAAGGTAATTATTTTTAATGTATAATTATTTTAAATATTTCTTGTGACCTTTTCAGGTATGTGGTCATATATCAAAGGTTCACAATTTGGCTTAATCCATACCTTTCTTCTGTTGGCTTAATTTGTCTTGAAATGAAGCAAATTGGTCCTTCAACAGGTTTATCATTGGTGATTTGTGTCTGGTGTAGTACAGCACCTAATCCTTCTCCACAAGCATCAATGTATAGTTTGAAAGGTAGTTTCCAATCTGGAATTAGAAGAAATGGGGCATTTGTGAGGGCCTTTTCCAATTACTCATATGCTTCAACTCTTTCTTCAGTCATTTCATAAGCTGTCTGTTGGCACAGAGTTTATACAAGGATTTGGCAATTCTTGCAAAGTCCTTGATATGCTGTCTATAATAACAAGAAAATGATAGAAATGATTGAATTTATTTTTTGGTTAGGGGCATTGGTTTCAGTAGTACTGCTGCTACTTTGTTTTTATCTATGCCCAAGCTTAGCCCAGATACAACATGTTCTAGTGCTTTCAGCTCACTATATGCAAAATGACACTTTTTGAAGGAATATTTTCATATTCACTTGGACTATCTTTTGTAGTAATTTTCTAGCCTTGTTAAGTGACTTTCCCAAGTTTCTGAGAAAACTATGATATCATCAATATATATAATTAACCATCCCTCTGATACCTCTTCAGGAAATATGGTGTTCATCATCCTTTTATGATGGGAAGGTGCATTTTTTATACCAAATAGCATTCTTAAGTACTCATATATACCACAGTGAACTATTATCCTCAGTAGTTTCTTAGCATTTTCTGCCAAGAAATTTTGACGAAATCCCTTTAGGGAACCTATGGCTGTAATGAGCTTAGCCTGTGACAATTGTGTCAATGTCTCATGAATTCTGGATATTGGATGTCTGTGAGGGATAGTGTAGGTATTTAGAGCTCTAAAGTTCCCTACAATCCTTGATTTTCCATTATGCCAAGTAATAATGACAGGTTTAGTGACCTCTACCTGTTCATTGTGTCCTACTTTCCTTAATACCCCAATGTCCATTAATTCTTTAATGTGTACCTCTAAGGCTTCTCTAGCTCTTGGGCTAGCTGGGTAAGCTGGTCTTCTTAACAGGGGTGGATAAGGTTTTTCTCCATTAAGGATAATGTCTACTTCATGTTCAATAATGGCACCTAGTGACTCTTTGTCAGTTGCAGAGGCATTTTTAAATTTGAATAAGAGGTCAATCAATTTTTCATTCATTTTTTCTGTTAATTCTTGATTGAATTCTGCTTTTTGAAGTTGGTTTCTTATGAAAAAACCTTTTTCTGGGATTTTCTCTTCATTTTGTATGACTGTAATTTGTTTTTTGTTATTTAAAACACCCAAATCTTTGCCTCTTATTGTCTCCTATGGTAAAATATCTGTCTTTTTGATTTGAAATATCTATGACATAAATTGACAAGTCATCATTTCCAAGTATAAAGTGGTTACTAGTACAGCTGTTCATTACTACAAACTCCACTTCAACTCTTATACATTGTGAAGGATGAGGAAAAATTAAGGTTAAGTCAATTATTCCAAGGGACTTCATGCTTTCACTGGCACTACTAAATTTGACTCCTTGTATTGGTATAGGTTTTTCCTCCCAATATGGTACAATTTATTTCAAATAAGCTTTACCAACAAACATACAGTATGCTCCTATATCCAAGTTCACTTTTGCCTCTTGTTTTTCAACCATGACAATGCTTATACCTGAATTTCCAGATGTATATCCCATTCCTTTTTCTGGTTTGGTTCTTTGAAGTTTGGCATCTTGTATGTTTGTGAGGCTTGTATCAGATGTTCCAACTTGTGGTAAGTTTTAGTTGACATCTAATACTGCATATACTAAATGAATATTATTAATTTGTGAATTAAATATATTAATTCAATCACTTTCAGAAGTTTCCGACTCTTCAGTGTCTTTTTCAGAATCTGATTCTTCTTTTTTGTCATTGTGGTCCTCTGTTTCCACAGCTTCATTGATCTTTGCTTTTTTAAGGCACTTATTGGCTAAGTGTCCAATACCTCCACATTTATGACATTTTATTTGCTCATTACTGTTGGGTGTATTGGGCTTGAAAGGTTCTCTTGGTTTATCCCTCTTGATAAATGGTTTATTTTGACTTTTGTTGTCCACTTTCTTCCAAGTTCTACTAATCTTAGTTCTTGTCACTATATCTTCCATTGCATTGATATATTCTTCTGTGGAGCATGGTTCTATGCACCTGCTTCTCAGGGCATGTTCTAATTCCCCTACAAATTTTTTAAGTATCTTCATGTGCATCATCTTTTGTGACATTTCTTGGTAAATTGAATTCAACCTTTCAACTTGTTTTAAGAACCAAGTCAAAGCTTTATCCTTATCTGGATCAAAGAAGGAATTTTCAAATGCATTTTCTATTTTGTACCTCCAGGCATCATTTTCTCATTTGGTGATTATTTCATTTTGCCACCAATACCAGGTATTTTAGCCATTGGTTTGTCTTATGCCATAATACCATCTATTTGCAGATTTTTCAAATAATGAATGTAATCTTGCAATGATCAATTCATGTGGTATGGCATAACCTTCTTGTAAGATATCAATTGTTTCAATGAATTACATATGGTCATATTCACCTTCACCTGTGAGTGTTGGCCATTCTTTTAATTGAGGTACTTCTTTCATTAAGACTTGGTTATTGTCTTGATTTCTTAAGTCTGTCATGAATGGATTTGTTATTTACTCTTTTGACTTAACAGGACTTCTTATGTGAGAAAATGGGGTTTATAACTTTGGCATATTTCAGTTAGCCTCATTTATGTTATCCATTTTTTCAGTAATAAGTCTTATTTCACTTTGAATTTCATCTTTAAGATTAATTCTTGCTTCATCACTCTTTTCTACATGGTCGAGAAGTAATTTTTTGGTGTGATAAAGTCTTTTCTTCAAACTTTCTAACAAAATACTTAAACTTTTTTAGTTTTTCTGTTAAATTTTCAAAGCTCACATCATAATTGATTGTTAAAGTTTTTTCTTTAATATCTTTTATGTATTTATATTATTCTTGTTGTACTTGTATTAATTTTTGAGTATTTTCAATCAAAAGTTTTGGTTTATTATTCTCAACCATAGATTTAATGTTATCAATTTCTTTTTTATTTTGTACAACAATTGCTGTTAAAGATGATAATCTGTTATTTATTTCTTGTAATGATGATAGACTATTTTTAATGTCTTTAAGAGGTAAGATACCATTTTTAATTTCAGTTAAATTATTTACAAAATCAGGAGAAAAAGTGATTTCTTTGGGAAATGAGGGTGGCTCATTCTTTTATTCTCTTTGTCCATGAATTCCATCAAGTTTCTTGCCATGTTGAACACATTGTCAATGGCATTTTTTTGAATTTTTTTGAATTTTTTTGAATTTTTTTGATCCTGTAGCTTGGGGAATATGGTTTCCTCCATGTCCTTTTCTTGTTCTTCTTTCCTTCTTGGGGAAGCTGGTTGGCTTGAGGCTTGCTGGTAGAAGCTACTGGGGCTTCTTCCTTGCTTGCCTCTTTCTTTTTGGCATGGTATTCCTTTATCTTCTTGATTTGAGGCTTGGATGATAGTGGATTCCATCCATTGAAGTATCTCACTATTTTGTCCTCTTTGCAGAATTTTTTCAGGATATGCCAGGAGTTCATCACTCCTTGGCGGATTTGTGGAAACATTTCCCAATCTTTGTCCTTGTACACCTTGTAATACTGCTTGTACTGGCTCATATAGATGTCTATTTGAGCCCTCTAAATGTGATTTATCCCTGTTGGAGCTACTCATACTCAGTTCCAATTATGGTTCAGAAATCATGGGAATATCTGGCACTTCCTTTTGTGCATTCTTCTACACTGGGCATTTGGTCCTTTCTTTTCCCTTTTGAGGGATCAATTCTACTTCTGAGTCCACCTCCATCTGATTGGATGGAGTATTGGGATCCTCTTCTAGTAGTAATAGTAAAAATTTAATAAAACAAAAGATTTCAGAACACAAAAAAATCTTTTATGTCAATTAAAAAAGGCGGTACTCACCTTCAGAGTCCTGAAAAGTGGGTCCTGGAAAGACTAATTTCTTAGCTTTCTTTCTCTTTATGACAATTGGTTTCAGAGAACCTGGAAAAGTTTTTTCCACAAATATCTCAACAGTGGCTTGATTATCCTCTGCTGGCTTGTCTGCAAACACAAAAAGACAAATAAATATAAGCCTTTTTTCAAAAGTGTTATTTTTCATAAGATATGGAAATTTCCACATGAAAGTTGCTTTTATATCTTTGAATGAATAAAATAAATGATCAAAAAGAAAAAAAATAACTTTTTTTATTGGTTATATATATATATATATATATATATATATTTATTATTTTGATGTTTTTATTTTTGGAGAATAAAATAAAATTAAGATGATACTTTTGAAATTGATTTATAATATAAATTTATTTTTAATTTATAAATATCTTTCTTAATCACTAGAGTCACTCAACGAAAGTTCTTGCCTGTCTAAGGATGTGAAAAACCATGTGTAAGACAGTACAATTGCTTTCCAAATGCCTCCATAACTTTTAAAATAAATAAATATAAAATTATTGTATAATTTAAAAATTTTAAATATTATTTATTATTGGATAAACCCAATTTAAATCTTTTGTTCAAGGTATTTAAGTAAAAATCACAGCCAGGCCCCCAAATGTAAGGTTTTAATATGAAACAATGAGTAAATATTACAAATATTTGACTTATTGTACTATGAATGTCCTTATTAATAAAAGTAAATTAAGAATAATTACAATAATAAGGAATTCTTATATTTGTGGTGTAAAATTCTCATATTATTAACTAAATATAATAATATAATATCATAAAAATAAATATAGTAATATATTTAAAGCTCTTTATTATTGTTACCAAAAACTAATAAAGGCGTAAAGAAATTGGTTTTCATAATGAAAAACAATTAATAACAATAATATTACCAAGATTAATGTTATATATTAGTATAAATACTATTATTTATATTAATAAATGAATTATCAAAAGTAATAATAGAGAGAAATTATTATAAAGGAGAAAATAACCTACTTTTAACACTTGATATAATAGTTCAAAAGATTTTACACCAAAAAAAGTAAATACCACTTATTTAAATGGTATTTACAAAGTAAAATAAGAGAAATTACAAATATTCTTGATTTTATGTGGAAAATAAGATTTATAGAGAAATATGACAAAAGGAATTGAACAATGGAGTAATAATGTCAAGAATGATGGTTATAATGAAGATTACCTTTGGTATTGGATAATATAAATGATTTATATATAAAGAATAAAGATTTTACCTTTTTGTCTAGTGTTTTATTGTTTTTTGAGGTGTCTGAGGGGGAAATAGAGTAAAAAGAGCTCTATTTATAGTAAATTACTCCCTTCTAGAGTCCAAAAGGCTTCTAGTAGACGCTTAATGATGGCCTCCACTGGAATTCATCAGTAGTTTGAGGCTTAGTGATGATTAAATCATAATCAAACCATCTTATCTTATTATTACACCATTATTTAGAGTTATCACTATAAATTTAAACTTGATGACATCATAGGCTTTACAGAAGCATAGGATTTGTGTAACTTATTAGTATTAATGATAATCTAATAGTATTCACCAGTATCATCACTTATATGACTGTTAAGCTTGAAATAAGATTACAGTGAGTAATCATAAATGATCAATTTTAAGCTTAAACTTTGATCATTCATAGCTTTTAGGTTATACATGCTAAAGCCATTGAGAGGGTGAATTATTATAGCTTGGCAGGTCCTTATTAAAACTCCAAGACTATTTCAATACATCATCAAAACTCTTTTTTTGATGATTTTTCTTGTAGCTCATCTTTTCTGTCAAAAATCAATATTTTAAACTTCAAACCATGATTTCAGGGGGTTGTACCTTGAATATTATGATTAAAAGTACATCATTCTCCACATAAGACCTAGTTGAACCTGAAACCCCACTTTACGTTGAGTTTGGACCACTTTTACAATGATGTGGTCAACAGCTCTAGAAATTTTGTTTGATAAACCCTTACAAGTTATAACCTGGTTTGTAACTTGTCAAATAAAGTTTATATCTTAATTGTAACAGTAATTAAGTGTTGACTTTATCTTTTGATTAACTCTCTATCATGTATATTTCAGGAGATATTAGCTAAAAAGTATGAATGTATGCGCTGATCATAAAAGTGCATATATTCAGCTTAATTCCTTAAGTATTAACTTTAGAGAAATGACATAAAATTCTTTTATGTGTAATCCTTCATGGGGAATTCAAAGGTTCAATTAATCTTACATGTTTCTTCATTGGTTTCTGAGATAAATAAGAATTTATTTCACATGTTTATTCATCAGATTCTAAGTTAATTAAGCATCTATGCCTTTTTATGGTATTTTTACTTATTTTAAGATAATTATTTGAAAGAATAATTATTGCACAATTTTCTTTTGACCTTTTTGAATATGTGGTCATATCTCAAAGCTCACACACCCTCACTGGTAGAAAAAGGGTGGAACCACCTATTTCCTGTGGATCAATTGAAGAAAAATCTTCTGAATATCAACCTCACAGTCAAAGACTTCCATGACATGTTGAACAGAGCATGTGATACAGCTGCTAAGGGCATAGCTGAGGCTAAAGCATACAAGAAACGGAGGTATTGAAAAATACACATGGAACCAGACTTCAAAGAAGGGGACCAAGTGTTAGTATCCACACTAAACTTTAATAACCTCAAGGGACCAAAGAAAATGAGAGACTCATTTGTGGGACCCTTCACTATGATCAAATTGATAGGAAAGAATGCAGTGGAAGTAAGACTTATTGAGGGACTCTATAGGAAACACCCAGCATTCCCAGTGAATTTGGTCAAAACCTACTGCCAGACAGGAGAGGAAAAGCTCCCCTCAAGGAACAAGACCTACACCCCACAAGAAATAGTGGAGGTGGAAGACTCCCCTGGCCCTGTGAAAAATATAATCAATCCCAGGAAGATCATACTTAATGGTAAAGACCAGAAACAATATTTGGTCATATTCAAGAACCAAATGTCAGATAATGACAAACAGTTAGCAGAAGATTCCATAACAGGTGGTAACCTTCACCTTAGAAGATTAAAAGCCTTTAAGAGGGCTGAACAGTCTCATCAATGATGAGCCTTTTCTGGAGGAAGGGTATGTCAGCCTGTGACTCAAAACCAGAGCACAAGCATGACAGCCAAATATCATAAACCAATGGTAGAGAAAAATGCTACCAAAACATGGAGATGAGCCAAACCAGCTCAAAGGGTATCAAAGGAAAGAGGAAACTCACCTGTTTTCACTTATACAAGACCCATCAGCATAGGACAAAGAATAGTAAAGTTATTCCTGCTCAAACATGTTGCTGAGCATAAACCTTAATTTTCACCTCTCATATAAAATCCAGGTAAAGAGGCTTAACCTCAGAAAATTGGTATTAAAATGGGGCACCAAGTCAGGAATATCCAATGGTACTAGCCAAATTGAGGTAAAACCAAAACTACAGAAGGTATGGCCAAAATCAGTTCAAATAAGGGTGAATAAAATATTCACCTCTCATCCAACTTCTAAAGTTTTAGTGTGAGATACCTAAAGTGGGGTCATTTTGGAAAGAAAACAATCAGGGCTATGTGATAGATCCACCAATTTTCCCATATCTCATCCAGAACAATGGCTATGGGGCAAACATGCTCCATACAGATTCTGAGAAAATCATATATATGGATAACATAATTTGAACATGGCATACCTTTGCCATATAGAATGTTAACCATACCAAATGAGCTGCCATTGTGCAGATCCCATCTAGGGCTACAAAATAAACCATTATTGAGCAAAATATCTTAAAACCTGACAAATCTATAGCAGTTTCAAAGCTAAAGTCCCACAGATTGGCCAATACACCTTTACTGTGGGATACACTCCCATAACTATAATTATGAGGTGTTGAACAGACAAAAAATCTTGTTTGCACTTCAATATATCATATTTCATTCAATACTGGGGTGCAATACAGGTTCTGTACAGCCCTCTATGCATCATACATGTCAGAAGAGGGCTATGTGGTCCCCAGATGAAATTTTCACCCCATATTGGGGAAAACTTCCCAGATGTGGTTTCTAAATGACATCTGAGCCCAATACAGAGTATACAGCTCTTGTGCAACCCACAAGCCAGTACTCTGAAGTGAAAAATATTCATTTTATCTACGTGGATGGTCTAGAGGACCTTTCCACCCCATTACAGGATAAAAGGAGGCCTTTTCTGTGCCAGAAAAGGAATCCCCATCCTTCTCTTTAATTCCTATGTAGTACAAATGTCAAAAAAAGTTATAATTTTGGAAAATCATCAGGTATACCCTAAATCTTAGTCTATTGTAGCTGTTATCATAGTAACCCAGCTGGTAAGACTGCACCCAGGGCTTTCAAAAGTGCTCACCACCACTATTGCCCATAGTAAAGCCCTTATACCATCAATTAAAACCTTCTTTTAATCTTCATAATCCGTTTCACAGTCAGATTTAAAGTTTTAAATAAATTTATTACCACTTCATCATAGACTCATCGTGAAAATAAAAAGAAAAGTAAAATTAAAATAGAATTAAGATAAAATAGAGATAAAAAAAATGAGACTTGATTTCTTTACTTTTCATTGTCCTTCATTTATGAATTATTTTATTTTCATTTATTTATTTATTTTCTATCTATTTTGTATGAATTCTTCATTATTTTCTTATTTATATTTATTTATTTGTTATTTCTTTTTTAAAATCAAATAATTAGAAATAATCTACAGAAAAATACAAATGATGACTGTTTAAAATGAAAATTAATGAGAATAATTTTTATTTCCTATTTTTTTCTTTTTTATTTTATTTTTGATTCTTATTAATCTCTTATATATTAATTTTAATTTTCAATATATTTAATCTTATTTATTTATTAAAAGACTGTTTTCATGTTTTACTGTTTTTAATTTTTCTTAATCATTTTTTCATTTTGATTATTTTTGTATTGTTTTATTTTGATTATTGTATTGTTATATTTATTATTTTATTATTTTTGTTAATCCATTATTTTGATTTTTTTATCAGTTGAAGGTTTTTATTTTGATATCTTAACATTTTTTGATAATCTTATTTACTTTATTTGTTTTATCTTTACCGCTTGTTCTTGTTTTATCTTTGGATTTATGATGAATTATCATTATTTTTTAATGACTTAGTTGTTTCAAATTTTATCCTTTTTTAATTATTTTTTTATTTTTAACAAAATGATCAGTAAAGGGTAGTCTTTTCAAAATAAAAGGCCAAAAATATCAATCCATGGCAGCCAAGCTGTTACAAATGCATGAATGTGGTTACCCCACAGCAGAGGCTGAATTCCATGTTGGGGTGGCATGACCCCACAGCTGCAGAATCATAATGTTTTCCTTCTGTGTATTAATGATTCAAACCCCATTTTGAAATAAATTTTGTATTTGAAGAACCTTTTTGAGTTAATTCTTTCTGAAATATACATTTCCTTGAATGCATTTTTACTAGTATCTTGCATCTAAAAAATGTATTTTCTAAGAAAAAATGCATGTAGATTTTTACTTTAAATATAGAATACTTACGGTAAGTTATTGTTGTATGTTTGATAAAATATTTTATTAGAGTATATATTAATCACTATTGCTATGCCATTTTGGGGGGAAACTGGGATTAATTGAATTAATGAGGAAATTCTGTTGTATGAGAAGTGAGGGAAGGGGGCTCATTTTATATTGGAATGGCTCATATCACTCATTGAGAAATGGATATAAATTTACATTTTAATATTAACTTCAGTTATGAAAATAGATCTTGCAGTTAGTATATCTTCCTTATATTCTAAAATTAATAGCTTAATATATGGCATTGAGGGAACATTCACAAGTATTGCAATTAAATAAACAATCTTTAACATGAAAGTTAGGGAAAAATCTGGCTTTGTTCCTGTAAGAAAGGTACCATTCTCTCCTTATAAAAAAAATATGATAAATTGGTCCACAAAAGACTGCCTTTGAGAATAATATAATATTACAAAAGGATTTCCATTCAATTTTTTATCAATCATTAATAACATTTCCAATCAAATTGAGTCAAATTTTATCAGATTAGCAACCATTGTGGTTGGAAATCTTTGTAAGATTTAAAATTAACAGGTTTTACAATAAAAACCAAAAAACTCCTCTTCAAAATGACACATAATGTTTATTTTTTTAGCATAAGATGTCTTCAAATAGACAAGGTTCTCAATTGAGCGCCAATATTCTATACATTTTATTATGCAATAAAATAACATGCAATGAATTTATAGTGTAATTTTAATTCACAATGCATTCAAAAGTGTCTTTGGATTTGAAAATCATTTGAAAGTGTTTTTTCATATGAAATTGATTTCAAAGTGTATTGTCAATGAAAATCCCTATCTTTTCTGTAAAAATACATTTAGTAATGTATTTTGAATGAAGTATATAGTTTGATGTTTTTATTCATTCAAAATACCTAATAAAATCTAAAAATACATTGAAAAAGACACTTAACTTATTTTTATCAAAGATCTATCAATCAATAATTCATTAATTGGAAGAAAATCTTTGCATGTATATGAAATTAAAAGACCCCTTCAAAAATATTGCATTTATCAACAATACATAATGAGTCATACTACTTGTTGGAAATCCATCAATAAATGAATTTCCTCTTAGAAATACAGTCAACCATGAACTAAAGAAATGCATTATTCATTAAAAATAAATTAAATGCCTTTTGAATGAACATTAAACATAGACCAAACAAATATCAATTATTTGTCAATATATGTATTTTGTATAAAAAAATGTACCTCTAACATAAAACAAACTCCAAAACTCCTCATTATTTCTCAATTTATTTTGTCAAATTTTTTATGAGTATCTTCGCCCCATTTTTTAAAATTCAAAATTTGTTTTTTCTATCAGGTGAGCATCTTCATATGGCGATGGCTACAGAATTTTGTATTATTACATAAGAGAATTTTAAATAAAACTAAACAGATATTTAATTTTAATCATTCACAACACATTGTAAAGTAGTAGGCACCTTTAATTGAATTCAGGAGAAGATGTTCTCTCATTATATAATTTTATATTTTTATATTTTTTTTATTTACTAACTTTCAAACTTTCAATTTCATTAAATTAGGTACTTTGCTTCTTGAATGCAGAGTAAAAAAGATAATTATAAATGAATCAAAATAAAAATTTGACTCTAGTAAGTTCAAATACAAATTTGGTATACCAAAATTGAGGGTGAAGAATTATTATTTTACATATTAAAAAAACACATCTGACACTGAATCATTCATGCAGTTGACATGAATTTCACCAAGCCTTTCCCAGTACTTCTTCTTCTTCTGGAATCAATTGAACCTGAAGCTGAAATATCACACCTTTAAATTGAAAATCAAACCATTAGCGTTTTTTGAAAAATCATTTAAATTGACTTTTTGGCTTAGAAAAATGAACAACCTGATTTGTTGTTTAAATAACAATGAGTTTTTTCCATTGACAGATCAAGTAAAAAAATAAAAAGGAACCTAAACATAAATCAAAATTGAAAAATGGAAATGAAAAAGTGAAAAATAAAAACAGGAGAATTAATAAATAAAAAAAATTATATAAAAATGAATAAAAATAATTAAAATCAAAATAATAAATGATAAATGATAGACATAAAATCAAATGAAAATCAATTCTTTTTGTCTTTTAATTTTTAATTTTTCTATTTTTTTATTTTTTTATTCTCATCCACTATTTCAATCTTTTGTCATTTATTTTATTTACTTTTTATTTATTTGTTTCAACAATAATTATTTAAAAGTAGTCTTGGCCAAAAGAAACTCAAATCATGGCAGCATCAGCTAAGGCCAATGCACAAGTGTGGAAACCCTATGTTTGATGCTTCAGCCCATTCAGGGGTTGGTGTGACCCCGCAGCTGGAGCATCAGCTGATTCCCCACTGTGATGGTTAGGGAATAAATATTGCTTTTCAGTTCCAAATTTGAAATGGGTTCAAATCCCCCTCTGGCAGTAATTTTGCTTCCAGACCTGTTGGTTTTGGTAATAGGGTAACCATGCCTGGGTAGCATACACTGAGCCTTGAGAAAGCTTGGTGATGCAACTTGGTCTCATTGTTTTCCTTATTTCTGGAACACCTAATTGATTTTTGTAACCTTTTTGTGATTGAGGGTGCTCAACCTTGATCATGATTTGAGAAGTACAAACTCAATTTCTGGATGAATGCTTTTCTGTAAAGGACTTTCTAAGCCCAACTTGTTGGGGCTGTAAGTTTTCATCCAGTATATGGTTGTTTTTGCTTATCATGTTGTTTTTTCTGCCATAGTTCTTGATTATGTATTACTCTTGATTTTTTCCTATGTATTTCCACTTGCTGAGAATCTTTTATTGATTTTCCCATTTTTCTTTTTGGTTTTAGCTCTTCTGACAAAGATATTAATTTATTTTTATTTTGATTCTTTTTTGAAAATAAAATTAATTAACATGACTACACCCACAATTCCCCAAACGTTTGCCTTTTTTTTAAGCTGAGGTGCCATAAGAATAGATAACCACCCCCATTATTTTCAATTTTTTTTCTATGAAAATCAAATCATGATACTTTTAAATTTTGAAAAGTCTTGTTAATGTTGATCTTGAAGTATTGTATAAAAAAGGCAGTAATTGTCTGCAAGACTAGAGAAAAACTTTAAGATTCAAGTAAAAGCACTCACTAATGCTCCAATAATACCTTGTAAATAATTGGAAGAGCTACTTGACAGATTAATTGTGGATTTAAAGGACCAAAAATGGTATCATGACAGTAATACAAGAATATGATGGTTAAATACTATTTTGAATAGTATACTTATATTATTTCATGTCTTTCTTATTGATTCTGAAAGCACTAAAGTGCTTAAGAAAAGGATTAACTAATACTTACTTGTTGGAACTAAGGATATAATTGGATAATAAGATGATTTGGAAAAAAGGAAAGAGGAGGCCTCTTTTGAGTCAATAACAGCTCACAGAGGCATTCCATAGATAAAGCCAAAAGCAAGTGAGTGTGAAACCAAAAATCTATTTTATATAATGGGTTACATCATTTATTGTCACTTAGGATTATCATAATTTCTTAATTAAGACATTGGAAGTCATTACAAACCCATTTATGGCTAAGAAATGAAGGAGTAACAACTTTCAATTTTCCTTTATTCCAAAAGCATCATTAATTTCCCAAATTTATCAAGTTTATCAGAAATTTTATCTTGGATTGTAATTTCTGTGAGTTTTGGAAGATTCAGTGTTTCACATGGAATAATCAAAAATGGACTGTAAGTAAAGATTTTGATCTTAATCATCAAGTGATAATTATTTCTTGGTTCTTATATGGATTATCCCTTTTTCCATTGGTCCTGAAATATCAAGAAATTTTTTTACCTTATTTCTATGTAGAATTTCAAATAGCACAGTTGTAGCTGGTTGCCATGAGGTAAAGGCATTGATACTAGACCAAAAAGTGTGTAATTACTCTATTGAAGATTTATACATGGAAAATAATTAAGAATAAAAATGATTACAGGATTAATAGTAGCTCCTTACCTCCTTGTCATATCAAAATAGCAGCTTATTTGCTATTTTTTTATGATTTAATGGGACTTTAAGTTGGTAACCAAGTTCCCAAAAGGCTTTAGCATACTTATTGGGCCATTGGAAGCCGTGGATCCAAGCTTTAGAGCTATCCATGCCTCAGAGGCCTCAGAAGTTGTGTACCCTGGCTCTCTTTGATGTCTTTTTTCCTCCTTAGCTATTTTCATTTCAAAAATAGCAATTCACACTTCAAGACTGATATCCAATATGGGTGCACCAAATCTTTATGTAAGGATACTTTATTTGTAAGCTTCACAAACATGAGTAACACTAATCATACTTTATATGTAACCTGGGATTTCTCACATTCCCATTATTTTGGCAAGAAATTGAGAAAAACAAGATTTTTCACAATTCTTTTATTTGGTATTGAAGTATCTTCCATATTACCACCACATATAGTTAATTCAAGCTTATTAACTCTATGGAGATACCCTTGGTGTTTTTCTGTGTAGAATTCAAATCTGGCCATATATACATGGATTTATGTACTTACAAAAAGGTCACTCATCTTTTCTTAAGTGAAAAATTTTAGATTTTGGATATATTCATGACTTATGTGTTATTCATAGTTCCAAAGTTATTTTTATATTAATGTTGACCTATTTGGTTATGTAAAATATACCTCAAGGCTCACATTCTGAAAGGATGAAACAGTGATAAAGGACCTACTTGGTTGACTCTTTGGAAACTGGCTTCCTTTCTTTTATTTCATATCTTATTTACTTGAAATTTTCCATATTAAAGTAATATATTCCTATTCTAATTTCTTTAATTCCTTTTGAAGTATTCCAAGTGAGTTCCCTGTTTACTTAGTGCCAGGCCACTCTTTTTATCCCCAAGAGCCCCTATGCCAGTTTGTCCCATTTAAGAATAAAATTAAAGGCCCACCCTGATAAGTTGTCCAAGATAATTTCCAAAGGTGTACCTGATGGCAGGTGTAGCCAATTCAATAATGTTGATTGTGGCTATTAGGAGGGTTATTCTGTTTCTGCTATGCATTTATACCAGGAAATACTCAAATAAATCCTTTTGGACTCTTAAGCTCAAAATAATGGAATCTCTGAAATATTTTTAAAACATCCTTCATTCAAAAAACTGTATAAGGATGAATCTTACACCTTTCCTTTCATTTCCCTCTCCTTATTCATTATCCTGGAAGTAAAAGCTAAATTATGCAACATAATAGAATAAGTGAGATCTCATCTCTTCAAGAAATATATAATCAAATGAAAAAATATAGAAAGAGCGTCAGAAGGGAAGAAATATTCAATCACTCATTTATATGTTCCAGAAATAAGTTTCTGTGGGCCCATGAAAGAAAAAAAAGGACAAAATTATATATTGATTTTTACTGATACAATGGAGCTGAAACTCCCCCAAGGCTTTTATTGTTTGATCCTTCTTGATTTTATGTAAAATAGTGCCACAAATATATATTTTGTGATATTGTTGGTTTTTCCTCCACCAAAATTAATTTCTCTGTTGACTTCTCTCTAATAAAAAAAAACTGGAAATTATAATGACTCGAAAATATAAAATTTGAATAAATTAATGCTCAAAAAATTACATTCTCCAACAACCTGTTGTTTCCATTACCCCAATATTTCTTCATAGAATACTATCCAGAAATTATTTGAAAAATAGGATTTATGATCTGTCTTTGAAATTCATATTTCAGGTAAAATACTCCTTTGAAAAAGTTTTTGATAACTTCATAATACTTTGGAATTGAGTATTATTTTCTTTCTTTCTTAAAAACCAATTGGGTCTTATTTTTTTTATTTTTTTTCAGAAATGTTTGGAATAAAATGAAAAATCTGCAAGATTTTAATCTAACTTAATATTCAAGAAATAACTAGATTTATTTGAAGACAAATCTCTCACTTTTCTGGACAAGCTGCCACTCTGATATGGGTGCGGATACCATATCAAGAGATTAAGGAGCCCATAGCAAGGAGAAATTCTGACGAAGAATGAGGGCTCTTAAAATTGGAAGAAGGAATAAATTAACTGAAATAATTATTTAAATTCAAAAATAAATTGTATAAAATACTGCATACTCATGTTGTCTTTGCACCCTTAGTAGGATTATTGCTTCTCATGAACTCCAAATTTCCTTTGGAAATAGCCACACCAAAATTCTTCCCATTAAAAGATGTATTACAAATACATGAAACTTCAACGACCCCCTTGGAAAAAGTTTTCCGAAAGGAAAGTCTTGGCCAAAAAAATACTTTAAATGAAATTTGATGTTTCCTATAAAATAAAATTCTCATTTGCATTATTTTTTTTCTGACTTTTCTTTTCTTTAACTCTTTTTTAATATACATCCTTTTCTTTGAAGAAGATTATTAAGAGAATAACCAAAATTTTTCAAGAGAAATAAGGTCAAATTTAAGGCAACTTTGAGATAATTTTGAACAAAATATTTCAAAGACCCCTGGTTTAAATGACACCATTTTACAACATATTAGGATATTTCAGCCATAAGAATTTCAAACCAACCCTTAAATTATTCAAAATAGGGAAATAAAATTGCAAAGAGCCTCTGAGATCAAATAAGTCAGAGGAACAGCCTCTGGGGGAAAGGAAGAATACCAGGGATCCATAAAAATATGAGTTTATGGAAAAACTTATAAGCAAAGAGGAGAACCTTAGCTTATAAATAAAAGTTCCTGAAGCTCAAAGTATAAATCCACATATATTTTCACCTCTAATCTCAACAATATTTATCAATCTTCATTTTAAGATTAATTTTATCCCTCTTGACCTTCACTTCCTAAGACCAGGATTTACAAAAAAACCAAAATTAAAACAATAGAAGCTATAAAACTATTGCAAAGTGCAGGTACCTTCTTCAAAATCTCTGTCACAATTGTGTCTTCCAGACCTTAACAAAGGGAAATCTTGCTGATAAGCTTATTAACCTAGTTGAAAGATTGGCTAATACTGGAAATTTGTACATCAAATTCTAACAGGTGACAGTACCCCTGGGTTTGGAGCACTGTGTCCCAAAGTGCATGCAGCTGATGTTTTTACCCATTTCCTCCTCATGAAGCCACATTATTCACAACAGGAACCTGCAAGGAACCTGAAAGGGGCATAACCCTTGTATTCCAATGGAGTGGAAAGCTCAGTGATTTTTGGCTGTTTGATTGGGACATTCCCCTTGTCTCCAACAAGAATTTAACCCATGATGTTGGTAAACAGTTTATTTGTCACAATGCTGTCTGCCAGCCCTCAGAAAATAGAACTCTTTCTGAAAAGGCTATTAAGCTGGTTGAAAGAACAGTTATTACTGGGAAGCTGTAGTAGATCACATTCCACAATGTAAAAATCTCACACCAATTGTAAAAATGTTTGTGAGACTGATAGAGCTTGTGAATTATTTTGACCTTGTAAGTTATTTTTCTATTAAAGTTTTTGATAATTTTCTCCGATTTCCAAATATCTCCAAGTAAATAGTATAGCAGATCTTCCTGTATCCATTTTTCAAATATAAGCTTCTTGCAATTTCTTTCCGACAAGCTGGATTTTGTTTTCACATGAAATTTTCCTATTTTATTGAAATAATTAACATTAAAGATGAGCAAATTTCAAGGTGTAAACTTCAAATGAGGTCAAAGAATTTAAGTTTATTATAGAGCCATTGATGAATTTTTTTCTTATCTTGAATGAATCTTTGAAGAGGCTTGGATGGTATTCAGATGTCCATCACTGACATGAATGATCCAATTTCCAATAAGTATGAAGGGCTATTATTTTTTCTTGATAAATTAAATTAAATACCTTTTACCTTAATTCCTTCTTTCCATATATTAATCCTCAAATATTTATTCCTTTTATTTATCAATATTTCTCATTTTATCCCCCTGGATCTCCCAACCTAAAAATCATTTTGAATGGGAATGTTCATTTTTTGCAAATAGCTTTCAGGTGGCAAATAAAGGAAAATAATCATTTGAGTTTTCATTTATCAGAGCCTTCACTGCAGCAAATGTTGCGTCAACTATTGGAGATTGAATTTGTCGTGACACAAAGTAAATTGCTGGCGATTGAAGCAACATTTCCTACTGTATTGGAGGCTCAATTGCATTAATGCTCCTGATATTTTTGTCTTTATACATTCTTTTTTAGTCCCAATCCAATAGGTTCAGGCTCTCAAACTCCCTCCCAGGTTTTTTTTATGATATATAACTTTTAAGTGAAAACGTTCTCCATAAATGACACCAAGGTTTGATTTAAAAAGTTCCCAAATTAAACTTTTTGCCAGCTTTTTGTAGTATTCTTTTCAAAAAGTAAGATAGCTAAATTCTATTATAAAAAAGGGATTTTAAAAGTTTTGTAAGCTTAAATTCCCTATCACAAGGTATTTGGCCCAAAAAGATCACTCTAGGACCAGAAAATTTGAAACACTTAAGACCCGCCATGAACTCATAATTGTTTTTGTAAGGCTCTGGAGATTATTATCAATATTTATCAAAAGAATAATCATATCTCATAAATTCTCAAAAAAGGGCTATTGATTTCTTCCACCACCAATATTTTTTGGCACAAATCTCAAAATTCTGCAGTTTTGTGACAAAAACATTTTTTATGGGTTCCTTCCCCTTTTGAAAGGAATGAGATAATTCCTGTTTTCTCAAAAATATTCCTGTATTTTTTCATACAATTATAAAAACATATAGCGGCTTATGTATATATATAATCCTTAGAAGTTTTTTCAGATACCAAAAATATCACAAAAGTACTTTAAATCTAATATTAAAAGTTAATAAAGATCATTTATTTTTATGATCAAAGAAATCAATATGGATATAGAACTTATTTAAGTTTAACAAAGCTCACTAAAATTGAATAGGACTTCCAAATTGGCATCTTATTCAGAAAATTGAAGTTAAACTGAAATTCTATTTAAAAATTCAATATTTGAACCTTTTAGAAAAGAAATTATTTAAAAAGATGTTACATATTTTCTTCCACTAAAATAAAATACCAAAATATGAAATAAGTTAATTCCTCATCAAAGTTTACAATTAGTCAGACCTGGGTGAGATTTTTGTAGCTCAACTATTAAGAAAGTTGTTTGAATATTTGAGGATATACAGTATGAAAATTGGAAAATCATGAATTTCAAAACTGATTCATGCTAAATGTGAGTTTAAAAATACTTTTTTGTGCTAAATATTTGGTGTTTTCTTTAGCTAAAGGGTTATCAGAAGGTCAATTATCGCTGTAAGGTTTGACTATGGAACAATAAGTAAAAATTACTAATATTTTACTTATTGTACTATGAATGTCCTTATGAATGAAATAAATAAGATAAAAATAATTATTATAATTATAGCGTAAAAATAATTATATTATTAATAAAAATATAATAATATAATTTATATTATAAAATAAATATATTAATATAAAATAATTAATATATTTAAAAGCACTTTATTATTGTTACAAACAAATAATAAAGGCGTAAAAAATTGTTTTTTATTAATAAAAAACAATTAATAACAATAATATTACTAATATTAAAGTTACAAATTAATATAAATACTATTTATATTAATTAAAGAATTATTAAAAGAATAATATAGAGAAAATTATTAATATAAGAGAAAATAACCTACTTTTAACACTTAATATAATAATTTTGAGATATTTTACACCAAATAATGTAAATACAGCTTATACAAATTGTATTTACAATAAAAAATAGAGAAATTACAAATACTCTTGATTTTTTACGTGGAAATGAGTTTTAGAGAGATTTTTAACAAAAACAGTTAAACAAATGATTTAATCATGTCGAAATTGATGATTATAATAAAGATGAACTTTGGTCTTTAATAATATAAAAGTTTTATATATAAATAATGAAGATATGATCTTTTTCTTTGTATTTATTTAATGTTTTTGATGTGTCTGAGGGGAAAACAGAGCAGAAAGAGCTCTATTTATAGTAAATACCTCCCTCCTAGAGTCCAACAGGCTTCTAGTAGACGTGTACTGAGCATATCCACTGTAATTGATCAATATTTTAAGGTTTGGTGATGATTACATCATGATCAAACCTCATTACATCACTATTATGCCATTATTTAGAGTTATCACTATAACTCTAAGTCTGATGACGTCAAAGGCTTGGCAGAACCCCAAATTTCGTGTATTTTATTAGTTTTAATCATAAACTAATAGTATTCACCAATTGTAACACTTATATGACTGTTAAACTTAATTTAAGGTTACAGTGTGTGATCATAAATGATCAAATTAAGCTCAAACTTTGATCCTTAATACCTTTTAAGATTTACACGCTACAGAAATTTAGAGAGTGAATTCTGATAGCTTGGCATACCTTATTATGCTGCCAAGAGCATTTCATTACATCATCAAAACTCTATTTTTGATGATTTTTCTTGTAACTCATCTTTTCTGTCAAAATTTAATATTTTAAACTTCAAACTATGATTTCAAGGGGTTATACCTTGAATATTATAATAAAAAAAACATCATTCTTCACAAATGAACTAGTACAATCCAACTGTCTACTTATTTTTAAGTTTGGACCACTTTCATAATAAAGTGGTCAACAGCTCTGTTGATTTTAATCAATAATTCCTTACAGATTTTAACCTTGTTTATAACTTGTGAAATAAACTTCATATCTGTGTTCCTACAGTGATTACGTGATGACTTCATTTTTTGGTTCATCACACTATCATGTATAATTCAAGAGATATTAGCTAAAATCCTTGAATATATGCGTTGACCAAAAAAATGCATATATTCAGGTTAATTCCTTAAGTATTGGTTTTGAAGCTTAGCTTATTAATTGTTTTATGTGTGGGTATTTATGGAGAATCCAATGCCACCCTTTATTTCACATGTTTTTTCATTAGGTATTGAAATAAATAAGGATTTGTGGTTTTTATAAGGTATTATTACTTATAACTTATTAAATATTGAATTTACAGATATGCCATAAAAATGGTATATGTGTATTTTACCATGGGGAATCCAATGGTGTAATTTATTTCACATGTTTGCTCATTGGTTCTTAAGTTAAACCAAATTTTGTACCAATTTATGCTATTTTTATAGTTTTTAAGGTACTTATTTTTAATGTATAATTATATAAAATATTTCTTGTGACCTTTTTGGGTATGTGGTCATATCTCAAAGGTTCACATTCCCTACCACCAAAAAAGATTGTACCACAATCTGATATGTGTAATTAGGGTATCATCCACTGTCCTACCTCTTCAATAGACTTTGTTAGTATTGAAGCTCAATAATGCTTAACGTTTCTATTTTTCAGGCTTTCTTTCATGTCTGAACCTTCTTAGTAGTTTATCAGCATTTGTTATATCTTTCTCAAGTAGCCATTCATCTTCTTGAGTTGAATTTCTATACCTTACATGGTATTCCCTTTCTTTTTTGTTTCTTGTCCTTCTTTCTTTAAGGACTTTTACTATTTTCTTTTCCTCTCCTTCTTCCAAGGGGGGAATTTCAAGTGGGGGTTTATTTCTTAGTGGAAATAACTCCTTGTCACTTGAACTGTAAGGTTTTATCAGACTTACAGGGAAAGTTGGGTGTTTGTTCATTAGTTCACATGTGAGTTCCAATTGCACAGCATTGGGTCCATGAAGTGCTTTAATCATAAATGGTCCTGCAAAGGAATCTTTCAATTTCTTTGGACCTTTTATGTTATTGAAATTAAGGGTTGATACTAGGACCAAGTCTCCTATTTTGAAGTCAGGTGGCTTATGACTTTTATCCCATCTTTCTTTTGCATATTTGAAAGAGTCTTGCATACATCTGTTTGCATGGTGTCTTGCCTTATCAAGAATTATCTTAAAAATTCTTGCTGTTGTATGTATATCCACTAAGTCCTTTTTGAGGGTATCATAAGGAAGTCTTGGATTCCAACCTTTTTCTAGCATTGCTGGTGTTTTTCCAGTAGAAGAATGGATTGATGTTTTATATGACAGTTCAAGAGCTGGTATTAGTGTACACCAATCATGGGTAAAACCATAAGAATCTTTGAATTCTAGCCCATAAGCACAGAATCTTCTGATCATGTCCTCTAGGGTCTGTATCATTCTTTCTGTTAAACCATCAGTTTGAGGATGGTAAGCTGTTGAGAATGATAACTTTGTCCCAAACAAGTTATTGAGATTTGTCCATAATGCTGAAGTGAACTTTGGGTCTCTGTCACTTATAATATTCTGGAATAAGCCTGTATGGCTAATAACTTTATTCCATATCATTATGGCTGTCTCCATAGCTGTTTCATCTTTATGACATGGTAGGAACATGGGAGTTTTGCTATACCTGTCAACCAATACTAGGCCTGCATTATAGCTTCTGTCTCCTCCTGGAGGTAATGCTGTTACCCAATCCATATGAACTATTTCCCAAGGGGATTTTGGTTCTTGGATTTGGATCATTATTCCAAATTTCTTTCCTGTGGCTCTGTTGGCCTTTTGACATCTGTCACAGGTTTGGCAGTATTCTATAACATCTTTCTTCCAATTTGGCCACCAAGAGCAGGTTTTCACCCTCTCTAGTGTTCTGTCTTCTGAAAGGTGTCCAGCTGCAACACTATCATGACACTCATGTAAAATAGTGTTCATCAGGGTTCTGTCTGTTAAGTCCATAACACATGTGTGTTTTGTTCTATGGTAAAGGATTCCATCAAGGAGGTGGAATCTTCCTTCATCATATGCCTTTTTCCATATTTCATCTAGTTTTGATGAAAGTGATGGATCTTTGCAGTCTTTCATTAGAAGTTGGCTTAAGATATGGCAATTTTTGTCCATCTTATAGCTTTCTTCAACTTGGTTAAAGAATTCTGTGTCAATATCTGTAACACATATTCCTTCTATATGGTGTTCTTCTTGTGGTACCCATGCTGGATTGTCAGGGGTATTTGCTAGAGCCCATCTGCATTTTTATGAATATTGCCAGATTTATGAACAATAGTCATATTTCCTCTATATTCTTGGATAGCAATTTGCCATCTCAGCATATGTCTATTTGGGGTTTTCATATTTAATAGAGATTTTACAGCATTACAGTCTGTAATCACATCAAATACTGTTCCATCCAAATAGTAATGTAATTTTTCTAAAGCCCACACTAAGCAGAGGCATTCCATTTGGCTTGCTCCATATCTTGCTTCTGTTGACTTTATCTGTCTTGAAATAAAACAAATTGGTCCTTCCACTGGTTTATCATTGATAATTTGTGTCTGGTGTAGTGCAGCACCCAGTCCTTCTCCACAAGCATCAATGTAAAGTTTGAAGGGTAGTTTCCAATCTGGAATTAGAAGAAATGGGGCATTTGTTAAGGAATTTTTCAATTCTTCATATGCCTTGACCCTTTCTTCTGTCATTTCATAGACTGTTTGTTGGTCACCTAGCTTGAACAAGGATTTAGCAATTTTTGCAAAGTCCTTTATATGCTGTCTATAGTAACCAGCAAATCCTAGAAATGATTGCATTTCTTTTTTGGTTTGAGGCATTGGTTTAAGTAGTACTTCTGCTACTTTATTCTTGTCTATGCCTAGACTAAGTCCAGATACCACATGTCCTAGTGCTTTTAATTCACTGTATGCAAAATGACACTTTTTCAAGTAAATTTTCATATTCACTTGGACTATTTTCTGTAGTACCCTTTCTAGTCTTGTAAGGTTACTTTCCCAAGTTTCTGAGCAAACTATGATATCATCAATATAGATAATTAACCATCCTTCTGATAATTCTTCAGGAAATATGGTATTCATCATTCTTTGATAATGGGAAGGTGCATTTTTTATGCCAAATGGCATTCTTAAGTATTCAAAAATTCCACAGTGGACTATTATCCTCAGTAGTTTCTTGGCATTGTCTGTTAAGACATTTTGATGAAAACCCTTTAAGGCATCCATGGCTGTGATGAACCTAGCTTGTGACAATTGTGTCAATGTCTCATGGATCCTGGGTATTGGATACCTGTCTGGAATGGTATAGGTGTTCAGACTCTGAAGTCTCCTACCATCCTTGATTTTCCATTATGCCAAGTTATAATGACAGGTGTAGTGACTTCTACCTTTTCATTATGTCCTACCTTTCTTAGTATTCCAAGGTCCATTAATTCTTTAATGTGTACCTCTAAGGCTTCTCTAGCCCTTGGACTAGCTGGGTAAGCAGGTCTCCTTAGTAGAGGTGGGTAAGGTTTTTCCACATTAAGAATTATATCCACTTCATGTCCAATTATGGCACCTAGTGGCTCCTTGTCAGTTGCAAAGGTATTTTTGTACTTAAATAAGAGGTCAATCAACTTTTCTTTCATTTTTTCTGTTAATTCTTGACTGAATTCTGCCTCTTTGATTTGTTCGGATATAAAAAGTTCCTTTTCTGGACTTTTCTCTTCATTCTTAATAACCATAATTTGTTTTTTGTTATTTAAGAAGCCAAACTTTTGTCTTTTGTTGTCTCCGATGGTAAAATATCTATCCTTTTGGTTGGAGATATCTATACCATAAATTGATAAGTAATCATTCCCAAGTATGAAGTGATTACTAGTACAGCTGTCCATTACTACAAACTCTACTTTGATTCTGACACATTGTGAGGGATGAGGAAAAATTAGTGTTAAATCAATTATTCCAAGGGGCTTCATGCTCTCACTTGCACTACTAAATTTGACACCTTGTATTGGCATAGGTTTTTCTTACCAGTCTGGGACAATGGTTTTTAAATAACTTTTACCAACACAGGTGCAATATGCTCCTGTGTCTAAGTTAACTTTTCCTTCTTGGTTATCAATCATAACAATACTTATACTTGATTTTCCAGCTGTATATCCCATTTCTCTTGCAGGTTTGGTCCTATAAATTTTGGCATCTTGTATGTTTTTCAGGTTTGTGTCAGAAGTCCCAACTTGTGGTAAGTTTGAGTTAACATCCAGTACTTCATAAATTATGTCAATATTATTAATTTGTGCATTAATTATATTGATTTCATCACTTTCAGAGCTTTCTGACTCTTCTGTCTCTTTTTCAGAGTCAGATTCTTCTTCTTTGTCATTGTGGTTTTCTGTTTCCACAATTTCGTTAATCTTTGCCTTTTTAAGGCAATTATTGGCTAAGTGTCCAACACTTCCACATTTATGGCATTTTCTTTGCTCATTATTGTTGGATGTATTGGGCTTGAAGGATTCTTTTGATTTATCTTTTTTGATAAATGGTTTATTTGGGAATTTAATGTCCAATTTCTTCCAAGTCCTGCCAGTTTTTGTTCTTGTCACTATGTCTTCTAGTGCATTAATATACTCTTCTGTGGAGCATGGTTCTATACACCTGCTTCTTAGGGCATGTTCTAGCTCTCCTCCACATTTCTTGAGTATTTTCATATGCACCATTTTTTGTGACATTTCTGGGTACAATGAATTAAGTCTTTCAGCTTGCTTCAAGAACCAAGTTAAAGGTTTGTCTTTGTCTGGGTCAAAGAAAGAATTTTCAAATGCATTTTCTATTTTGTACCTCCAGGCATCATTAGCCAACTTGGTGATTATTTCTTGTTTCCACCAAGACCAGGTATTTTTGCCATTTGTTTGCCTTATGCCATAATACCATCTTTTTGCAGATTTTTCAAACACTGAATGTAATCTTGCAGTGATTAATTCATCTGGTATGGCATAATCTTCTTGTAGCATGTCAATTGTTTTGATAAATGACATGTGGTCATATTCACCTTCTCCTGTGAATGTTGGCCATTCTTTCAATTGAGGTGCTTCCTTCATTAAGACTTGGTTATTGTCTTGGTGACTCAAGTCTGTTATGAAAGGATTTGTTAATTCCTCTTTTGGTTTAACAGGGCTTCTTATGTGAGAAAATGGTGTTGCTAACTTTGGCATATTTAAATTAGCCTCAGTAATTTTATCCATTTTTTCAGTAATAAGCCTTATTTCACTTTGAATGGCATCTTTCAGATGCATTCTTGCTTAATCACTCTTTTCCACATGGTCCAAAAGTAACTTTTGGTGTGATGAAGTCTTTTCTTCAAATTTTTCCACAGAAATACTTAATTTGTTTAATTTTTCTGTAAGATTATCAATACTCACATCATAATTGCTTGTCAAAGTTTTTTCTTTGATATCACTTATGTATTTATACAACTCTTGTTGTCCTTGTATTAATTTCTGAGTATTGTCAATTAATACTTTTGGTTTATTATTTTCAATCATAAATTTTATGTTGTCAATTTCTTGCTTATTTTGTACAACAAGTTTTGTTAAAGATGATAAACTGTTATTTATTTCTTGTCAAGATAATAAACTATTTTTAATGTCTTTAACAGGTAAGATACTATTTTTAAGCTCTGTTAAAGTATTTACAAAATCAGGAGACAAGGTTATTTCTTTGGGAACTGGGGTTGTCTCATTCTTTGTTCTTCTTTGTCTTTGAATTCCATCAAAGTTCTGGCCATGTTAAAGACATTGTCCATGGCATCTTTTTGGATCTTGGGGATCCTGTAGCTTGGGGAATATGGTTTTCTCCAATTCTTTTTCTTGTTCTTCTTCCCTTCTTGGGGAAGTGGGTTGACTTGGGGCTTGCTGGTAGAAGCTACTGGGGCTTCTTCCTTGGTTGCCTCCTTCTTTTTGGCATGATACGCCTTGATCTTTTTGATTTGAGGTTTGGATGATAGTGGATTCCATCCATTGGAGTATCTCATTATTTCATCCTCTTTGAGGAACTTTTTCAGGATGTGCCAGGAGTTCATCACTCCTTGGTGTATTTGAGGCAACATTTCCCAATCTTTGTCCTTGTACACTGTGTAGTACTGTTTGTATTGGCTCATGTAAATGTCTATTTGAGCCCTCTGAATGTGATTTGTACCTGTTTGAGTCACTCATACTTAGTTCCAATTCAGGTTCAGATATCATGGGCATTTCTGGGACTTGCCTTTGGGATAAGGCACTTCCTTGTGTGGATTCTGTTCCACTGGGGATATTGCCCTTCCTTTTCCCTTTTGAGGAATCAATTCTACCTCTGAGTCCAGCTCCATCTGATTGGATGGAGTATTGGGAGCCTCTTCTGGTAGTCATATTATAAGAAAAAATGAGAAATAAGAGGATTTCAGAACAGGAATTTTCTTATGGCCATTTATAAATGAGGTGCTCACCTTCAGAGTCCTGAATGGTGGGTCCTGGAAAGTCCAGTTTCTTGGCTTTCTTTGTTTTGGTAATTATTGGTGTTGAAGAACTTTGACAAGTTTCTTCCACCAATCTTTCAACAGTGGTTTGGTTATCCTCTGTTGGGTTTTCTTCAAACACTAAAAAAGACAAATAAATATAAGTCTTTTATATAAAAGTGTTATTTTTGGTAAGATATGACAATTTTCCACGTAAAAATTGCTTTTATAACTTTTTTTTTATGGAAAAAAAAATGAAAATAATTAAAGAAATGAAATTAAAAAGAATAAAATAACTTTTTTATTGGTTTTTATTATTTTTTATGTTTTTTTATTTTTAAAGAATAAAATAAAAGTGAATATGATTCTTTTTATAAAGTTAATTTATAATCTAAAATTATTTTTAATTTATAAAATATCTTTTTTAATCACTAGAGTCACTCAAAGAAAGTTTTTGCAAGTCTAAGGATGTGAAAAACCATGTGTAAGACAGTACAATTGCTTTCCAAATGCCTCAATAGCTTTTAAAATCGATAAATATAGAGTTATTATATAATTTTATGATTATAAGTATAATTTATTATTGGATAAGCCCAATTAGAATCTTTTTAAAGGTCTTTTAGAGTAAATATCACGGCCAGGCCCCCAAATGTAAGGTTTGACTATGAAACAATAAGTAAAAATTACTAATATTTTACTTATTGTACTATGAATGTCCTTATGAATGAAATAAGTTAGATAAAGAGAATTATAATAATAAAGAATTATTATAATTATGGCGTAAAAATAAAATAATATAATCTATATTATGAAATATAATATAATAAAATTAATATATTAATATAAAATAATTAATATATTCAAAAGCACTTTATTATTGTTACAAACAAATAATAAAGGCGTAAAAATAAAATAATATAATCTATATTATGAAATATAATATAATAAAATTAATATATTAATATAAAATAATTAATATATTCAAAAGCACTTTATTATTGTTACAAACAAATAATAAAGGCGTAAAAAATTGTTTTTTATTAATAAAAAACAAGTAATAACAATAATATTACTAATATTAAAGTTATAAATTAATATAAATACTATTTATATTAATTAAAGAATTATTAAAAGAATAATATAGAGAAAATTATTAATATAAGAGAAAATAACCTACTTTTAACACTTAATATAATAGTTTTGAGATATTGTACGCCAAATAATGTAAATACAACTTATACAAATTGTATTTACAATAAAAAATAGAGAAATTACAAATACTCTTGATTTTTTACGTGGAAATGAGTTTTAGAGAGATTTTTAACAAAAACGGTTAAACAAATGATTTAATCATGTCAAAATTGATGATTATAATAAAGATGAACTTTGGTCTTTAATAATATAAAAGTTTTATATATAAAGAATAAAGATATTACCTTTTTGTTTGTATTTATTTGATGTTTTTGATGCCTCTGAGGGGAAAACAGAGCAGAAAGAGCTCTATTTATAGTAAATACCTCCCTCCTAGAGTCCAACAGCCTTCTAGTAGACGTGTACTGATCATATCCACTGGAATTGATCAATAGTTTAAGGTTTGGTGATGATTACATCATGATCAAACCTCATTACATCACTATTATGCCATTATTTAGAGTTATCACTATAACTCTAAGTCTGATGATGTCAAAGGCTTGGCAGAACCCCAAATTTCGTGTATTTTATCAGTTTTAATCATAAACTAATAGTATTCACCACTTTTAACACCTATATGACTGTTAAACTTAATTTAAGGTTACAGGGAGTGATCATAAATGATCAAATTAAGCTCAAACTTTGATCCTTAATAACCTTTAGGATTTACACGCTACAGCAATTCAGAGAGTGAAATCTAATAGGTTGGCATAACCCTATTATTCTTCCAAGAGAATTTCATTACATCATCAAAACTCTATTTTTGATGATTTTTCTTGTAACTCATCTTTGCTGTCAAAATTTAATATTTTAAACTTTAAACTATGATTTCAAGGGGTTATACCTTGAATATTATAATAAAAAAGACATCATTCTTCACGAATGAACTAGTAGAATCCAACTTTCTACTTATTTTTAAGTTTGGACCACTTTCACAACAAAGTGGTCAACAGCTCTGTTGATTTTAATCAATAATTCCTTACATATTTTAACCTTGTTTATAACTTGTGAAATAAACTTCATATCTGTGCTCCTACAGTAATTACGTGATGACTTTATTTTTGGTTCATCATTCTATCATGTATAATTCAAGAGATATTAGCTAAAATCCTTGAATCTATGCGTTGACCAAAAAAATGCATATATTCAGGTTAATTCCTTAAGTGTTGGTTTTGAAGCTTAGCTTATCAATTGTTTTATGTGTGGAGTTTTATGTAAAATCCAATGGTACCATTTATTTTACATTTTGTTTCATTAGTTTTTGAAATAAATAAGGATTTGTGGTTTTTATAAGGTATTATTACTTATAACTTATTAAATATTGACTTTACAGATATGCCATAAACATGGTATATGTGTATTTTACCATGGGGAATCAAATGGTGTAATTTATTTCACATGTTTATTCATTGGTTTTTGAGTTAAATCAAATTTTGTACCAATTTATGGTATTTTTATAGTTTTTAAGGTACTTATTTTTAATGTATAATTATATAAAATATTTCTTGTGACCTTTTTGGGTATGTGGTCAGATTTCAAAGGTTCGGAATAGTTAATTGAGCTATGGGAATATTTTACGCAAATGAACTTTGATTTACATATATATTTTAGCCTTACAAAGTTTCTTTTTTACAAAATTCAATTAAAAAATATTTGTGGTATGGATATTCTACTACAGCTTCATTTATTTAAATGCATAAAATTGGAATGACCAAAATCTAGGAGGAAATAGAATTCTGTGTCAGAGACTCCTCAAAAGTCCTTGACTCTAGTATTGAAGTGTCAGAGTTCATGCACAGGTTTATTTTGTTTTTCATGGAATTTTTCCATAGGGTCTGTGTCACATTTATACCTAAAAGACTCAAAAAAAGTAAACTCTTGAAAAAAAAATCATCATACCAAATGAAAGCCTTTTTTGTACTTTAAAATGGTAAATCACATTCTACCAATGTTACCATCTATTACTCAAATGATTATATGGTTTGAATGTTATCCAGGGTAGTTTTCACTGGTTCCCAGGAGTTATATTCTATTTTTTATCAGAAACAAACGTCACAAAACCTTTTTAGCTATTCTGGAGAATTTTAATGAATGTTCTGATGTTATTTGAACTCATATAGCCATTTTTTACTATGAAAAGAACTTGTGTAACAGGCTTAAGCTGACTAATAATTCCAAAGTATGGCCACTTTCTAGCTAAAAAAGGGATTAATTATTCCATAACCAGAATATTTACTTCCAACTTAATTCTTGAGCACTTTTGAATAAAATTTTACCTTTTTGAAGCAAGATTTAAGCTAAAATAGAACACCTTCTTTTATTGATCTTTTCTTTCATATTCCAACAATTCTAGCTCTCTTATTATAAGTCTGATCACCTTTAAACAAATTTATAGATGACTATAAAAAACCTTTCTGGATACTTTTGAAGAATTTAACCAAATTAAAACATCATCTTAACAATTTTTTGTGACTGTGGTATTAGACTTCCTGAGAAATTTGTAGATTCACTGTTCTCCATTTTGGGTATGTTTTCATTGTGAAATCAATTTTAGAGAATTTGTGCTCATTTTAATGTCTTGAAGTCTTTTTTCCAATTGTTCCAAAAAAGAAATCCTTTTAAAAGGTTTTTTGTATCCTTAAATATCTCTTTCAGATTATCTTTTATTATTATCTTGTAATATCATTTACCATACCAAAAAGTTTGAAAATAATTTTTTTAAATTGTGTTTGTCTTGAAACTATTTTTATAAGTAATATTAATTATCTTTTCAACTTGAATAAAGCTTTAGGATAGTAAAATCACTCCATATTTAATCAAAATTTATTATCCACACCTTGCCTCCATATTTGAATTTTGAGACACAAATTTCCATTTTTCACTTAATTTTAATACTCTTTCATACATACTAGAAGCTGTTAATTTAATTCTCTCTTTCCCAAATTTCCTTGCTTTAAAAGTCAGTTTATCTCATTCCTCTTGTGATTTTGCAATTGTGTTGGATGAAATTTAACATCCTCTGAGTCATCAGCAGATATCAAAATTGTAAAATATATTTGCCATTTCTATAAAGTATCACTATCCTCCCTTTAACATAAAATCCCAATTCCAATTCTGTACTATTAAGAATTAAAAGAAATTAGTAAAATTCGTATCTAATTTTCATTCCTTAAAGCTAGGTATTAAGTGTTTGTGTGAAAAGAACATGAATCATACATGAAGTATCACTCCTCATGGAAAATGACTTTCCAAAGTAATTATATATTATTAGCAGTATAACAAAAAAATAACTTTTTAAAAATTATCCTTTCCTGCTTGAATATCACAATTTCTCAATAGCAACATGATTTCCCAAAAATTCCTCATCAATATATCATTATATCCTTCATTTGTCTCCCACAATCACAGAAAATATATGAGCTTATTGATTATCTTGTCCTTATATCAAAACCTTTTGGTTCATCTTTTTCAGGAATTTTCAATACGTAGGTATTTTAGTCCCATAAATCAATCCTACTCAGCTAGAAAAACCTTTCTTTATTAATAGAGAGATCTGTTTCCTTCTATCAAAAGCTCTCCATATTAAATATTCTTGATATATTTAGCTCAGGAATATAATAATACTTTGTGAAACTCAAAAAATATTTCTTATCCAATCTTTAAACTTCCAATCATTCTTGCAACTAATGTTTCTTTCCTGTTTTGACCCATTCTCTCCAATTTAATTTCCAATTTGTGTGACTCTGGAATTTTTCTATTGGAAATGATATCTTATATGATATTTTGTGGAAATGCTGTCTTCCAGACATTTAAAAAGGGAGCTCTTTCTGAAAAGGCTATTGAAGTAGTTGAGATACTGGTTAATACTGCAAAGATGTAGATCACATTCCACCAGTTTAAATATTTCAGAGTAGTTTAATAAATCCCTTTTTAGTTCTTGTAACTTTTTGAAATATTCATTCCTTATTGAGAATCAAAATTGAATAGAAAACATCTCTGGTGGCATGATTTTTGGATTTTTTTCTAGTTATCTAAAATCAATACTTTTTTTAATAAGGCATTTCTATGAACATTTTTTTATTTTATTTTCTATTCCAAAGTATTTGTTCAGTAATATTATTAGGAAAACCTATTGAGGTATTTTGGAGTCCTAATAATCTCTAATCATACAATCTTATATTTTTTTTTGCAAATTCCCAACCTTGAAGAAATTCATTCATTCATCTATTTTATTTATTTATTTGAAGTGTAATTTTCATAATTATTTTATGTATGCTTCACTTCAAAATAATTCAAATTATTCTTGAAAAAAATCAAAAGAAAAAAGAAAAAAATAAATGATAATAAATTTCATAAGAATAAAATGGACAGAAATTCTATATTTAGAGTTTTATTCATGGATTTGGTGTGTTTTTATGATGCAATCAAAGAATACTTAAGGAAATTTTATCGGAAGAATGGGACCCAAGTTAAAGTCCTCATAAATGATAATTGTGAATAGTATCTTTCAAAACAGCTGCAAACTCTGCCCAGAGAAAAAGGAATAAAAATGATTTTCACTGCTACCTATTCCCCACAGAAAAATCCGTTTTCTGAAAGAGGAAACCGGACCACTGGTGAGAACTCCTGAACCTTACTCCTCAGATCTAAACCCACTGCCAACCTTTGGGGGGAAGCGGTAATAGCTAGTGCTGTTGTCAATAACATAACACCTTCACCCTACGACAATCACTAAGCACCCTATTCTATATGGAACAAGTCCCAATTCGATCTTGAATGGCTCAGAAAATTTGTATATCTCAAAGGAGCTTAGACATTGAAAATTCTCAGAGAAATCTAAAAAGGGGATATTCCTGGGCTATGATCCTTATGGAAAGTCTAATTTTCAAGTCTTGCTAACCAAAGAAATAATCACCAAAAGCCATTATTTCATCTTTGACGAAGACAAATTGCCACAAACTTTCAATTGACATGCCCCCAATGTATGAGACATGATTGAAGAAGAAGAACAGGAATTAACTCTCCATAAACCAAACACGATTCCTTCCATCAGGACAGAGGATATGCCTACCGACTATCCAAATAACACCATCCCAGACTCAACGACAACACCAAAAATACTAGGCTGGGATATTAAACTCACCTCAAAAAATCGCCTAAAACAGTCACAGAAGACTTACATGAATCAAAAATTCTCCAAAAAAGACAATGAGCAAGTATGGTGAACATCAACCTGAATTTTCTCAATCCTAATAACTGGAATGAGACCATGAATTCACTCAATCGGGAATCATTTAAAGCTGTATTAAAAAATGAATTGGACAGCCTATAATCAAGAAAAGTTGTAGAAGAAAACAACTTAACAAAACATAGAAAGGCAGTTGGTTTTTCTGTCAGGCTCAAGATAAAATCTAATCAAAAATAAAGTAAGGAACTGTGCTCAAGGGTTCTCTCAAAGATATAGATTATAATACAAAATCACTTACTCACCAACAGGAAAATTCAGTTCCTTGAGAGGTCTGTTGACTGTTTCAGCACTAAAAGACCTCGAAGTCCACCACATGGATGTGGTAGCAGCTTTCCTAAACCCCAAGCTAACTGAATAAATTTATATGAAGAGCCCACCCTTGATACCAAAATATCATGAAGCCAAAGCTTGGAGGCTTAGGAAACCTTTATACAGACTAAAGCAGGCCGCAAAATTTCAAGCTACTTTAATTAAATCAATCTGAGTCCAAGCAAATCCGATTCATGCCTATTTGTCTCAACAGACCCAGAATGGTATTTTTATATACCTATCCATGTTGATGACCTGAAAAATTTCTCAAACAATATCAAATTACTTCAAATCCTCATTCAACAAAGATTTTATATGGAAGACTTGGTTCCAGCCTCCTATATTCTGGGAATTGAAGCTCAACACAGCAGATTGAATAGAACACTTACAATGTTGCAAGCAACATATGTCAAACGTCTTCTGTATTAGTATAAAATAACAAACTGAAACCCAGTTTCAACACCGATGAGACCAAACTCAAGGCTACACGAAGCCTCTGAGGAATAAAAGAAGGAATTTCAACTACTGTCAAGCAATAGATAAAACCAGCTACCTCCAAGTTGCCACCAGAGGCAAACTGGAATTTAAAACTTCCCAGCTCTCTCAATTCCTAGAAATCCCAGTTATTAAGCACTGGAAAGACCTCAAAACCCTCTTGTGATAGCTCAAAGGAACAACCTCTTTGGTCCTCACATTAGGGGGTGACTCATCAAATCTTCAAAAATTAAGTGACACATATTATGCAAACTGCAGGGATACAAAAAAATCTGTAACAGTTTACATGACAAAAATTGGAAACTCTTGAATCAACTGTAAAAGTAAGAAACAAGGTATCATATTGACAGCTTCCTGCTAAGCTAAATACAAAGCTCAATTTGAAGGCAGAAAAGACCTTATCTGTACAGAAATAGTACTCCAAGACTTACAAATAGATGTTAATTATCCTCTACAACTTAAAATTGACAACCAAGGCTCTATTGCACTTGTGAAGAATCCTCAGGTAAATTAATTAACTAAACACTTTGACACAATACTTGGATTCAAGAAATGACCATGGAGAAAAATATCAATATAGCATACATTCTGATAGAAAGTATTCTAGCTGATGGACTAACAAAATCCCTGCTGCAACCAGATCATGAGAAATTTTTGATGAGGCTAAAAATACTCATCTCATGAGTGAGTGGGGGTCTTAGAAGAAAAGGTTGTCTATAACCACTCATCTAGAACTCATAAGAGAATATGTAAATCCTATCACAAACAGGTACAGTAGAACCTGTCTGTAGAAGTAATTTTAAATGTGTTAGGACAGTACCTGTAAAAGGCCATAATCTAAGACCATTCTTTTTTAATGTCTTACTTGTCTCAAACCTGCTTAAAGCCATAAATTTCACACAAACCAGACAGAATTGTCTTTTGAATGAGATACAACTTTAAGCCATAAAGCAAAAGATAAGCACTAAATTAAACAAGTAAATAGATTATGGCACATTGATAAAGAAAGAAAATAAAATAACGAGCACTAAATTATAGCAGGCTAATACAGTAGCTGTTTTCAAACAGGATGTAAGTAGTCCATTAAGGACCTTTTCATTAAATTTTTCAAAAGCTTTGTTTCAATAATCCTG
This sequence comes from Austropuccinia psidii, assembly GCA_023105745.1. Classification (NCBI taxonomy): domain Eukaryota; kingdom Fungi; phylum Basidiomycota; class Pucciniomycetes; order Pucciniales; family Sphaerophragmiaceae; genus Austropuccinia; species Austropuccinia psidii. The sequence continues at coordinate 63,125,060 of JALGQZ010000003.1, read as the reverse complement.
AGGTAAGACTCAAGCAATTCACTCACTTTATCATCTTCCTTGGGTTATTTGGATGCTAAATAAGACAACACAACTGGTATGGACATATGCACATCAGTAATTGCGGGAACAGGTATACTTGGACCTTCATGATGATTTTCTCCAATTTCTTTACTGAAGGGCTGATTTTTATCAAATATTTGTTCTTTGGAAATATGACCTCATTTTTTTCATTTCTCAGGGCTCAAGTTCTGAGAAAGAGAAATTTGGATGTTAGATATGATTAAGCCCATATTGTGGAGGCGCTGTCTTTCTTGCTCTAACAATGCCTGAGAATTTCTCACTCCTAAATTGTCATCGACTGGATTAAATTTGGGGATGATTTTTGTGTGAATCCAGAAACTGTTGAATTATTTGGAGGTTACTTAATTCAATTCAATTCAGCACAAACTCATGGAATTTAGCTGATCAATACTGTATATATGCTTTTAACTCACATTATTGTTGTAATAATGAATTTCTAATGATATCAATCTTTTACAATATTGCACTTAAAGGTCAGTATTACTCCTGCATCTAAGGGTTGTGCATGGGAAGTGAGGTTGGATGTGAAATTAATGAGCTTCATTCTCTAAAGGCCTCCTGAAGGTGGTTTATGACCCTTGAATATATTCAAAAGCAAGGTAATATGGAAGTTTCTGTCATGTAGTTCATTGTTCCATGTTGCTATCCACTTTTGGAAAATTTTCATTGTCAACCAGGCTTGGAAATTATTAAAATATTGGTAGCCATGTTGGAATCCACATTTCTTATTAAAGCAACATGGAAATTGATACCTTTCACTGTGCAGAAATGGCAACTTTTCTGATTCAGTTGCATTTCATGTTGGAGGTACAGTGATTTGGGTCTTGTTAGACTTTCTTCCATTTGTTTTTGGGTATGCTAACCCTTTTTCAGGTGGTATACTCAACCAAAAAGTTATATTTTGGATTTAAAAAATATGAGGACATAAACCTAAAAGATGCCTGTCTCATCCATGCCAAAAGTTTTAATTTGGGTCATACTTTGATAGAATGGGGCCCAGTCATTTGACCTCAGCCTGGATGTAAATTGGATTTGTTTCCCCACATTTTCCATATTGTTTGTGATTATTGAATTATTCAACCCATCAATTTGACAATGTTAGCCACCTATCACTTGTTATTCCTGAGCCAGGAAGAATTCTTCCTTTTTTTCAGTAAGAGTTATTTGATTTTGAAGTGCCTGCTGAACCCACTCTTCCAGAATTTTGTCCACTTGCCCATGTTTAATCAGAACACATTTTTAAACTTTATTTAACTTTTTTCCTGGTTGTTTTTACAAATTTCAGCTTTCTATTTAAGCCATTCTGATATTCTTGGTTGCTTGAGAGCTAGACTAGGTAGATAATATTGAAATGATTTTCCATCAAACGTTGGTTCTTCCCGTTTTTATGATACCAATAGAGGACTTCTATTCGTTGGGCCAATGGGGAAATGCAAAAATCTTTGGTTTTTCTTCTTTTGCTCCTTGCAGCTTCATTTTTTTAATCTCCAGGTTGTTGATTATTTTTCATGCCTTATGGACTTGTTCCTTTTGGTTTCTATACTCAATCAAACTCTTGAGGGCCTCCAATTCCATTTTTTAAAGTTGAATTGTTTCTTTTCCATCATGTTTGCTATCCAAGAAGTGCTGAACAATAACATGTTCTTCAATGAGGTTTTGTAAGATGTGACTATGAAACTGGTGATAATATTACTATTAATCAACAGTACTATGTCTGTTCTTATGAAATATAATAATAAAATATTATTATAACCACAATTAAATAATTAAAAAATTATTTCTTTCACGTGTTAAGCACTACTAGTGATTTTAACAGTGAGCAAGTAATTGTCTACAAGAATCAATTACAAGAAGAATTTAATAATAAAAACTTCTTTATTAAAATAATAAAATTATTTTAATATATAATTATCTTTTGCAAGAATAATTATAAAGATAATTCTTGAAGAAAACTATTACTAGAGAAAAACTTTAAGAATTAAGAACAAATGACTCACTAATGCTCCAAAGAACTTATTGAAAGGTAAGAGTAGAGAAATTTGACGTGGAATTGTGGATTTAAGGGATCAAAAGGATTTATAACAGTATTACAACAGAATATAGTTGGATTCTATGATTTCACGTCTTTCTGGATTATTTTGAAAGATTTAAAACACTTAAGAATAGCTTTAACTAATACTTACTTGTTGGTAATAATGATTTAATAAATTGATAAGATGATGATTGGGAAAAAACAGCAAGAAGAGGCTTCTTTTAAGTCAACAACAGCTCACAGAGGCGTGCCATGGAGCAAACTGAAAAACCAGTGAGTGAGAAAACAATAATCCTTCTTGGATTAATGATTGCATCATCTGTTGTCACATAAGATTATCATAATTACTTAATTGATGCTTTTATGTGACTACCAACCCCAATATGGTTAAGAATAAAAGGAGTAACAGCTGTAAATCTTCTTTTATTCTAAAATAATCATTGATTTCTCAAATTTATCAATGTTATTGCCAATTTCATCACAGGTTGTAATTACTGTGAATTTTTGAAGATTCAGTGTTTCACATAGAATGGTCAAAAATGGACTGTAAGTAAAACTTTTAATTTTACTAGTAAAACCATAATTCTTTTTGGTTGTACCGTAGATAATACAGTTCTTCATTGGTCCTGAAAATTTCAGGAAGATTCATTAAGAATTGTATTTTTAATGAATTTTTGAAGTTTTTACCTCATTTCTACGTAGAATTGCAAATAGCAGTATTTTGCTGGTTGCTATGAGGTAAATCAATGAATATGGATCCCAAAAGGGTTTAATTACTCTTTTAGGGTCTAGTCATGGAAATTCATCAAGAATTGACGTGGTTACAGGAGCCTAAGTAGCTTATTACCTCCTTGGCACGTCAAAATAGCAGGTTATTTGCTATTTTTCTTATGATTACAGTAGGTGTAACTTGGTAACCAAGTTCCCAAAGAGTTTTAGTTTACCAATTGGGCCAAGATGAGCCATGGATCCATGCTCTGGAGCTATCCACGCCTCTGAGGCCTCAGAAGTTGGGTACCCTGGCTCTCTTTGATGTCTTTTGTCCCCCTTGCTTAATTTTTACGTCAAAATAGTAATTTAAGCTTAAAGTGAGATATCCACTATGGGTGTACCAAAAGTCTATGTAAGAATACCATAATATTAAGTGCCCAAAACATGCATAAAACTATTCTTAGTGTATATGTAACATGGGATTTCTCACTTTCCCATTATTTTGGCTAAAAATCAAGAAAAACAAAAATTTTCACGGATCTTTTATGTGGTATTAATGATGTGGTATTGAAGTATTTTCCATTTTACCACCTCAAATACTTAAATTGAGCTTATTCACTCTATGGAGCTACCCTAGGTGAATTTTTGTGTAGAATCCAAATCTGGTCTTAAATCCATGGATTTACTTACTCAATAAAAAGTTATTCATCTTTTCTGAAATTGAAAATGATGAATTTTGGATATATGCATGACTTATGAGTTTTGCATAATTCAAAATTTCTTTTTAAGATAATTGTGGCCTATTTGGGTATGTAAAATATGCCTCAAGGCTCACATTCCCTCCCACCAAAAAATAAAATTGTACTACAATTTTATTAGTGATAAAAGAATAAGGCCCCAAAGGGGGGTAATGTCCACTGTCCAACCTCTTCACATTACTCAGATCAAGTAATTTAAAGCACATTTATAGACATATTCAGGCTTGTGGCCTTCTTTCATGTCTAAATCTTCTTAAGAGTTTATCTGAGTCAGGTATTTCTGATTCTGCCATCCATTCATCTTCATGTACTGGATTTCTATATCTGACAAGATATTCTCTTTGATTTTTACCCCTAAGTCTCCTTTCTTTAATGACTTTCTTTATCTTTTTGTCTTCATTCTGTTCCACAGGTGGTACAGTTAAAGGAGTTGGGTTTCTTAAAGGAAACAATTCTTTATCAGCTGGTTGATAAGGATTTATCAAGCTGACTGGAAATGTGGGGTGTTTATTTTCCAATTCACCACTCAATTCCACTTGAACTGCATTGGTTCCATGTAAAGCAACAATAACAAAAGGTCCTACATAAGAATCTTTAAGTTTCTTTGGGCCTTTGATATTATTAAAATTCAAGGTTGAAACTAGAACTAAGTCCCCTACTTTGAAGTCTGGTACTTTATGACTCTTGTCCCACTTCTGTTTTGCATAATCAAAAGCATCATCCATACTCTGTTTTGCATGGTGTTTTACTTTATCTAGCATTAATTTGAAGCTGGAAGCTGTAGGATGAATGTCAATCAAGTCTTTCCTCAGTGTGTCTGCTGGGAGTCTTGGATTCCATCCTTTTTCTAACATAGCAGGAGTTTGTCCTGTGGAAGAGTGGACTGATGTCTTGTATGCCAATTCTAATGCAGGTATCAGAGTGCACCAGTCATGGGTAAAGCCATCTGAGTCTTTGAATTCTAATCCATAAGCACAAAATCTCCTGATCATGTCTTCTAAAGTTTGAATCATCCTCTCTGCTAGCCCATCTGTTTGAGGGTGATATGCTGTAGAGAATGATAAATTAGTCCCAAACAATCTATGAAGATTGGTCCAAAGTGCAGATGTGAATTTGGGATCTCTGTCACTTATGATATTCTTAAATAACCCTGTATGAGAAATAACTCTACTCCATAAAAGAAGAGCTGTATCCATAGCAGTGTCATCTTTATGACATGGTAAGAATATGGGAGTTTTGCTATATCTGTCTACAATGACTAAACAAGCATTATAACTTTTGTCACCACTTGGAGGAAGCGCTGTGACCCAATCCATGTGAACAACTTCCCAAGGGGATTTTGGTTCTTGAATATGGATCATCAATCCAAATTTCTTGCCTGTACTCCTGTTTGCTTTTTGGCATCTATCACAGGTATGGCAATACTCAATGGTTTCTTTTCTCCAAGATGGCCACCATGCACAGTTTTTTACTTTTTCAAGTGTTCTGTCTTCTGATAGGTGTCCAGAGTAAATGCTATCATGGCATTCATGAAGAATGGTATTGATAAGCAATCTACTACACAGTGTCATCACACAAGAATGTTTTGTTCTATGGTAAATAATCCCATCAAACAAGTGAAATCTTCCTTCAGAATAGGAATGTTTCCAAACTTCATCTAGTGCATTAACCAAAGATGTGTCTTTGCAGTCTTTATCCAATAAAGAAGTCAAGATATGGCAATTCTTGTCTTGTTTATAAGACTCTCTGACCTCTTCAAAGAATTCAGTCCCAATATCAGTTATGTTAATTCCTTCAATTGGAATCTGTGGTTCAGCTTCCAAAGGTACATAAGCTGGGTTATCAGGAGTGTTGGCTAAAGCCCATCTACTAAGTCCATCAGCATTTTTGTGGATGTTTCCTGCTTTATGAACTATAGTCATGTTTCCTCTATATTCTTGAATGGCTATTTGCCATCTCAACATATGTCTGTTGGGAGTTTTCATGTTAAGAAGTGATTTTACGGCATTACAGTCAGTTATCACTTCAAAAACACTGCCATCAAGGTAATAGTGTAATTTCTCAAGTGCCCATACCAAACATAAGCACTCCATTTGGCTTGCACCATATCTGGCTTCTGTTGGTTTGATTTGCGTTGAGATATAACAAACTGGTCCTTCTGTAGGTTTGTCATCAATAATCTGGACTTGATGTAGGGCTGCCCCTAGTCCATCTCCACATGCATCAATGTACAATTTAAAAGGAATATTCCAGTCAGGCATGAGGAGTAAAGGTGCTTCTGTAAGGGCTTTCTTTATCTTCTCATAAGCTTTAATTCTTTCCTGTGTCATCTCAAATACAGTCTGTTGATCACAGATTCTATAGAGTGACTTGGCTAGAATTGCAAAATCTTTCAAGTGTTGCCTATAGTAACTAGCAAATCCAAGGAAAGACATCATTTCTTTTTTATTCTGGGGTATTGGCTTAAGTAACACTGCTGCTACTTTATTCTTGTCAATACCCAAGCTCAAACCAGAAACAACATGTCCTAATGCTTTGAGTTCTTCAAAACTAAAATTGCATTTCTTAAGTGAAATTTTCATGTTCACTTCTGCAGCTTTATGAAGTACTCTTGCAAGTCTTTCAAGGTGCAGAGACCATGAGTCAGAACATATAATAATATCATCAATATAAATGATAAGCCATCCTTCAGACAACTCTGTGGGGAAGATGGTATTCATCATTCTTTGATAATGAGATGGAGCATTTTTAATGCCAAATGGCATTCTAAGATACTCAAAAATGCCACAGTGGGTGATAATTCTAAGTAATTTCTTAGCTTTAGGCGTCAAAACATTTTGATGAAAACCTTTCAATGCATCCATTGATGTTATATACTTGGCTTTAGACAATTGAGTCAAGGTTTCTTGAATTCTAGGGATTGGATACCTATCTGGAACTGTGTAGGTATTCAAAGCTCTAAAATCTCCAACCATTCTTGACTTATCATTATGCCATGCAATAATAACAGGTGTTGTCACTTCAACTTCCTCATTATGGCCTACTTTCCTTAGCACACCAAGTTGGATCAACTCTTGGATATGTTTTTCCAAGGCCTCTCTAGCTCTGGGACGGGCTGGATAAGCTGGTCTTCTAAGTACTGGAGGATATGGTCTATCAATATTAAGAGTAATATCAACTTCATGTCCTCTTATAGCGCCTAATGGTTCATTATCAGAGGCAAATGCATTTTTATATGTGTATAACACATTAATAAGCTCATTCCTCATCTTTGGTGATAATGATTGATTAATTTTTGCTTCAACAAGTTGATTAGTCACAAATTCATCTTTGTAAGTATCTTTGACAGAAGATACTACAGATATCTGTTTTGGCATATTGGAGAAAGCAAATTTTTGTCTCTTGTTATCTCCAATTGTGAAATATCTGTCTTTATGGTTATTTATATCAATACCATAAATATTTAAGTAATCATTTCCAAGAATGATGTGCTGAGATGTGCAATTATCCATTACTACAAGCTCAGTTTTCATTCTTACACTTCCTGCTGGATGTGGGAATACAATATTAGTGTCCAATATGCCCAAGGGGTACATATTGTTACTGGCACTACTGAATTGTACACCTTCTATTGGTAATAGATGGTTTTTCCATTCAGGAAGTATAATTTGGAGATAATCTTTGCCAACACAAGTGCAAAATGCCCCTGTATCCAAATTTACTTTGGCTTCAATATCACTCATCAGAACTGATGTGATACAGGATGCTCCAGCAGTATAACCCTTTCCTCTAGCAGGTTTTGTCTTACACATTCTGGCATCTTGGATATTGATCAGGTTGCAGCAATCTTCACTGTACTGTGGCAAGTGGGTATGGACTTCTGTGACCTCAAAGAAATCTGAAATGTTTTCAATGGGATAGTCCTCCACTGGTGTATCTTCAGAGACTGCAGAATCTTGATCAGACTCCTCTTTCTCTTCAGTACACTGAATTTCTTCAATGACTTGAACTTCATTGATTTTTGTCTTTTTAGGACAAGTGTTGGCTAAATGTGAAGTACTTCCACATTTATGACACTTCAAGACAGGTCTTTCTGGTCTTATTTCCTCTCTAGGAATCTTTGAGACTATTTTGGACTCTATTGGGTTTTTAATCCAAGTCTTACCAATTCTTGTCCTGGTAATGATATCTTCTATAGCATTAATGTAGTCCTCTGTTGAACAAGGTTCCACACATCTGCTTTTGATAGCATGTTCCAGTTCTCCTCCACACTTTCTTAATATTTTCATATTAATCATAGTGTCAGACATATCTGGGTGTAAAGAAGATAATCTGTCTTTTTGTTTGAAGAACCAAGTAAGTGGTTTGTCTTTTTCTGAGTTAAAAATGGCACTTTCAAAAGCATTCTCCATTTTAAACCTCCAAGAATTATTGGCCCATTTGGTAATCACTTCAGATTTCCACCAAGACCAGTCATGTTTACCATGATCAATCCTCATTTTGTAATACCATTTCTTTGCAGTTCTGGTAAACAAACAGTTTAATTTTCCCACTATGATTTCATCAGGTATATTAAAGTCTTCTTGCAACATATCAATAGTTCTGATGAATTCAATATGGTTATATTCTCCTTCACCAGAGAATGTTGGCCATTCTTCTATTTTGGGAATATCTCTTGCAGAGTAGGCATTTTCTCCTAAGAATGGAGTCAAACTTTCTTTGACAGAAAGTTTTTCTTCAGTCAAAGGTGTAGAATGTCTTGGCATATGTGGTTCATGATTCTTATGAATTTGCTCCACACTTGCAATTATATCATTCTTCAATTTCTGCCTCTCACTGTCACTTTTTGCTAAATGTATAGCAAATTGATTGGTGTTCTTAACTATTTGTAAGACATGGTCTTCAAGAGTTTTAAGTCTATCATTTACTTTAAAAATGGAAGGATCCTCTGTGTCATTACTTTGACATTGGGTCTCAATTCTTTCACAAGCATTGCTAATTGACTCAAGGGTGACAGTTGTCAATTGATGCCAATCAGAATGTTGCTTGTCATTTTTCTTTAAATCATTGATGTCTAATGTAATTTGCTTCAACTTTGACTCAAGTTTGCCAATTTCTACACTAATACTTCTATGTACATCATTTATTTGCATGGAAAAGTCCTGTTCATCCTTTCCTGCTCCTTGGCTGTGAATTCCATAAGAGTTCTGGCCATATTGAAGACACTGTCCACGGCTGAAGGCTCCAATTTGGGGATCCTGTACCCTTGTGGGTAAGGTCTGTGCCAATTGGCTTTGCCTTTGCCCTTGCCTTGATGGTTCTTGGGACCTCTCTGTTTCTTTTGAGGTCCTTTGGGCTTGTCCTTGGGCGCTTCTGGAGCTGGTTTGGAGCTGGTAGATGCCACTGGTGCCTCTGTCTCCAAAGCTGGAGTCATTTCCAACTCTTTCTTCTGGTCTATGGATAAAAGACTTTGGTTCTTCAACCAATTCTTTATCTTTTTGACCTTGTCTTTGCAAGACAGGGGGCTCCATCCTCCTAAGAGTTCTATGGTCTTCTCCTGACCCAGAAAGCTCTTGATGTGTAAGTAGGAGTTCATGGCCCCCTGCCAAAGGCTTGGGCAGATTTCCCACTCCTCTTCCTTGGCTGCTCTGAACCAGTTTTTGTACTGGCATTGATATATTTCTATTGCTGCCACCTGAAAGTGGTTCAGCCCTGGAAATATTACCATAAATCAGTTCAGGCTCAGAATTTACGTCAAAATCTGTTGGTACAGACCTTGGGGAATGGGGGGCAACTCTGGCATCCTCCATATGTTCCTTTCTTGTAGAAGATTTGGCACTTCTGGATTTGGTCTTGCCTCTTCCTTGTCCACATCCATCTGGTTGGACTGAATAGTTGCTTCCATTTCTGGTATGCACCATTTTCACGTCAATTTAAAGATAAAAGGTGAGGATATAAGATAAAATACACACCTTTTGGTGGTAATTTAGCTTTTTCTGAGTTGAATAAGGTGCCTCTTTTAGCAATCTGCACCTCAATACTGTCTTCAGATTCTGCTTCTGAAGATTCTGGACTATTGATGTATCTTTTACTGAGTCTGTTACCAGCTGCACAGTATTTGATTAAAGACACTTAAAGAGAAAAAAATATGATAAAAGAAATTATTTTTGTGTTTTAAGATATTTTTAAAAGATTTTTTTATGAATTTTATTATTTTTTTAATATTAAAAAAAATTATTCTTTTTAAAGAAAAAAATTAAAATTTAAGATTTTGAATGAAAATTAATTCAGAGTAACTCAAAGAATAATTTTATAAGTTTTTGGATGTGAAAAAGCCACGTGTAAAACAGTATAAAATTAAACCAAATTCCTCAATGAAAAAGATTTCCAAAACAATTTCAAAAATAAGAATTATTTTGACTTTAAAATGAAAGAAAAAAATATTTAATTAATATATTTTAGAGCTTAAAAATATATTAATTAAGGGTACAAGGTTCAAAAAACACGGCCAGGCCCCCAAATGTAAGATGTGACTATGAAAGTGGTGAGAATATTACTATTAATCAACAGTACTATGTCTGTTCTTATGAAATATAATAATAAAATATTATTATAACCACAATTAAATAATTAAAAAATTATTTCTTTCACGTGTTAAGCACTACTAGTGATTTTAACAGTGAGCAAGTAATTGTCTACAAGAATCAATTACAAGAAGAATTTAATAATAAAAACTTCTTTATTAAAATAATAAAATTATTTTAATATATAATTATCTTTTGCAAGAATAATTATAAAGATAATTCTTGAAGAAAACTATTACTAGAGAAAAACTTTAAGAATTAAGAACAAATGACTCACTAATGCTCCAAAGAACTTATTGAAAGGTAAGAGTAGAGAAATTTGACGTGGAATTGTGGATTTAAGGGATCAAAAGGATTTATAACAGTATTACAACAGAATATAGTTGGATTCTATGATTTCACGTCTTTCTGGATTATTTTGAAAGATTTAAAACACTTAAGAATAGCTTTAACTAATACTTACTTGTTGGTAATAATGATTTAATAAATTGATAAGATGATGATTAGGAAAAAACAGCAAGAAGAGGCTTCTTTTAAGTCAACAACAGCTCACAGAGGCGTGCCATGGAGCAAACTGAAAAACCAGTGAGTGAGAAAACAATAATCCTTTTTGGATTAATGATTGCATCATCTGTTGTCACGTAAGATTATCATAATTACTTAATTGATGCTTTTACGTGACTACCAACCCCAATATGGTTAAGAATAAAAGGAGTAACATCTGTAAATCTTCTTTTATTCTAAAATAATCATTGATTTCCCAAAGGTATCAATGTTATTGCCAATTTCATCACAGGTTGTAATTACTGTGAATTTTTGAAAATTCAGTGTTTCACGTAGAATGGTCAAAAATGGACTGTAAGTAAAACTTTTAATTTTACTAGTAAAACCATAATTCTTTTTGGTTGTACCATAGATAATACAGTTCTTCATTGGTCCTGAAAATTTCAGGAAGATTCATTAAGAATTGTATTCTTAATGAATTTTTGAAGTGTTTACCTCATTTCTACGTAGAATTGCAAATAGCAGTATTTTGCTGGTTGCTATGAGGTAAATCAATGAATATGGATCCCAAAAGGGTTTAATTACTCTTTTAGGGTCTAGTCATGGAAAGTCATCAAGAATTGACGTGGTTACAGGAGCCTAAGTAGCTTATTACCTCCTTGGCACGTCAAAATAGCAGGTTATTTGCTATTTTTCTTATGATTACAGTAGGTGTAACTTGGTAACCAAGTTCCCAAAGAGTTTTAGTTTACCAATTGGGCCAAGATGAGCCATGGATCCATGCTCTGGAGCTATCCACGCCTCTGAGGCCTCAGAAGTTGGGTACCCTGGCTCTCTTTGATGTCTTTTGTCCCCCTTGCTTAATTTTTACGTCAAAATAGTAATTTAAGCTTAAAGTGAGATATCCACTATGGGTGTACCAAAAGTCTATGAAAGAATACTATAATATTAAGTGCTCAAAACATGCATAACACTATTCTTAGTGTATATGTAACATGGGATTTCTCACTTTCCCATTATTTTGGCTAAAAATCAAGAAAAACAAAAATTTTCACGGATCTTTTATGTGGTATTAATGATGTGGTATTGAAGTATTTTCCATTTTACCACCTCAAATACTTAAATTGAGCTTATTCACTCTATGGAGCTACCCTAGGTGAATTTTTGTGTAGAATCCAAATCTGGTCTTAAATCCATGGATTGACTTACTCAATAAAAAGTTATTCATCTTTTCTGAAATTGAAAATGATGAATTTTGGATATATGCATGACTTATGAGTTTTGCATAATTCAAAATTTCTTTTTAAGATAATTGTGGCCTATTTGGGTATGTAAAATATGCCTCAAGGCTCACAGGTTTCCTCAATGGTCCAACCACTCTTCTTCTTCTTCTGTGGCTTGATTTGTCTTGACTTTATCAAGAATTTTTTTTTTTTAAATCTTTTCATTGAGACTCTTCAAAGAGTTTTCAAAAAGATTTAGCTTGAAATCTTCTATCAGATTATCAGGAGAAAGAAAAAGTTCAGGATTTAGAATTTTAGTTAATTAGATGATATTTTCAAATAATGTGGCATAGACAGACTTAAAAGGCCCTTTGAGGTTAATAATAGATGCCATGGTTACAATTGAGTACAATACGTTTGAGAATAAGAGAAATACTGTATGGGGTAAGAAAGGTATTTTTTGGTTTTGTGGAAGAAGACTGCATGAGGTACTGCATCCCACAGGTTATGGGTTAAACAAAATTAATCCCACACTGTGAGGGTGGACTAGGTTTAGCATGGCCTATTACAGTTTTTACTGTATTATGTTTACCCCCTTCCCAATTTGAAAGGGCTTTGTAACCATAATCATTGTAAATAGACTATAAATATAGTCAATGAGGCACTTACCAAATTCGCATAAAATCTTATTCCCTTCTTACTTACCACCTTGAAATTTTCTTCTCACTGCTGTCATTGCCACTTAGTTCACTTCTAAGGTATTAATATACCTATAAAATAAGGTTAGTTATAACATAGATTATAAAAACTTGAACTAATCTATTGACTCTTATTCTGTTCTTAATTACAATATTAGTTACCACCTTTAGGTGTGCTCCTCCTCACTGCTGTGATTTCCACCTATTTCACTTATAAGGTATCAATATACCTTACAAATCAGTTTGCTTGATAATTTTGATATAAATTGATGATATCTCAATGAAAATGGCTGACACCCACCTGTTGATGTCATGAGTCATGCATCAAACTCACATGAGACAAAAAAACCCTTAAATTTAAGGCCTGGTTTATGGTTGGGTTTTGAGAAAGATTTCTAAAAAAAACATTGAAAATATTTTCAAAGTTAAAAAAAATTTGAAAATTATTTTTTTTTACATCAAATTTTTCTTGAAATTTATTCAAAAAGTGCTTACCATTATTTTGAATTTGAATTATTTTTTTTACTACATAAGCTCATAAATACTGTATTTTTAGCTTTGGTCTTCATTTCAAATTACTCCATTTTTGGTCTCTGTGTTATTATTTCATAATGGCCAGCCAGACTCCATCCAGACTCTCAATTATTGGCTTATGAGAAAACTAGGTGGTTTCTCTTGGAAAAATGTGAACCGTCAGAAGTTTTGGAAAATAATGAAAATGAAGGAACAGAAATTGCAATACAATCCAGAATGGAAGGCATTCTTAATAATTTAGGGGATACTCAAAGTCAATCATCCCATCAAAAATGTAAACAACAAATGCATGAGGAAGCCCAAGTTCTTTTCCAACAAGTGGAACATGGATTCTGGCTGAAGCCACAAAGAAGAATAAATGAAAGAGTAAATGCAGAAGCACAAAGACTTAGGCAAGCTAAAACATTCCTGGAACATCAAGAACAACAAAAAGGTCACCAAGTTAGTTTTCTATGGAATGAGGACAGTACAAAAGTGCTGTTGAATTTGATTATGGAGCTAGGGATGGATTATCTGAATGTTGATGGAACAATGATGGGATTTTTTGCATGTTCACATTGTTCTAAAAATATCAAAAATCACAAAAAGGATTTCAGCTTACTTGAGTATTTGTCATTTGAGGCCTTATAACACCATTATAAAGCATTAATGATAACATACGGACTAAGTGAATACCAGAATATTGATATTTAATTAATATACTAATTCATGTTTATTTAAATTATTAAAGACTTTTGTGTTGCTACTTGAGGGCCAGGATTGTACACACAATTGCAGTGTTATCACATGACAAAGGAGGTAAGTGAACAATGTTCAAGTTTGTTTGTGCAAGAAATTAATGAATTGCAATTAAAACAGGTTTATGATATACTAAAGCAATTTAAAATGGACAATTGTGGAATGAATGACAATGTAATGGAATCATGTTATTTCACACAACAGCCATGTCAGGCTGAATCTATGTTGAAGAAGTAATAAGGCTCTTTACAACTAAAGCTATGATTGTGACACGGTGAAAATGTTTTTAAAAGATAATAAAATTGATAATAGATGATTTAAATCAACATTTTAAGGGCTTTACTATAGAGATATAGTGGTGGTGAGCGTTGCGGAAAGCCCTGGGTGCAGCTTTATCTGTTGGGTTACAATAATAAAAGACTGAAATAATTAAATTTATAATTATACCTGATTATTAACCAAGAGTAAAACTGTTTTTGACAGTTTAATACGTAGGTTATTCAAGAGCAGGATGAGGAGATGATTTTGGCTGTAAAAAGCCCTCCTTTTATCCTGAAATTGGGGTGGAAAGGCTGCTAGACCTTTCCACGTAGAGGAAGTGAAGATTTTTCACTCTCCAGGACAGGCTTGTGGTTTGCAAACAGCCTGTATACCCTTTATTGGGCTCAGATGTGGTTTTGAAACCACATCTGGGCGGTTTTCACCAATACAGGGTGAAAATTTTCATCTGGGGACCTCACAGCCTGATTCTGACGTGTATGAGGCGTAGAATGCTGTACAGAAACTGTATGGGACCCCAGTATTGACTGACATATGAGGTATTGAAGTAAAAACACGCTTCTTCGTCTATTTGAAACCTCATATTCATGATTATGGGATATTATCCCATGGTAAGGCTGTATATGACAGCTGGTGGGATTTTGACCTTAAAACAGCCATAACTTTGTTAATTCTTGAGATATCAACCTCAAAATTGGTTCAGTGTGTAGCCCTGTATGGTCTCTACACAATGGTTCCTCATTTGATATGGGTATCATTAAATATGGCAAAGGTATCCCATGTACAAGATTTTTGTACATTTGCGTGCTTTGGGAAAGAAGCTGTATTGAGCTTGTTTGCCCCATAACTTTTGTTCTAGTTGAGTTATGGGGAAATGGGTGGCATCATCAGATAGCCCTGATTGTGCTCTTTCCAACAATACCCCACTTCAGGTATCCCACACTAGAACTGTAGAAAGATGAGAGGTGAATGTTTTGTTCACCCTTATTTGGCCTGAAATTGACCATAACTCCAGTAATATTGGTGCTAGCTCAGTTTGGCTGGTACCATTGGATAGCCCTGACTTAGAGCTTTATTTTGAATACCCATTTGATGGGGTTAAGCCTCTCCTTCTAGATTTTAGAGGAGAGGTGAAAATTAAGGTTTATGCTCAGCAATAACTTTGAGCAGGAATAACTTTGTTATTTCTTGTCCTATGGTGATGGGACTTATATTTTCAGGAAGAGGTGAGTTTCCTCTTCCTTTTGATACCTTTTGAGCTGATTCGGCTCAGCTCCATGTTTTGGTGGTATCTTGGCTACACCATTGGTTTATGGTATTTTGGCTGTCATGCTTGTGCTCTGGTTTTGAGTCACAGGCTGACATACCCTCCCTCTAAAAAAGGCTCATCATTGATGAGACTGTTCAGTCCTCCTAGAGGCTCTGAGTCTCCTTAGGTGAAGGTTCCCATCTGGTATGGCATCCTCTGCCAACCATTTGTCTTTATCTGCTGTCTGGTTCTTAAATCTGACTAGGCATTGTCTTTGATCCTTCCCATTCAGTCTGATCTTCCTGGCCCTGATGATCTTACTCACAGGTCCAGGGGAGTCTTCCACTTCCACTATCTCCTGTGGTGTGGGGTTCTTTCTCCTTGAGGGGAATTTGTCCTCCTCTGTCTGGAAGTATGGTTTGACCAAACTCACTGGAAAGACTGGATGTTTCCTTGAAAATTCCTCAGTGAGTTTGACTTCCACTGAATTTTTTCCTATCAACTTAATGATAGTGAAAGGTCCTACAAATGAGTCTCTCATCTTTTTAGGTCCTTTGAGATTGTTGAAGTTCAGTGTAGACACTAGCACCTGGTCCCCTTCTTTGAAGTCAGGTTCCATATGTGATTTGTCCCACCTCTGCGTATTGTATTCTTTTGCCTCAGCTATGCATTTGGCAGCTGTGTCACAGGCCCTCTTCCACATATCATGGAAGTCTTTGGCTGTGGGATGGATGGTCAGAAGGTTTTTCTTCAAGTGATCCACAGGCAACAGGGGATTCCACCCTTTCTCTACCAAGGCAGGTGTTTTTCCTGTGGTGGAGTGCTGACTTGTTTTATAAGCCAGTTGGACAGCTGGTAAGAGGGTAACCCAATCATGGGTGTATCCCTCATGGTCCTTGTATTCCATGCCATAGGCACAGAATCCTTTGAGGATGTCCTCCATTGTTTGGATCATCCTTTCAGCTAGGCCATCTGTTTGTGGATGGTAAGCTGTGGAAAAAGCAAGTTTGGTACCAAGCATGTCTTATAAGTTGGTCCAAAATTCAGATGTGAATTTTGGGTCCCTATCACTAATGATGATCTTAGGGACTCCACAGGTAGATATGATGTTATTCCAAAATAACAGAGCAGTATCCATGGCTGTGTCTTCTTTATGGCATGGTAGGCACCTCATGCTCTTGCTGAACCTATCAACTATGATCAAACAGGCATTGTAGTTTTCTTTGCCTCCTGGGACAAGTCCTGTAACCCAGTCCATGTTGATGGTTTCCCATGGGTGCTTGGGTTCTTCTATGTGTTGAAGTAACCCATACTTCTTCCCATGTTTCCTATTTGCCTTTTGGCATCTTTCACAAGTGTTGATGTATTCACTCAACTCTTGTTCCCACTTGGGCCACCAAGTTGTGCTTGCTACCCTCTCTCTGGTCCTGTCTTCACTCATGTGTCCCATATAGGGGCAGTCATGGCATTCTTGTAGGATCAATGAGATGTGGTCTCTGTCTACCACTGTGAGTGCACTTGTGTGCTTTTCTCTGTGGTAGAGCAGGCCATCTATAAGAAAAAACTTATTGTCCTTATAGGCCCTCAACCAGGGTTCTTCCAGATGGGTTTCCAGTTCTGGGCTCCTGTACTTTTGTTGAAGGATTTGGAGTAGTATGCTACACTGTTTGTGTTTGGCATAAGACTTCTGTACTGCACTGAAGAATTCATTGTGCAGTTCTGAGGAGCTTATTCCCAGTATGGGAGTTTCTGTTCCTTCTGAATCAGTGTTTCCACTGTCAAGGATACCATTTCCTGGTGCCCATTCAGAAAATCTGAAGTTCTTCCTCCTATCTAGTTCCATGAAATGGATAGGGATTTTGGCTGCAACTTCTGGGTCATAGGCTGGATTGCTCTTGACATTGTCTAGTGGCCATCTGCATTGGTATGGCTTTTACCCTCCTTGTATATGATGGTCATGTTCCCTCTATACTCCTGGATAGCTATTTGCCATCTCAGCATATGTCTATTAGTAGTCTTCATGTTTAGTAAAGACTTCAAGGCTGTGCAGTCTGTGTAGACTTCAAAGACTGCACCCTCCAAATAATAATGGAGTTTTTCTAGAGCCCAGACTAGACATAGACATTCTGTCTGGGTGGCCCCATACCTGGCTTCTGAATCTTTCAGCTGCCTTGAGATGTAGCAAATTACTCCTTCTCTTGGTTCACCATCCACAATTTGTCTTTGGTGAAGGGCTGCTCCTAGGCCTTGGCTGCATGCTGCATCTATATATAACTTGAATGGTAGTTCAAAGTCAGGTAAGATGAGTACTGGTGCATTGGTGAGTTCATATTTGATTCTCTCATATGCATCCCTCCTCTCCTTGGTTATTTCAAAAACTACATCTTTTGAACATAACTTGTATAAACTACTAGTTATGTGTGCAAAATTTTTGATATGGTTTCTATAGTGGCTAGCAAACCCAAGGAAAGATTGCATCTCTTTGATGTTCTTTGGTACTGGCTTTTGCAGTACTGCTGCTACTTTGTTCTGGTCAATTGCCAGACTAAGACCTGAGACTTTATGTCCTAGAGCTAGTAGCTCTTGTTGGCCAAAGTTACACTTTTTGAGTGAAATTTTCAGATTAATGGGTATACATTTACTTAGTACTCTGTCTATGTATTGTACAGGGTCTTCCCATGTCTCTGAGTATATAATGATATCATCAATATATACTACCATCCAGCCTTCCATTATTTCTTCTTGAAATATGGTGTCCATCATCCTTTGGAAGTGGGCTGGTGAATTCTTGATGCCAAATGGCATTCTGGTGTACTCATATATGCCCATATGGCATATTATTTTGAGTAATTTCATGGAGTTTGGTTTAACTCCATTTTGGTGGAAGCCTTTCATACAATCCATCTTGGTTATGTATTTGGCTTTGGCTAGCTTATCCAAAGCATGAGGTATCCTTGGTATAGGGTACCTGTCTACTTTTGTGTAGTTATTCAGGGCTCTGAAGTCTCCACACAATCTATATTTGCCATCATGCCAAGTGATTAGGACAGGAGTGGTGATTTCCACTATTTCATTATGTCCAATCTTCCTGATGACATCCATATCCTGGAGTTCATTGAGGTGTTTCTCAATTTCTTTCCTGGTTTCCAGGCTTGCTGGATAAGGAGGTCTTCTCAGCATGGGTGGATAAGGCCTTTCCACATCCAGATATAGTTCTATATCATAGCCTTTGATCTTGCCTAATGGTTCTTCACCAATGGCAAATGCTGGTCTGTTCTTTCTCAGCATCTTCAGTAAACTTAGTTTCTGTTTACTGGTGAGGGTAGTGCTAAACTGTCCCTCTCTGAATTCCTTCAGAAGTTCTTCCAGTGGATCCTGAGAAGATATCTGGTATATGTCAAGTGAAAATTTCTTTTCCTTGTTAGTACCTATGGTGATGTGCCTTTTTTTACTGTTGTAAATATCTATGCCATACATCCTCTGGTAATCTGTTCCCAGTAGAAACCCTTGGATGTGGGCATCATTAAGCACTACAAACTCTGGGTTGAGTCTGATATTGCCCTTCCTGTGGGGTATAATTATCTCTTTGATAATTTTCCCAATGGAATTCATCTTCCCTGATGCACTTTTAAAGTTCTTTGCCTTAGTGGGCAAGAGCTGTTTTTCCCAATTTGGGAAGTGGGTATCCAGATAGTTTCTGGCTACTATGGAGCAGTGTGCTCCACTATCAATGATCAGTGGATGCTGATCATTGTCAATACAAACAGTCATTTTTGTGGCTGTTCCATGTATATATGCCATTCCTTTGGTTGGTGTAACCAGGAATGTTCGTGCATCTTGTGTGTGTTTGCACAAGTTCTTGTTAGCAGTGTCCTGTGGCATTCCTGCTTGCAACTGTATGTCTTGGATTTCCAGTGGGGTTTCTTCTTGGTATTTGTGAGCCTTAGAGGTAATTTCATATACCCAAAAGACCACAAATATAAAAAATAACATATTAATATAAATAAAATAAATTTATTTATATTATTAAAATAAAAATAAAAAATATAAATATAAAATTATATTAAAAATAAAAAAATAATTATAATTTAAAAATAAAATTACTTTAAATTTTGTAAATATAAAATTACATTTATACTTGAAAAATTTAAGTAAAAATGAAATTTTAACAAAATTGTGAAAAAATAAATAAATTTGGAAAAAAGTTAAATAAAATTTATTATAACTTTTTATCCAATAAATAAACATATAAATTTTATTTCACCATTGGATTCCTCATAAAAAATCAGGTGGGGTCACCTCTGAGTGAAATTTTTGTAACTCAACTCTAAATAAGCTTAAATTAAGTTTTTAGTATTTTCAATACAAAAGTTGAAAATCCTCAAAACCTTAATTTAATTCACACCACATGTGGTGTTAACCATCAATTTTTGTGTTAAAATTGAGGTGTTGTGTTTAGTTTAGAAGTTATGAGGAATTAAAGTATTTTCAATTGAATTCAATTGAAATGTCAAAATGTGCGCGTGCATTACATAAGTGAACTTTGATTTACATATGAGGTGTCAATTATTACTGTATTGTACTGTACAATTGAATTGAATTACATGTGTAAATTATAAGTATAATACATGATGAGGAATTAAAGGAAAAATAAATTGGAAAGATTAAATTTGGGGGGGAAAAGGAACTCCAGCTCTAAGGGGGAGCTAGACCCCCAAAATCCTTGCTGACAGGCGTGGGATGTCAAAATTCACGCAAAAGTTCATCACTTTTGGCCTGGAATTGAGTTACAGGGTCTGTGAACTCAATTGATGATGAGGTTTTGATACCAACTGGGGTAGTTTTAGCTGTTGCCAAGAGGGTAAAACTACCCTTAAGATAAAACAATCATAGTAAAAACAGTTTTAACTGGTTTCTACGCCTCTGACACACATTCTGACGTGTTTTGAAGGCTCTAGGCCTGGTATTGCTATAGTAATGGCTGATTTAAGGGTCTAAAATGGCTTAAACCAGCCCTTTTTTGGTCTAAACCAGGGTTCAATGATGCCATAATTGGCTTTTCTGTTGTCAGACTGTTTTTCACGACTGACAAGAGTAAATTTTACTTTTGGAGTAAGAGAATTGATGGCTATAAAAGAATGTCTTCTTTGTCCCACTTTTCTCTTCATGTTAGAATCTTTTCCTTTTATTAATTAGTTTAAAACTGTTAAACCAATCAATCAAAGATTCCAACCACCACTTTTAAATCATTTTAATCCTTTTAACCACGTGAAAAAATCATTATAATCATTGTTTGTAACTCTTATAATCATTTTTACCCCTGAACCACCCCAAAAGTGAATTAAAGCATCTTTCATCACTGTTAACTTTGTCACTTTGTTTCCAAATTCACTCTGGTCACTTTTGGGCGTGTTTTCTCTTTAATATTCTTTTTAAAGACTTTGTTCTTTAATTAATTGCTTGCAGTTCTTTGCTCAATTAATTCCAATTGAAATTGCTCTTGAAGAAATTTCTTTTGTAGCCTTAAAATATCTCTTGTAGAGTATTTTTTGGATAAATCTTTATTGTTGGTAAAACAATAAATTTTTATATTATTGTTTTATACTAATAAAGTTATAAACAATAAAATTGGCGTGTTTTCTCTTAAAAATAATATTTCATACTATTTTTAACTGAATTTTACCTTATACAAATTTTGAGGACAGGAAAAGTACTTGATTTTTAATCAAAGTTTCATATCCACACCTTACATTTGGGGGCCCAGCCGTGATATTTTACCTGTGACATATTTTTTTTACTCTTTTTAAATCTTTTTTTCTTATATTGAAAAATTTAAAAACATATAAAAAATACTTATAATCCAAAAAAATCCTTAAAAAATAATTTTTTCATATTATAAGTGAGACTTATATTTTTATTTCTTTTTTGAAATAACCTTTTTTTTACTTAATTAATTGGCTTTTTCATTAATTTTAGTGTCTGACAACGTGGTAAGACAAGAAAACATTGAAACAGCCTCAACAGTAACCAGCATTATCCCTGCCAGTACTGTTAATTCTGATCATAATAGTACTGTTATTGTGACTCAAAATAATCAACCTGAACCAATATCTTCTGAATTAATTAACTTGGATATAAGTAATACACTTCAGAAAGCCAAAAAATTGGCCAATAGTAAGTTTTTGACGTAAAAATACTATTTCAAGCCTTTTTTAACCATAATTATGCCTTCAACCAGGTCAGGAGCCAGCTACAACCCCTCAAGCAGCTCCCAAAAAGGTAATAGACGTGATTATGGCAGAGGCCAACCAGGTACAGAAGGAAAAGGGTCAGTTGATGACTTCCAAACAACTAAAATGGGTCATTCTGAAGCTGATAATACCATTTTACCTTCAAAAAGAGCTGACACCGCCACAACAAGCCTCTGTGGACATATACAAAGCCAGCCACAGTGCATACAACAATGCACTCCAATTCAAGGAATACCAGATCCTTGCAGACCTGTGGAAGAATTGCATGAATTCTTACCTGACAGTAAGAAAATTCTTGGGCCATCCCAACACTTGCAAATTGCTCAATGGATGGCATCCATTGATGGAGAAGAAAAACATGATGCTTTTGACACTAGAATGGAGGAAAAACAACCCTCCACCAGCCAAACCAGTGCCAAAAACAGCCCCAGTGGCCAGCAGCAGCAATTCCAACGTGAAAAAGCAGCCACAAACTCCAAACAAGGGCAAAGGGAAGGCACCAGCCCCAAAACCTTACAGCCAGGGCTACAGAATCCCAAAGATTCAGCAGGATGCCATGGAAAATGTATTTCAGATGGCCAGAACCATGATGGAATTACAGAAGAAGGAGGAAGCCAGATTAAGGTTCCAGAAATGATTTCTGACATATTTGATTCCATCCCAGAGTTGTATAATGCTATAAATGACGTGAAAAAACATCTTTCTGATAAAAATGACACCATTTGTAACAACATTAAAACAAACAACCTGAGTCTGTGCCAAATTAATGAAACACTTATGTGTTTTGAAAAAGTTTTGAGAACAATTAAAAATTCCAATAATGATAATTCTTCTAACAATAAAATAAATGAACAATCTGCCATTATTAAAGAATTAACAGATAAATATTCTAAATTCAATATTGATGACATAATTGAAACAAGAATTAAACAAGCCATAAATATTATCAAGACAGATAACAAGAAAGTCCTTGATGACATTTCAAATTCATTTACTGAAGTAAATACATATACCATTGCCTTGAAAAAGTGTTTTGATGCTTCACAAGAAGAAGTATCAAAATTATCAATGAAATTGAATCAAGTCACTGCTGATAATACAAGACAGACAGAGTTATGGCAAGAACTTACACATAAAGAAGACATGTATAAAATTGAAGTAATAAATTTAATACAAAGCTTCCAACATGAATACAGAAATTCCCAAAGGTGTAGCAACAGTAAAATGAATGACATTGAACAATTACTGAACACCTTACCAAGAATGTCTACACCTCTAAATCAAAATGAGGGCACAAGAATTTCAAATCCACAAGTATTGGATCCTGATAATTCACAATTAAAAAATGAATTATCCAATTCTTTTCATAACTTGGAACCATCAATGGGCCAAGCACTCTTGAAAGAAGTTCCAAAACTTAAAGAATGGCCTCACTTCAGTGGTGAAGGAGAGTATGACCATATGGAATTCATTAGAGGTATTGACATGATCGAAGAGGATTTTGAATTACCAGACAGATTGGTAACAGCCAGGTTTAACACCTTGTTTACCAGATCAGCTCACAGATGGTACATCAAAATAAGACAAGCACATGGACACCAGAGTTGGACTTGGTGGAAAACCCAAATCATCAACAAATGGGCAAATGATGCTTGGAGGTTTAAAGTTGAAACAGCCTTTGAATCTGCCAAATTTAATGCTGATAAAGACAAAGCTTTACCATGGTTTTGCCAACAAAAGGACAGATTAACAGCATTATATCCTGACATGTCAGAATTCATGATCCATAGAAAAATTCTGAGACAATGTGGAGGTGACTTAGAGCATGCTGTCAAAAGCAGGACTACTGAACAATCTTCAGCAGAGGATATTATCAATATACTAGAAGAAGTAACCACCAGAACCAAAATTGGTTCTAGTAGGGTGAATCTTAAAACAAGGTTTAATACACCTTGGAAAGATTCTGTGGACAAAAACCCCAAAGAAAATTCTAGTAATATTAAATATAAATCTGCAGATACAGTCAGAAAATGCCATATTTGCCAAAGCACCACCCATTTAGCCAATACATGTCCAAAAAGGGGGAAAATCAATGAAATTGACATTGAAAAAGAACCAGATGTTGAAAAAGAAGACATAATTGAAGACAATTCAGATGATAAGTCATCCATATTCTCTGAATCTTCAAAAGATATAGAAAATATCAATGCCACTTTTGACATCATGGAATCTTATTCCCACTTACCACAATTGAGCAATGGTCAAGTTGATCTATCAAAAGTTCAAGATGCACAACTTATGAAGACAAAACCAAACAGAGGAAAAGGTTATACAGCTGGTAACTCCTGTATAACAGAAGTGGTGATTGACAACAAACCCACCAAACTTTTGCTTGACCCAGGAGCCTTCTGCTCTTGTGTTGGAAAATCTTTTCTTAAGACTTGTGTACCAAATTTTGAAGACCAATTGTTACCAATTGATGGTATAAAATTCAACAGTGCAAGTAACCCAATGAAAGCATTAGGAATCTTTGAGACCAATGTCATATTCCCACACATAAATGGGAATTTAAGGATCACAGTTGAATTTGTTGTTATGGAAAATTGCTCTAGTACCCATTTTATATTGGGAAATGACTATTTAATCATGTATGGGATAGATTTACATAATAACAAAGACAGATACTTTAAAATTGGAGACAATAAGCGCCAGAAATTTGCCTTTTTACCCTTTAAAAGACAAATTACAGTAAACAAAGTATCACCAGTCAACTTAGAGTTAGAGAAATTCAAGTCTGAACAGTTAAATGAGGCTGAAATAAGCCTTCATCTGACTGATAAGCAAGAAAATGAACTTTCTTCCCTTTTGTATGACCACAGAGGAGCATTTGCTACAGACAAAGAACCCCTGGGAGCAATTATTGGTCATGAAGTTGACATCATTCTTAACATTGAGAGACCTTATCCACCACTCTTAAGAAGACCTGCTTATCCAGCAAGTCCAAAATCAAGAGAAGCTCTAGAAATTCATATCAAAGAACTTCTAGACCTTGGTGTAATAATAAAAGTAGGCCACAATGAGGAAGTAGAAATAACTACACCAGTCATAGTGGCGTGGCATAATGGAAAATCCAGAATGGTTGGGGACTTTAGAGCTCTGAACACTTACACTGTTCCAGACAGATACCCAATACCAAAAATCCAAATTGCCCTTACTCAAATATCTCAAGCAGTGTATATAACCACTATGGATGCCCTTAAAGGATTCCATCAAAATGTAGTAACACCAAGAGCAAGAAAATACTTGAGAATTATTGTTCATTGTGGAGTGTATGAATACTTAAGGATGCCCTTTGGTATCAAAAATGCACCTTCACACTTCCAAAGAATGATGAATGAAATCTTCCCTGAAGAACTCTCAGAGGGATGGTTAATCATTTACATTGATGACATTATTATCTGTTCAAAGACTTGGGAGGAGCACATGTACAGATTATCAAGAATTTTGACAAAAATCCAATCAGTAAACATGAAAATCTCCTTGAAGAAATGTCATTTTGGATTTAAAGAACTTAAGGCACTAGGACATGTTGTATCTGGTTTGTCCCTTGGAATTGATAAAAACAAAGTTGCAGCAGTATTGTTAAAACCCATGCCTCAGAATAAGAAGGAAATTCAGTCATTCTTAGTTTTTGCAGGATATTACAGGCAACACATTAAAGACTTTGCATCCATAGCAAGACCACTTTATAAGTTGTGTGACAAAGACACAGTATTTGAGATGACTGTTGACAGAGTCAAAGCTTTTGAGTCTCTAAGAGAAGCATTGACCACTGCTCCACTCTTACTGATGCCAGACTTTAAATTGCCTTTCAAACTGTATATTGATGCATCAGGGGATGGACTAGGTGCTGCACTTCACCAAGTTCAGATCATAAATGACAAACCTGTAGAAGGACCAATATGTTTCATATCCAGGCAAATCAAACCAACTGAAGCCAGATATGGAGCAAGTCAAATGGAATGTCTATGCCTTGTCTGGGCCTTAGAGAAATTGAACTATTTCTTAGAAGGATGTGTTTTTGAAGTAATAACAGATTGTACAGCTGTGAAATCACTTTTGAACATGAAAACACCTAACAGACACATGCTCAGATGGCAAATAGCCATACAAGAATACAGAGGCAATATGACTATTGTTCATAAGGATGGGAATATTCATAAGAATGCAGATGGACTAAGCAGATGGCCATTACCAAATAACATTGATAATCCTGCTTATGTTCCAGAAGAAGTTTCACCACAAATTCCAATAGAAGGAATAAGTGTTACAGACTTGAACACCACCTTCTTTGAAGAAGTCAGAAATAGTTACACTCAAGATAAGAATTGTAGCATCTTATGCCAATTACTTAACAAAGACTGTAAAGACAACTCTCTAATACATGCCTTGGATGAAGTATGGAGAAAATCTTATAATGAAGGGAGATTTCACCTACTGGATGGTATAATTTACCACAGAACCAAGCACACATGTGTCATGACAGTTGTAGACAGGTCATTAATCAATCTTGTACTGAAAGAATGCCATGATAGTCCCTTTTCAGGACATCTTTCTGAGGACAGAACAAGAGAGAAAGTAAAGACCTGCATATGGTGGCCAATGTGGCAAAAAGATGTTGCAGAATATTGCAAAACCTGTGACAGATGCCAAAAGGCAAATAAATCCACTGGCAAAAGACTTGGAAATATGATGAAAATCCAAGAACCAAACAGACCTTGGGAAATTGTCCATATGGATTGGGTAACTGGCCTACCACCAGGAGGTGACAGGAGCTATAATGCTTGCCTAGTAATTGTGGACAGATTCAGTAAAACTCCAATCTTTTTACCATGTCACAAAGATGATACAGCCATGGATACAGCTCTTCTGATATGGAATAGAGTAGTGTCATGGACTGGGATATTTACAAATATCATCAGTGATAGAGATCCCAAATTCACTTCAGCTCTATGGACAAATCTTCACCAATTATTTGGCACAAAACTGTCTTTCTCTACAGCCTACCACCCACAAACTGATGGTCTGGCTGAAAGAATGATCCAAACCTTAGAGGACATGGTGAGAAGATTTTGTGCATATGGCCTTGAATTCAAAGATTGTGATGGATTTACCCATGATTGGTGTACTCTGTTACCAGCACTGGAATTAGCATATAAAACATCAATCCATTCCAGTACCAATCAGACTCCTGCTATTCTAGAAAAAGGATGGAACCCCAAGTTACCCCAAGATTCCTTGAGGAAAGACTTAATTGAAATACATCCCACAGCTGCTAGCTTCAAAGGAATGCTAGACAAAGCTAGAAAGCATGCAGTGAGATGCATGGAGGACTCTTTTGCATATGCTAAAGACAAATGGGATAAATCTCATGCAACTCCAGATTTCAAAGTGGGGGACCTAGTTCTTGTATCCACCACTAACTTCAATAACATCAAAGGATGTAAAAAGTTAAAAGACTCCTTTGCAGGACCTTTTGTGATTAAGGCCCTCCATGGAGAAAATGCTGTTGAAGTAGAGTTATCTGAAGAACTTAGCAATAAGCACCCTACATTTCCAGTAAGCTTGATAAAGCCATACAAATCTAGTGATGCTGAGAAATTTCCCTTGAGGAATAAGATTCCCCAAGTTATACCTCCTATTGAGACATCTGGTACTAAGAAAATAACCAAAGTTCTTAAAGAAAGGAAATTAAGAACCAAGAAAGTAAGGGAATACCTTGTTAGGTACAGTGACCCAACTTGTGAAGATGAATGGTTAGAAGAGAAAGATATACCAGAAGCCACCAAACTCCTGAGGAGATTCAGACACACTAGAAACACCAATATTACAAAGTAATATTCTTTTTTAGGGGGAGGGAATGTGAGCCTTAGAGGTAATTTCATATACCCAAAAGACCACAAATATAAAAAATAACATATTAATATAAATAAAATAAATTTATTTATATTATTAAAATAAAAATAAAAAATATAAATATAAAATTATATTAAAAATAAAAAATTAATTATAATTTAAAAATAAAATTACTTTAAATTTTGTAAATATAAAATTACATTTATACTTGAAAAATTTAAGTAAAAATGAAATTTTAACAAAATTGTGAAAAAATAAATAAATTTGGAAAAAAGTTAAATAAAATTTATTATAACTTTTTATCCAATAAATAAACATATAAATTTTATTTCACCATTGGATTCCTCATAAAAAATCAGGTGGGGTCACCTCTGAGTGAAATTTTTGTAACTCAACTCTAAATAAGCTTAAATTAAGTTTTTAGTATTTTCAATACAAAAGTTGAAAATCCTCAAAACCTTAATTTAATTCACACCACATGTGGTGTTAACCATCAATTTTTGTGTTAAAATTGAGGTGTTGTGTTTAGTTTAGAAGTTATGAGGAATTAAAGTATTTTCAATTGAATTCAATTGAAATGTCAAAATGTGCGCGTGTATTACATAAGTGAACTTTGATTTACATATGAGGTGTCAATTATTACTGTATTGTACTGTACAATTGAATTGAATTACATGTGTAAATTATAAGTATACAACATGATGAGGAATTAAAGGAAAAATAAATTGGAAAGATTAAATTTGGGGGGGAAAAGGAACTCCAGCTCTAAGGGGGAGCTAGACCCCCAAAATCCTTGCTGACAGGCGTGGGATGTCAAAATTCACGCAAAAGTTCATCACTTTTGGCCTGGAATTGAGTTACAGGGTCTGTGAACTCAATTGATGATGAGGTTTTGATACCAACTGGGGTAGTTTTAGCTGTTGCCAAGAGGGTAAAACTACCCTTAAGATAAAACAATCATAGTAAAAACAGTTTTAACTGGTTTCTACGCCTCTGACACACATTCTGACGTGTTTTGAAGGCTCTAGGCCTGGTATTGCTATAGTAATGGCTGATTTAAGGGTCTAAAATGGCTTAAACCAGCCCTTTTTTGGTCTAAACCAGGGTTCAATGATGCCATAATTGGCTTTTCTGTTGTCAGACTGTTTTTCACGACTGACAAGAGTAAATTTTACTTTTGGAGTAAGAGAATTGATGGCTATAAAAGAATGTCTTCTTTGTCCCACTTTTCTCTTCATGTTAGAATCTTTTCCTTTTATTAATTAGTTTAAAACTGTTAAACCAATCAATCAAAGATTCCAACCACCACTTTTAAATCATTTTAATCCTTTTAACCACGTGAAAAAATCATTATAATCATTGTTTGTAACTCTTATAATCATTTTTACCCCTGAACCACCCCAAAAGTGAATTAAAGCATCTTTCATCACTGTTAACTTTGTCACTTTGTTTCCAAATTCACTCTGGTCACTTTTGGGTGTGTTTTCTCTTTAATATTCTTTTTAAAGACTTTGTTCTTTAATTAATTGCTTGCAGTTCTTTGCTCAATTAATTCCAATTGAAATTGCTCTTGAAGAAATTTCTTTTGTAGCCTTAAAATATCTCTTGTAGAGTATTTTTTGGATAAATCTTTATTGTTGGTAAAACAATAAATTTTTATATTATTGTTTTATACTAATAAAGTTATAAACAATAAAATTGGCGTGTTTTCTCTTAAAAATAATATTTCATACTATTTTTAACTGAATTTTACCTTATACAAATTTTGAGGACAGGAAAAGTACTTGATTTTTAATCAAAGTTTCATATCCACACCTTACAGTATTCCACTAGAAATTCCTCTCTTGGGTCTTGATCATCCTCAGATGGTTCTCTGATGGCATCACCCATAGAGTCTGAATCAGAATCCTCTGTTGGAGGTTCCTCCTCAGGGACTTTCTCTATGGCATAGACTTTCTTCTTTGCCTTTGGACAGTTGTTGGCATAGTGGTCTGTTGAACCACAATTGTGACAAGAATTTCTCTTCTTTGCCACTTCTGCCACTCTCTCTTTGGGTTTGTCTTTAAACTCTACCCTGAAAGGTTGTTTCTCTTTGAAACCACTGCTCTTTTATGGGGTTAATTTCCCTATATTTGTCCTTTTCCTTATGTCTTGTAAGGTGTTGGCAATGTCATCTAGAGTGCAATTTTGGCTGCATCTGCATTTTACTGCATGTTCTAGCTCTCCTGGCAGTTGTGTCAGAAGTTTGTGATTCCTCATTTGGATGTTCATCTGAGGATCAATGGCTTTAAGTCTTTTAGACTGTCTAAGACACCACTCATATGGATCTTTGTCCACAGAGTATTTGTCATTTTCAAATGACATGGTCTTTTGCCATATCCAAGTTCCATTACTGTACTTTTGGATGATTTGACTCTTCCACCATGGCCAGTTTCTTCTGCCATGGATTTCCTTCATTTCTGTGTACCATATACTTGAATGACCTTTAAATGCAGTATTCAATCTAGCAGTAATCCAGTAGTCTGGTATGCTTGGTACATCAATGAAGAGTTCATCAATATAATCTATGAGTTCCATATGATCATATTCTCCTGATCCAGAGAATTTGGGCCAGTTTGAGGCCTCAGCAAGCTGTTTCAAGGCTTCCTTCTCTGAATAAGACATGCCATCTCCATCCTGGTATTGTGATGGAGATCTTGCCTTATTCAACAACATGGCATCTGGTTTGATGTCATCTGGTTGATATGGATTCTCCATAGCTTGGCCTTGTGGTTGGGGCTTCAAGCTATGATAGGCATTAAATAATTTGTTAATGTCTTGATCCAGACACTCCCTGTCCCTTGTGCTGTGGTGTTGTTCTTCAAAGACTATATTCAGTCTTTTGTTGGTTTCTTCAGAGGCTTTGCTCAGTTGAGCATATCCTTCTTGAAGATTTTTAACTATTTGTTCCAAGGAGGCTTGAGTTTGTCTCATCCTCTCTTGGCTAGCTTTAATTTCTGCAAACTGCTTTGCAGATTGTTCAGCATATTGGGACATTTGTAACCACATTGTATCACTGTTGATGTTACTCTCAGATGTGACAATGTTATTTTCAGTCTGAGTGGGGGTAATGTTTCTATTACTAGGACTACTGATTTTAGAGTGGTTTACAACTACTTCTGGTTCTTGTGTACTTCTTTTACCAAATCTAACAGCTTCTGGATCATGGGATCTGACTCTTTCCTCCTCTGGTTGAAGGAGGTTTTGTTCTTGCCCTTGTTCCCTTGTCTTCTCCTGGAAACCTCCTGGAATTGTGAAGAATGGTGACTCTTGGCCACTGATCTGTTGGTTTCTGAATGGTGTGAAGCGACTGGAGAGCTGATTTGGCCTGCTCCTTGTGAACCTGAAGGAATCTGAGTAGGCCCTGTCTGGGTTAATTGTTCTTCTATTGCTTGGATAGTGGCTTGATTCTCCCTTATCCTCTGTGCCCTTGCCTCCAGGAGTCTGTTCTGCCTGGTAGGATTCCAACCTTTGGTGATTTCCATAAGGTCTTTGAAGTCTATCTCTTTGAGACAGATCTTCTGGCAACTTGATCCAAGTTCTGCCCAGTGAGTTGCTAGGTTGAACCTCTTGTTGTCCATGCTCCATTGAAACAAATCTTTGAGGAGTTGGTGGATCTGAAGAACTTGATCCATATCCTTCCAGTCCTCTGGTTTGAGGTTTCTGTTGAATTGGAGTGTGAATGGAAAAGTTGATATTATCTCCCTCATTGTTTTTCCATCCACCACTGTGTCCAAGGTGTCTTCTTCCAGGTCTGCTGGTTCTGGACAATCCTTCTCTGTCTTCTGGCTGGTTCCTTTGGAAGCCAAGATCTCTGAGGTATGCAGGGGACATATCAGTGTTTGCAAGCAGTCAAAAACTTTATGTTCTTAGGGTATTTACCTTTGACTGTGCCTTGTACAAATTTATTGTCTGCTGACTTGGGCAGTTTGCCTTTGGAAGTTACAACTGGGTTAATAACTGTAATCTTTCCTGTACAAGTGGTTAAGGTTGGTTTACCTTGTATGGATGCAGAGTTTCGTGGTTTTCTACTTCTCTGAGTGGCTATGGGTGTCCACTTTTTGGCTGTAATGAGACCTTCACTGTGCCTCTTTCCTTTGCCCTTGCTGCCCTCTGGTTCTGAGGGTGTCACTGGTGTGTTGGCCTGTGACTGAGTCTCAAGTGGGATGTAATTTTCTTCCACTGAATCAAGGCAGGAAAAAAGAGGGCTCATGTCAGTTAAGACTTCTCAAGGATGCTGGTTTTGCACGTCTAAGATTGGCCTCTGGGCTTGTATGTTACTACAATGTGCCCTGTATAATGACAGTGTAATTGAATCAACAAGTCCACGTCAGAATTACAGCTTTTGGTACCCTGTCACACTGTTTGTGTGCCAGTATCCCACAGATACACTTGTGGTTTTCAAGTGTATTCTGTACAAGTGGTTTTGTATAAGTGTTATTGAGTTAACAATACACTTAACCACGCCTCAACTGATGGTTTTTCAGTCAGAGGTGTCCTTATTCAGTCAAGAATACAGGACTTATTGATGGCTTATGTGTTTTTATATACAAAACACACCAAAAATAGTTATTTTCAGTGGGTATTAACCACGTGAATGATACTCTTATAATCTGAGTATATATAAAGAAAAGGATAAAGATATATAAAATATATATCTTAAAAGAGAAATCACGCCTAAAAAAAGATAAAACACTTGTTAATAAGTCATAAAAAGAGAAAAGACTTACTTGTAAGGTCCAAAAAAGGATTTAAAACACGGCCAGGCCCCCAAAATGTCAGGCTGAATCTATGTTGAAGAAGTAATAAGGCTATTTACAACTAAAACTATGATTGTGACACGGTAAAAATGTTTTTAAAAGATAATGAAATTGATAATAGATGATTTAAATTAAGATTTTAAGGGCTTTACTATAGAGATATAGTGGTGGTGAGCGTTGCGGAAAGCCCTGGGTGCAGCTTTATCTGTTGGGTTACAATAATTAAATTTATAATTATACCTGATTATTAACCAAGAGTAAAACTGTTTTTGACAGTTTACTACGTAGGTTATTCAAGAGCAGGATGAGGAGATGATTTTGGCTGTAAAAAGCCCTCCTTTTATCCTGAAATTGGGGTGGAAAGGCTGCTAGACCTTTCCACGTAGAGGAAGTGAAGATTTTTCACTCTCCAGGACAGGCTTGTGGTTTGCAAACAGCCTGTATACCCTGTAATGGGCTCAGATGTGGTTTTGAAACCACATCTGGGCGGTTTTCACCAATACAGGGTGAAAATTTTCATCTGGGGACCTCACAGCCTGATTCTGACGTGTATGACACGTAGAATGCTGTACAGAAACTGTATGGGACCCCAGTATTGACTGACATATGAAGTATTGAAGTAAAAACATGCTTCTTCGTCTATTTGACACCTCATATTCATGATTATGGGATATTATCACATGGTAAGGCTGTATATGACAGCTGGTGGGATTTTGACCTTAAAACAGCCATAGCTTTGTCAATTCTTGAGATATCAACCTCAAAATTGGTTCAGTGTGTAGCCCTGTATGTGCTCTACACAATGGTACCTCATTTGATATGGGTATCATTAAATATGGCAAAGTTATCCCATGTACAAGATTTTTGTACATTTGCGTGTTTTGGGCAAGAAGCTGTATTGAGCTTGTTTGCCCCATAACTTTTGTTCTAGTTGAGTTATGGGGAAATGGGTGGCATCATCAGATAGCCCTGATTGTTCTCTTTCCAACAATACCCCACTTCAGGTATCCCACACTAAAACTGTAGAAGTTAGATGAGAGGTGAATGTTTTGTTCACCCTTATTTGGCCTGAAATTGACCATAACTCCAGTAATATTGGTGCTAGCTCAGTTTGGCTGGTACCATTGGATAGCCCTGACTTAGAGCTTCATTTTGAATACCCATTTGATGGGGTTACGCCTCTCCTTCTAGATTTTAGATGAGAGGTGAAAATTAAGGTTTATGCTCAGCAATAACTTTGAGCAGGAATAACTTTGTTATTTCTTGTCCTATGGTGATGGGACTTATATTTTCAGGAAGAGGTGATTTTCCTCTTCCTTTTGATACCTTTTGAGCTGATTTGGCTCAGCTCCATGTTTTGGTGGTATCTTGGCTATACCATTGGTTTATTGTATTTTGGCTGTCATGCTTGTGCTCTGGTTTTGAGTCACAGGCTGACAAGCCATCAGAATTGAATAATGAAATTAAAAAAAACAATTTTAATGGGTGTGGTATTAATGAAGGAGAAAATGGGAATAGTAATACTGAAGAAGAAGAGCATGAAAATTCAAATACTCATAGGACTAATTCAGGAAACAATCCACCAGGACCTTTGAGTTTGGGACAAAATATTCATGAATCTGGAAGAAGAAATTGCTGTGGATCAATAAGTGAAGATTCAAGTTTCAGCTTTGCATCAACAAGGCTGGATTGGTTTTTCTTGGAAAAAATTAATGACAATATTCAAGTAATGTTATGCCCACTCATTATGATGATGCAGAAAAATCAAGAGAGGGAAGTGTATAGAGATAAGGGCCAAATAGAAATAGATTAGGAATGAAATATTCAAGAGGAGTGCAGGCGTGTGGAAGATGAATCAGGGCAATATCAGATGGATATGGCCATGTTGATGATGTTTTTGCAAGTCATGGGGGTGAATACAGCCTCATTGAGGGATATTTATGAAGGTTAAAACATATTAAAGTGGGGCAATTTCTGAAATAAGGGGAATTTCAGAGAAATAAAGTGATATCCGTGAAAATTTTCTTGGATTTTTCTGAATATTCCAAGAAGAATAAAACAAGGTTATTTTATAGGAGACATAATTTGTAATACAACTGATTTCTCTAAAAGTGTATAGGTAATTGTCGGCTAATTGGTTTATCCAGGGGAAATATTATATTCCTTGAAATGCAATAATTAATGAAACTGGTCAAAAATAATGATCACATGAGAAGTAAGCAATAAATGAGGAACCTCTTTAATACCATCTGAAAACATTTCTGATGGGTTTTGCCTGAAATAAGATTCCCTTGGAAACAATTTAGCCAGTTTACCATGAGAAATCATTTGAGTTTGAGTTTATCTTATATTACCCAATACAACCCCATATTGATATTGCCATCCAATTATCCCATCACATGAATATTGCCTTTGTTTGATTGTTTTAAAAGGCTCACATGTAAAGATGCTCAAAGTGTCCCAAAAAAAGGACAATATTTTTGATGTTCCCCAAGAAACATACATTTTAATTAACCAATTTCATTTCTTCAAAGGTAAACTAGCCCATTTGAAATCACAATTCAATTATATGGATTCCAAAGCTTCACAGCTGCAAATTAAAAATAAAACAAAGAGATAGCACCCTTTAAACATTATTAAATTCTTACAAGGAAGAATTACACACTTGCAAACATTTCTTAGAATAGATTTTATGAAGAGGTATGCACTTATTTATTCTCTTAAAATGTTTCCTTCAAAGAGGAAATTGATTGGAATGCTTTGGTTAATAATGACCCATGTTCTCTTTTCAGCAATTAATAAATGTTAACAAACAAAAGTTCAAACATGTTTACAGACCAATTTTATTGAATTTAAACATTCCTCAAAACAAATACAACATTTCATTAAATATCTCATGTTTTCAATTTTATTAACAAAAAACACCTAGAATGATAAATGCAACAGTACATACACATTTTTCCATCCAACTATGTATTATTCCCATTCATAATGTTATGGAGAATCATGCATTCAATGTTGACTTTACCTGTATTGATTGGCAGAATAGCCTGAGGTGATAACAAGCATCAAAATCTATTTTTAAATCCCCAAAGGCCTGTTCAACAATAATTCTACCAAATTATTTTTTTCTAAGTAATTAATTTCTATACTTTTTTGCCAAAAAAAGTCTGATGCTTACTGAGTTGAGAAGTGCATGT
Organism: Austropuccinia psidii; assembly: GCA_023105745.1. NCBI lineage: Eukaryota > Fungi > Basidiomycota > Pucciniomycetes > Pucciniales > Sphaerophragmiaceae > Austropuccinia > Austropuccinia psidii. The sequence continues at coordinate 63,089,521 of JALGQZ010000003.1, read as the reverse complement.
TATTGAATCTTTGATTTTATTCATCCCTTTTATTTTTGGATGGTGTGAGTATTGGCACCTTGTACAAGTATTCAGAACCCCAAATGAGTAAACAGGTCTGTGGTAATCTTGTCATGCCCTTCAATAAGTCCTTCCCAATATGAGACTTGTGAAAAAGTCTACTATCATGAACAGAACCTGGCAGTCCTCCAAAAAACTATGAACAAAGTATAAAAATTCATTTAATATTTTATTATCTATTAAAAGAGTTTCTCACATTTCTCAAATTCCCTTCACCATCAACAATACATTGAAATACTATTGAATGCCAACTCTAATGTTTGACATACAAATTCTATCATTGTTTGGAGGTGGAATGATTGGAATATGGGTGTCATCGATTTCACCAATTATACTTGTAAGTCCTTGTCTGTGCTTGAAAGAATCTCTAATCACATTCCACTCAGCATCATTATTCACAGCTGGAAGTCTGATTGCAAACTATTGCATTAGATCCTGAATAATAGAAAATTAAAGTCAAATCTTACCTTATAGTTGAGTCATGCAAGCTTGATAAGTTTTTCTGAATGACCTCTTGTAATACCCTGCAAGCCTTTTCTTTTCCAATGTTGAATAAGTGCCCCATTGTTTCATATGAGCTACCATGGACAACTTGATAGAGTGTAACACCAACTTTCTCCTCTATTGTTAAGCTTTGAATGTCTTCTTGGTTTCCATTTGAGATGTCCATGGATAGTGAATGCACTAGTGTAAAAAATTTGTTGCATCCCATTCAAAATAGCTCTATGAACCTTGATTTGTTATCTAGTGACTCATCGTTCCATGGGTTGAAACACTCCCCACATTGTATTACCTGACAATGACAATGCCTTAAATGGCTGTAGCATGATAAATGAAATGATTTGGATGAGTGTAGGATCATCCATTTTGTAAAGATACAAAGACAAAGTTTGATTTATCAAAAACGCATAAACACAAAAAAATTTGAAAAACAAATGAAAAAATTTTGATCACAAATTTTGTTTAATTTTTGAATAAAATCTAAACTGAAACCTAACTCGAAATGTTTTGTAATTTTTTCTAAAACCCTGATCATAAACCAGGCCTAAGTTAAAATTAGATATTTTTAAATGGATGAGACAACTTGTATTTGTGCTTAATTAGTTGTGAAATGAATTGTATTCGAAACCTAATGCTTGGTTTTAATTATTTATTTCAAAAAGAATATTAACACAACATTCAAAATTTCAAATTAAAAAAAACACATGTTCATGGGTTGAACTTGAGTAAAATTCACTTTTCATTAAGATTATTAATTGATTGACAAATTTCCAATAAAACCTCTTAACTTGAATCATTTTGTAGCAGTTACAAAGCTTGGCTCAAGAAATCCATAATCTTTTTTAGTTGCTGCAGCTCTGCAACTTGAAAGATGGGAACAATACAGTTGTTTTGTGGTTACTCGCAAAGTTGGTGATAGAAAGAATAGATGTAGCTACAACGCCATTCTGCATTCGACAACAGTAACAGACCTCTTCAGGATGACCTGTAGCATTCTGTACATACGTATTTTACAAAAAAACCCACAAATACCTTGTTTGAATGTTTAAGCGTTGTGCGTGATTGGCATTGCTAAATCTTTCAGAAATGTCAACCCCTAATAAAATTCCATAAATTTGATAAACTGCTGCAAAAAACAAAATTACGATGCAAGAGAAACGAAATAAGCACTTACTCATGGCACCTCTCATTGTAAGAAAAAAAGTTTTTTAAATTGGCGGAACCGTAATGATACATTTAGATGGGGAAACGTGCTTAAAAAGAAAAAAAAATGCAGCTTTGTTTCACGTGCAAAAGCAGACATCGAAGAAGCTCAAGCCAAGAATTCAACAAAGCAAGATGTTCTTGAATCGCAATTTTCATTGTTAAAAAAAACTTGATTGATAAACAAAAAAGCAAGAGAAACTCTACATTACTATGAGATTTCGAAATGCACAAGTGTCATGGGGTTATCTGAAAACGCTCTAAATTAACAAAAATAAAATAAAACAATATCTTTCATGCACGTATTTTGATTTTAATGTATGGCACCTCAACATCTTGATCTTCGTCTTCATCTCCTTCCATTTTATCTACCATGACCTCAAAGCTATTAACATCATAGGAATGATTTCAGCATGAAAATCTTAATTTCAATGAGAAAAAAATTACCGCATAAAATTCACTTACATCATTGCTTTAACATGAGGGGGAATCGGCTTCTTCGATACAACTTCAACCAACTGGCTCATCCTTTTAAAAATTTGGCCCAAATTTTGAGCGTCAGCTTGTCTGGTTGCAAATAACAAAACAAAAAGATCTACTACTGACTTCATTTTTAAGCGTTCTTCAACTTTCTTTTTGGCCATGAAGCTGCTGTAGAGCATTGATACTCCGCTGCTTAACATAGTGATTTCCAATTTCTTTTCATCCCTGAAGTAATCAATCAGACCTTGCAAAGTAATATCATAACCAATGTCAAAGCGATCCCAAAGAGTCCATTCGGTATCGTAGTACTAGAATGTTTGTACAAAAATCAATTCCTTGTTACCTGGCTTGGTTTTTATCCAGAGAAGAAAAAAGCAAAATGTTTACCTTGTTCTTAGCTGCTGCTATGGGCTCAGAAAAACCAAAGAATGGTAATGCCAAGTTGACAAAGCCATTTTTAAAGACATCTAACTTCTGCTTTTTATCAATTATTTTACAAAGTTCAATGCAAACCAAACCGGCCACAAGAGCTGTGGTAGTCGCAATCGCAGGAATGATTCTCCCGGCAATTAATTTTGTACGGTGCTTATCTGCTGTTGCGATTGTGTAATTTGTTGCTCGCAAATTTGAAGCCGCAGTGATGAAGTCGATGTGGAAATTGGTATCATCGTCTTTCTCGAACTCACAGGGGTGGAGGCGATAGCCAGTGAGGGTTTTTGGTGATGGCAATGTAGCCCACAGTTCTGCGTCGTCTCCATCTGTAATAAAGTTGGTTAAAGCATTCAGTTCCATGACAAAAAAAAAGCCAGCATGAACTTACAATTATTGGCTTGGGCAACAGGCTCATCGTCTTTAACTTGAACTTGAACCCCCGATTTTGGAATAAACTCTGGAATAATTACAGTGTTCAAGGTTTTCTTGAGGGCATCAATATCGCAATCACCCTTGATACCATAATTGAAAGCAAGGAGGTTGGCAGCAGCAGTAATGAAGGTCATGTGAAGAGGCTGATGAAAATTTCAATCGTCAAGAACACATTTGCGTGAGAAATGGTGCAAATCGGGTTGAAAAGTTTACCAAAAGGCAGCTTACGTCCTCTGGATTGAAATTGATCGGGTCAGGTGCTCGTTTTGGACCAGACCAAAAGGGAACGCCCTCCTTGGTGATCTAGCGAGCAATAAAAGCCGGAACATCTTAGAGCGAGATTTTAACCACTTAACTACAAATAATGAAATTTACCAAATCACGTGGAAGACTATGAAGCAATTGCCGGATTTCATTATTGAATTCCAATTCAAATTTCAGACGGGCCCATCTTACACAATCAGTAAAACTCGTCGGACGACTATCAACAAGATACTCCTTTATTTGATGGAGTTGTTCAGAAGGGTTACCACCTTGTTGTAACGTTTCAATAAAATTTGGAACAGTGAGATATTGATTGACGGTCTCCGCAGGTTTGGTAAAGTACTCAGAAAAACGCTCTTTTGCCCACTAGAATATTCAAATAAAAATTGGAAAAGTTAATCATTTAGATTAAGTAAACAGCGAAATGGGTTTGAACCAACCTGTATTGTATGCTCTATAATGTTTGGAAAGCTCTTTACAGTGCACATAGGTGCCTCTTTTTCTGGGGGGTCTTGGGATGATGAATAGGATTCGGTCAGATGAGGTATCACTACCTGCGAATTGGCCTTTGTTCCTAAAGTACCCGATTCCAATAACGGTTTCTCGTAGTAAACACATCTTCGGTCCATATATTGCCTAGCCAGCACATTATCGAGAGCATTCGTGACACAATCAAGATTCTCAAAAAAGTCATCCCCAAAAACATGTTCCGTTCGATCACCAACAGCTTCTTGGTAACTTATAATTTTGCCCTTGAGATCCGGATTCATTTCACTTACCGCCCTTGGAGCGGCTTCACTCTTGAAAGAGCCTAGGTCTCGAGGTCGGAAGAGAAATTGTCTATTCAAATTGCTTTTTTCAATTGAATCCATGTCTGTGACTGAAATCCTGCCTTGAGGGCCACTAGCCAGACCCATCATTGACCAATTCTTGAGCATTTCACACCCAATCGCACCAGCACCCACCAGGAACTGACGGTAATTGAAAATCTTTTGTTGAAATTGTTGTCCAAAAACAGCGATTTGGCTATCATATCTGGAGCCAATTGGCTGCACATCCGCTTCGTCAGGTAAATTGGAGGGAAGGGCTTCTAGGGCATCAAAATACAAATGTTGGAAAGTGGGATGAAATTTTCCAGAACAAGCCTTCAAAACTTCTTGCGCAACATAACCACCAATAATCGCTGTCATGGGTGAAATCTCGCCCCGAGCTTGATATGCCAATTCTTTCAAAACGTCTTTGGAAAACTCTTCCTCATTCCGGTGAACAGACTTTGCAATTGCCAAAAATTCTTCGGAATCTTGAAGATTTCTTGGCTTAGGCAACCGTTGATATTTTTCTTGGAAATGTGATAAAGCTTGAAAGCCCGTATGGAGAGTGGCAGGACGATCAAACTTGGCGAAGTCAGTGATAAGAAATTCAGGCTGAAGTAAAGATTCACGAAGGGATTTCTAAAGAAGAGAGTTGGAGTCAAAAAAAATCGATGACGACTTTTAGATCTTAAAATGAATATCACTAACAAATTCGAGAACTTTGGGCCTCTTGACCTGATGGAACCATCCGCCTCGCTTGTAGGTTCCAAGTGATGTAGTATCACCAATTGTAAAAGTATACGGTCCTGTTCAAAAAGTCCCGAAAATGAGAGAGAGGCTAAGCGGCGAGTCTGGCCAAAGACACTTCACCTTTGACTTTGACCTGGCGAGGCTCTCCTTTGAGCAGCGCGTCCATTCCTTCCACTTCGGAGAAACTAACGTAGTCACCATCCTCTAGCCCATGTCTAGACTCATCCAAAGTGGTAACAAGTCCTTCAGTAGCCTGTGGGTGCATTAAACATTAAGATATTTGAAAAGTATAGCAAACTTTTTTCAACAAAAGGTGGTGAGATGATACTTGCATTTTCAATGGCAACAATCATCCCCGATACAGGTTGCTCACCAGTGGTATCGGTGACGGTAAAACGAGGGCCAAAATCACAAAACACAGAGCTAAAGAAGGAGAAAAAAAGCTTAAAGTCAGTACTTGAATTAAATCCTCAATAGCACCATCTATTACCCAAAAAGTCCCCTAACGTCAGCTGAAATAAATCGAATTTCGTTTGCGTGAGTGAAATCATTGATCTCTAGTTGCTTGGTAAGAAGCATATTGGTGACCACAACAACCTAGAGGCTAACATTCATCAGACTAAGTGTGTTTTTTGGAATAGTATCGATTAAGAGCGAACTTGAAAGGCTTTTAAAGCATCTTGAGTGAGCTGTTTTCCCAAAATTCGTACTGGGACGTAAGAGTTTAATTCGGCCAATCTGGGTTGTGTGCTGAGGTCGCGTGGTTTGCCAATATCAGAATCTCGTAAAAAAAACTGTAATGAGGAAAAAAACTTTATATCAGGAATCTGATTGTAGGCACAGTGAAGACAAAATATGGAGTGAAAGATGTACTTGACATCCTAAATCAGCTTTTGTGGTTGGAGCTGGGTCATGAATAACAACGGACTTGACACCAGCAAGGCAAATATTTTTGGCTGAAGGCCGAACCAAAAAAGGACGTGGATTAATTTATAAGGCCAGTTGTTGATTCGAAGGCACAAAGACATTTACCGATCTCAACGCCCAGTCCTTGCATTCCAACAATCAACACATTCGAATTGGCCATCTTCTGCATAGCTGGAGTCTCGATTTAGCCTTCCAAACATACACCTAAGCAAAAGATGAGTGATTCGAGCTCACCCTCATGACCAAGAACATAGCTACAAGAAGTCAAATCAAGAAGAAATCAGTCACAAGTCAGCACAATTCGAATGATATTGAATCTCAAGCAGTGAACCAAACCTCAAGTTGAGCTTTCGAAATTAAGCTTGACTTACAGTTGTCGTGAGTAAAGGCTTTCATCGATCGTTGACTGATCGACTTGCATGCTGACAGGATTCGAAGAGGTCGCTGGTGACTGAGAAGAGGCCATCATGGAGATAAGATATGAGGATTGATGCGAAGTGTCTGGTAAGTAAAGGGACGATGCTGGAGGGTCAAGGCGGAGGCCGTTTTGGCTGGATGGTCGGAGTTGAGCCTGTAAAGGTGTAGCACGTTAGAGCAAGACCACACCTCCTAGGCTGCAACCACCACTTGGCAATGAAAACCACATCAATTTTGACTTTCCACAGCCAAAAATAAGATAAAATTCATGAAAAATTGCATCCAAGTGCCAAAAACCAACCCTCAAGGCTTGAATTAAGTTTCATCATGCAGAGCACATGGTTTATCACTAAGCACTTCCCTATAAGAATGTTGACTGGATGAAATCTGGAAGAAAATTGTTTTGCAAAGAGTTCTTGCTCTTATTATTATGAAATAAGCATATCCCAGATTGGTGGAGCCTTAAAAGCCTCCTGTAAGACTCAAAAAAATTATAATACTTTTAATAAAACATCTTCTGGCAAGTGAATGCCATTATTTTGAGGAAAATCATCTTTGGAGAGATAATGAGTTTTGATGTGACTCTAAGTCACTTTCCAGAAAGTGAAACCATTTTGACCTTGGTGTAAGATGTGTCTATTAAACTGTTGATAATATTGCTATTAGTAAACAGTACTATGACTGCTCTTATGAAATATAATAATAAAAAATTATTATAACCACAATTAAATAATTAAAGAATTATTTCTTTTACATGTTATACACTACTAGTGATTATAACAGTAAGCAGTGATTGTCTACAAGAATCAATTACAAGAAGAATTCAATAATAAAAACTTCTTTTATTAGAATAATAGAATTATTTTGATATATAATTATCTTTTACAAGAATAATTATAAAGATAACTCTTGAAGAAAACCATTACTAGAGAAAAACTTTGAGAATTAAGATAAATCACTCACTATTAATCCAATGAACCTTTTAGAAGATAATAGTAGAGAGATTTGACATAGAATTGTGGATTTAATGGATCAAAATTGATTTATAGCAATATTACAAAAATGGACAGTTGATTTACATGATTTCACATCTTTCTGATTGATTTCTGAAAGAATAAAACACTTAAGAAAAGTTCTAACTAATACTTACTTGTTGGTACTAAAGGTATAATTGAATAATGTGATGATTTGAAAAAACAGCAAGAGGAGGCCTCTTTTAAGTCTGAGAAAGCTCACAGAGGCGTGCCATGGAGCAAACTGAAAAACCAGTGAGTGAGAAAACAATAAACCTTCTTGGATAATCACAGAATGTATTTTCTGTAAATTTTTAAAGATTCTGTGTTTCACATAGAATCATCAAAAATGGACTGTGAGTAAAACTTTTGATTTTACTTATAAATGGATAGCCATTTTTTGTTTTTATATGAATGATACAGTTCTTAATTGGTCCTGAAAGTTTCATAAAGATTCATCAAGAATTGTATTTTTAATGAATTTTTGAAGTTTTTACCTCATTTCTACATAGAATTGCAAATAGCAGTGTATGGCTGGTTGCTATGAGGTAAATCACTGGATACTAGTCCAAAAAGGGTTTTAATTAATCTTTTGCGGTTTATCCATGGAAATTAATTAATAATTGACATGGCTACAGGAGTCTAAGTTGCTCTTTACCTCCTTGGCACGTCAAAATAGCAGCTTATTTGTAATTGTCTTATGATTTACTGAAGTTGTGACATGGTAACTAAGTTCCCAAAAGGGTTTAGTTTACTAATTGGTCAAAGATCAGCCATGGACCCAAGCTTTAGAGCTGTCCATGCCTCAGAGGCCTTGGAAGTTGGGTACCCTGGCTCTCTTTGATGTCTTTTGTCCCCCTTGACTATTTTTCACATCAAAAATAGAAATTCATGCTTCAAGTGAGATATCCACTATGGGTGTACCAAAGGTGCATGTAAGAATACCATAATATTAAGTTCCCAAAACATGCATAACACTATTTTTGGTGTATATGTAACATGCGATTTCTCACATTCCCATTATTTTGGTGTGAAATTGAAAAAAACAAAATTTTTCACCAATCTTTCATGTGGTATTGAAGTATTTTCTGTATTACCGCCTCAAAGAGTTGATTTGAGATTATTCACTCTATGGAGCTACCCTAAGTGAAATTTAGAGGAGAATCCAAATCTGGCCTTAAATCCATGGATTTACTTACTCAATAAAAAGTTATTCATCTTTTCTGAAATTAAAAAAGATGATTTTTGAATATATGCATGTCTTATGGGTTATGCATAATTCAGAATTCATGCTCAAGATAATTGTGGCCTGTTTAGGTATGTAAGATATACCACAAGGCTCACACTTGGTGTATACATTTTGATTATCCTTTGAGAAAATCTGAGATTGAAAATTTTAATTTAATTTGTATCCATAAGTCATGAATGCTATTAAATATACCATCATTAATATTAAAGGTAGCCAAATCCATTTGAATCATATTTCATTAATTTAAAGTAGATTAATATGCTTATTATTGAAATTCCTAACTATGAGTACATCTTTGTGGATTAGATAGCAGAAAATGTGTAGTAATACAGATTTGTATCAATGGAGGAAAATCTTATTCCTTTTCACTTTATAAATCTAAGCTTAAGGATGGCAAAAATAAATCAAAAAAAATGACCAACAGGTTCATAACTTAATCTTCAATAGCTTTGGACTTATTAGGAAGTGAAAAAAAATCCAAATATGAATTTTTGATAAGGTTTTTAAATGTTTTGACTTTTTTTCAATTTTTTTTCTTTGAAATTTAATTACTTGAAGATATTTTTGTTATTATTAATGGGTTTTAGTAAACACATGTAAGCCCTTATGTGGTTTTACCATAAGCTTACATGTTTTCACAAAGTCATGTCCAAAACATGCAAGTGGCCTATTTTTTCCAAAAAAAATCCTCAGGCTTAGGTTTGAGGATTGTTTTAATTTTTTTTACCATAATTGTTCTGACATAGGTTGTCAATATCCCCCAATGTTTTCATTTTTTTTCCAAAGTTCTCCAATTTAGCCAATTTGGAAAATTGGCCTATTTTTTTAAAAAATTCATTAAAAATGTTCTCACTTATGGATTTTGTTCATTTTTTTAAAAAATGAACGGTTAAATATTGACAATCAAAACCAGAAGCCCATAATTTTGGGTTTTTTTTTGTGGGACAAGTGAAGGACTGAAACGGTGTTTTTTTTGTGTGATATTGATGTTGTTGTACTGGTCACTTTTGATGGGGGTCTTCCTCCTTTCTGGGATTGACTTTCAATGATTTCAAATCTTGAGGGATCTCTTTTATTTATATTTTTGGCTCCTTCAGGTCTTCCACAGATATTTTTGCATTCTAGTGTGTCTTAATAATATTGATCATCCTCCTGACTCTTGGGAGTTTGATCAAAAGAGACTTTTCCAGTAAAAACATCTTGAAAATGCTGAAGCATTGGGGTGATTTCTGCTATTGGTCTTTGAAAAAGGTCTTCCCCAATATCTTCAAATATTCTTTTGGATTCATTCTTTATTTATTTCTCAAAACTTGGTTCATCACCTTGATAGCCAGTCTGAGAAGAATATGACAAAGAAAATCAGTTAAGATGAAGAAAAACTAAGAATGTTAATATAAAAAAATCCTCACAGTTAGATTAAGATGCCACTGAATATAGAAGTATGATATCTGGAGCCTTTGGCACTTGGAAAATGCCTGTTGGGTCCTGTGCTTGCCAGGTATTCCTTGATAATTGTTGTATTTGTTTGTACTTTTTCATTGGGGGGAAATTTGGTTTTGAAATTTTAAAAGGCCATCTGAAGGACATAATGAGACACCTTTACATTGAGAGCACAGATTTGTGGAGGAAAATTCTTGACATGGAAAATCATTTCCTTGGAGATTCTGTTGATTATTTCAATAATTTGTTTTTTAAAGCCATGCAGAGAGCCCTAACTACCTCCAGGAGAGTACCAGTGGACTTTTAGAGCCAAATTTAACCATAACATGGGCACCTTTAACTCTTGAGGTGGATCCCACCCCCAGGTGGAAATGGTAGTTGGTGCAGGCTGGCACATAATACTCCTTTAAAGAAAGCTAGGTTTTTTCCAACTATTGAAAGAATTCAGGGTTTTTGACTTGCCTTTAAAGCTTCTTCTAGTTATCTTTGAAAGACTTTTCATTGGATGAATACGTAAGCTAAGAAATGAATCCCAAAGTCATTAATAAAAACAATAATAAGAATAAAAGTGAAAGATAAAACTCTATTACTTGATTTCAAAGGGCCATAAAATTTTCAAAATCAGTGCCATGACCAATTTTATTCATGAAATGGGGAGATACATCTTTATTAATGTGCCAAATGCATAGCATTAATTTTGAGTCTGGGAAAAGATTCTTAAGAGAGTTTTTCAAGGCAAAATCCCTTTCAATAACAATAACTGGAGGGGAACAATATTGGTGTTGAGAACTTTTTCTATGTATTGATTAAATGCCCATGTATATGAGGGTTCAGTTTTATTATTCATCAAAAAAAAGCCCCATAAAAGGTCTTATTTGTTGATCTGAATCCAACAATATAAAAAAGGGGCATTTTGTACTTATTGGTTTCATAAGTACAATCCATAAGAATCACATGAGGAAAGCAATGAAGGAGTTTTATGGAAAGAAGGTGAGTTGAAAAGAAGGAGGTAATGTGTCCCTCAGCATCCTTTGCAGAGGACCACACAAAATTTTCTTCTTTCAGGGTGTCATTAAGAGCATCAATGGGCCCTCTGCTTTGAAGTTTGTGTTTCTTGATTTACTTGACTTGGTTGTAAATGTCTTGAAGTATTAAAGGCCTGTCAGTCTCCCTCTGGATGCATAATTGGGCCTGAATTTGCCTTGGAAGAAGCAGTGATTCAGACATTTGAGCTATTTGGGATGTTTCATGTTCATTGAGTTTCCTGAAAGCAGGATATGCCATGATATTTTTGGTGGCATCATGGCTGTGTTCAGGATTTTTGACTTTAAGAGTCCAAGTGGTACTCTTGGAATATTTTCTGGCATAAATTCTAAATTGACAGTCAAAATTTCTTGAAGTGACTGTTTTGGAGGTGTTTTTGTGTGCGTTTTGGGTCACAGACCTGTCAAAACCCATTTCAATTTGGTTTTGGGTCATATTGGACCTCAAGGTCAACACAGCATACCCCTGTGCCTTGGAAACATTATGCACATGCTGTCAAAGAAGCTCAAGGGTCTGAAAATCACCTTCAGTGGAGGGTTGAAGCATTATATAATGAAAAGGAGGAATAAATTGTTAAAAAAGGGGGATTTGGGGATTTGGAATGAGGAAAAAACCTTTCAAGATGTGAAAAAGAAGGGATAAGAGGTGTGAAAAGTCAAACAAAGTGGGAAAAGGTGAAATGAAGAGGTTTAAATTTAATAATAAAGGAAGATTTAAGGTAAAAAAAGGGAATTTTAGAGCCTTGGAAGCAGGTTTTTTTGGAGGAAACTGCAGTCCTTGGGGGAAAAAAGAATAAAAAAGTGTGGAAAGCTTTGCAAAATTTGTTTTATAATGCTGTTTTTCAAAAAAAAAGTTTTTTTTTGGGGGGGGGGAGGTGCAAAAAAAAAGTGAAACAAATGGGTTGAGGGGTTTGGGAGGTTTTGGAACACTAATTTTTTTTTGTTTCATTTTAATTTAAAATGGGCCCAGGGAACCACTTACGTGTTTTTACCAATTTATGGCAAAAACACATAAGGGCTTACATGTTTTTACCAATTTATGGCAAAAACACATAAGGGCTTACATGTTTTTACCAACACCCTTATTAATTATTCCCTGAAAGTAGTTTGTTATCCAGCCTATAAGAATATTTGGAATATAATGGGATAATTCTTTTTCTAAGATATCATTGATTCAAGAGAAATGACTTATCTAATGAGAAGGTTGTCTTTTCTATAATCACTAGTATATAGGTAGTGTGGCAACACCATCACTCTGATGCAGATCTTGAAAAAGAGCCACAACTTAATCTTTGTAAATATATAATGTACATACTACTTCAAAGAGATTTGAAGATGGTCGGCATGTGGTTTATCCTCCATTCCTACAATGTATTTGATCGTATTTTAACTATAAGCTATGGGTCTCTATTTCTGATTATATCAAGTCTTTTTTGATCTCTTTTCTATCCATCTTTTCCAGAATTAACATTTGAATAAATTTCTTATTCTATTTCTTCCATATTATCTTTATTTCTCTTTATATCATTTTCCTCAAGGGAAACAATGAAAAAGAGGTTTATCATTTAAAACTTGTTTATTTCTGAATCTTATATCATAATATCTGCACCAGGTCTATTATATTTTGTTTTTCACTCCTCTCTATTTAAATAATTTTCATATACTTCCCATTACTATTTAGCTTTAGAGGTCCCCCTTTCATTCCAAGAGGCTTTTATAAATCAAAATTCTGTGGTATCTATACAAATTTTTCCTTTGAAGCTTAAAATACAATTTAATACAAATACTTCTTTTAAGAAAATATACCCACAGTTTATGATCCATACCCATTGACTGGAAAAATGTCCCAAAAAAATACAATTCTTCTCAGCATATTGCCTCAGGATAGTTGTCAGGCTAAGTATATGAAGAGGTGATAATAAAAGTATTTACCACCTTAAATATGACTTTGAAATGGATAATAATGATATAAAGAGGTTTTAAATAAAATATAAGGTCTTTACTAAAGGATTTGAATGGTGGTGAGCGCTGTTGAAAGCCCCGGGTGCAGCTTTATCCATTGGATTATTATAATAAAGTCTACAATAATTGAAATTATAATTATAACTGATTATTTCCAAGAGTATAACTGTTTTTTAAAGTTTTAATATGTAGGAATTCAAGAGCAGAATGGGGATTCCTTTTCTGGCAGAGAAAAGGCCGCCTTTTATCGTGAAAAGGGGTGGAATCGCCTTCTAGACCATCCATGTAGAGGAAGTGAAGATTTTTCACTTCAGAGTACTGGCTTGTGGGTTTCACTATGCCTTTATTCCCTATATTGATCTCAGATGTGGTTTTGAAACCACATCTGGGCAGTTCTCACCAATACATGGTGAAAATTTTCATCTGGGGACCACACAGCCCTCTTCTAATGTGTATGACATGTAGAATGCTGTACAGAACCTGTATGGGACCCCAGTATTGAATGAACTATTAGGTATTGAATTATTAACATGCTTCTTTGTCTTTTTGACACCTCATAATCATGGTTATAGGATATTATCCTACAGAAAAGGTGTATTGGCCCAATTGTGAGATTTTAGCCTTGAAGCTACTATAAATCTGTCAATTTTCCAGATATTAAGCTCAAAACTGGCTCATTGTGTAGCCCTGGTTGAGATCTACACAATGATATCCTATTTGGTATGGGTAACATTAAATATTCCAAAGTTATGCCATGTACAATTTTTGTTATTCAGATATATGATTTTCTCAATATCTGTATGGAACTTGTTTGCTTCATAACTTTTGTTCTAGATGAGATATGGAAAAATAAATGGAACATTAAGATATCCCTGAATGTTCTATTTCCAAAAAGACCCCACTTTAAGTATCTCACACTAAAACTGTAGAAGTTAGATGAGAGGTGAATATTTTATTCACACTTATTTGGTGTTATTTTGGCCATAACTTCTGTAGCTTTGGTGTCAGCTCAATTTGGATAGTACCATTGGATAGCCCTAACTTAAAGCTTCAATTTGAATACCCATTCTCTGGGGTTAAGCCTCTTCCTCTGGATTTCAGATGAGAGGTGAAAATTAAGGTGTATGCTCAGCAAGAACTTTGAGCAGGAATAACTTTGTTATTCTTTGTCCTATGATGTTGGTACTTGTATGTTTGGAAAAAGGTGAGTTTCATATTTCTTTTGATACTCTTTGAGCTGGTTTGGCCCAGCTCCATATTTTGGTGGTATCTTGGCTTTACCATTGGTTTATGGTATTTGGCTGTCATGCTTGTGCTCTGGTTTTGAGTCACAGGCTGACAATAGTAGGATTATTTAAATTTTGGGACAAAATATGATTATGATAGCAATTTTAAATATTAAAAGTTGAATACAAAAAATAAGAGCTTCAATCTTGATTCTATATGACAGACTACACAGCTATTAGAGAGATAAATACTTTTGGAAAAATTACAGAGTTTCTAACTCAATTAAAATTTCTGATCATATAGATTAGCTAAATGTTTCCATATCAAAATTCCTCCTCTTGATGATTCCTGAGAATAAAATAAAACTATACCCAAGAGATTCTGTGTCATCAATGAATTTCTTTTTTCTCTTGATAATTAATTTTCTTCATAATGGTGAAAATCAATTCTTCAAGGAAAAACAAAAAGAAAATTCATTGATGAGTATTTTTTTGTCCTCAAAGGTTTTCGAAAAATCAAAAACAACTCAGTAACCAATATTAATCTTTTATTTTTAGAAAATAAAAGAAAATTAATTGGGGAGTCCTTTTTTATTCCTTGAAATTCTTTGCAAAATTTCTGGGTCCTTTTTTTGATCCTTGTATAATTAATTGGATTTTCTACCCAGCATTTTACATAGTTTTTTGTAAAAAAATAATTAATTTTTTCAAAAGAATATAATAAAAAATCAATTGGTGAGTTTGTTTGATCTTTAAACCAATAAGATATTTTTTCAACCAATAGCTCTAAGAATGTTTTATTTTGAAAATAGGCAGAAAATAAAGGGGAAAGTTATTTTTCATTCATTAAACCAATAGAACTTCTTCAATTAATAATTCTAAAAATGTTTCTTTTTGAAAATAAAAAAACTCAACTGGTGAGTAGTTTTTCAATCTTTAAATCATGGTTTTTTTTTCAATAAAAAACACTTTTGTTGCTAAATGTAAATTTTGGGATGCATTATTTTCAATAACAAATAAAAGATAATTCCTGGTAAGAATTGAGGCAAAAATATCAGCATTTTTTTCATAATTGAAATTTTGATTTCATAGTTTTCTGAGTTTTAAGAACTGGAAAAGTTTTTTGATGTTGGAGAAATAAATTTCTTCATTTTGTATCATTCTAATAATAGGTCTTTTGAATAGAAAAAAAATAAAAACTTGAATATTTTCAAAAAACGGAATCTTTGTATATTATGCAAAAATTAATCTTCATCATAAAAGGAATAGTATTTCAACAAAATTTGAATATAATTTTCAGCCTTCAAGTTTTTGAGTAAAGGAAAACTATTTCATGTAATTTTGTTGTTTATTTCTCTAAAACACTTATTAACTTCAATAATGAAAAAATAAATTAATCTATTTATTTCTAGAAACCTGAAGTTTACTTATAACTTGAGTTAAATTCATACATTTTAATTCAAAAAACTCTTTTTTACAATCTAATAAGGTTCGAAAGAATAAAAAGCAATATTGCACGGAAATATATTGTTTATTAAAAGAAATTGAAGTTAAAATTTCTGGATTTTTTATGGGAAACAGAAATATGGCTCAGAATTGGCATTTTTAAATTTGGCTTTTCAAAAGGAATTTAAAATCCTAAATAAGGATTCTGTTAAAGAAGATTGTCTTCTTTCTTATCAAAATAGTCCAATATATATTTCTCATTTAAAGACACTTGAGAATATCTATATATTCTTTTAATTCTTTATGTTGATAGAAAAACCACAAATAATATGGGTGTCAAGTTTTTTTTGTCTTTAATATTTCTTCTGATTTTATGTTTGTAATAAAACCCCTATCAGATTCACCTTTGTTATTCTAACTTATTTTGGGTGTTTCAAGTGTTCCCTCAGATCTCATTTCAGTTCTTCTATGTGAATAGTAATCTTTCCTTCTTCAAAAGCATTCTGTACTAAATAATTAGAAAATAAATCAGAAAAAATATAAATTAACATATACATCAGAGGGGAATTCCTTCATAATATCCAGTTTATAGATCACTTTGAAAATTAAAATCTCACTCTTTTCAAAATTAAATAGTGGCTCTATGGAATTTTGATACTTTAAATTAATACTTAACTTTGGGAATTGTTTTCATCTCTAAAAGAGACCTAAGGGACAATATTTTTATCTAAAATCTGGCCTTCCAGATTTTTTGGAATATTCTTTTTAGTTTCCAATGGACCCATATGAAGATCTAAAAACCTATATCTATAGACTATGTATGGAATATTCCAAGTAAAGTGAGTGTGGTTTTAACCTAGAGCAAAATCTTTTTTATCTCTTATTTTAAGTAAGTGGTTTCAGAACCATCTTTTGGTCTCTTAAGCTCCTAGTCCCCTGGGGATCAGTATAACTTTTCACTTTTAAGCCCAATATTGTCAAAATTTAAAAAAAGAAATATTTCTTTCAAAAATACTTCACTCACCATGAAAAAGAAGCTTCCCCTGCTAGTGGGGATAGCAGGTCCAACCAGGCTTCCAGCTTACTTCATACTGGGCCCCAAATTTCAAGCCTGATTTTACATATTCAGAAATACTTCACATAAAATTAATTAAGTTATATAACTTCCAAAAAATCTGAAAAATTTTTCAAAACCAAAAAAGAAGTTTAAAAGAAATTTGAAGCCATTAGCCATTAAATATTTTCTTTGGATATCTGAAAATCAAAATACCCTCTTTCCTTTCATGAATCTTTTACTGTGAAAACAATTTCATCAAATATCAATATTTCCAACTTCAAAAGAGTTTACACCAACTGAATTTTCCTTTAATGATTAATTACAATCAATTTTTCTCACTCACAAAAAAGTAAGATGTGTATGTTTAATTGTAAATCTTTCCTGAAAGCTTATTTGGTCTTGATAAATAGAAATTACACAAAAATTACAATTTATCAGATCATTTTTTAACTATTGAGATTTTTTTTGAAAATTTCCTATGAATATTGTATTCATAAGGCATAATTCCAAAACAAAAATTCACAGATTATAGTTTCATATCTCTCTTATACTTGAAATCAATCTTTTTCTTCAAGAATGAGAAAGAATAATATTCTCTTTTTTGAAACACTTAGGATTTACTCACTGACATACCCTTTTCCTATGATATAGCTAATACAAGACCTCCTATTACCCACAAATAACCTTTTTCCATATGAGATAACATGTGATGTACCCGAAAGTCCCAGAGAAAAATAATTGATAGGAATATATTTTGAAATATGAATTAAATCATAAAAAGTAAATTATTGAAGAAAAACTCATTATATCCTACTGTTGTGGGGACATGAATTTTAACTTAGGTTCTTCATCTTGTTCTATGTTGTAAAAAAAGGAATCTCGAAATTAAATTTCCAGATAGAGAAGAGGATAATGCATTAATAATTCAAAAACCTAAACATTATTCATATAAATCTTACACCAATTAATTTTTATTCTTCACATAAATAAACATCTTATTTAGATTGAAAGTATGTGCTGTGCTCCAAATAAGATGGATATTAGGAATCAATTTTCAATTTCTTTAATAGACCCAAATCTCTTGGGTCTATTTTCAAGCTTATTTCCTATTTCCCTTTGTGTAATGATTATAGATTGCTTACCATATAAGGATTTTTCATTATGGATAATTATAATCTATAATCTATGGAGGATATTTATCAAGCTAAAAGATTTCTTGTAAAACATAAATGCACTTGTATGTGGAGATTTGGACCCTTAAAAAACAAACAAGAATACCACTCTCCAAAGCTCCAATTGACTATTATATAGATTTAATCAATTTTATTAGTATTTATCACAGGTTCAAGAGCTTCATAGTAACTTTCAAATATAAAAATATTATTTTTGTGTGAGAATGATACACTTAATTCAAACACTCCCTCTGCAATGAATAAGTTTTAATAAGAAATATATTTGTGATTGTCATTTTCAAATCCTTCTAAGATTATATTTGACTATATATAATAAAATAAAACTAATGGTGAAAATGATCTTTTTAAATGAGCTCATTTCATTCCTTAAGTTAAAATATTTATGACATGATATGTATTTTTAAACCTGGAATTTCTAGAAGATTATGCCTTGCACAATTCACCTTTCAGATATTTGGAAGGATAAATATCCTTGAAGCATGTTTTATAAGCAGAGAGAATTGAATACATTGTTGAATTTCCTTTGTAAAAATCAAGAATATTTTCAAAGGTACCAACTTGATTACTTTTATAATTTAATAGAATTAGTGAGCTTCAGAAAATATAAGATAGTAGAACCTGTACTAAGCCATGGCGATATGGGTCCACGTTTTTGGTTCAGGTTAAGTTTTTCCTCATAAAAAATAACATGGCCTTCTCTTGGTGTTTTTACAAATCATCATATTATTCAATCATACCATTAGTACAAGCAAGTAAGTGTTATTTAAGCCTTCCATTGAGTTTTTATTTCTTTTTGAATCAATAATAAAGACTTGAAATAATAGAGATATACTATTTATGATATACATTCCTTCTTTAATCCAATTTTGATCCTGTAAATCCACAATTATTCCACAAAATCACTTTACAAATTATTATCAAGGTATTATTGGAGTATTAGTGAGTGTTTTCACTTAATTCTTAAAGTTTTTCTTTAGTAATAGTTTTCTTCAAGAATTATATTTATAATTATTCTTGAAAAACATAATTATAGATTAAAATAATTTCATATTATTTTAATCTGAAATGTTTCATTATTAACACTTCTTGTAATTGATTCTAGTAGAACATTAATGCTTACAGTTATGAGAACTAGTATTTTATAACAAGTAAAAGAAATAATAAAGTAATTAATTATTTGATTGTGTTTATAATAAGCTTATTTATTATTTTTCATGAGGATAGCCATAGTACTCTTGGTTAATAGTAATATTCACAAGATTTTCATCAACACATCTTACATCCCTTATTCATTATTACCAATCTATTGCTAAAAAATGTACAGTTTTGGTAAAAACACCTGAGTGACCCCTTTTTGAAAAAAATTTCTGACGCCAGGTTTTGAGTAACTCTTGGGTCTTTGAGCCAGTTTTTTTCCTTTGTGAGATGTTAAAATACCCAAAACAATTAGATTTTCCTGATTCTCTCCAAATTGGGAGTTTTTATTCAAAAATCAATATAAAAACTTTCCACTTATCAATTTCCCTTATTTTTTCAAATGGAGAAGTTACTTTTGAGAATAAAAAACTAGAATCTCATGATTTTGGTAATACATTTGCATGGGGAAAGTGTGGGACCAAAAAGGCATCTCTTTCATTATTGGAATATGACTGTGTCACAGGGGCTCTTTGAAGTGAAGAGGTCCTGGCACTCAGTAAACTGGGACTCACTTATGGAGGGCTCAAGGATTGCAATAAGAGAGAGTACACTTCAAATTGTAGATAAGATAAGATTGCTAATAAAATGCATATAAGAAAAGAGAAACAAAGAGAATAAGAATAGGAATAAAAGAGCCAACCACAAATAAGTCCATGTCCACTGTTTCAACCTGTGAGAAAGAAAGAGAGGGGTTAATACAGATATGGCCACCACAGCTCATACAGTACAGGAAAAGAAGAAATGCAAAGACTAACTTAATACCAATAAATATAATACTCAAAAAATAAGAGTAAGAATATTGATTAAATAATAAATAAACTATATTAATTAACTGGGGAAAAAATCCACAGAGAGAGGAAGAGGTACTGGTATATGTGGAAATTCACCAGCCCTGATCCAAAGAGTGAATTTTCTTGAGAGGAATCTTGATTTGAATTGATTTGGATAATACAGACCCTGTACAAGAGGTGTGGTGAAGCTGGGTGATCATACAGTTTTGGTCTTGTGAATCCAACCTGTACAAGTATTGCCAGGCTGTATTGATGAACCAAGCTGTATTGATGAACCAAGCTGTATTCATTTTTCAGCAAGAGAATTTTCTGGTTTCATGAATTTTAGTGGGTTTAAGGCTTAATAACCTTACCCATGATAGTGGCTGTGACAGTATCCCCCTCTTGAAGCTTGTAGGCTTATGAACACCATAATAACCTGCTACTCTTGAGTTCCTTCCCCAATCTGGCACAAAATTTCAAACATAATTAATTTTAATTTTCTTTTCCTCTTTATCATAATCCTGAAAATCCTCCCTTTCCATACTCCTTTTTTCTCCTTCCTTTCATTTAAGCAAATCTTGTTCATTAAGTGAGTGATTCTTCTTTTTTGAGTTATTTCCCACTTGTAGTCTTTCTGCTTGAATCAAGGAGGGTAGGTGACCATGGGCTGAATCCCAAAATGGAGGTCACCATCAACTCAAACTTGAAAAGTTGTTAAGGATGGCTATATGAATGCTCAGCCACCCCCAAGAATTGGCCATAACTGTTTAAGGTCTTTTCTTGCACCAAGTTCTTACATATGCATATTAAGAAGGGCGCTTGTCCCCATAATTCTTCAGGTTTTGGGCCCCAAATGGCCTTTTGAGGTCATTTGGGGGAATCCTGGTTCATTTTGGTCCTTTCCATATCATGGAACTCCTTCTTGAAAGCTGTAATTTCAGTCATTTTGGCCATTTTTGAATTTTACGGCCCACGGCCCACTGTACATGGGGGCAATGGAAGTCCCCCAGGGCCCAATTTTGAAGGGGTTACCGGGGGGCCAAGTTGGCACACATGTCCTGGGCTGCTGAGACCAGTCCAGGTCCATAAAAAAGGGGAGCCTTCCAAGGATTGGAAGGGAGGTCCACCCCTCCTTATTGGGCCTATAATTGAACTGGGGTACTTGAGGAGGGCCATAATTGAGCATGTGTCACAATTCTGCCTGCAAGACCTCAACAAAGGGAGCTATTGACAAAAAGGCTATCAAATTGGTTCAAAGACTGGTTAATACTGGCAAGTTTCAGATCATATTCCACAATGTGACAGTACCCCCGGGTTTAGAGCACTGTGCCCCAAAGTGCATGTAACTGATGGTATTACCCATGTCACCCTCATGGAGTTATATTAGTCACAACAGGAGCCTACAAGAAACCCCCAAGGGGCGGAACCCTTGTTCCCCAATGGAGAAGAAAACCCAGCAATTTCTGGTTCTTTGATTGAGACCTCTCTTTGTCTTCAACCAGAATCAAACCCATGATGTTGGTAACAAGTTTGTTGTCACAATGCTGTCTGCCAGACCTCAACAAAGGGAACTCTTGCCTTGAAAGCTATTAAACTGGTTGAAAGACCAGTTACTACTGGCAAGCTGTAGATCACATTACACCATGTGACAGCATGGCCCCCAAAAACTTGATATTATTCAGAAATTTGATATGCATATCTGAAGCCTTCACTATTTTGCTTCCATAACTCCAGAAATGTGTTCCAAGCTGACTGAACTCACTGAATCTTTCCCTTCTGTTCCACCACTGTCTGTCCTTTGTGGTTCCGGCATCTTCAATCAGCTGTGTTCCCCTTGGTCAATGGATTCAGGTCATTTTGGTCCTTCCCAAACTTATGATGGGTACAAGGAAGTAGAAGTTCTTGATCCTTCCTGTAATGAGTTCTTTAAGAAAGGGAAACAGTGCTTCCAGCATTATAACCCCTGGTCTTCCAAGTACCATGACCATTTGGTGGGAAGAAACCTTGTCAACATCCAGGGGCTCCAGCTTCCAAAATCAGGCAGTATTTGTGGAGTAAAAAGGATGGTCCTTTTTGGAGAGTTTTCCAAGTTTCTGAGTCTCCTACTCCTGATTCTAATTAAGGGCTCTTTAATTCTAAGTGTGGTGGTTTTCTTCAATGATTATGATACTGATATGTTGCATTAGTGACTGGATCCAGGAAGAGGGATGTGGCCAGGTGGACCAATGTTAGAGGGCCCATTACCACTGGTTGTAGGACAATTTACTCCAGTTCAGAGGTCCCAATTTCAAGGATAAACAGTCAAGGTGTGGTAAAGATATTGACAAGAATTTCTGATTCACCCACTGATCCCAATGCTGAAGGTATTGTTGAGCTAGATGGTGAAGAGGTTGAGGTGGTACTTAAATCTATTGGCCACCAATCCAGTACTTCAGCTTCCCAGCCCGCTTCCATAAGATTCCAAAACCAAGTAATACCTAGCACCCCCAGAGACTTCCAAAAAGTCCTTTCCACTGCCAAGCCTTCCCTGGTCTCACCAGTGAGGCCATCACCCATCCCACAGCCCAGAAATTCTCCAATGGTCACCTCCCAAAAGCTACATTCTGTAGCCAGCTCCAGTAGAAGAAGAGAAGATTGCTTGTGTAAGGTTTGTCTATGAAACTCTTGATAATAGTAGCAAAATCAAGAGTACTATGACTGTCCTCAGTAGAAATATATAATATAACAAAATATTATAACCACAAATTTAAATATAATTATTAAAAATAATTATATATAAAAAGAATAAATTTAATTATTATTATAAAAATATAATAATAAAAATAATAATAATTATAATAAACTATAATTATTCTATTATTGTTATAGTCACTGACAGTTATAACAATAGGAAGTGTAAAGCTCTTAATGAGACAATTACACATGGAAAATATGAATATTAGCCACTTATAAATAATATAAACATTATTTATAAAAGAATTAAACACACACTGTGCAGAAATAATTCTTATAAAATAAAAATTCTATATAAAAAAATATAGAGCTTTAGAGAAAACTTACTTATAATATTTATTTAATACAACAAGTCAAACAACAATGGTTATTATATTAAATAATAATTATAAGTTAAAAACACGCCAAAAATCAATAATTTTAAAGATAAAGCAACTTCTTATAATAAGAATTATGATTAAAGAATTTTGAAGAGGAATTTTTGGATTTTAAAAGATATTTAAGATTATTAATTTTATATAATAAAAGATATTATTGGTGATTACAACAATAATCTAAATTCTATGATTTCAATTGTTTAATTTTAATTAATAAATAATAAAATAACTTAAGAATTACTTTAATAATAAGATTTTATATTTAATAAAACTTTACCTGTTTAAATTTCTAATATGATTGGATTGATGATGAATGATGGACAAAAACAGTGATGAAAAGACTCTTTTTTTGTCTTCAGAGCAGCTCTCATGATTCATAATGTATATAGAGGGCGTGCTCAGGTCAAAACTGAAAAACAATGCTTAAAAATGAAGTTCTTAACTTATGGTAACTCAATTTTAATTCCAATTTAAAGTTAACAGGGTTATTCTTAACTCCATGTAACTTTAATCCTCATTCAAACTAATTATTTTAAGTTTTTAATATAAATAAACTTATTTATATTGAAGTTCATCACATGAACAGCTTAAAAATAGAGTTTCAAGCAGAAATCTCTTAAACTCAATTTTTAATTAATTTTTAAAGAAATTATAATTTTCTTTGAGTTTTAATTAAAAGAGTAAATTTCCAGGCTAATTACCCAGGAAATTTATTTATAAAAGATACTCAAAATTTGATTTATATGTAGATAATATTAAATTGTAAGCTGTGTGAAATTTAAAGGCAAATCCATTAAGAATTGGATTTCTAATGAATTTTTGAAGTTATTGCTTTTTTTCCACGTAAAATAGAAATGCACACCAAACCTTAAGTTTTGATAAGGTTTCAATGCTTGTAACCTTAATGTTTTAAGCTTTTTTAAGCTTTTTAAGCTTAATTAAGCTTTGACAGTTCTTAAAACCTTGAATTCAAGCCTGCATATTGGGGCTTACCCTCTGGCAGCTTGAAATTCCTGTCTAATTTGGGATAAAACCAGTTTAAACTTTAATGTTGGATCAAAGTCTAATCTTCCAGTTTAAATAAGGTTGAAAATCCTCCAATACAGGTGGACAACCTTAGTTGAATCCTTGCAGATCCAAAAAGTTGGGTACCCCAGCTCTATTTGGTCTTTTTCCTTTGTCCCACCTTTTTGCGTGGATTTTGCCCTTTTATTTATTTAAAGCCATACTATGGCCTTAAACCCTTTTAAATTGAGCTCCCACAGGATTTACATTCTGTATGGAAAATCCTTAGCCAATTCAGTAAATATACACCACACCTCAATTTTAACTAAAATTTTGGTAAGTTTTCATAAACCTTATGCAACTTCAAATTTAAGCTTAAATTTAACAATTTTAAAAAAATGTTAAAAAAGTTACATTAGTACTGTGAGATTCTTAAATCTTCTAATAACATAAGAAATAAGTGTTTTTGGGTATAACACCTTATGGATGTACCCTAGGTTATTTTTGGTGTAGGATCCAAAAATGACATAATATTTATAACTTTGTTTATCCAAAAAAACGTTATACTTATTTTTTGTTATTTTTTATTTTAAATTCAATTATAAAGGCTGTTGAAGACAATTTCAACTGTGTATAAAGTTATTTGTGGCCTTATGGGTATGTTATACATACCTCACAGGCTCACAGCTTGCCTTTGCTGTTTCCTGTCACTCAAGTATTTCAGCAAAGGGAACATTGGCTTATCCGGGTTAACAGAGAGGATCCAAATATGGTGAATGAAGGCCAAGATTCTGGTTTGAGGTTGTTTAGAAGAGTTGACAGAAATAGTATGGAGGTAATTACTTATGATAATGATAGAATGATACCTGGTAATGCTTCTAAGGCAATGGCTGCTAAAGTTTCATGGTATGAGGATGAATTAATTAATGATTTTCAGAGAACCTTTGACAATTTGGGTAGAGATAACTAGCTTAATTGTCCTTTTCTGTGTTTGGTTTGACTTCTATACCCACTTTTATAGCTACTAAAATAAACATAAATGGAACCTCCCAATACGTGATATGAGAGTGGATTCTGCTGCTTTTATAAAGAAATAAAAAGAAACAAAATTCTACAAGTAAATAAAGAAAAGTGAAGACAATTAAGTGACAAAAGAAAGTAAAGAAGAAAAAAGAAAAGGTAAAGAAACTTCTGAGAGGTGCCCTTCTTGTGGTGAGTTGCTTGAATTTTGGCCATAAAATTTGCTGAAAGATAAAAACAAGCATTTGTTTCTCACAGAGTGGTCAAGGTGTTGTTTTAGGAGAAGTATAAAACCTCAGTGATGCATACCAGGAAATAGAGCTTACTTTCATAACCTCCACTCCCCACCAAGCACCATGAAGAACAGAAAGCTTTTCCATACATAAATTTTGGTTAAAGAATGTCTTGAATAATGATAAATGGAATAATTAAGCTTTCCCATAAATGATATTTAGTTTGGGAGTTTATTGAATAATGATAAATGGCATAGCTAAATAAGAACATAGAAAGGAAAAAAGGATTAATTTGCCCATATCTTTATGAAAAGTCCAAATTTGAGGGTATTGATGTTTCAAGGCCTTCTAAGCCTGTCCACAGAAATTAAAAAGTGCTCAAAAAGTGGCCAAGGTGATTTTTACAACATATTTGGGTAGCATACCCCCTTAAAGTGCATTTAAGGAGAGAAACTTACTGTCATAACTTCTACTTCCCACCAAGAACCATAAAATCAAACTCTTGAGGTATTTGGGACAGGCTTGTCAGGGTAAAAAGTGTGGAAATCCTTGCCAAGGTCTGGTGAGTTGGTAATGCTGGAATCTGGTTCCCAAGTCGTTCTTTCTGGGTCTTCACTGGATCCTTTCCACTCTAAAAGATAGCATAATTTACCTCTCTTGAGCTTTGAGTCCAGAACCTGAGCCACTTCCAATTCCTCTTGATCCTCCACTTAGACTGGTGGTGGTAGCAATTGATTTTGGTTTGGGATAGTTGATTTCTTGACTGGTTCTAATAAGGACACTTGGAACACAGGGTGAACTGATTTGCAATGTTGAGGCAGCTTGAGGTCATATGCATGGCTTCCAATCTTCTTCAAAACCTCAAAGGGTCCCAACCATATTTGTAAACGTCTCTTGGTGGGTCTTTCAGTCGTGATATTCTTTGAGGCTAGCAATACTTGTCCCCAGGTTGGAAATCAGGTGTAATTGTCCTATTTCTATCTGCATACTTCTTAAATTTCCTTATTTCTGACTCCAATTCTTCTTTGACTACTTGCTGTACTGATTGGAGTTTTGTTGATAACTTTCCAGTGATGTGTCTTCATTAATTCAAGCTAAATCAAAGCTGGGATTTCTTCCATCAATGGTGAAAAAAAGTTGATTGATTAGTTGATCAATGTTCTGCATTATTATAGGCAAATTCAGCCAGAGGGAGTCAGATGTGCCAGTCATCTTGATGGTAACTGACATACATCCAAAGATACTTTTCTAGGATCTGATTTACCCTTTCTGTATGCCCATCTGTTTCAGGGTGAAAAGCAGTCAAAAGGTCTCCTGACATCTTGAGCCTCTGTCATAATTGAGTCCAGAATGATGAAACTAATAATGAACCTCTATCACTCACAATACTGACTGGGAGGACATGCTTGGAAAAGAAATTACTGTTGAATATTCCAGCTAAGTCCAAGGAAGTAATTGTTGAATAAGCTGGAATGAATATTTCCATTTTTGAGAATCTGTCCACAGCTACTAAAATTGAGTAATAAAGTCTATTGATAAGGAATTCCAAGGACCAGATGGAATTTGAAGAGGCTTGAGTAATCCAAACCTCTTATGATTAATTTTCTTGTTCCTTGAGCATTGATCACATGAGGACACATAGTCCTTTCTAATTTTATTCCTTTCAGCCCAATGAAAATCCCTCTTGATGAGCTTGAGGGTCTTCTCCTGGTCAGGATTGCCAGCCAATGGTGATTAATGATGCTTTTGAAGGATATCCAGTTGAAGCTCTTTATTTTTTAGGATAACCACTCTATCTTTGAGTAACACTCACTTGACTTGAGGTTCAAGAGAATAATCTAGTACTGATTCCCCTCTTTCTAGTTTCTTGAGTAATTTTGTATAATCTTTGTATTTCCATACTTTTTGAATCTGGTCAACTAAATCTGAGAGCATATCTAGTTTGATTGAAAAGAATCTTGATTCTTGAATGCCATCTTGCTTAAGAATTTGATGAAAATTTTGAGGATTCTTGTCAATGAATTCCACTAACCTCTCTGGGTACACCTTGTCCTGAAATGACAAGGAATCTGGTAAAGTGGCCAGTCTGCCTGACCTGTAAGTGATAGTAAAATAAAACTCAAAGAGAAATTCATCCTCATGGGCTTGACAACAAGTTAGGATATTGGAAGACATGAAGTATTTAAGAGAAGAATGGTCTTTCAAGACTTCAAAAGAATGAGAAAGGGAAAGAAGAGAATCTTTCCAGCACTTGAGAGCCAGCGCCCAAAATATGCCAAGGAGTTTCTTGTCATGAATTTTATAGTTGAGCTTAGCTGAGAGGAGCTTCCAACTATCAAATGCAATGGGATGCTTTTGTAACAACCACTCATCAGGGGTAAGGGTATTCATTCACACACCCACTCAAACACCTCAAATCAGCAAATTCAGTATCTGCATCAGCATTCAATTTCAGCAATCTTCATTTTGAAACATGCATACAGCTTGGTACCTCAATACAGCCTGTCAATACCTGTACAGGCTGGATTCACCCAATACAGTTTCAATACACCAACTTGAAACTGTATGATCACTCAAATACACCACACCTCTTGTACAGGACCTGTATTGGCCAGACTCAATTCAATCATCAAATATTCTCATGAAAATTCGTCCTCTGGATCAGGGCTGGTGATTCTCACATATACCAGCCCCTCTTTCTCCCCCCTGGGGACTTTTCCCCAGTTAATTAATTTAGTTTATTTATTATTTCATAATTATTCTTATCCTTATTTTGGGTATTATAATTATTTAATCTTAAGTTAGTCTTTGCATTTCTCTTCGCCTGTACAGTATGAGTTGAGTGGTCATATCCTTATTAACCCTTCTCTTTCCATTCTGAAAGGTTGAAACAGTGGACTTGGACTTGTTTGTGGTTGGCTCTTCTATTCTTTTACTCTTATTCTTTGTTGCTGCTTTTCTTATATTCATTCTTGTAGTAATCCATCTTAACACTCTTAAGTGTATCTCATCTTATCTTATCTTTGAGCCCTCCATAAGTGAGTCCCGGTTTACTGAGTGCCAGGCCCTCTTCACTTCGAAGAGCCCCTGTGACATTAAATTAATTAACTCATATTTGATTCTTTCTTTTCATTCATTTATATTCATTTTCTCTCATTCATCAATTATGATCTCATTTATGACTTAACGATCTTTAATGATTATGATTTTCTCTTTGATCAATTTTCATCTCATCCATTTAATTTATATGAAAATTGATCCTTTCTTCTTTCTTAATCAATGCTGACCATTTCATCATTTCATTCTATTTTATCAAATCAAATTTTTCTGTGTTTTTATTCAGGTATTATTCAGGAGTAATTGATTGGTTATTTGATTGGATTATTCATTGGGATTAATTGGTTGATTGGGTTATTGATTCAGGATTTCATTTGGATTATTGATTGACGTTTGAACTCTCAAGATATTGATTGATCCTCAAGAATTTATTTTGATTTATTGATTGATTTTGACTCATCAAGATATTGAATTGATTGATTGATTCCTCAAGACCTTGATTTCATATTGAATACACTGAATTATTGAATTATTGATTATTGATTTACTCAAGATTATTGATATTTGATTTGAATTGATTGTTGATTGATTGAATTGATTTGATTGTTGATTGAACTTGATTTCACCTCAAGATTTGAATTGATTCCTCAAGATTCATCAAGATTTTATTGTGATTGATTTGGCCAAGCCTGATTATTCTTCTTAATACCATCAAGTTATTTTAATTCTTTTCATAATGCCAGTCCAGCATAGCCCCCCAGCAAAGAATACTAGATCCCAGAAAATTCCAGCTGTTCTCACTCCTACAGCAAGGGCTCCTCTTGACCGCACACCATCAGTTCATCAACTGAGTGCAAACTTGGACAGAGGACCACCAATGGAAGGAGCAGCACCCTCAAGAAGAGGTGGAATGAAATCTAGAAGATCAAGATCCTTTTCTGGACTTTTGGGTGGCTACCCTGGCATGTCTGAAGGTGCAAGAGCAAGATTAGGGGAAGTTGAAGATGAAGAGGGGGAAGAGTCTGTGGAAGAGGAAGATTCTGGGGAAACTGAAGTGGCAGATGCCTTGGCAAATGCTCCAGAGG
The DNA here is from genome assembly GCA_023105745.1 of Austropuccinia psidii. NCBI lineage: Eukaryota > Fungi > Basidiomycota > Pucciniomycetes > Pucciniales > Sphaerophragmiaceae > Austropuccinia > Austropuccinia psidii. Next base: position 63,060,131 of record JALGQZ010000003.1, on the reverse strand, counting down.
TGCCTCAGGGTTCTAATCTAGCCCTTTCTAGTCAACCTCCTGTCTCTCAAACTGATCCAAGTCTCCTCAAGATGATGGAGCAGTTGACTCAATTCATGGGACAACTCACTCAAGCAGTTGCCCCCAGGGACAATTCCAAAGCCCCTGCTTTCAAGACTCCATCCATGAAGGCACCTGATTCTTTTGATGGTACTCAAGCTCATAAATTGAGAGGGTTTATCCAATCCTGTCAATTAATCTTCCATAATGATCCAGCAAATTTCTTCTCTGACAGGAAGAAAGTTCTTTACTCAACTTCTTTTCTCACTGGTAGGGCTGGAAAATGGATTGAACCCTATCTCTCAAATATCTCCAATGATGATCCTTCCTACCTCCTCAATAATTGGCCATTATTTGAATCTCAATTATTCACTCTGTTTGGTGACCCCAATGAATTCAGGAAAGCTGAACAAGAGTTGGACAATTTGAGGATGAAGGAAAGTGGTCATGTATCCTTGTACAATGCAGATTTCAGAAGCTTAATGTCAAGAATTGGAGATTGGGGGGAAAGAGCTTATATCCATGTTTACAGAAGAGGATTGGCATCAAGATTATTGGATCAGTTGGCTTCTCACCCTGGAACCTTTGATACTCTTCAAGAACTTATGGATGTCACTTTAGAATTAGACACAAGATATCATGAGAGGCAAAAGGAAAAGGGTGGCAATCAAGAAAAGAAGCCTCCAGTCAGTGGATCCAATCAGTCTAGGCCTCCTCAAAACTCATTTCCAAAGAGGCCTCATCAGAAGAAGAATAAGAAGGGCAAGCAATTTCAATCTTCAAAGGACAAACCCCATGCTGCTCTCCTCAATAAGGACAATAAATTAATTGGTTCTGAAAAGGAGAGGAGGATTCAAGCAGGGTTGTGTACTTATTGTGGTAGCAAGCACCCAATTGAAAAATGTTTCAAGAGACCTCAGAACAAGCCTGGGTCATCATCAGAAGGCTTCCCTAGCAAGCAGGGAAAAGCCTGAGTGGGAATCATGATGTGTTCAATGGTTCTCACTTATTTCCTTCAAGAGCACAATTGTGCACTCTGAATACTAGTGTCAAGAAATCTTTAAAGTTTCTTATTTTCTCTTCTGTCTCTGATATTTTTTATAGTATTCTCATTGATTTCGGTGCTACAAACTCTTTTATTGCAAAGAATTTTGTTCTCAAGTACTCATTGACTATGTCAGAGCTCCCTGAAAAGATTCCTCTTTTCATTCTGGATTCTAATGAGTCCCCTGCCTTGTTCATCACCCATTATACCAAGTGGGTAGTTGACTTTCCTTCCTTCCCAAGCTTTGAATGGGACTTCTTTATCATAGATTCACCCAAGGGAGAAGACCTGATATTGGGCTATGATTTCCTTTACCATTTTAATCCCATTATTGATTGGAAAAATGGATTGATCACCTATGATTCTAGTCATAAGGATTCTAGTGGTATTATTCCTTCTACTAGTAATGACTTAGCCACTGCTGTCAACAGTGTTGCTCTGGCTGGTGAACTTAAGACACCTTCCATTCCTTCTTCTGTCCATATCCCTTCCATAATTCCCTCTCATTCATTACTTCCATTAAGAGATGAAGTCTTCAAAGAGATAAAGGATGTTGGAGAAGATGTTGCCATATCTTCACTTCATCTCTTTCAAGGGGATATGGACCTTCCTCCCTTATCTTTTCATGCCTCCCTGGAGGAGCAGTGGGATGAGGAGGAAGAGCCAGAAGAAATTGAAACTGTGTTGAAGGTAGTCCCTCCTGCTTATCACCAATATTTGGATGTATTCTCCAAGGTGAAAGCTGAGAAACTTCCTCCACACCGCGCCTGTGATCACCATATCAAATTGGAGGGTCTTCTACCTCCAATTGGTGTTATCTACTCATTATCAAATTAAGAGTCAGAAACACTGCGGGCCTACATTTCAGAGAATGTAGAGAAAGGTTTCATTAGACCAAGCTCCTCTTCAACAGGAGCACCTGTCCTTTTTGTAAAGAAAAAGGATGGAGGTCTTCGTTTGTGTGTTGACGACCGCAAACTCAATGCTGTCACTAGGAAGAACAGATACCCTGTTCCTCCTATGAACCAGCTTCTTACCGTATTCAACGGTTCCACTATCTTCTCCAAGATAGACTTGCGGGGTGCATATAACCTTCTGAGAATCAAAGAGGGGGATGAGCACTTAACTGCCTTTAGAACCAAGTATGGTAGTTATGAGTATTTGGTCATGCCATTTGGTTTGACCAATGCTCCTGCTTCTTTCCAGAATCTAGTAAATGATATCTTTGCAGATTTTTTGGATGTGTTTGTTGTGGTCTATTTAGATGATATTATGGTCTTCTCCAGCTCTGAGGAGGAACATGTCAAACATGTGGCCTCTGTCCTCCAAAGACTGAGGGACAATAATTTGTTTGCCAAAGCCTCCAAGTGTGTATTCCATGCCTCAAGTGTGGAATACCTGGGCTATGTTGTTTCAAATGATGGCCTCAAGATGGATTCTTCAAAAGTTCAGCAAATCCTCAATTGGCCTCAGCCCAAAAACATCAAGGCCCTTCAATCTTTCCTTGGCTTTGCCAATTTTTATCGACGTTTCATTAAAAATTATTCTAAAAAAATCACTTCTCTCACTTCCCTCCTTAAAAAAGATTCTCCTTTCATCTTCAATGAGGAAGCTCTTAGTCAGTTTCAAGCACTCAAAGAAGCTTTCACCTCTGCTCCTATCTTATCTCACTTTAATCCTTCTCTACCTACTATAGTAGAGACTGATGCTTCTGATTATGCTTTGGGTGCCATACTGAGCCAGGTGAATGACTCAGGAAAGCACCCCATTGCATTTGATAGTTGCAAGCTCTTACCAGCTGAACTCAAATATGAAATTCATGACAAGGAACTCCTTGGCATAGTTTGGGCTCTCAAGCGCTGGAGAGCATTTCTTCTTTCTCTTTCCAATCCTTGTGAGGTCTTGACAGACCACTCTTCCTTACAGTATTTTATGTCTTCCAAAGTTCTTACTTGTCGTCAGGCCCGTTGGGCCAAATTTCTCTCAGAATTTCATTTCACTATCACTTCCTGCCCAGGCAGGCTGGCCACTTTACCAGATGCCTTGTCACGTCGGGACAATGTGTACCCAGAGAGGGGGGTGGACTTCATCAGCAAGAATCCTCAAAATTTTCATCAAGTACTTAAGCAAGATGGAATTCAAGAGTCAAGATTCTTCTCAATAAAAGTGGAAATTTTCTCAGATTTAGTGGACAAGATTCAAAAAAAAGTATGGCAAGACAAAGACTATAAAGAAATACTCAAGCAACTAGCAAGAGGTGAATAAATTCCAGATTATTCTCTTGAACCTCAAGCCAAGTTGCTATTATTCAAAGATAGAGTGGTAATCCCAAGCAATGAAGAACTTCAGCTCAATATTCTTCAAAAGCGTCATGACTCACCATTGGCTGGCCATCCTGGCCAGGAGAATACCCTCAAACTCATCAAGAGGGATTTTTACTGGGCTGGCATGAATCAATTCATCAAGGACTATGTGTCCTCATGTCAGCAATGTTCAAGAAACAAGAACATTCACCACAAGAAGTTTGGACTACTCAAGCCTCTTTCAATTCTGTCTGGTCCTTGGAATTCGTTATCAATGGACTTCATCACTCAATTGCCACTGTCAAAAAACTTCGATTCAATTTTAGTAGTTGTGGACAGATTCTCAAAAATGGCAATCTTCATTCCAACCTATGGAACAATCACTGCTCTGGACTTAGCTCAAATCTTCATTCGTCATGTATTTTCCAAGCATGGCCTTCCAGTCAGTATCATCAGTGATAGAGGATCCTTATTTGTTTCATCATTTTGGACTCAATTGTGTCAGCAGCTCAAGATATCAAGAGATCTTTCAACTGCATTTCACCCTGAAACAGATCGACAGACAGAGAGGGTAAATCAGATACTAGAACAGTACCTTCGGATGTATGTCAGCTATCATCAAGATGACTGGTACACCTGGCCCCCTCTGGCTGAATTTGCCTACAATAATGCAGAACATTCATCAACCAAGCAATCACCTTTTTTCACCATTTATGGAAGAAATCCCAGCTTTGACTCAATCCACATTTCTCAAGACTCACCTGCTGGAAAGTTATCAACAAAACTCCAATCAGTACAGCAAGTTGTCAAAGAAGAATTAGAGTCAGCAATAAGGAGATTCAAGAAGTATGCAGATAGAAATAGGGCAATTCCACCTGATTTCCAACCTGGGGACAAAGTATGGCTATCCTCCAAGAACATCAAGACCACAAGACCAACCAAGAAGTTATCAGAAAGATGGTTGGGACCTTTTGAAGTTCTGAAGAAGATTGGAAGTCATGCATATCACCTAAAGTTGCCTCAGCAATGGAAGACAGTTCACCCTGTATTCCATGTGTCCTTATTAGAACCAGTCAAGCATTCAACTATCCCAAATCGACATCAATTGCCACCAACACCAATCCTGGTGGAGGAGCAAGAAGAATGGGAAGTGGCTCAGGTTCTGGACTCAAAACTCAAAAGAGGTAAATTATGGTATCTTGTAGAGTAGAAAGGATTCAGTGAAGACCCAGAAAGAACCACTTGGGAACCAGCTTCCAACCTTACCAACTCACCAGACCTTGTCAAGGATTTCCATTCATTATATCCAGACAAGCCTGGTCCCAATACCTCAAGAGTTTGATTTTATGGTGCTTGGTGGGGAGAAGAAGTTATGAAAGTAAGTTCCTCTCCTGGCATGCACCTTTAAGGGGGTATTCTACCCATATGTTGTTGTAAGCATCACCTTGGCCACTTTGTGAGCACTTTTCAATTCTTTGGACAGGTTCAGGAAGCATACAACATCAATACCCTCCGTTTGGCCCTTATCAAGATATGGTCAAATGTTTCTTTCTTTCTTTATGTTTTCATTTTCTTTCTTTATTACCATTTCAATTTATTCCAATCATCATAATTCAAGACGTTCTTTACTTCAAGTCATTTACAGCAATTCATTTCAGTAGTCATTTATGGCAATTCATTTCAGAAGGCATTTATGGCAATTTATTTCAGTTTTATGGTGCTTGGTGGGGAGTGGAAGTTGTAAAAGTAAGTTCCAACTCCTGGTATGCATCCCTGAGGGTTCTACTTCTTGTAAAAACATTACCTTGGCCACTCTGTGAGCATCAAATGCTTGGTTTTCATTTTTCAGACACTTCTTGGCCAGAATCAAGCAACTCACCACAAGAAGGACCAACCATCAGGAATTTTTCTTTATTTCTTTCTTTACTCTCATTTTCTCTTATACTTTTATTTTTCTTTCTTCTTTACTTGTATAATTTTCTTTCTTTTATTTCTTTAAAGCAGCAGCATCCCCTCCCAAATCATGTATTGGGAGGTTCTATTATTTTTTCATTTTTTTAGTATTTATAAGAGTGGGGATAGAAGTCAAACAAACATAAACAAGGACAAGCAACTGGTTATACTTACCCAATTCACCAAAATTCAACTAGAGGTCATGGTTAACTCATGGCTGAAGATACGCAAGCAGAAGATTCAGTACGGCAGAATCAGTCCAGTTGTAGGCCAAAGATTTGACCTCAAGGAAATGGGGCCATAACTCCTTTATGCCCCACCTCAAAGCCTCTCTATTCCAATCCATGGCCCCTTTGGGGCTGGAGTCATCACCCAGGGCCTCCCCTGCAACTTTAGGGAAGGCCAGGGTTTGGTGGTCCTGGACCCCACCAATGGATCCAGGCCATAAAGGTGAAATTTTGCTGATTTGGGCCATTTTAGGTCCCCAGCAAATTTGGGCCCTGGGGGCTTCCAATAACCCCCATGGACCGCGGACCACGGACCGTAGGACCCCAAAGACTTCAAAAGGCCAAAATGGCCAGAAAATTGCAAAAAACCACAATTTGGCCATAAAAGGCCATGGACCAAAGTTTCACCCAAAGACACCAAGAAGCCAAAAAAGGCCAAAATGGCCATAAATTCAAGGATACTCAAGATCCTCCATAGAGAAGGCACCAGCCCAAAATCACTATAAAGGGCTGGTTGAGGCATTTTGAAGGCCATTGGGGACAAGACCCCTGAATTCTTGTCACCATCATTTTCTTTGATTGGACTGGCCAGATGAGTACACTTCATATACTCATCTGGCAACATTTTTTGAGCACAAGAGCTCAGTGGCCATAATTTTGGGATAAGACCCAAGGCCACTCCCAAGGAAAAGTGGAAATGACTGAATCAGAAGAAAAGCATATTTCGAAGTGGAATGTTTACTCAAATTTCAAGAAAAAAAAGGGGGGAATCAGATTTAATTGACAGAGAAGAATTGAAGATGGATTGTAAGGATATTGGTCAAGAGGAAAAGAATTTTAAAGGAAAATTTTTGAAAAAAAATGTGGGAATATTGAGATGCCACTCAACAGCGGCAGGGTATTATGGTGTTCAGGAGCCCACCAGTTTCAAGAGGGGGATACTGTAACAACCACTCATCAGGGGTAAGGGTATTCATTCACACACCCACTCAAACACCTCAAATCAGCAAATCCAGTATCTGCATCAGCATTCAATTTCAGCAATCTTCATTCTGAAACATGCATACAGCTTGGTACCTCAATACAGCCTGTCAATACCTGTACAGGCTGGATTCACCCAATACAGTTTCAATACACCAACTTGAAACTGTATGATCACTCAAATACACCACACCTCTTGTACAGGTTCTGTACAGCCGTACAGGACCTGTATTGGCCAGACTCAATTCAATCATCAAATATTCTCATGAAAATTCTTCCTCTGGATCAGGGCTGGTGATTCTCACATATACCAGACCCTCTTTCTCCCCCCTGGGGACTTTTCCCCAGTTAATTAATTTAGTTTATTTATTATTTCATAATTATTCTTATCCTTATTTTGGGTATTATAATTATTTAATCTTAAGTTAGTCTTTGCATTTCTCTTTGCCTGTACAGTATGAGTTGGGTGGTCATATCCTTATTAACCCTTCTCTTTCCATTCTGACAGGTTGAAACAGTGGACTTGGACTTGTTTGTGGTTGGCTCTTCTATTCTTTTACTCTTATCCTTTGTTGCTGCTTTTCTTATATTCATTCTTGTAGTAATCCATCTTAACACTCTTAAGTGTATCTCATCTTATCTTATCTTTGAGCCCTCCATAAGTGAGTCCCAGTTTACTGAGTGCCAGGCCCTCTTCACTTCGAAGAGCCCCTGTGACAGCTTTCCTCAGTCATTCACCTGACTAAGTACAGCACCCAAGGCATAATCAGAAGCATCAGTCTCCACAATAGTGGGTAGAGAAGGATTAAAATGACAAAGGATAAGGGAAGTGGTGAATGCTTATTTGATTAATTGAAACTGGATAAGAGCTTCCTCATTGAAGATAAAGGGAAAATATTTTTTGAGAAGGGAATTGAGAGCAGTGATTTTTTTGAAGTAATTTTTAATGAAGCAATGATGAAAATTGGCAAAGCCAAGAAATAATTGAAGGGCCTTGATGTTCTTGGGCTGAGGCCAATTAAAGATTTGTTGAACTTTTGAAGAATCCATCTTGAGGCCATCACTTGAAAGAACATAGCCAAGGTATTCCAAACTTGAGGCATGGAATACACACTTTGATGCTTTGGCAAACAAATTATTGTCCCTCAGTCTTTGGAGGAGAGAGGCCACATGTTTGAAATGTTTCTCCTCAGTGCTTGAGAAAATCATAATATCATCCGAATAAACTACAACAAAGATGTCCAAGAAATCTGAAAATATATCATTTACAAGATTCTGGAATGAAGAAGGAGTATTGGTCAAGCCAAATGGCATTACCAAATACTCATAACTACCATAATTGGCTTTAAAAGAAGTTAAACTCTCATCCCCCTCTTTAATTTTCAGGAGATATAAACAACACCCAGATCTATCTTGGAGAAGATAGTGGAACTGTTGAATACGGTGAGAAGCTGGTTCATAGGAGGGACAGGATACCTGTTCTTCCTAGTGACAGCATTGAGTTTCCAGTAGTGAACACAAAAACAGAGGCCAAAATTCTTTTACAAACAAAAAGGACAGGATCTCCTGTTGAAGAAGAGCTTGACCTGATGAAACCTTTCTCTACATTCTTTGAAATATAGGCCTGAAGTGTTTCTGACTCATGATTTGATAAAGAGTAGATAACACCAGCTGGTGGTACCAGGAAGGAAGGGAAGGTGTCTCAAGTTCACCAACCAGAGAAAAACTGTTGAAAGCAGTGGCAAATTAATTACTAGTAGAAGGTTTAATACCACTATAATCCTTATGACTAGAGTCATAGGTGATCAATCCATTTTTCCAATCAATGATGGGATTACAACGGTAAAGGAAATCATAACCCAATTTTATGTCTTCTCCCTTGGGTGAAGCTATGATAAAAAATTCCCATTAAAAGCTTGGGAAAGAAGGCAAGACAACAATCCACTTGGTATAAGGAGTGATGAAAAAGGAAGTCGATTAATTATAATCCAAAATGAAAAGAGGAATTTTTCATGGAGCTCTTACATAGTCAATGAGTACTTGAGAGCAAAATTCTTTTCAATAAGAGAGTTTTTAGCACCAGAATCAATGAGAATACTATAAAAAATATCAGAGACAGAAGAAAAAATAAGAAATTTTAAAGATTTCTTGACACTAGTATTCAGAGTGTACAATTGTGCTCTTGAAGGAAATAGGTGAGAACCATTGAACACATCATTATTCCCACTCGGCCTTTTCCCTTCTTATTAGGGGAGCCTCTTGAAGACCCTGGCCTATTCTGAGGCCTCTTGAAGCATTTTTCAATTGGGTGCGTTACACCACAATAAGTGCATAAGACTTCTTTAATCCTCCTCTACTTTTCAGAACCAATTAAGTTATTGTCCTTATTGAGGAGAGTAGCACGGGGCTTATCCTTTTGAAACTTGAAGATTCTTCCACTTCTTTCTCTTCTTGTAATGAAGCTTTTTGGAAGATGAATTGTCAGGAGGCCTGGAAGAGGTGGATCCAGTAATTAGAGGCTTCTTCTATTGATGATTACCCTTCTTGTTCTGCCTCCCATGGTACCTTGTATCTAACTCAAAAGTAATTTCCATGAGTTCTTGAAGAGTATCAAAGCTACCAGGGTGAGAAGCCAGCTGGTCCAAAAGTCTTTATTCCAATCCCCTTCTATAAACATGAATATAAGCCCTTCCCCCCAATCTCCAATTCTTGAAATTGAGCTCCTAAAGTCAGAAATTTACAAGAATACATGGCCACTTTCCTTTATCCTGAGATTATTCAACTCTTGTTCAGATTTCCCAACTTCATTGGGGTCGCCAAACAGGGTGAATAACTGGTTTTCAAACAACTGCCAGTTATTGAGGAGGCAGGATGGGTCTTCATTGGAGATATTTGAGATATATGTTTCAATGCATTTTACAGCTCTACCAATGAGAAAAGAAGTTTAGTGAAGAACATTCTTCCCAGTAAGAGAAGAAGTTTTCTGGGTCATTATGGAAAATTGATTGACAGGATTGAATAAATCCTTTCAATTTATGGGCTTGAGTACCATAAAAAGAATCAGGTTCTTTCATTGATGGAGTCTTGAATTGTCCCTGGGAGAAACTGTTTGAGTTAGTTGTCCCATGAATTGAGTCATCTTCTCCATAATCTTGAGAGACAAGAGCTTGATTAGAAAGGGATATATTTGGAGCTTCAGGAGCCTCAGGGGCACCTTCCAATTTGGTTTCTTCAGACTCTTGCTCTTCCACAGACTTTTCCCCCTCTTCATCTTCAGCTTCCCCTAATCTGCTTGTAGTCCCTTGAGAAATGCTTGGATAGCCACCCAACAAGCCATAGAATGACCTTTCTCTTCTTGACTTCACACCTCCTCTTCTGGAGGGTGCTGCTCCTTCCATTGGTGGTCCTTTGTCAAATTTTTCACTCAGTTGATGAAAGAATGGTGTGCAGTCAAGAGGAGCCCTTTCTGTAGGAGTGAGAACAGCTTGATCTTTTTGAGATCTTGTATTCTTGGATGGAGGGCTATGCTGAACTGGCATTATTAAAGAATAAGAAAAATAAGAACTTGATGATACTTTGAGAACAATTAATGAGGCTTTACCAAAGAAACTAATAGAAAATGAGAGTCTTGATGAACTTGAGGAATAAATCAGCAGTCTTGAGGTGAAATTAATGTGAACAAATCTTGAGGAATGAAAATTACAAAGTCAAATTCTTGTCAATAAAATAAAACTTCTTGAAGAATTTCAAATCAGTTTCAATCAATTAAATCAATTCAAAGTCTTGAGGCATAAAATCAGGCAATCAATATCTTGATGAGTAAAACTCAGATCAATAAAGCAATATTGAGGAATTAAACAGTAAATCCAACAAAATCCTTAATATGAATCAATTATCTTAATGAATGCCAATCAATATAAAAGCTATGAAACTGGATAAAACAAAGAAAGAAAATTTTGAATGCCTAATAATTCAAGATAGAGTGAAATGGTGAAGCTATTCAACCTGTATAGCGTAAAAATGACAACTTGCGGTTCTAAAAACACATTTCCACCCAATACCAGTCTGTATTGAGTATATAGAGCCACAAACCAGCCCACAGTAGTAAACCCTTTCACTCTGTGGTCGCATGAAGAGGTAAAAAACCTCCCACTAGCCCAGAACAAGATAAAAGGAGGCTTTTCCTCACCAAAAAGCCAATCCATCATCCTTTTTTTTAGTATTCTTACATGGTATAGCTTCTTAAAGAAGTGGTCCCCTTAGAATTAACCAGGTATAACTATAATTGTAATTATTTTAGGTTTTATTATAGTAAACCAACAGGTAAACACTGCACCCAGGGCTATCAATAGCACTAACCATCACTAAAATCTTTAGTATAGCCCATTAAAGCATCTTATCCTTATTTTATCATAATTCTTTTTGTGTCACACTCAGAGCTATAGCTTTTTATCAGTATTGTAAAGCTATATCATAGAGTCAACCTGACAAACACAATTTCAATACATTGGAGATTTTACCTAGTGGAATTCATAAATAACCACATTCTTTGATGAAAGCATTTCATAAATCCAAGAGTACTTATAATAGTACTCTTGAGGAAAAAAAGGTATAATTAGTGACAAGAGATATAAATTTAATACTTAAAAATAAGAGAAAGATAATAAAATTCAAAATTTTAGAAGAGAATTATTCCTATAATCAAAAACAGAACCTCATACACCAAAACATATCACTTTCAATATAATTCTTCAAATAAATTTTGAAATAAATACCTTTAAGTTGATTTTGGACATTGATATAAGATTGGTTTTGCTCATCAAGAAACAAACTGAAAAGATTTAATATCAGGGATTCATTCTCTCTTAATTTTAATTTTTATAACTATAAAAAGAGAAAAATATCCTTGAATAAATCTTGATTAATTACAAATATTGATATTTAACTTTATCGTTAGAAAATCTGAAAATTACTGAATAGGTTGATAATTAATTAATCTTTTCATTTTTAGCTGTTTGGGATCTTTAATAATCATTAAAATTATTAAATTGATAGTGAAGAAATAATTTTGGTCTTCTTTAAAGAATACTACTTAGCTTTCATGAAGGTCAAAGCAGAATTATTCAAAACATTATATATTGCAATTATTTTGGGAGACATTCCAATATGAGAATATGAACATGTACATGAACTTTCAAAATCTACTCATATTTAAGAGTTACTTTGAATTTTCCTTTTTTGAAATGAATTATTGTTAATTCAAACATTCAAAAAAAAGGTAAGTAAGTACAAGTACCCACAATCACTTATCACCTAGGGAGTAGTAATTCAATATAGAAGGGGAATTCATTAAATCAAAATACTAAAGAAATATGTGATAATATTTAGAACATTTATGGGTCAGAAGAGCATAGAGCTTCCAATTCAAAAATTCTGAGATCTAATATTAATATATTTAGGGCTTTCATAAACCCATGTAAGCATTTTGGTAAAAAAACATCACCCCTTAAACATTTTTACTAAAAGCTTATGTGTTTTTTCCATAAATTTGTAAAACCATGTATGGAGTTCCCTTGACCCTTTTTCAATTTTAAAAACTTGTATTGGGAAAATATCTTCAAAACCCCCCTAAAAATATTTTTTTCACAATATGGCCTTCTGGATACCACAAATGGAATTTCTGAGTCTATAAATGGCATTTTTGATGCCATATTTCAATTTTTTTGATTCCAAAAATATTATTCTGATGCCATGAATATAATTTTCTGATAATTTTTATGGCAATTTTAATGCCACCTGAGGGACTTCTAATGCGAATTATGTCATAAATATCACTGTTAATTCCATAAATGGCATTGTTAATGCCAATAATGTCATAAATGCAATTTTTGATGGCACTATTACCATAAATGGAAGTTTTGATTCCAGTAATGTCATCAATGCAATAAATGGAGCTGTTAATGGCATAAATGGAATCTTCAATTTAATTACAAACATGAACCACAAACATATATCAAGACACTCTTTGGGCCTACACTTGTCCCACACCAAAAAATTCCAATTTTTTTTGGCTTCTTTGTTTTATTCTCAATATTGAATGCTCAATTTGAAAAAGTGAATTAAGGGATTTAATAAATGCAAAGTATTTCAAAAAAATTGGAAAATTGGCCATTTTTCCAAGCTGGAAAATTAACAAAAATTTTGTGAAAAGAAAAATTATTAAAAAAAATTGGGAATCTTAATGTCCCAAAATGGAAAAATATGACCAAAAAAATCTTCAAAACTTTTCCTGAGGAGTATTTTCCCTAGAAAAGGGGTCACTTAACCATTTTTACTTGAATCTTACCTTTTTTTACTAGCAACCTATAGTTCTCTAAATAAACCTATCTATATTCATTGAAAAATTAGGATATTCAAAATGTTTTTGAGAGAAGTATCCTGTTAATATTTCCTTTGCTAAAACTGATTTCTCCTCTTCTATTTGTTTTAATAAAACAAAGTCATTTTGTGATTAAAACTATATGTTACTATTCAGTGTATTTGGCCTCGTTTAAATACAAAAATATGGTGGAATAAATAAATTTTCCAAAATTATCAAAATTTTAATCCTTCAAAAGACTGAATTTATCATTTTTTAAAATATAAACTAAATAATCTCAAGCTGATTGACCCTTCAAGCTTAATAATTAACAAAGAAACCTTTATTCCCCTTCATAAAATGGAGAAACATACAGAACAAATTATTGTTTCTTTGTAAATTCAAATTAGAGGAATGTTTTATCCAGGAGCTAAAGAAAAGTCCATGAGAATTTAATCATACAATTATATGCAAAGACTCTCTCCTCTGATCTTTTGAAATTCACTCCAGGTTTCAAAACTGCTAAAATCAAATTCCAATTCAAATTATGATTTTTGCAGCTTTTTACTCTAGCAAAAGCTTTTGCTTATGTGTGTGTTGTCTGATACTATATTCTTTTATTTTATCAATTGATTAATTTCAGAAGGGATAGAATTTACTTAAATTTAACTCCTTTTTTGGTAAAGAAACAAAAATCTCTTGTGTGAAATATTGAAATAAATTGAAAGTAAAGTTATGTCACAACCACAGGAAATACCCCACAATGCGTGTTTATGGCATTTCTTTCCTTAACCAACTTATAGCCAAGTGGCCACCCTTATGGTGTTTGGTGGTCCCTGAGCCACACCAACTATTCCTGGCCATTTATAGCCTACACTCAATATTCTTACTCTAAGATGTTGTGGGCCAATTCCATAAGCTCTCCCCCAGGCCATCCGACTGAAACTGGGTGGGAGGTCTTCTCAGCTTTCCAGGCCCTCTGACCTACCCCTTTATTAGGGAACTTTGGGCTTAAATGGTCTTTTTGGGCCATTTGAGGCCCCCTATTGCCTCTATGGACTGTGGAACGTAGACCACCTAGGACCCTTTTGGCCAAATTCCAATGGGGCCAATGGGCCATACCTCTGGCATGCCAACACCTAAGTGCCAAAATGACCCAAAGCCTCCAAAAGTCCATTTTTAACCATGAATACCCAATACTTCAAAAATGGCCTCTGACAGTCACCAGAGGTCATAAGTCAGATTTCAAGAAGGTTTCCTGCTCAAGACTAGGGAAACCCTTCCCAAGCACTTCAGGAACCATTAATGGGGCATATATGGTATTATATACCAATATTCACCATTTTTCCTTGACAAATAAACGGTGGAATTCATAACACCCAATTTTTTCATATAAAGTCAATTCACCACTCCACCAAACCCAATTCAAAGTAATTTTCTCATGGACTCATGGGGATACTCAGAAGACCATTTGAGGACACCAATCACCTATCCCTTCAGGTAATGGTCATTTCCAACTCAACAGTATTCCTCCAAAGGAATACTTGCCAATGATACTTTAAGGGGAGTCTCAAGAGGCTTCTATTTATCAAATAATTTTCAAGGAATCATGGTCTCCCACACTCCTTGGACAATTCAAAGCATTCATACTGGCTGTATTCAAGCAACCCGTATGGCGTTGATCCTTTTGGGTTAATTAACTAACCCTTTTGGAGATTCAATGCACAATATTCATTTCCCAAGTTGGCCAGGCTTCATTTTTCCAAAATAGTCTATACCACTGTATACCAATTATACAGTTGGGTTCTCAACCCTCCAGGATCAGTCTTTCAGCTTTTCACATATACTGGCCACCCTTTCAGCCCCTGGGGCATTTCCCCTCAGTTAATTAGTCTACTGGATTTACTTTTTTTAATATTTTCTTTTCATTCTTGGAAGTAAATACTGATATTCAGAAGACAGTCATTTTCACCTTCTTCTTTGCCTGTCAGTGGGTACTGGTGGTCATATCCTTTACTAATTCCATTGTTCTTTCTGGAAGGTTGCAAAAGTGAATTGAGGATTTATTTGGTTGACTCTGTGGCCTTTGGCTTCCTTTCTTACCTTTGGCACATTTTTTACTTGCTCTTATTCTTTCTTAAAGAAATACATTCTTCAATTATTTCTTCATTCTTTTGGAGCACTCCAAGTAAGTTCTTGATTCATGAGTTCCACGCCACTCTTGTTATATCCAAAAGCCCCTGTAACAAATTATTCCTTTGAATAGATATTTAAGGTAGGATATAGCTATCATAGAAAAATAATTTGAATAAAGCTTACCTGTTTTTAAATAATTGAAAACCATGGTATTCAAGAATTGTCTTGAAAGATTCCAAATGACAGGAAGATATCCAAAATAAGGTTCTTGGAAGCAAAAGGTAATAAGATGCATTAATTTTCCAAGGTATTATGTTTTTTACTAAATTATGGAAAAATAATGTACTTTTCTGGTTAAAAAAATAAGAAGAACCCATTCTCCTCAAAGAATCCTTAAAAAAAAGTGAAAATTATTTCAAATCTTTCTGGCTTAATTTTTTATATGCTGGTTTCCCAATGATATTGATTATTCACAGCATATGTTTCTAAAACCTTTCTTCAATAAATGGAAAGTTTGTAGAAATACCCGAATTCTCTGAAAAAATGATTAAAATTCTTCTGCCTGTTGGATTTGATTTTTTTTAGGAAGGTGAAATTACTGGGAACTCCCATATGCTCAGGATCCTTTTGTCATAGAGCTTTTGAGCTGGAAAAGGGGGTCTTCATATAGAGTTCAGGAATAATCTTGATTAAAATTATGTAATTGTTTTGATAAATTTCATAGTGTTGTTAAAGTAAACTCTATGGTATTGTTCCAAAAAAGGGGGAATTTCTGTAATCAAAAATATGAAATTGTTTTAATTTTTGCATGCTAAATATGAAATTTTTGCAATGTAGAATATAGAAATTTTGGAATTCCAGATATGGAAATGTTTCATTGAAAAATATGTAATTTATTTAATTTCAAATAGGGATTTTTCACATGCCAAATATGACATTGTTTCTATGAAAAATATGTCATTTGTCAAATGAAAAAATGAAATTCTCAAAATGCTAAAATAGAGCCTTTCCATTGGAACATATGGAATTGTTCCAATTAAATCAAGGGAATTGTAGATTAAAATGACAGGATTTTTAAATTCCAAATATATAATTTCTTATAGGATAGTTGCTTAAATGACAATGATGTCATTTTTTTGAATGAATACGATGAGATCATTGCAGTAATAATTATGTGATATTTTGATTTAAAGCATGGTTAATGTTTTAATTTCAATGATAATTGTGTCATTAATTTCATGGAAAACTGTAAATCTTGTGAAAACACCCTTTCTAACTGTGATGATAAACCTTTATGCATGGTATTTTTGATTATTTTGACAAAAATGGACTTGAATCTTGGAATACATGTCTTAACCAAGTTCTTGTGTAATTATACAAAATCATGTACAAAAAAGTGTAAGTACTTAGGTTTTTTACCAAAATGTTTTTATGCATTGATAAGAACATTTAAAATATGAACCAGTTTGTAAGATTTCTAAGAGCCACTAGCTCAATTTTAGAGGAAGAAAAAAAAAATAAAGTACTCAGAGATTTTGAATGATTCTGCAAATGGACTGAACTGGTCTGAGCATGAAATTGGGATTTCAATATTTGTTTATGTCAGCTTTATAGAAAAATATACTTGCATTTGTCTTCCATTAATTTTCAACTACTGGAAAATGTTATTTCATGAGAAAATTAAATCAAAATTGAAAATAAGATTCTTCATTTTGACCTGATTCATTTTTCACAAACAATTAAGCCAGGAAATCTTCAGCTTGATTTCAGATGTAAAACAATGTACGGGAAATTTGGGCAGTAAGGTTGTTTTGAATTTATTTTTGAAATAGCAATTTTTCTGAGGCTTTTTTTCAGAATAAAACATCCTTCATTAGGCAATTTTGGGACTTAATAAAAATGTGGACTAAAGACCTCATTTTGCATGATTTAATGTAGGATAGAAAATCTTTCTCAGTGAATATTTGAGAAATCAAAGAAGTGGAATTCCATTGGCTGCCTTTTTATTGAAAGAAGCTCCAAATTCCCCATTTGGAATTGAAAATCTTTCCCCCACATATCTGATGATATTATGAAAGAATTTTTTTTTTCAAAAAATTTATTCAGATTTTTGAATCAATGATATGTATTTGTTCTCATTATATAAGAATTTTTTAAATCAAAAGAGGTCAAATTAATGTGGAAAATAAAATTAAAATTCTCATATCAATTTTTTGAAGAATATTTTTCTTCAAACAATGTAAATGATCCACTACTCCAATACCTGTGTGTCATCCAAACATCAAACAAAGCTATGGATAAAGTTTGGTTGGATCTATGTTTTCTGAAATTGTGTCTGAGAATTTAGCCAAAAAACATCAGGGTTGGGAATGCAGCCCCTGCCCTCAGGGGCTGAATTTTTTTCATGCTGAAGCTGGTTCCCATGCTCAACCAGAAATTTGATTTCCCCAAACTCTGTAAGTTTTGTATATGAAACTCTTGATGAATCTCATAAGATTAAAGAGTAATATAGCTTTACTCAGTAGAAACTATAATACAATCAAACATTATAACCACAAATTAATATAATCTTTATAATAATTACATAGATTAAGGAAAATAGGAACTAATTATTGTTGGATAAAATAATGAAAAAAAGTCTTCAATAATATTAATAAATTTTAACTATTCTATCATTATGATAGTCACTGACAGTAATAATAATAAGAAATATAAAAGCTCTTAATGAGAAAATTATATGTGGAAAATACTAATATTTAACCACTTATAAGAAATATAAATATCATTTATAAAAGAAATATCACACACACTCTGCAGAGATAAATATTAAAGATAAATTCTATATAAAAAAGCTAGTACTAGATAAAAAATAAATAAAAATTAAGACAAGAACTTACTTATAATATTTATTTAATACAATAAGTCAAATAACAACAGTTATAATATTAAGTAAGTTTTATAAACTGAAACAACACCAATGAAATCAATATTTGAAAAAATTACATAACATTTAAGATAAAATAATATTTTGAGGATTCTTAGCGGAATTTGTGCATTTTCAAAGATGTTTAAGACAATCATTTTATAAGATAAAAGCAATTCTTTGTGGTTACAAAAACAAAATCTAAATTCTATAATTTGAATTCTTTATTTAAAATAAGTAAAGAATAAAATCATTTAAGAGTTAATTTTGCAATATAAAATTATATATGTAATAAACTATTGCCTATTTAAAATTGCTGATTGATTGTGATGATGATGTACAAAAAAGTGATGTAATGGTTTTTTTTATGCCTCAAGAGCAGTCCCCACAATCAATAATATATAAAGAGGATTCTCTCAGATTGAAACTGAAGAATCATGCCTAAAAATCAGGTTCTTAATTTAAGCTAACTTTTTTTTCATTTCAATTTAAAATAACCAGTGTTTTTCTTGACTCAAAGTAGGTTTAATCCTCATGTAGGTTTTAATATAAAATCAATTTACTTACATGAGGCTCATAGAATGAGAAATTAAGAATAAACTTCAAAGAACAGATATTTTGAAAAATATTTTCAATTAATTTTCAAGAAATCTTGATTTTATTTCACAATAATCAAAAGAGGTTTTTTAAATAATAAATACCAATACCCATAAGAAATACTTATAATTAAAGCTATACCCAGATACAAGCAATTTCTAATGGGTTTGTAATTTTCCAGTAAATCCATGGAGAATTGCATTATCTATTAATCTTTGAAGTTATTGCTAATTTCTATGTAAAAATAGCAATACACACTAAACCTTAGCTTTTGATAAATTTAATTCTTTGCTTGTTTAAGCTTTGACAGCTCTTAAAACCTTGATTGGAAGTCTGCATATAGGGATTTACCCTTTGGAAGCTTGTAATTCATGTCCAAAGGCGGATAAACAAGTTTAAACTTTGATATTCAATTGAAGTTTCATCTTGAAGCTTAAATAATTTTGAATCTCCTTCAATACAGGAGGACTGCCTTCTTTGGGCTACTTCAGATCCCAAAAGCTGGGTACCCCAGAGCCTTTGTCCCACCTTTTTGCATGTATTTTGCCATTTTATTTATTTAAAGACATACAATGGCTTTAAACCAATTTGTATTTAGCTCACATGGGATTTACAGCCTGTAGGGAAAATCCTTAGGAATTCATTAAATATACACAACACCTCAATTTTACCTGAATTTTTGTAAGTTTGCATAAACCTTATGAAACTTAAAATTAAGTGTAAAATGAATAATTTAAAATTTTTAAGAAAAATGGTAAAAAATGTTTAATTTTACTGTGAGATTCTTGAACCATTTAATAAAAAGGAAAGAACCATTTTTGGATATAACACCCTATGGGTCTACCCTAGGTTATTTTTGGTGTAGAATCCAAAAAAGACTTAATATTATAGCTTTTTTTGTAAAAAATAAAGCTATACTTTTCTGTTACTCTTTGCTTTAAATTCATTCTACAATTCTGTTTATGGATAAATAAAATGTATAAAAAGCAATTTGTGGTCTTATGGGTAAGCCATACATACCTCACAGGCTCACAGAATCCATACACAAAAGTTAAATTTCTTACTTTCTGTTGTTGTTTTTATCAAAAAAATTCTGAAAAATTCCATTTTATTTGATTAATTTCCCATGATTGTCAATCCACTATTCATCTTTAGGGATATTTTCATTTTCCTTTATCTTATCATTAATTTGGCTCTTTTATTTTCAATTACTTTCTTCAAGTTGTTGAATTGGCTTTTAAGTCTGGCCAGTTTAGTTTGTTTAATTGTATTTTCAGGAGAGAGATAGAGTTGAGGGCTTAATACTTTAGTTCATCAAATAATATTGACACACCATGTTGTGTACAAGGCTGAGAAGGGGGACCAGAAAAGATCAAAAGAAATGCCATTGTGGGGAAGAATAAAAAAGAGGGAATAAAATATAGCAAAAGAACTGAAATCTATTTACAGAAAACTGTAAAATGGGGTATGACTCAAGAAAGTTTATTTCCTTTTTAGTGTACAGGTATGCTATGGGTCACTGAGTTCCGCAGGCGTATGGCCTCAGGAAAGATTAAGTGTGCATGGTTAAATGAGACTCATTGTTCCATGGAATAACAGGGCCTATGGCCTTATTGAAGTATGTGCTTGGAGAATCTCCACCGTATTTGGTTATTTTTGGGTAAATCTAAAGAAGTAATTTTATACTTAATCATCATCTTCAAGGAGTATTTGGTACCAATATTTCAATTAAAATTCATATTTTAAATGAAAAAACTTCCTTCTTTTCTTTATTTACTATAATATATTATTATTAATGATGAGAATTTTATCTTAAGCCCATAATTACTTTTTTAGAGAAGAGGTAACCCCAGCCCCCATGGAAGACCATTTGTGGTCCCACTTTACTATTTGGTTTTTGTATAAAGTAAAGATGAATAAGATGACAATCATATAAATATATACTGAATTTAACTATATAATAATAGGTAATACAGATTCTCAACTGATATTTTTAGTGTAAAAATGATAAATATCAGCTTATTGTTAGATTTTCATTTATTCAGAGTTTTCTTTGAACTCATGAAAAGAATATACTTGTCAAATATTTTTGTAAAAGCTAGGCTAGGTTTTTTAGATGGAATAGGTGTCTTTCAAAACTATTTTAAGATTTATTTTTAGAAATCATTAAGAAATAAGCTTTAACTTTCCATTGAAATCCAGAAAGGTCTATTTAATGGTGGTAGTCTGTGATCTAAAGTACCAATAAGTTTCTTCATTTCTCAATAGTGAAGCCCAGTGGTACCTTTATGATTATATTCAGGTTTTGTCAGGCTGAGTCTATGATGAAGAGGTAAGAATGGTATTTAAAGCTTTAAATATGACTGTGACACAAATAAGTATGTTTATACAAGGTTTTAAATAGTAATATAAGGGCTTTGATATTGGGGAATAGTGGTGGTGAACACTGTTGAAAGCCATGGGTGCAGTCTTATCAGTTGGGTTGCTATGATAAGAGCTAGAATGCACTAAACTTCAAGGTATAACTGATGATTTTCCAAATGTATAACTGTTTTTGACAGTTGTACTATGTAGGAATTCAAGAGCAGGATGGGTATTCCTTTTCTGGAAGAGCAAAGGCCTCCTTTTATCCTGAAATGGGGTGAAAAGGTCCTCTGGGCCATCAACATAGAGGAAGTAAAGATTTTTCACTTATGAGTACTGGCTTGTGGGTTTCACAAGGCCTTTATACTCTGTATTTGGCTCAGATGTGGTTTGGAAACCACATCTGGGCAGTATTCCCCAATACAGGTTGAAAATTTTCATCTGGGGACTACACAGCCCTCTTTTGATGTGTATGACACATACAAGGCCTTACAGAACCTGTATGGGACCCCAGTGTTGAATAAAATATAAGGTATTGAAGTAGAAATAAGCTTCTTTGTCTATTTGACACCTCATAATCATAGCTATGCAATAGTATCCCACAGTAAAGGTGTATTGGCCAATCTGTGGGATCTTAACCTTAAAGCTGCTATAGCTTTGTCAGTATTTAAGATATTGAGCTGAAACATGGTAAATTGTGTAGCCCTGGATGGGATCTACACAATGGTACCCAATCTGGTATGGGTAACACTAAGTATGGCAAAGCTATTCCATGTGCAATTTTCATCATCCAGATATATGATTTTCTCAAAATCTGTATGGAGCTTGTTTGCCCCATAGCTTTTGTTCTAGATGAGATATGCGGAAATAGATGGCACCATCAGATATCCTTGATTGTGCCTTTTCTAAAATAGCCCCACTTTAGGTATCTCACACTAAGACTGTAGAAGTTAGATGAGAGGTGAATATTTTGTTCACCCATACCTTCTGTAGTTTTGGTGCTAGCTCAATTTGGCTAGTACCATTGGATAGATCCGACTTAGAGCTTAAATTTGAATAAAAATTTTATGAGCTTAAGCCTCTTTCTCTGCGTTTTAGATTAGGGGTGAAAATTGAGGTTTATGCTCAGAAACGTCTTTGAGCAGGAGTAACTTTGTTATTATTTGTACTATGGTTATGGGACTTGTATATTTGGAAAAAGGTGAGTTTCCTTTTTCTTTTGATACTTTTTGAGATGGTCTTGCTGAGCTCTATTTTTTCATAGTATTTTTCTCTACCATTGGTTTATGGTACTTGTCTGTCATGTTTGTGCTCTGGGTTTTAGTCACAGGCTGACATACCCTCCCTTCAAAAAGGCGCATCATTGATGAGTCTATTCACCCCTCCTAGAGGCTCTGAATCTTCCCAGGTGAAGGTTACCATCTGGTATGGCATCTCCTGCCAACCATTTATCCTTATGCCCTGTTTGTTTCTTGAATCTGACCAAATATTGTCTTTGGTCTTTTCCATTCAGTCTGCTCTTCCTGGCCTTGATAATATTTTTCACAGGGCCAGGGGAGTCTTCCACCTCCACTATGTCTTGTGGGGTGTAAGTATTTTTTCTGGAGGAAAGCATATCCTCTCCTATCTGGTAGTAGGCTTTGACCAAACTCACTGGGTGTCACAACCATGGAAATCCACCCTCTTGGACCTCAATATGGCATATCCATGCCATATCCAATATATGGCAATTTGGCCATATCCATAATCGTTGGCCAAATTCGCCATTGTCATGTTTTATGGCCTTAATGGTCATTTAATCATCTGGGGGCCAACCTGGCCCCTTCACCATCATCAAGCCATTCTAGGATGTCTCTTTGCTTTTGGGCATCTTGGGTATTTTCCATACAACAGGGAAAATACAGCCCAAAAAGCCTGTATTTGGCTTTTTAAGCTGTAAATACAGTTTGTGCACTTTGACACATTTAGCTTTATTAGACCATTTAGGCCATATTTCTCATGTATTATTTTAAATATGCCCAAAAGACCATATCAGGCCTTTTGGGGCTTAACTGCAATATTTGTGCATTTTGCGCACTTTGCGCAAATACAGTTTCAAATCTGTATTAGCTGTATTTAGCCAAAAACCCAAAAATGGACAAATCACTCAAACGACACTTTCTCACCTCTGAAGCCTTCCAAAACCCAAATTTCATTCATATCCTCCGGACATCACCTCAAAAGACCTTTGGCCCATTTCAACCTTCAATAACCAAAAGTGCCATATAAGGTGTTATACACCATTATGCATCTTTTTTCAGCAGCGATCCAATAGAGGCAATTTCAAATGGTTATTTAAACTTTTCAACAGGTCATAAAGGCACACCTTCCAGAGGATTCATCAAGGCTCAAGGGAAAGTGTCATAATCTAAAATACCAATGACACCATCAAGCAATCAATGGTTATTCTCACTCACAGTATTCCTCCAAGGGAATACTGGCTGTTCATTCTCAAGGGATATTCAAGAGGCAGTTCCAAAACAATGTGGCAAGGGTCAATGCTCCACCAATCCACCTTGGCGACCACATTCATTTCAATACGGTCTGGATTCATCAAGACCTGTATTTCAATCATACATCATGGGAAAATCATTCAACACAGTTCATTTCCCAATCTGGAAAGGTATACACTCCATCAGAAAGTCAATACAGATTCCAGTATTCAATAAAGACCAGCTGCCAGCCTGAAGGGGTCAAGCTCTCAACTTTTCACATATACCAGCCTCCTTTGACCCTGGGGGATTTTCTCCCAGTTAATTAATATATTCTGATTTCATGTTATCTTTCTTTATCTTACCATTCTTGTTAAGTGAATACTGATATTATCAACTCAGTCATTTTGTACCTTTTCTCTTTTCTTTCTTTGCCCGTCAAAGGATATTTGGTGGTCATATCCTTACCAATTCCATTGTTCATTTTGGCAGGTTGAAACAGTGATTAAGGACCTACTTGGTTGGCTCTTTGGCCATTTGGCTTCTCATTTCTCTTATTGCATCTCATCTTTGTACTTGCATTCTTCTTAGAGAAATCCAATTCTTTATTCTTTTGGAGTCTTCCAAGTGAGTTCCCTGATTGCTCAGTGCCAGGCCACTCTTGTTTTTCTGTCCAAGAGCCCCTGTGACATTATATTAATTAACTCATAATTTATTTTCATTCTGTTCATTCTTCCTTTATAATCTCATTCACTCATTTCATTGAAATTATGACTCTTTAATGCTTATGAACCTTATGATTCATTGTCATCTCTCAATTTTCTCTCATTCATTCTCCATTTTGAAGAGTTAAAAGCTGACCAAATTTTACTTTTGTTTTTCTCTTTTAAATCTTATTCAAATCATCAGATTCTTAATTCATTCATAATTCAGGCGTAATCTTAAATTTTCATTTGATTTTCAAATTTTTCATCAAGTTATTCAGACAAATTCTTCACATCAAGATGCATATTTGATTCATTCTTCAAGAATTTTGATTTTTAAAGAAGAACTCAGTTGATTTTGATTTGATTGAGTGATTTGACATAAATTGATATTGACCTCAAGAAAAATGATTGACCTGAATATTTCATTGATTTTGCTGATTTTCCACATAAACTGATTTTTCTTCAAGAATTAATTTGATTGATTGATTTTCTGAAATATTTTGATTTCGATTGATTTGAAATATTGATCCATTGACTTCAATATTTCATTTGACATTGATTGATTGATTTTGCTGAAGTCTTCATTTTGACTTATTTGATTCATTGACTTCAAGTTTTCATTTGATATTTAATTGATTGATTTACCTGAAGACCTCATTTTGATTTATTAATTTTCTTCAAGATTTGGATTTTGACTTTTGAATTCAAGCTTTATTTCAAATTGACCTCAAGGTTTCAACTTCAAATCTTGATTATTTTTCATTTTATTTCATTTTATCCTGAAATCATGCCCATCCAGCACTCACCTCCTGCAAGGCAGACAAGATCTCAGGCCAGAACTCAAGCTGTTCTCACTCCAAATCCAAGGGCTCCTCTTGATGGCACCCCAGCAGCTCCTTAACTGAGGGCCAAATTGGACAGAGGACACATTTTGGAAGGAGAAGCACCATCCAGGAAGGAAGGAAGAGGGCCAAGAAGATTAAGCTCATTTTCATGAGTAGTTGTCCAATTTCCAGGAACTTCAAGGACCACTTTCAAAGGTCCCAGTGAAGATAGTGAAGAGGAGGAGGAGAATTCAGTGGAAGAGGAAGAGTCTGATGGTACTGAAGGTGTTCCTGCTCTTGTGGGGGCATCCCAAGGTACTAAAGGACCAGCTCTAGCCCAGTCTAATCATCCTGTCTCTTCTGAACCATCTTTATTGGCCATTATGTAGCAAATGACTCAGATTATGGCCAATCTTCAAGAAGATTCATCCTCTGAAGCATCAAGACCACCACCCTTCAAGACTCCATCTATGAAGGCACCAGAATGCTTTGATGGGACTCAACCCTTCAAAGTTAGAAGCTTCATTCAGTCTTGTCAGCTAATTTTTCATAATGATCTGCCAAACTTCTCTCAAGACAGAAAGAAGGTCCTTTATTCCACTTCATTTCTCATCAGCAGGGCTGCAAAATGGATTGAGCCTTATTTTTCTAATCTCACCAATCAAGATCCAAATTACCTTCTCAATTCATGGAAATTCTTTGAATCTCAACTCTTCACCTTATTTGGGGACCCAAATGAAGTCAGAAAAGCTGAAGCAGAATTGGATTCTTTAAGAATGAAAGAAGGTGGGCATGTATCTTTATACATTGCTGATTTCAGAAGTCTTGTCTCAATAATTGGAGATTGGGGTGAAAGGGCTCTTATCCACCATTTAAGGAAGGGATTGCCATCCTGAATTTTGGATCAATTGGCCTCCCATCCTTCAAGAATTGACTCTCTTCAAGACTTAATGGACATTACCTTTGAGCTTGATACCAGGTACCATGAGAGGAAAAATGAAAAGAGTCATCATCAAGAGAAGAAGCCAGAAGCCTCAAAGTCAAATTCTTCTCATCCTCAAAGTTCTTCAAGCTCAAGTCAAAAGAAGAAGAAGAATTTTCAGAAGAGGGACAAGCCCCATTCTTCTTTATTAAATAAACATTTCGAGCTGATGAGTTCTGAAAAGGAAAGAAGATTCAAGGATGGTTTATGTACCTATTGTGGTGGGAAGCATAGTCTTGAGTCCTGTTCCAAACGGCCTCAAAATAAGCATACCCAACTGTCAGGCAAATTTCCCAGCCAGGGAAAAGCCTGGGTGAAGATCATGTTGTGTTCAACGGTCTTCACTGTTTTCCATCCAGAGGACAATTGTGCATTATGAATAATGGTGTCAAAAATTCTCTTAAATTCTTTGTCTTTTCTTCTCTTGCTGATATGTTTTACAGTATTCTCATTGATTCTGGTGCTACCAACTCATTTATTGCAAAGCAGTTTGTTCACAAGTATTCTTTGACCATTTCAGAACTTCCAGAGAAGATTCCCCTTATTATTCTTGACTTGTCAGAGTCTCCTTCTTTATTTGTGACTCACCATACTAAATATATGGTTGAGCTCCCTTATTTCCCAAGCTTTGAATGGGACTTTTTAGTCATTGATACTCCCAAGGGAGAAGACCTCATATTGGGCTTTGACTTTCTCAATCATTTTAATCCATCTATTGATTGGAGGAAAGGGCTGATCACCTTTAATGCTGATCATAAGGACTATTATGATCCTTCAAACTCTTTCAGTAGTGACGTTTCTTCTGCCAAATCATGTGCAGCTCTGGCTGGTGATTCTAGAACACCATCTTTTCCATCCTCTGTCCATATTCCTTCCCTTAATTCCCATCAGTAATTACTATCATCTAGAGATGAAGTCTTCAAAGAGATTCAAGATGTTGGAAAAGATAATTCTGTATCTTCACTTCATCTCTTCTTTGGGAATATGGACCTTCCTCCTTCATCTTATTATGACTCCCTGGAGGAGTTGTGGGATGAAGAGAAAGATCCAGAAGAAATAGAAACCATGATGAAGGTTGTTCCTTCTGGTTATCACCAGTACTTGAATTTATTCTCCAAGGTGAAAGCAGAGAAACTTCCTCCTCAGCGCGCCTGTGATCATCATATTGAGCTGGAGGGGTCTCTACCTCCAGTTGGGGTGATCTACTCTTTATCAAACCAAGATTCAGATACACTCAGGGCCTAAATTTCAGAGAATGTACAGAAAGGTTTCATCTGGAAAAGCTCCTCTTCAACAGGAGCACCTGTCCTCTTTGTCAAAAAGAAAGATAATGGCCTCCGTTTGTGTGTTGATTACCACAAACTCAATGCTGTTACTAGGAAGAACAAATATCCTGTTCCTCCTATGAATAAGCTTCTTACTTTTTTCAATGGTTCTTCTATCTTATCCGAGATTGATTTTGGTGGTGCATATAACCTGCTCAGAATCAAGGAGGGTGATGAACATTTGACATGTTTTAGAACTAAATATGGCAGCGATGAGTATTTGGTTATGCCATTTGGGGTCACCAATACTCGTTCCTCTTTCCAAAACCTTGTCAATGATATTTTTTATGATCTTCTTGATATTTATGTTGTGGTTTATTTGGATGACATTATGGTCTTTTCCAAATCTGAAGAAGAACATGTCACTCATGTGTCCACTGTTCATTCCAGACTCAGAGCCAATAACCTCTTTGCTAAGGCCTCCAAGTGCCTTTTTCATTTTTCTAGTGTAGAGTACTTAGGTTACTCTATTTCATCTGAAGGCCTCAAGATGGACCAAGAAAAAGTCCAGCAAATTCTCAATTGTCAACCTCCATGAAACCTCAAGGCACTTCAATCATTCCTTGGCTTTGCCAATTTCTATCACTGTTTCATCAAGAATTATTTAAAGAAGATTAGTTCACTCACAAGTTTCCTCAAGAAATATTACCGTTTTCCCCTCAAAGAGGGAGCTCTTAGACAGTTTCATCAACTCAAAGAGGCATTCACCATTGCTCCAATCCTTTCTCACTTTGATCTTTCTCTACCCACCATTGTAGAGACTGATGCTTATGATTATGCCTTGGGTGCTGTACTGAGTCAGATTTCTGACTCAGGAAAACATCCCATTGCATTTGAAAGCCGCAAGCTTTGCCCAGCTGAGCTCAATTATGAGATTCATGACAAGGAACTCCTTGGCATAGCCTGGGCTCTCAAGCGCTGGAAAGCTTTTCTCCTTTCACTTTCTTCCTCTTTTGAAGTACTCACCAATCATTCCTCACTTCAATATTTTATTTCATCCAAGATTCTCACTCACTGTCAAGCCCGCTGGGCTGAATTTCTCTCTGAGTTCCACTTTTCAATCACCTACCACCCTGGCCGCTTGGCTACCCTTCCAGATGCATTGTCATGTTGGGACGATGTTTACCCCAAGAGGGGGGAAGATTTCATTAGCAAGAATTCAATGAATTATCAAAAAATAATCAAGCAAGATCAAATACAAGCCTCAAAATTCTTTTCAGTCAAGGTGGAAGCATTTTCAAATTTGATTGAATCAATTCAGAAGGCATTATGGCAAGATTCTAAATATAGAAGTATTCTTCAAGATTTGGGTAAAGGTAAATCTGTCCAGAATTATTCACTTGATTCCTCTTCCCAACTTCTTCTGTTCAAAGATCGGGTGGCAGTCTCAAATGACCCCACAATTCAACTCAGCATATTTCAAAAAAGGCATGACTCTCCTCTAGCTGGACACCCTGGCCACGAGAAGACCCTCAAACTTGTCAAGCGGGATTTTCACTGGTCTGGCCTGACTAAACTTATCAAGGATTATGTATCATCCTGTCAAAAGTGCTCAAGAAACAAAAATTTACATCACAAGAAGTTTGGACTCCTCAAACCCCTTCCAATTCCCAATGGTCCTTGTATTTGTCTTTCAATTGATTTCATCACTCAATTGCCACTGTCAAATTCATTTTACTCAATCCTTGTCCTAGTGAACAGATTCTCAAAAATGGCAGTTTTTATTCCAACAATTTCTTCAATACCTTCATTAGATTTGGCCCATTTATTCATCAAGAATGTTTTCTCAATACATGGCCTTCCTTCAAGAAGTGTTAGTGATAGAGGTTCTCTTTTTGTTTCCTCCTTTTGGACCAATCTTTGTCAGCAGCTCAAGATTTCAAGAGATCTGTCAACTGCTTACCATCCAGAAAGTGATGGACAGACAGAGAGGGTAAATCAGATACTAGAACAGTGCCTTAGGATGTATGTCAGTTATCATCAAGATGATTGGAACAACTGGCTCCCTCTGGCTGAATTTGCCTACAATAACTCTTACCACTCTTCAACAAAACAATCACCATTTGTCACTGTTTATGGAAGAGATCCACATTTTGACTCAGCTCACATTACTCAAGATACTCCTTCTGGAAAGTTATCAACAGAAATCCAATAAGTACAGCAAGATTTCAATAGAGAACTTGAAGTTGCCATAAACAGGTTTAAGAGGTATGCAGAGAAAAGTAGAGCAAGTCCACCTGTTTTCAAACCTGGTGAAATGGTATGGCTTTATTCCAAGAACATCAAATCCACTAGACCCACCAAAAAACTGTTTGAAAGATGGTTGGGTCCTTTTAAAATCTTGAAGAAGGTCAGAACTCATGCCTACCACCTCAAGCTCCCATCTCAATGTAAGTACATCCACCCAGTCTTCCATATTTCACTCTTAGAACCAGTCAAGACATCAACAATCCCAAATAAGCATCAAGAGCCTCCTCCTCCAATCATCATTGAAGAAGAAGAGGAATGGGAAGTCTCTCAAATACTGGACTCAAATCTTGAGAGAGGAGAATTATGGTATTTGGTGTAATGGAAAGGTTTCAGTCAAGACTCAGAAAGATCCACTTGGGAACCAGCTTAAAACCTCAAGAATTGTCCTGAACTGGTTAAGGATTTTAATTATTTATATCCTGACAAGCCAAGACCCAATTCTTCAAGAGCTTGATTTTCTATGGTGCTTGGTGGGGAGAGGAATTACCAAAAGTAAGTCCCACTCCTAGTATGCACCTTTAGGGGTATTCTACTCTTTCTTGCTATAAGAATCACCTTGGCCACTCCATGAGCATTCTGCAATTTTTGGACACAGATATTTGGCCTGTCTTTGAAAATCAATTCCCAAATTATGGGCATTTTTCATTTCACTTCTAAGTCTTTCCGATTCCAAGTCATTCTTTCAACAAATTCATTTTACTTTATGGCACTGGCAGGAGTGGTAATTACCAAAGGTAAGTTCCTCTCCTGTTGTGCACTTCCCTGAGAGGTCTAAAATCTGTCAAAACATCACCTTGGCCACTTTGTGAGTACCTGGCATCAAATTTCTCTTTCCAGGTCCTTGGCCAATTCCAAAATCAGTTATCAACCTCTGTGATGAAGATTGGAACCTCCTCAAGATTCATTTGTCTTTGATTTTTTCTTTTCTTATTTTCAATTTAATTCTTTTATTTTTATTTTTATTTTCAATTTAATTCTTTTATTTTTATTTTTATTTTCATCTTAAAATTTCTCTTATCATGTGAAATTTCACGTCAAGATTATCATTCATTTCATTCATCATCAAATCTTGAAGCCCAGGTCAAAAGAAGATCAAGCAAGTCCCATGTCAGATGCCAACATTTTAATATCAGTATCAAATTCATTTTTCTGGAAAGAACTCCTCATTATCCCTCTCTAAAAAACCTTCCAAATAGCCTCAACAGGCTTCACCTTGTATTGGTGCCCAGGAGCTCACCATTTCAAGGTGGGGGGTACTGTCACAGCCATGAAAATCCACCCTCTTGGACCTCAATATGGCATATCCATGTCATATCTAATATATGTCAATTTGGCCATATCCAAAATCATTGGCCAAATTGGCCATATCCATAATCATTGGCCAAATTGGCCATTGTCATGTTTTATGGCCTTAATGGTCATTTTATCATCTGGGGGCCAACCTGGCCCCTTCACCATCATCAAGCCATTCTAGGCTGTCTCTTTGCTTTTGGGCCTCTTGGGTATTTTCCATACAACAGGGAAAATACAGCCCAAAAGCCTGTATTTGGCTTTTTAAGCTTGAAATACAGTTTGCACACTTTTGTGCATTTGGCTGTATTAAGCCATTTAGGCCATATTTCTCATGTTTTATGTGAAATATGACCAAAAGGCCATATCAGGCCTTTTGGGGCTTAACTTCCAGATTTGTGCATTTTGCTCACTTTGTGCAAATACAGTTTTAAAACTGTATTAGCTGTATTTAGCCAAAAACCCAAAAATGGCCAAATGACTCAAAAGACACTTTCTCACCTCTGAAGCCTTCAAAAACCCAAATTTCATTCATATCCTCCTGACATCACCTCAAAAATCTTTTTTTAGCAGCAATCCAATGGCGGTAATTTCAAATGGTATTTCAACTTTTCAACAGGTCATCAAGGCACACCTTCCAGACGATTCATCAAGGCTCAAGGGCAAGTGTCATGATCTCAAATACCAATGAAGCCATCAAGCAATCAATGGTTATTCTCACTCACAGTAGTTTTCAAAGGGAATACTGGATGTTCATTCTCAAGGGATATTAAAGAGGCAGTTCCAAAACAATGTGTCAAGGGTCAATGCTCCACCAATCCACCTTGGCAAGAACATTCATTTAAATACAGTCTGGGTTCATCAAGACCTGTATTAGAATCATACATCATGGGAAAATCATTCAACACAGTTAATTTCCCAATCTGACAAGATATACACTCCATCAGACAATCAATACAGCTTCCAGTATTCAATACAGACCAGCTGCCAGCCTGAAGGAGTCAAGCTCCCAGATTTTCACATATACCAGCCTCTTTTGACCATGGGGGGTTTTCCCCCAGTTAATTAATATATTTGAATTTAGTTTATCTTTTTTTATCTTGTCATTTTTGTTAAGTGAATGATGATATTATCAAGTCAGTCATTGAGCACCTTTCTCTTTTTCTTTCTTTGCCTATCATTGGATATCTGGTGGTCACATCCTTACTAATTCAATTGTTCTTTCTGGAAGGTTGAAATAGTGATTAAGTACCGACTTGGTTGGCTTTTTCACCATTTGGATTCTCATTTCTCTTATTGCATCTCATCTTTGTACTTGCATTCTTGTTGAGAAATTCAATTATTTATTTTTATTTTCTTTATTTTTTTGGAGTCTTCCAAGTGAGTTCCCTGATTTCCGAGTGCCAGGCTTCTCTTGTTTTTCCGTCCAAGAGCCCCTGTGACACTGGAAATACTGGGTGTTTCCTAGAGAATTCCTCTGTAATTCTAATCTACACTGCATTTTACCTATCAATTTGATGATAGTGAAGGGTTCCACAAATGAGTCTATCATTTTCTTTGATCCCTTGAGGCTGTTAAAGCTGCGTGTAGATACTAACACTTGGTCCCCTTCTTTGACATCTGATTCCATGTGTGTTTTGTCATACCTCTGTTTGTTGTAGTCTTTAGCCTCAGCTATGAACTTGGAATCTGTATCACATTCTCTCTGCCACATGTAATTGAAGTTTTTGGCTGTGGGGTGGATAGGCAGAAGATTTTTCTTCAAGTGATCCACAGGCAATAGGGGGTTCCAACCTTTTTCTACCAGTGAGGGTGATTTCCCTGTGGTAGAGTTCTGGCTGGTGTTTTAAGCCAGTTGGACTGCTGGTAGGAGTGTGGCCCAGTAATGGGTGCATCCTTCATGGTCCTTAGATTCTATTCCATATGCACAGAATCTTCTGATGATATCCTCCATTGTCTGGATCATCCTTTAAGCTAAACCATCTTTCTGTGGATGGTAAGATGTAGAAAATGCAAGTTTTGTTCCAATAATGTCATAGAGTCTGGTCCAAAATTCTGATGTGAATTTTGGGTTCCTAACACTAATGGTGGTTTTAGGGATTTCACATGTGCATATGATGTTATTACAAAATAACAAGGCTGTATCAATAGCTGTGTCTTCCTTGTGACATGTTAGGCACCTTACACTTTTACTATATCTATTAGCTACTACTAGGCAAGCATTGCAGTCTTCCTTTCCTCCTGGGACAATTCCTGTGACCCAGTCCATGTTGATAGTTTCCCATGGGTGTTTGGGTTCTTCTATATGTTGAAGAAGCCCATATCTTTTCCCATGTTTCCTGTTTTCCTTCTAGAATCTATGACAAGTGTTTATATATTCCCTCAACTCTTGTTCCCAATGGGGCCACCAAGCTGTGCTTGCTACCCTCTCTTTGGTCCTATCTTCACTCATGTGTCCCAAATAGTGGTAGTCATGGCATTATTGCAGGAGAAGGGATATGTGATTTCTATCTATCACTGTGAGGGCACTAGTATGATTCTCTTGGTGATAGAGTAGTCCATCTATAAGGAAAAATTTATTATCTTTATAGTCCCTCAGCCAGGGCTACTCTAACTGGGATTCCAGTTATGGTCTCCTATACTTCTGTTGAAGGAGCTGTGTCAATATGCTACACTGTTTGTGCTTGGCATAGGCTTTGGTGACTGAACTGAAAAATTCATTATGAATCTCTGAAGAACTTATTCCCAATATGGGAGTTTCTGTCCCTTCTGATTCAGTGTTATCAATGTCTGAAGTACCAAACTCTGGTTCCCATTCAGAAAATTTGTAGTTCTTTCTCCTGTCTATTTCTCTGAAATGGATAGGAATTTTGGAAGCTAATTCAGGGTCATAAGCTGGGTTGATTTTGACATTGTCCAGTGGCTATCTACAGAGGCCATCTGCATATGTGTGGCTTTTTCTTTCTTTGTATATGATGTTAACATTATCTCTATACTCTTGGATGGCTATTTGCCACCTCAACATGTTTGTCTATTTGGCATCTTCATGTTAAGTAAAGACTTCAAGGATGTGCAGTCTGTTTAGACTTCAAAGACTGCACCCTCTAATTAATAATGGAGTTTCTCTACAGCCAAGACTAGGAATAAGAGTTCAGTCTGGGTTGCTCCATACCTAGCTTCTGAATCTTTCAGCTGCTTGGAGATGTAGCATATTACCCCTTCCCTTGGTTCACCATCCACAATTTTTCTTTGATATAGGGCAGCTCCTAGGCCTTGACTACAAACTGAATCTATTTATAGCTTGAATGGTAGTTCAAAGTCAGGTAATATCAGGACAGGTGCATTAGTGAGTTCATATTTGATCCTCTAATATGATTCCCTCCTTTCCTTGGTAATTTCAAAAACTACATCTTTTGAACATAACTTGTATAGACTACTAGTTATGTGGGCAAAGTTTTTGATGTTTTTTCTGTAGTAGCTAGCAAACCCAAGAAAAAATTTAATCTCTTTGATGCTCTTTGGTACTGGTTTTTGCAGTACTGCTGCTACATTTTTTGATCTATGGCCAGGCTAAGGCCTGAGACTTTATGTCCTAGTTGCAATAGTTCTTGTTGGCCAAAATTACCCTTTTTAAGCGAAATTTTCAGATTAATGGGTATGCATTTACTAAGGAATCTTTCTATATACTTCACATGGTCTTCCCATGTCTCTAATTATATGATGATATCCTCAATATATACCACCTTCCAGAATTCCAATATTCCTTTTTTAAATATTGTGTCCATAATTCTTTGTGAATTGGCTGGGGAATTTGTGATACCAAATGGAAGTCTAGTGTACTCCTCTATGCCCATTCGACATATAATCCTGAGTAGCTTCACGGAGTTTGGTTTAACTCCATTCTGGTCAAAGCCTTTGATAAAATCTATCTTGGTTATGTATTTGGATTTTTCCAGCTTGTCTAGGGCATGGGATATCCTTGGTATAGGGTACCTATCAGCTTTTGTATAGTTATTCAGGGCTCTGAAATCCCCAAACAACCTAGATTTGCCATCATGTCAAGTGATAAGGACAAGAGTGGTGATTTAAACTATTTCATTTACTTACCTTCCTGATGAAATTCATATCTAGGAGCTCATTGATTTGTTTTTCAATTCCTTTCCTAGTTTCCAGGCTTTCTGGACATGGAGGTCTTCTGAGCATGGGTCTGTAAGGTCTTTCCACATATAGATATAGTTCTATATCATGGCCTCTGATCTTTCCCAAGGGTTCTTCACCAATGGAAAAAGCTGGTCTATTTTTCCTCAGTATCTTCAGTAAACTAAGGTTTTGTTTACTGGTAAGGTTAGCACTGAATTGGCCCCCTTTGAATTCATTCAGAAATTCTTCTAGAGGGTCTTGGTTAGACATATGGTATATATCAAGTGAAAATTTATTTTCCTTGTTTGTACCTATAGTAATCTGCCTGTTTATACTATTGTAAATGTCAGTGCTATAGATCCTTTTTTAGTCTGTTCCCAGTAAGAATCCCTGGGTGTGAGCATCTTCAATCACTACAAGCTCTGGGTTGAGTCTGATATTACCTTTCCAATGGCTTATGATTATATCTTTGATAATGGTCCCAATGGATGGCATATTCTCTGATTCACTTTCAGATTTCTTTTCCTTGGTTGGAAAGAGTTTTCTCTCCCAGTTTGGGAAGTGGCTGTCCAGGTATTCTCTGGTCACTATTTAGCAGTGTGAATGACTATAAATGATCAATGGGGGTTGAGCATTGTCAATACAAACAGTCATCTTGGTGGCTGTTGCATGTATATATGCCATTCCTCTAGTTGATGTGCCTAGGAAGGTCTGTGAATCTTGTGTGTGTTTACAAACGTTTTTGTTTGCATTATCTTGTGGAATTCCTTCTTCCAACTGTATATCCTGAGTTTCTAGTTGTTTTTCCTCTTTGCACTCCACTAGAAATTCCTCTTTTGGGTCTTGGTCATCATCAGAGTGTTTGCTGATGGCATAACTGATAGATTCTGATTCAGAATCCTCTGTTGGGGATTCTTCCTCTGGGAGTTGTTCAATGACATAGACTTTTCTCTTTGCCTTTGGACAGTTGTTAGCATAGTGGTCTGTTGACCCACAATTGTGAAAAGAGTTTTTTTTACTGGTCACTTCTGCCACTATTTCTTTGGTTTTGTCTTTTTTGTTCACCCTGAAAGGTTGTTTCTCTTTGAAACTACGGCTTTTGTATGGGGAATATTTCCCTATATTGGTCCTTTTACTTACATCTTGTAAGGTATTTGAAATGTCATCTACAGTGCAACTCTGGCCGTTTCTGAATTTTATTTCATTCCATAATCCTCCTGGTATCTGTTTGAAGAGTTTTTGATTCCTAATTTGCTTATTGATTTGAGGATGAATAGCTTTAAGCCTTTCAGACTGTCTAAGACACCAGTCATATGGATCTTTGTCCACCGAGTACTTGTCATTTTCAAATGACATGGTCTTTTGCCATATCCAAGTACCATTTCTGTAATTTTCGATTATTTGACTCTTCCACCATGGCCAGTTTCTTCTGCCATGGATTTCTTTTTCTGTGTACCAAATAATAGCATGTCCTTTGAATGCTGTATTTAATGTGGCAGTAATCCATTAATCTGGTATGCTTGATACATCAATTAAGAGTCCATCAATATAATAAATGAATTCCATGTGATCATATTCTCCTACACAAGAGAAATTTGGCCAGATTGAGGCCTCTGGAAGCTGTTCCAGTCCTTCCTTCTCTGAATAAGTCATGTTATCTCCATCTTAGTATTGTGATGGAAATATTGGCTTATCATCCAACAAGACATCTGTCTTGATTTCCTCTTTTTATGGATTATTCAAAGCATGGCCTTGTGGTTGAGACTTCATGTTTTGGAAGACATTAAACAATTTTTTTTATGTTTTGATCCAGACAATCCCTGCTCCTCTTTGAGTGGTATTTATATTCAATAACTTGCTTAATTATTTAATTGGTTTCTTCAGAGGCTTTGCTTAATTTAGCACAGCTCTCTTGAATGGTTTTCATTTTTGCTTCTTGTAAGGTTTTCAATTCTTGCACCCTCACATTGCTCCTATGGAGTTCATCAAACTTCTCTTGAGTTTTCACTGCAAATTGGGACATTTGTAACCACATGTACAGCTGATCACTTTCTAATTTACTCTCAGGTGCAACAACATTATGTTCATTCTGAGTGGGGGTAATATTTCTATTAATAGGGCTACTGATTCTAGAATTATTTACAACTATTTCTGGCTCTTGTGTACTCCTTTGAGCAAGTCCAATGGCTTCTGGATCATTAGGTCTGACTCTCTCTGCATGTGGCTGAAAGAAGTCTTGTTTTTGCCTTTGTATCCTTGTCTTCTCCTGGAACCTACCTGGGATTGTGGAGAATGGTGACCCTTGGCCACTGATCTGCTATTTCATGAATGGTATGAAGCCACTGGAGAGTTTGGCTGGTCTACTCCTTGTGAGCCTGAAGGAATCAGAGAAGGCTCTTTCCGGTTCAATTGTTATTCTTTATCTTAGATAGTGGCTGGATTTTCCCTTATTCTGGGTGCCCTCTTCTCCAGGAGTTTGAACTTCCTGTTGGAATTCAATCCTTTGGTACTTACCATAAGATCTTCGAAGGGTATCTCTTTGAGAAATATCTTCTGGAAACTTGCTCCAAGTTCTTACCAGTGTGATGCTAGGTTGAACTACTTGTTGTCCATGCTGCATTGGAATAAGTCTTTGAGGAGTTGGTGGAGCTGAAGAACTTGATCCATATCCTTCCAGTACTCTGTTTTGAGGTTTCTGTTGAATTGAAAGGTGAATGGAAGAGTGCATATGATTTCCCTCGGTGTCTTTCCATTCACTATTGTTTCAAAGGTGTCCAGCTCCTGATCTTCTGGTTCTGAACAGTCTTTGTTTGTCCTCTGGCTGGTTCCTTGGGATTCCAAGATTCCTGGGGTGTACAGGGGACATATTAGTTCTTGCAAGAAGTCAAAAGCTTTATGTTATTAGGGTATTTACCTGTGACTGTGCCTTGTACAAATCTGTTTCCTACTGCTTTGGGCAATTTGCCTTTAGAACTTACAACTAGGTTAATTACTGTAATCTTCCCTGTACATGTTATCAAGGTTGGTTAACCTTGTATGGAAGCAGAGTTTTGTGGATTTCCATTCCTCTGAGTGGCTATTGGTGTCCACCTTTTTGTGGTGATGAGGCCGTCACTGACATTGTAAGGTTTGACTATGAAACAATAAGTAATAATTACTAATATTTTACTTATTGTACTATGAATGTCCTTATAAATGAAATAAATAAGATAAAAATAATTATAATAATAAAGAATTGTTATAATTAAGGCGTGAAATAATTATATTCTTCAATAAATATATTAATATAATTTATATTATAGAAAAAGAATATAATAAATAAATATATTAATATAAAATAATTAATATATTTAAAAGCACTTTATTATTGTTAGCAACAAATAATAAAGGTGTAAAAAAATTGTTTTTTATTAATAAAAAACAATTGATAACAATAATATTACTAATATTAAAGTTATAATTTAATATAAATACTATTTATATCAATTATAGAATTATTAAAGTAATAATAGAGAAAAAATTATTCTAATAAGAGAAATAACCTACTTTTAATGCTTAATATAATAATTTTGAATAATTTTAACCCAAAAGATGTAAGTACAACTTATTTAAATTGTAGTTACAATAAAATTTAAGAGAAATTACAGTTTTTCTTGATTTTACATGGAATAGAGGTTTTTAAGAGAAATTTAAACAAAACAATTAAATAATTGCAATAATCACGTCAGAGATGATGATTATAATAAAATTGACTTTGGTCTTTAATAATATAAAAGTTTTATAGATAAAGAATAAAGAAATTACCTTTTTATTCAATGATTTAATGTTTTGTAAGCGTCTGAGGGGAAAACAGAGTAAAAAGAGCTCTATTTATAGAAAATACCTCCCTCCTAGAGTCCAACAGGCCTCTAGTAGACGTGTACTGATGCTTTCTACTAGAATTGATCAATATTTTAAGGTTTGGTGATGATTACATCATGATCAAACCATCTTACCACATAATTACGCCATTATTTAGAGTTATCACTATAACTCTAAGTTTGATGACATCATAGGCTTGAAAGAAGCCTAAAATTTGTGGTTTTAATTATTATTAATCATATTCTAATAGTATTCACCACTTTTATCACTTATATGACTGCTAAACTTAAAATAAGATTACAGTGAGTGCTCTTGAATGATCAAATTTAAGCTTGAACTTTGATCATTAATAACTTTGAGGTTATACACGCTACAGCTATTCTGAGAGTGGATTCTGATAGCTTGCCATGTCTTAATTACACTTCCAAGAGAATTTCATTACATAATCAAAACTACATTTTTTATGATTTTTCTTGTAACTCATCTTTTCTGTTGAAATTTAATATTTTAAACTTCAAACCATGATTTCAAGGGGTTATACCTTGAATATCATAATATAAAATAAATCATTCTTCAAGAATGAACTAGTAGAATCCAACAGTCTACTTTTTTTAATTTTGGACCACTTTCACAACAAAGTGGTCAACAGCTCTATGGATTTTAATCAATAATCCATTACAGGTTTTAACCTTGTTTATAGCTTGTGAAATAAGGTTCATTCATGTATTTTTACAGTAATTATGTGGTGACTTTATTTTTGGTTCATCACTTTATCATGTATACTCAAAAGATATTAGCTAAAATCCTTGAATATATGCATGGACCAAAAACGTGCTTATATTCAGCTTAACTCCTTCAGTATTGACTCCGGAGATTAGCTTGTTAATTGTTTTATGTGTAGTATTTCATGGAGAATCCAATGGTACCATTTATTTCACATGTTCCCTCATTGGTATTTGAAATAATTAAGGATTTATGTTTATTATAAGGTATTATTAGTTATAACTTATTAAATATTGACTTTACAGATATGCCATAAAAATGGTATATGTGTATTCTACCATGGGAAATCCAATGGTATCATTTATTTCAAATTTTTATTCATTGGTGTTTAAGTTAAACCAGGTTTTATGCCTATTTATGGCATTTTTGTAGTTTTAAGGTAATTATTTTAAATATTTCTTGTGACCTTTTTTTGGTATGTGGTCATATCTCAAAGGTTCACAGATGTTTCCTTTTCCCTTATTTCCTTCTGTTTCTGAAGGTGCCACTGGTGTATGGCCTTGTGGCTGGGTCACTGTCACAGGGGCTCTTCGAAGTGAAGAGGGCCTGGCACTCAGTAAACTGGGACTCACTTATGGAGGGCTCAAAGATAAGATAAGATGAGATACACTTAAGAGTGTTAAAGATAAATTGCTAAAGAATAAATATAAGAAAAAACAGCAACAAAGGATAAGAGCAAAAGAATAGAAGAGCCAACCACAAACAAGTCCAAGTCCACTGTTTCAACCTGTCAGAATGGAAAGAGAAGGGTTAATAAGGATATGGCCACCCAACTCATACTGTACAGGCAAAGCGAGAAAAGGCAAAGACTAACTTAAAATTAAATAATTATAATACCCAAAATAAGGATAAGAATAATTATGAAATGATAAATAAACTAAATTAATTAACTGGGGAAAAGTCCCCAGGGGGGAGAAAGAGGGGCTGGTATATGTGAGAATCACCAGCCCTGATCCAGAGGAAGAATTTTCATGAGATAATTGATGATTGAATTGAGTCTGGCCAATACAGGTCCTGTACAGCTGTACAGAACCTGTACAAGAGGTGTGGTGTATTTGAGTGATCATACAGTTCCATACTGGTGTATTGAAACTGTATTGGGTGAATCCAACCTGTACAGGTATTGACAGGCTGTATTGATGTACCAAGCTGTATGCATGTTTCAGAATGAAGATTGCTGAAACTGACGGCTGATGCAGATACTGGATTTGCTGATTTGAGGTGTTTGAGTGGGTGTATGAATGAATACCCTTACCCCTGATGGATGGTTGTTACAGTATCCCCCTCTTGAAACTGGTGGGCTCCTGAACACCATAATACCCTGCCACTGTTGAGTGGCATCTCATCATCCCCACATTTTTTCAAAAAAATTTCTTTTAATTTTCTTTTCCTCTTGACCATTATCCTGAAAATCCTTCATTATTTCCTCCCTGCCAAATTCAATTGATTCCCCCCTTTTTTTTCAAGCTTGAGTGAGTATTCCTTCCAAAATATGCCATTCTTTTCTTTTGATTCAATCAGCCATGCCTTGGGATGTGGCCTTGGGATATATCCCAGAATAAAGGCCATTGAGCACTTGTGCTCAAAAAAATGGTGCCCAATGAGTATATGAAGTGTACTCATTGGGCAAGGCTTAATCCAACTAAAAATATGAGAAATGTACTCCAAGGGGTCTTGTCCCCATTGTCCAAGGGAATGGCCTCAGACAGCCCTCCAAATGCTTTTTGGGCTGTGGCCTCCATCCTGAGGGATCTTGAGGCAATTTGCTTTTTTATGGCCCTTTTGGCCTTTTTGGGTGTTTTAGGGATTAGGCATTTTTTTTGAGTTGTTTTGATTTTTTGGTCATAATGGACCTTTTCGAGTCTTTGGGATCCTACGGTCCGCGGTCCGTGGTCCGTGGGGGCTATTGGAGGCCCCCAGGACCAAAATGGAGCCCCTGGGCCCAAATTTGCTGGGGACCCAGGGTGACCAAGGGGTCCAGAAATGGCCCTTACCCAATTTTCACCCTACATGGCCTGGACCCATTGATGGGGTCCAGGACCATCAAGATCCTGGCCTCCCCAAAGCTGCAGGGGAGGCCCTGGGTGATGAGTTCAGCCCCAAAGGGGTATGAACCTTCACCTTAGAGGCTTTGAGGGGGGGCATAATTGAGTTATGGCCCCATTTCCTTGAGTCAAGTTCTTTTTTTCTTGATATGGAGTGGATTGATTCTGACGTCTTGAATCTTCTGCTTGCATATTCTTCAGTTATGAGTTCCAAACTGACTGAGCTCACTGAATCTTCCCCTTCTGCACTGCCACCATCTGTTCTTCATGGTTCTGGCATCTTCAGCCGACTGTCCTCTCCTTCCATGGCGTCTTCTGGCCATTTTGATCCCTCCCAAACTTATGACGGGTTCAGAGCAGTTGAAGTTCTTGATCCTGCCTGTAGTGAGTGTTTGGCCAGGGGTAAGGATTGCTTTCAACATTACAATCCTCGATCATCAAAATGCCATTATTGCTTTATTGGGAAGAAGCCATGTCGCCGTACCGGAACCACTTCGTCCCAGGTCAGGAGGCACTTATGGAGTAGGAAGGATGGGCCTTATGGGCAGGAATTCCCCATTCTTGAGGAGCCTACCCCTGATGCCACTTCTGGATTTTCTCAATGTGAGTGATTTGCATATTTTGATTGAATTGCTGCTGATATCTTGATGTAGTGACTGGTTCCAGGCAGAGGGATGTGTCCAGATGGACTAATGTTGGAGGGTCCATTCCAATTGGTGGTAGGCCCATCCACTACAGCTCAGAAATTCCAATTTCAAGGACCAATGCTGATGGAGTGGTGAAAGTAGTGAAGAATCTAAGAAGAATTTTTGATTCCCCATCAGATCCAGATGCTGAAGGAAGTGATGAGTTGGATGGTGAAGAAGTTCAAGTTATTCCTCATTCAAGTGGCCATCCATCCAGCAATTCCTCTTCTCAACCTCTTGCCAACACCAGATTCCAAAGCCAAATTATTCCCAGCACTCCAAGAAACTTTCAACCAATGCTTGCCTCCATTCCTACAACCCTTCCTCCTCCTTCACCAACTACTTCCCATACCACCAGGCCTGCCTTGAATCCAGCAGTAAGACCATCACCAGTTCAACAGTCTAGAAACTCACCCATAACCACCTCCCGTCAACTCCAACCTGTGGCCAGCTCCAGCAGAAGGAGAGATGGATTATCCCCTTTGCCATTTCCTGCCGCTCAAGTCTTCCAAAGAAGAGAACGTTGGCCTATCCGGGTTACCAGAGAAGATCCCAACGCGGCTAGTGAAAATCAAGATGCTGTGGCCAGATTTTTCAGGAGGGTTGATAGAAATAGCAGAGAGGTGATTATGTATGCCAATGACAGGACTATTCCAGGTACTGCTTCTGAAGAGATGGCTGCAAAATTTGCCTGGTATGAGGATGAGTTGATAAATGACTTCCAGAGAACCTTTGATGACTTGGGTAGAGATAACTAGTTTCCTTTTCCTTGTTTGTGTTTGGTTTGGCTTCTATCCCCACTCTTATAAATACTAAAAAATAAAAAAGATAATGGAACCTCCCAATACATGACTTGGGGAGGGGATGCTGCTGCTTTAAGAAATAAAAGAAAGAAAATTATACAAGTGAAGAAAGAAAGAAAAATAATAAGAGTAAATGAGAGTAAAGAAAGAAATAAAGAAAAATTCCTGATGGTTGGTCCTTCTTGTGGTGAGTTGCTTGATTCTGGCCAAAGAAGTGTCTGAAAAATGAAAACCAAGCATTTGATGCTCACAGAGTGGCCAAGGTGATGTTTTACAAGAAGTAGAACCCTGAGGGATGCATACCAGGAGATGGAACTTACTTTCATAACTTCCACTCCCCACCAAGCACCATAAGACTGAAATAAATTGCCATAAATGCCTTCTGAAATGGATTGCCATAAATGACTACTGAAATGAATTGCCGTAAATGACTTGAAGTAAAGAACGTCTTGAATTATGATTATTGGCATAAATTGAAATGGTAATAAAGAAAGAAAATGAAAACATAAAGAAAGAAAGAAAAATTTGGCCATATCTTGATAAGGTCCAAATGGAGGGTATTGATGTTGTATGCTTCCTGAACCTGTCCAAAGAATTGACAAGTGCTCACAAAGTGGCCAAGGTGATGCTTACAACAACATATGGGTAGAATACCCCCTTAAAGGTGCATGCCAGGAGAGGAACTTACTTTCATAAATTCTTCTCCCCACCAAGCACCATAAATCAAACTCTTGAGGTATTTGGACCAGGCTTGTCTGGATACAATGAATGGAAATCCTTAACAAGGTCTGGTGAGTTGGTAAGGTTGGAAGATGGTTCCCAAGTGGCTCTTTCTGGGTCTTCACTGAATCCTTTCCACTCTACAAGATACCATAATTTACCTCTTTTGAGTTTTGAGTCCAGAACCTGAGCCACTTCCCGTTCTTCTTGCTCTTCCACTAAAACTGGTGGTGGCGGCAATTGATGACGATTTGGGATAGTTGAATGCTTGACTGGTTCTAATAAGGACACATGGAATACAGGGTGAACTGTCTTCCATTGCTGAGGCAACTTGAGGTGATATGCATGGCTGCCAATCTTCTTAAGAACTTCAAAGGGTCTCAACCATCTTTCTGATAATTTCTTGGTGGGTCTTGTTGTCTTGATGTTCTTGGAAGCTAGCCATACTTTGTCCCCAGGTTGGAAATCAGGTGGAATTGCCCTATTTCTATCTGCATACTTCTTGAATCTCCTTATTGCTGACTCTAATTCTTCTTTGACAACTTGCTGTACTGATTGGAGTTTTGTTGATAACTTTCCAGCAGGTGAGTCTTGAGAAATATGGATTGAGTCAAAGCTGGGATTTCTTCCATAAATGGTGAAAAAAGGTGAGTGCTTGGTTGATGAATGTTCTGCATTATTATAGGCAAATTCAGCCAGAGGGGGCCAGGTGTACCAGTCATCTTGATGATAGCTGACATACATCCGAAGGTACTGTTCTAGTATCTGATTTACCCTCTCTGTCTGTCCATCTGTTTCAGGGTGAAAGGCAGTTGAAAGATCTCTTGATATCTTGAGCTGCTGACACAATTGAGTCCAAAATGATGAAACAAATAAGGATCCTCTATCACTTACAATACTGACTGGAAGTCCATGCTTGGAAAATACATGACTAATGAAGATTTGAGCTAAATCCAGAGAAGTGATTGTGCCATAAGTTGGAATGAAGATTGCCATTTTTGAGAATCTGTTCACAACTACTAAACTTGAATCAAAGTTGTTTGACAGTGGCAAT
Source organism: Austropuccinia psidii (assembly GCA_023105745.1). Classification (NCBI taxonomy): domain Eukaryota; kingdom Fungi; phylum Basidiomycota; class Pucciniomycetes; order Pucciniales; family Sphaerophragmiaceae; genus Austropuccinia; species Austropuccinia psidii. Next base: position 63,015,264 of record JALGQZ010000003.1, on the reverse strand, counting down.
TGAGTGATGAAGTCCATTGATAATGAATTCCAAGGACCAGACGGAATTGAAAGAGGCTTGAGTAATCCAAACTTCTTGTGATGAATGTTCTTGTTTCTTGAACATTGCTGACATGAGGACACATAGTCCTTGATGAATTGATTCATGCCAGCCCAATAAAAATACCCTCTTGATGAGCTTGAGGGTCTTCTCCTGGCCAGGATGGCGAGCCAATGGTGAGTTATGACGCTTTTGAAGAATATTGAGTTGAAGTTCTTCATTGCTTGGGATTACCACTCTATCTTTGAATAATAATAACTTGGCTTGAGGTTCAAGAGAATAATCTGGAACTGATTCACCTCTTGCTAGTTGCTTGAGTATTTCTTTGTAGTCTTTGTCTTGTCATACTTCTTTTTGAATCTTGTCAACTAAATCTGAGAAAATTTCCACTTTGATTGAGAAGAATCTTGACTCTTGAATTCCATCTTGCTTAAGTGCTTGATGAAAATTCTGAGGATTCTTGCTGATGAAGTCCACCCCCCTCTCTGGGTACACGTCCCGACGTGACAAGGCATCTGGTAAAGTGGCCAGCCTGCCTGGGCGGTAAGTGATAGTGAAATGAAATTCTGAGAGAAATTCAGCCCAAGGGGCCTGACGACGAGTAAGAACTTTGGAAGACATGAAATACTGCAAGGAAGAGTGGTCTGTCAAGACCTCAAAAGGATTGGAAAGAGAAAGAAGAAATTCTCTCCAGCGCTTGAGAGCCCAAACTATGCCAAGGAGTTCCTTGTCATGAATTTCATAGTTGAGTTCAGCTGGTAAGAGCTTGCGACTATCAAATGCAATGGGGTGCTTTCCTGAGTCATTCACCTGGCTCAGTACGGTGCCCAAAGCATAATCAGAAGCATCAGTCTCTACTATAGTAGATAGAGAAGGATTAAAGTGAGATAAGATAGGGGCAGAGGTGAAAGCTTCTTTGAGTGCTTGAAACTGACTAAGAGCTTCCTCATTGAAGATGAAAGGAGAATCTTTTCTAAGGAGGGAAGTGAGAGAAGTGATTTTTTTAGAATAATTTTTAATGAAACATTGATAAAAATTGGCAAAACCAAGGAAAGATTGAAGGGCCTTGATGTTTTTGGGCTGAGGCCAATTGAGGATTTGCCAAACTTTTGAAGAATCCATCTTGAGGCCATCACTTGAAACAACATAGCCCAAGTACTCCACACTTGAGGCATGGAATACACACTTGGAGGCTTTGGAAAACAAGTTATTGTCCCTCAGTCTTTGGAGGACAGAGGCCACATGTTTGACATGTTCCTCCTCAGAGCTGGAAAAGACCATAATATCATCTAAATAGACCACAACAAACACATCCAAAAAATCTGCAAAGATATCATTTACTAGATTCTGGAAAGAAGCAGGAGCATTGGTCAAACTAAATGGCATGACCAAATACTCATAACTACCATACTTGGTTCTAAAGGCAGTTAAGTGCTCATCCCCCTCTTTGATTCTCAGAAGGTTATATGCACCACGCAAGTCTATCTTGGAGAAGATAGTGGAACTATTGAATATGGTAAGAAGCTGGTTCATAGGAGGAACAGGGTACCTGTTCTTCCTAGTGACAGCATTGAGTTTGCAGTAGTCAACACACAAACAAAGACCGCCATCCTTTTTCTTTACAAAAAGGACAGGTGCTCCTGTTGAAGAGGAGCTTGGTCTAATGAAACCTTTCTCTACATTCTCTGAAATGTAGGACCGCAGTGTTTCTGACTCTTGATTTGATAATGAGTAGATAACACCAATTGGAGGTAGAAGACCCTCCAATTCGATATGGTGATCACGGGCCCGGTGTGGAGGAAGTTTCTCCGCTTTCACCTTGGAGAATACATCCAAATATTGGTGATAAGCAGGAGGAACAACCTTCAACACAGTTTCAATTTCTTCTGGCTCTTCCTCCTCATCCCACTGCTCCTCCAGGGATGCATGAAAAGACAAGGGAGGAAGGTCCATATCCCCTTGGAAGAGATGAAGTGAAGATGTGGCAACATCTTCTCCAACATCCTTTATCTCTTTGAAGACTTCATCTCTTGATGGAAGTAATGACTGAGTGGGAATTATGGAAGGGATATGGACAGAAGAAGGAATGGAAGGTGTCTTAAGTTCACCAGCCAGAGCAACACTGTTGACAGCAGTGGCTAAGTCATTACTAGTAGAAGGAATAATACCACTAGAATCCTTATGATTAGAATCATAGGTGATCAATCCATTTTTCCAATCAATAATGGGATTGAAATGGTAAAGGAAATCATAGCCCAATATCAGGTCTTCTCCCTTGGGTGAATCTATGATAAAGAAATCCCATTCAAAGCTTGGGAAGGAAGGCAAGTCAACTACCCACTTGGTATAATGGGTGATGAACAAGGCAGGGGATTCATTAGAATCCAGAATGAAAAGAGGATTCTTTTCAGGGAGCTCTGACAGAGTCAATTAGGACTTGAGAACAAAATTCTTTGCAATAAAAGAGTTTGTAGCACCAGAATCAATGAGAATACTATAAAAAATATCAGAGACAGAAGAGAAAATAAGAAACTTTAAAGATTTCTTGACACTAGTATTCAGAGTGCACAATTGTGCTCTTGAAGGAAATAAGTGAGAACCATTGAACACATCATGATTCCCACTCAGGCTTTTCCCTGCTTGCTAGGGAAGCCTCTTGATGATGACCCAGGCTTGTTCTGAGGTCTCTTGAAACATTTTTCAATTGGGTGCTTGCCACCACAATAAGTACATAACCCTGCTTGAATCCTCCTCTCCTTTTCCGAACCGATTAATTTATTGTCCTTATTGAGGAGAGCAGCATGGGGTTTGTCCTTTGAAGATTGAAATTGCTTGCCCTTCTTATTCTTCTTCTGATGAGGCCTCTTTGGAAATGAGCTTTGAGGAGGCCTAGACTGATTGGATCCATTGACTGGAGGCTTCTTTTCTTGATTGCCACCCTTTTCCTTTTGCCTCTCATGATATCTTGTGTCTAATTCTAAAGTGACATCCATAAGTTCTTGAAGAGTATCAAAAGTTCCAGGGTGAGAAGCCAACTGATCCAATAATCTTGATGCCAATTCTCTTCTGTAAACATGGATATAAGCTCTTTCCCCCCAATCTCCAATTCTTGACATTAAGCTTCTGAAATCTGCATTGTACAAGGATACATGACCACTTTCCTTCATCCTCAAATTGTCCAACTCTTGTTCAGCTTTCCTGACTTCATTGGGGTCACCAAACAGAGTGAATAATTGAGATTCAAACAATGGCCAATTATTGAGGAGGTAGGAAGGGTCTTCATTGGAAATATTTGGGAGGTAAGGTTCAATCCATTTGCCAGCTCTACCAGTAAGAAAAGAAGTTGAGTACAAAACCTTCTTCCTGTCAGAGAACAAGTTTGCTGGATCATTATGGAAAATTAGTTGACAGGATTGGATAAATCCTCTCAACTTATGAGCTTGAGTACCATCAAAAGAATCAGGTGCCTTCATGGATGGAGTCTTGAAAGCAGGGGCTTTGGAATTGTCCCTGGGGGCAACTGCTTGAGTGAGTTGTCCCATGAATTGAGTCATCTGCTCCATCATCTTGAGGAGACTTGGATCAGTTTGAGAGACAAGAGGTTGACTAGAAAGGGCTAGATTAGAACCCTGAGGCACCTCTGGAGCATTTGCCAAGGCATCTGCCACTTCAGTTTCCCCAGAATCTTCCTCTTCCACAGACTCTTCCCCCTCTTCATCTTCAACTTCCCCTAATCTTGCTCTTGCACCTTCAGACATGCCAGGGTAGCCACCCAAAAGTCCAGAAAAGGATCTTGATCTTCTAGATTTCATTCCACCTGTTCTTGAGGGTGCTGCTTCTTCCATTGGTGGTCCTCTGTCCAAATTTGCACTCAGTTGATGAACTGATGGTGTGTGGTCAAGAGGAGCCCTTACTGTAGGAGTGAGAACAGCTGAAATTTTCTGGGATCTAGTATTCTTTGCTGGGGGGCTATGCTGAACTGGCATTTTGAAATAAATGAAATAAAAATTGATGGTATTAAAGATAATCAAAGCTTGGCCAAATCAATCACAATAAAATCTTGATGAATCTTGAGGAATCAATTCAAATCTTGAGGAATCAAATTCAATCAACAGTCAAATAAATTCAATCAATCAACAATCAATTCAAATCAAATATCAATAATCTTGAGGAAATCAATAATCAATCAATATTCAATCAATAATCAATCAATAAATGTCTTCAATATGAAATCAAGTCTTGAGGAATCAATCAATCAGTTCAAAATCTTCAGAAATCAATTCAATATCTTGATGAGTCAAATCAAATCAATAATCAAATCAATTCTTGAGGATCCATCAATCTCTTGAGAGTTCAAAGTCAATAAATCCAATAAATCCTGAATCAATAACCCAAATGAATCCCAATGAATAATCGCATCAATTAAGCCAATCAATAATTCCTAGATGAAACCTGAATAAGAACACAGAAAAATTTGATTGATAAAAATAAAATGAAGTGATGAAATGGTCAGCAATGATTAAGAAAGGAAAAAGAATCAATTTTCATAATAATGAAATGAATGAGGTGAAAATTGATGAGAGAGAAAAATTCATAGAAAATCATGAAAAGGTCATAATTGAAGAATGAGAGAAATGAATAAAATGAATGAAAGAAAGAATCAAATATGAGTTAATTAATTTAATGTCACAGGGGCTCTTCGAAGTGAAGAGGGCCTGGCACTCAGTAAACTGGGACTCACTTATGGAGGGCTCAAAGATAAGATAAGATGAGATACACTTAAGAGTGTTAAAGATAAATTGCTAAAGAATAAATATAAGAAAAAACAGCAACAAAGGATAAGACCAAAAAAATAGAAGAGCCAACCACAAACAAGTCCAAGTCCACTGTTTCAACCTGTCAGAATGGAAAGAGAAGGGTTAATAAGGATATGGCCACCCAACTCATACTGTACAGGCAAAGAGAGAAAAGGCAAAGACTAACTTAAAATTAAATAATTATAATACCCAAAATAAGGATAAGAATAATTATGAAATGATAAATAAACTAAATTAATTAACTGGGGAAAAGTTCCCAGGGGGGAGAAAGAGGGGCTGGTATATGTGAGAATCACCAGCCCTGATCCAGAGGAAGAATTTTCATGAGAATAATTGATGATTGAATTGAGTCTGGCCAATACAGGTCCTGTACAGCTGTACAGAACCTGTACAAGAGGTGTGGTGTATTTGAGTGATCATACAGTTCCATACTGGTGTATTGAAACTGTATTGGGTGAATCCAACCTGTACAGGTATTGACAGGCTGTATTGATGTACCAAGCTGTATGCATGTTTCAGAATGAAGATTGCTGAAACTGACTGCTGATGCAGATACTGTATTTGCTGATTTGAGGTGTTTGAGTGGGTGTATGAATGAATACCCTTACCCCTGATGGATGGTTGTTACAGTCACAAATGGGATGAAATTCCTCCCACTGAATCAAAGGAAATGAGGTATTATGTCATTTACGACTTCTTAAAATGCTATTTGCACATCCAAAAATGGCCCCAGGGAAATATAATACTATATTGAGCCCTTGTATTATGAGGTATTATTGAGATTATCAATTATACATCAAAAATACTGTATTGTGGATTTATGGTATAAAGTTTGTATCCAATATCTCATATATTAACTTTTAATTAAAAAGTGTAATCTTACAAGTGGTTCTGTAATGGACAATTTAAAATAGCAATGTGTCAAACCATGCCTCTGCAACTGTTATTTACAGTAAAGAGGTTTTGGTTTACAAAAAGGAAATGTATTAAGGGTTTTAGAGTCTTTTGATTTCAAAAACACACCCAAAACATTCTGTGGTGATTAAGCTATAATAAAATCAAGTAAGAAAGCAAAAAATGAAAAAACAGTGGTATATGTTTATATACCACCCAAAAAATTGATAATATATAAAACTTCATATATTAGTTTTTTCAAGATTTTAATGCCTAAGAAAAAAAGCAATGAATACAGCAGAAAATTAAGGAAAACTAACTTTTTATGCCAAAAATATTCCAAATAAGTTCAAAGACACAGCCAGGCCCCCAAAATGTGATGCTGAGTCTATGATGAAGAGGTAATAATGGTATTTACAACTTTCAATTTGACTGTGACACAAATAATTATTTTTATACAAAGTTTTGAATAGTAATATAAGATCTTTACTATTTTGGAATAGTGGTGGTGAGCACTGTTGAAAGCCCTGGGTGCAGTCTTACCAGCTGGGTTGCTATAATAAGAGCTAAAATACACTAAGATTCAAGGTATACCTGATTATTTTCCAAGAGTATAACTGTTTTTGACAGTTGTACTATGTAGGAATTCAAGAGCAGGATGCGGATTCCTTTTCTGGCAGAAAAAAGGCCTTCTTTTATGCTTAAATGGGGTGGAAAGGTCCTCTAGGCCATCAACATCAAGGAAGTAAAGATTTCTCACCTCTGAGTACTGGCTTGTGGTTTCACAAGGCCTGTATATTCTCTATTGGGATCATATGTGGCTTTGAAACCACATCTGGGCAGTTTTCCCCAATAAAGGTTGAAGCTTTTCATCTGGGGACCACACAGCCCTCTTCTGACATGTATGATGTGTAGAAGGCTGTACAGAACCTGTATGGGACTCCAGTATTGAATGAATTATGAGTTATTTAAGTATAAAAAAGCTTCTTCCTCCATTTGGGACCTCATAATCATAGCTATGGGAAAGTACCCCACATTAAAGGTGTATTGGCCAATCTGTGGGATTTTAACATTAAAACTGCTATACCTTTGTTATTTTTTAAGGTATTGAGCTCAATTTTGACTCATTGTGTAGCCCTGTATGATATCCACAAAGATTTACCTCATTTGGTATGGGTAAAATTAAATATGGCAAAGTTATTCCATATTCAATTTTTGTTATCCAGATATATTATTTGCTCAAAATCTGTATCAAACTTGTTTTCCCCATAACATTTTTTCTAGATAAGATATGGGGAAATGGATGGCACCATCAGATAGCCTTGATTGCTCTCTTTTCAAAAGAGCACAGCTTTAGGTAACTCACACTAAAGCTGTAGAAGTTATATGAGAGGTGAATATTTTATTCACCCTTATTTGACCTTATTTTGGCCATAGCTTTGTAATCTTTGGTGCTAGCTCAATTTGGCTAGTAGAATTGAATAGCCCTGATTTAAAGCTTCAATTTTAATACCAATTTACTGGGTTTAAGCATCTTCCTCTTCATTTCAGATGAGAGGTCACAATCAACGTTTATGCTCAGAAACTTCTTTGAGCAGGAATAACTTTGTTATTCTTTTTCATATGTTGTTTGGACTTCTATAGTTTGAGAAAGGTTAGTTTCCCCTCTATTTCAATATAATTTGAGATGTTTTGGCTCAGATCCATGTTTTGGTGGTATTTTGCTCTACCATTGGTTTATGGTATATGGCTGTGATCCTTGTGCTCTGGTTTTGAGTCACAGGATGACAGGTTTTGGGTTGTGATTAATACCTATATACCTTCTATCCAATAATTCATCAATATTAATTCACACAACTCTTTCATATAAGCCTTTGCATTAGAGCTCAGCTACTAGTTTCAGTTTATTTGAATCAATTATTAAATTTAACCCATTATGGAAATTTTTATGAGAAAGATAAAATAATTTTTCCATTATAATGAAGAGTTGACAGGCCCAAAAAAGGCCTACAAATATATTCTTTTTGTCTATCTATATATTTCAAGAGAGTAGTTGAGCTTCAATTAATTTCTATCTTGGGGGATTTTATTCTGAAGCTTTTTCTAAGATGTATAATTTATTCAAAAACTCATTTATTATATATTATAAATTGAATATATTGTCAGTCAAGGCCTCTATTTATGAATTAGTTTAATAGCTTATTCCAAATGAATATTTCTAAAATTTCTTATGAATTTTTACAAGACTTTGAGATTATTGGAAATGATATTTCCCTCATTCTTGTTGTAACTATAAATACCTAAGGTAAAAACCAAAATCTTTTAGTTTCTCGAAATATAAGTATACAGATTTATTTAGATTTTCTGTAATAATCAATTTTATGGATATTAAATCCCCTTTTCTTTATTTTAGATTTAATTCACCATTTTATAGCTTTATAACTTCAGTACAAAACTACATAATTAATCACATCAATACCTTGGTCAAAACCATAATGACCACCTGAGACTATATAGAAAGATTAATTTCGCACTTAATATCTACTTTATGTTTATTAAACCTCTATATAGTATGAAGCTTTGAAACATGAGAATATCTTCTAAATTCAAAAGCGTATCACTCATGTACTCTCTAGAAGATAGTAGCTTCAAATTGGCTTTTTTATTTCTCAGAAAATTTGATATATATCAATATTCTCTAACAAACTCAAATGAAATTTGAAAGAAAATGTTAGAAGTTTATTCAAAATTTCAATCTTAAAAATACACTTTATTTATGGAATTTCTTAGTTAAAGTATGATTTCAATGGCCACTCATTCTCTTCACCTTTGATGAACTCACAAAATAAAAATTATATCATAGAATTATATATAATTTGTTTTGAAAATTTAATCTTTTTTATTCCTAATTTTACTCAAGATAATATTTGAAATAGTTATTTCAAGCTATAATGGAGCTTTAAGCCCACTACTTAATATTCCTGTCTTTCATATTGTTAATAAAATCATATTTCCCTCAAACATAAACATTATTTCTATTGATTTTTACTAAAATTAATATTACAAATGTAATCCATAATAATTGAGATAAATATTTATGGTACAGGAAAATATTTAAGAATATTTGAAAGATAGTTTTCTGGAGAAAGTCTAGTAGGCATAAGATATAGTATTGAAAAAAGAATGTATGAAATTAGAAGTGATTTTTTTTTTAGAAATGATTGATACTCAGATTCAAAAATTTATTCCCATCAAATTTCAAAGCCAAGGGAGAAATTATTTTCTACATTTTCTATTTAAAGAATTCCATTTTCTAAAACTCTAGAGCTGAAACTATAATGAAATATTGATTTATCTTGCAAAAATATGTGAATATTTTCTGTTATATTTCTCTCAAATACCTTTTTATAATTCAGCACTTTGTGATTAATGAAGCTACATGTAACTTAGACAGCTACAAGGAGGTGTCAAACATAACAAATCCCAAGTTAGAAATCTTTAATTATTTCTTCATCAAATCCCCCATGTAATTTCTGATATTTTCAAAATACCACATCTCAAATGCTGTGGAATTTCAAACCCCAAAAAATCATGTTTCTTGGTACAATCGCGAGTTTTCAACAATTCTAATCCCACCCGTGATTGTCTAAATCTTTTATTAATTCTTTCCACAACCTCATTATGTGAATTTGTTCTCCCTAATACCCGATTTGAGTATGGTCTGCTGGCTATCACTCAATCAAAATAATCACCTAAAATGATTAATACCCAATTTACGATCCACTATTCCCAAAAAATCTGAAATAATACCTTTAATTCAAGAAATCATAGCATTGCAGTATGTACACGCAATGTCCTCAAATTATGATTCCAATCTTTAAATGCACTTATCCAACTTACAGCGTCTAAGTATGCAAAGATAAATTTGGCCCCGCAAATGTAATCCAATGGCTTATATATATACCCCAGCCGATTTGGCCAGCTTTTCCAGTTACAAATTTAAACAGCTATGTCAAACTACTCATGAACCCTTTCAAATTCTGTTATTATTGATTCAGGATGATGAATTCTTTCATAATTCAGTACAATATAAGCAGAGAGATCCATAAATACAATTGGCCATCGCATTATTTTGCTTAGGATATAATGAAAATGGTGTTGCATTGGGTAAAATGGGCATGCTTTTTGGTGTTAGTCATGGAGAGATTGTTCTATATACACAGCATATCATACATTTTTTGATGAAGTATTAGAATAGTTATATCACTTAGCCAAATATTCAAAAGCAAAGGGAAGGTTCCAAGGTTATGCAATATGAAGGACTTCCAGGATGTGTTGGTTTTATTGATAGAAGTCTGATACCTTTGTCTTAGAGGCTTATTTTGACAGGAAGAAGAGGTAAGTTTTCATCATCACTTTGGTTTCTTAGAAGCTTACCCAAAGGAAATTTCATATAATCAATGTCAATTCAACTGGTCTGTGACATCAACCAAACCTTCATTTCATTTCATGTCAGATGGGTAGGATCCATTAATGACTCAAATTTATATCAGCATATGAGAATCTCCAAAATTCCTCAGGAGGTTTATACAACGTATCAGTACCTCCTGGGAAACTCAGAATATAAAAGATCTCAATGGATTGTACCATCATACAAGGGTGCTGTGTCCCAGCTGGAAGAAAACCAAAAGCTAAGCTTATGTTTGGCAAGGGAAACAATGTGTATTGGAAATTAATTTGGGGTTTTGAAAGGCCATTGGTGATATTTGAGAGAGATGAGGAATCAGATGTGAAATAAAATGGAGGTTCAAGAACTTGAGAATTCGGTGGTTGAATGTGTGATCCTACAAAGTATTTTTGCTAAAGTTGGAGATAAATGAGTTAATTTATATGAAAAAAATGATCCCCAGAGCTACAAAATGGATTTGATCAAAATAATATGAACCTCCTAATGAACATGTGTGAAAAAAATCAAACATCCAGCTTTAAACTGGCTCATTAATGGATAAATCTCATATATGAAATTTTCTATCATTAACTGATAAGATGTTAAGGTTATGGGTCAAATAATTTAATTTTAATTCGATATGATTGTTTAAATGAATTTTGATTCCACAATTCATTATATTCCCTTGGGTTTTATGGAAGATATAAGGCTAAACAAGAGATATAGTGAAAGGAAAAATAAGTATTTAAAAAAGGGGGTTAAGGATACTTGATTTAAAGAGTCAAAACTATTTACAGCTTTATTCCTTTCTTTATCCTCTTGTTATCTTAATGATTCATTGTGTCTTTTCCATACCCTTTAGAATCAATCTTTTTTGGTGTCAAACTTTGAAATCTTACTCCAATGTCAAATAACGTCTTATTGATATGAAAGGAGAAACTGAAATGGTTTATTAATTCTTCAGGAGTTTTGGTGGTTTGATGAAGAGTGGAGGAAGTTTGCTAAATAATTTTGATTATTCCATTTTTTTAGAGAAGTCAAAACCAAATTTGAGTTGAGGAAAAGACAAACCAAGACCAGAGGGCTCCAAACCTTTTGGGATCGGCTGGTAAGTGTTTTTATTAATGAAATAAAAAATGCCATAAGTCCAAGGATTTAGGTCTTTCTTATCTATATGAGGCTTGTTATGGAATGAATCATAGGTAATAATGACATTGGAAAAAAATTCTTATTTTTTGATTTTGAGGATTGCCATTCTTGTCGACTGAAGCTTGGTAATTCAGCTTGTTTAATAGTTTCTTGGGTTTTCCTTAGTACTTTATTAGAATCATTTTAAATTCGTGAATGGATGAAATCATCAAATTATTTAATTTTTTCCTATTTCTGAATATCTTTATCAATATCAGCTTGAGTTAGACCAGGATTCCTGGCATAAACACCTTTTGAATCCCCAGAATCAGACCCCTGACCAAATTGAATACCCCTCATAATAACTCCAAGGAAGTTATCATTGGCTGTAATTTTTTGTGTATTTCTTCCCAGTTTGTTCAATGTGATTATTAGTTGTTGAAGCTGTAAGAAGGTTTTGGTTGGTTCATTGAATTGATGTATTGGAGAGACCATGAGTTCAGATATGGGATCTTATGTTCACTGATGAGGACATATGGATGTGGAAGCGGCTTCTTTGTTGGTAGTCTCAGCCAGGTTTCATTGGGATACTTCTTTTTGGGTGGTGAGATTATGGAGAAATCCTTATGAAAATTTTCAAGATTCATTGCAGTCTGATAAGTGAATTGAAGGAGTCTTCTTTGTTCTCAAGTTTGAGTTGTCTTATGTATTTTAGAAGAGGAATGAGGAGAATCAGCTTCAAATTTATCATCATATTTAGGTCGAGTCCCAAGATTCTTCATCAGATGATCTTGAAGTGATCTGATGAGGTGGATGAATATTTGAATCACTCTTATCAAATGTTTGAGTCAGAAAATTCAAATGATTGGATGATTTGTTTTTGAAGTGGAGGGATGGAGGGATGGATTTTGTGAGCCTTAGAGGTAATTTCATATACCCAAAAGACCACAAATATAAAAAATAACATATTAATATAAATAAAATAAATTTATTTATATTATTAAAATAAAAATCAAAATATAAATATAAAATTATATTAAAAATAAAAAATTAATTATAATTTAAAAATAAAAAATACATTAAATTTTGTAAATATAAAATTACATTTATACTTGAAAAAATTAAGTAAAAATGAAACTTTAACAAAATTGTGAAAAAATAAATAAATTTGGAAAAAAGTTAAATATAATTTATTATAGCTTTTTATCCAATAAATAAACATATAAAATTTATTTAACCATTGGATTCCTCATAAAAAATCAGGTGGGGTCACCTCTGAGTGAAATTCTTGTAACTCAACTCTAAATAAGCTTAAATTAAGTTTTTAGTATTTTCAATACAAAAGTTGAAAATCCTCAAAACCTTAATTTAATTCACACCACATGTGGTGTTAACCATCAATTTTTGTGTTAAAATTGAGGTGTTGTGTTTAGTTTAGAAGTTATGAGGAATTGAAGTATTTTCAATTGAATTCAATTGCAATGTCAAAATGTGCGCGTGTATTACATAAGTGAACTTTGATTTACATATGAGGTGTCAATTATTACTGTATTGTACTGTACAATTGAATTGAATTACATATGTAAATTATAAGTATAATACATGATGAGGAATTAAAGGAAAAATAAATTGGAAAGATTAAATTTGGGGGGGAAAAGGAACTCCAGCTCTAAGGGGGAGCTAGACCCCCAAAATCCTTGCTGACAGGCGTGGGATGTCAAAATTCACGCAAAAGTTCATCACTTTTGGCCTGGAATTAAGTTACAGGGTCTGTGGACTCAATTGATGATGAGGTTTTGATACCAACTGGGATAGTTTTAGCTGTTGCCAAGAGGGTAAAACTACCCTTAAGATAAAACAATCATAATAAAAACAGTTTTAACTGGTTTCTACGCCTCTGACACACATTCTGACGTGTTTTGAAGGCTCTAGGCCTGGTATTGCTATAGTAATGGCTGATTTAAGGGTCTAAAATGGCTAAAAATGGCTAAAAATGGCTTAAACCAGCCCTTTTTGGTCTAAACCAGGGTTCAATGATGCCATAATTGGCTTTTCTGTTGTCAGACTGTTTTTCACGACTGACAAGAGTAAATTTTACTTTTGGAGTAAGAGAATTGATGGCTATAAAAGAATGTCTTCTTTGCCCCACTTTTCTCTTCATGTTAGAATCTTTTCCTTTTATTAATTAGTTTAAAACTGTTAAACCAATCAATCAAAGATTCCAACCACCACTTTTAAATCATTTTAATCCTTTTAACCACGTGAAAAAATCATTATAATCATTGTTTGTAACTCTTATAATCATTTTTACCCCTGAACCACCCCAAAAGTGAATTAAAGCATCTTTCATCACTGTAAACTTTGTCACTTTGTTTCAAATTCACTCTGGTCACTTTTGGGCGTGTTTTCTCTTTAATATTCTTTTTAAAGACTTTGTTCTTCAATTAATTGCTTGCAGTTCTTTGCTCAATTAATTCCAATTGAAATTGCTCTTGAAGAAATTTCTTTTGTAGCCTTAAAATATCTCTTGTAGAGTATTTTTTGGATAAATTTTTATTGTTGGTAAAACAATAAATTTTTATAATATTATTGTTTTATACTAATAAAGTTATAAACAATAAAATTGGCGTGTTTTCTCTTAAAAATAATATTTCATACTATTTTTAATTGATTTTTACCTTATACAAATTTTGAGGACAGGAAAAGTACTTGATTTTTAATCAAAGTTTCATATCCACACCTTACATTTGGGGGCCCAGCCGTGATATTTTACCTGTGACATATTTTTTTACTCTTTTTAAATCTTTTTTCTTATATTGAAAGATTTAAAAACATATAAAAATACTTATAATTCAAAAAAATCCATAAAAAATAACTTTTTTTCATATTATAAGTGAGGCTTATATTTTTCTTTCTTTTTTGAAATAACCTTTTTTTTACTTAATTAATTGGCTTTTTCATTAATTTTAGTGTCTGACAACGTGGTAAGACAAGAAAACATTGAAACAGCCTCAACAGTAACCAGCATTATCCCTTCCAGTACTGTTAATTCTGATCATAATAGTACTGTTATTGTGACTCAAAATAACCAGCCTGAACCAATATCTTTTGAATTGATTAACTTGGACATAAGTAATACCCTTCAGAAAGCTAAAAATTTGGCCAATAGTAAGTTTTTTGACATAAAAATACTATTTTAAGCCTTTTTAACCATAATTATGCCTTCAACCAGGTCAGGAGCCAGCTACAACCCCTCAAGCAGCTCCCAAAAAGGTAATAGACGTGATTATGGCAGAGGCCAACCAGGTACAGAAGGAAAAGGGTCAGTTGATGACTTCCAAACAACTAAAATGGGTCATTCTGAAGCTGATAATACCATTTTACCTTCAAAAAGAGCTGACACCGCCACAACAAGCCTCTGTGGACATATACAAAGCCAGCCACAGTGCATACAACAATGCACTTCAATTCAAGGAGTACCAGATCCTTGCAGACCTGTGGAAGAATTGCATGAATTCTTACCTGACAGTAAGAAAATTCTTGGGCCATCCCAACACTTGCAAATTGCTCAATGGATGGCATCCATTGATGGAGAAGAAAAACATGATGCTTTTGACACTAGAATGGAGGAAAAACAACCCTCCACCACCCAAACCAGTGCCAAAAACAGCCCCAGTGGCCAGCAGCAGCAATTCCAACGTGAAAAAGCAGCCACAAACTCCAAACAAGGGCAAAGGGAAGGCACCAGCCCCAAAACCTTACAGCCAGGGCTACAGAATCCCAAAGATTCAGCAGGATGCCATGGAAAATGTATTTCAGATGGCCAGAACCATGATGGAATTACAGAAGAAGGAGGAAGCCAGATTAAGGTTCCAGAAATGATTTCTGACATATTTGATTCCATCCCAGAGTTGTATAATGCTATAAATGACGTGAAAAAACATCTTTCTGATACAAATGACACCATTTGTAACAACATTAAAACAAACAACCTGAGTCTGTGCCAAATTAATGAAACACTTATGTGTTTTGAAAAAGTTTTAAGAACAATTAAAAATTCTAATAATGACAATTCTTCTAACATTAAAATAAATGAACAATCTGCCATTATTAAAGAATTAACAGATAAATATTCTAAATTCAATATTGATGACATGATTGAAACAAGAATTAAACAAGCCATAAATATTATCAAAACAGATAACAAGAAAGTCCTTGATGACATTTCAAATTCATTTACTGAAGTAAAGACATATACCATTGCCTTGAAAAAGTGTTTTGATGCTTCACAAGAAGAAGTATCAAAATTATCAATGAAATTGAATCAAGTCACTGCTGATAATACAAGACAGACAGAGTTATGGCAAGAACTGACACATAAGGAAGACATGTATAAAATTGAAGTAATAAATTTAATACAAAGCTTCCAACATGAATACAGAAATTCCCAAAGGTGTAGCAACAGTAAAATGAATGACATTGAACAAATACTGAACACCTTACCAAGAATGTCTACACCTCTAAATCAAAATGAGGGCACAAGAATTCCAAATCCACAAGTATTGGATCCTGATAATTCACAATTAAAAATGAATTATCCACTTCTTTTCATAACTTGGAACCATCAATGGGCCAAGCACTCTTGAAAGAAGTTCCAAAACTTAAAGAATGGCCTCACTTCAGTGGTGAAGGAGAGTATGACCATATGGAACTTATTAGAGGTATTGACATGATCAAAGAGGATTTTGAATTACCAGACAGATTGGTAACAGCCAGGTTTAACACCTTGTTTACCAGATCAGCTCACAGATGGTACATCAAAATAAGACAAGCACATGGACACCAGAGTTGGACTTGGTGGAAAACCCAAATCATCAACAAATGGGCAAATGATGCTTGGAGGTTTAAAGTTGAAACAGCCTTTGAATCTGCCAAATTTAATGCTGATAAAGACAGAGCTTTACCATGGTTTTGCCAACAAAAGGACAGATTAACAGCATTATATCCTGACATGTCAGAGTTTATGATCCATAGAAAAATTCTGAGACAATGTGGAGGTGACTTAGAGCATGCTGTCAAAAGCAGGACTACTGAACAATCTTCAGCAGAAGATATTATCAATATACTAGAAGAAGTAACCACCAGAACCAAAATTGGTTCTAGTAGGGTGAATCTCAAAACAAGGTTTAATACACCTTGGAAAGATTCTGTGGACAAAAACCCCAAAGAAAATTCTGGTAATATTAAATATAAATCTGCAGATACAGTCAGAAAATGCCATATTTGCCAAAGCACCACCCATTTAGCCAATACATGTCCAAAGAGGGGGAAAATCAATGAAATTGACATTGAAAAGGAACCAGATGTTGAAAAAGAAGACATAATTGAAGACAATTCAGATGATAAGTCATCCATATTTTCTGAATCTTCAAAAGATATAGAAAATATCAATGCCACTTTTGACATCATGGAATCTTATTCCCACTTACCACAATTGAGCAATGGTCAAGTTGATTTATCAAAAGTTCAAGATGCACAACTTATGAAGACAAAACCAAACAGAGGAAAAGGTTATACAGCTGGTAACTCCTGTATAACAGAAGTGGTAATTGACAACAAGCCCACCAAACTTTTGCTTGACCCAGGAGCCTTCTGCTCTTGTGTTGGAAAATCCTTTCTTAAGACTTGTGTGCCAAATTTTGAAGACCAATTGTTACCAATTGATGGTATAAAATTCAACAGTGCAAGTAACCCAATGAAAGCATTGGGAATCTTTGAGACCAATGTCATATTCCCACACATAAATGGGAATTTAAGGATCACAGTTGAATTTGTTGTTATGGAAAATTGCTCTAGTACCCATTTTATATTGGGAAATGACTATTTGATCATGTATGGGATAGATTTACATAATAACAAAGACAGATACTTTACAATTGGGGACAATAAGCGCCAGAAATTTGCCTTTTTACCATTTAAAAAACAAATTACAGTAAACAAAGTATCACCAGTCAACTTAGAGTTAGAAAAATTCAAGTCTGAACAGTTAAATGAGGCTGAGATAACCCTTCATCTGACTGATAAACAAGAAAATGAACTTTCTTCCCTTTTGTATGACCACAAAGGAGCATTTGCTACAGACAAAGAACCTCTGGGAGCAATTATTGGTCATGAAGTTGACATCATTCTTAACATTGAGAGACCTTATCCACCACTCTTAAGAAGACCTGCTTATCCAGCAAGTCCAAAATCAAGAGAAGCTCTAGAAATTCATATCAAAGAACTTCTAGACCTTGGTGTAATAAGAAAAGTAGGCCAAAATGAGGAAGTAGAAATAACTACACCAGTCATAGTGGCGTGGCATAATGGAAAATCCAGAATGGTTGGGGACTTTAGAGCTCTGAACACTTACACTGTTCCAGACAGATACCCAATACCAAAAATCCAAATTTCCCTTACTCAAATATCTCAAGCAGTGTATATAACCACTATGGATGCCCTTAAAGGATTCCATCAAAATGTGGTAACACCAAGAGCAAGAAAATACTTGAGAATTATTGTTCATTGTGGAGTGTATGAATACTTAAGGATGCCCTTTGGTATCAAAAATGCACCTTCACACTTCCAAAGAATGATGAATGAAATCTTCCCTGAAGAACTCTCAGAGGGATGGTTAATCATTTACATTGATGACATTATTATCTGTTCAAAGACTTGGGAAGAGCACATGTACAGATTATCAAGAGTTTTGACAAAAATCCAATCAGTAAACATGAAAATCTCCTTGAAGAAATGTCATTTTGGATTTAAAGAACTTAAGGCACTAGGACATGTTGTATCTGGTTTGTCCCTTGGAATTGATAAAAATAAAGTTGCAGCAGTATTGTTAAAACCCATGCCTCAGAATAAGAAGGAAATTCAGTCATTCTTGGGTTTTGCAGGATATTACAGGCAACACATTAAAGACTTTGCATCCATAGCAAGACCACTTTATAAGTTGTGTGACAAAGACACAGTATTTGAGATGACTGTTGACAGAGTCAAAGCTTTTGAATCTCTAAGAGAAGCATTGACCACTGCTCCACTCTTACTGATGCCAGACTTTAAATTACCTTTCAAACTGTATATTGATGCATCAGGGGATGGACTAGGTGCTGCACTTCACCAAGTTCAGATCATAAATGACAAACCTGTAGAAGGACCAATATGTTTCATATCCAGGCAAATCAAACCAACTGAAGCCAGATATGGAGCAAGTCAAATGGAATGTCTATGCCTTGCCTGGGCCTTGGAGAAATTGAACTATTTCTTAGAGGGATGTGTTTTTGAAGTAATAACAGATTGTACAGCTGTGAAATCACTTCTGAACATGAAAACACCTAACAGACACCTGCTCAGATGGCAAATAGCCATACAAGAATACAGAGGCAATATGACTATTGTTCATAAGGATGGTAATATTCATAAGAATGCAGATGGACTAAGCAGATGGCCATTACCAAATAGCATTGATAATCCTGCTTATGTTCCAGAAGAAGCTTCACCACAAATTCCAATAGAAGGAATAAGTGTTACAGACTTGAACACCACCTTCTTTGAAGAAGTCAGAAATAGTTACACTCAAGATAAGAATTGTAGCATCTTATGCCAATTACTTAACAAAGACTGTAAAGACAACTCTCTAATACATTCCTTGGATGAAGTATGGAGAAAATCTTATAATGAAGGAAGATTTCACCTACTGGATGGTATAATTTACCACAGAACCAAGCACACATGTGTCATGACAGTTGTAGACAGGTCATTAATCAATCTTGTACTGAAAGAATGCCATGATAGTCCCTTTTCAGGACATCTTTCTGAAGACAGAACAAGAGAGAAAGTGAAGACCTGCATATGGTGGCCAATGTGGCAAAAGGATGTTGCAGAGTATTGCAAAACCTGTGACAGATGCCAAAAGGCAAATAAATCCACTGGCAAAAGACTTGGAAATATGATGAAAATCCAAGAACCAAACAGACCTTGGGAAATTGTCCATATGGATTGGGTAACTGGCCTACCACCAGGAGGTGACAGGAGCTATAATGCTTGCCTAGTAATTGTGGACAGATTCAGTAAAACTCCAATCTTTTTACCATGTCACAAAGATGATACAGCCATGGATACAGCTCTTCTGATATGGAATAGAGTAGTGTCATGGACTGGGATATTTACAAATATCATCAGTGATAGAGATCCCAAATTCACTTCAGCACTATGGACAAATCTTCACCAATTATTTGGCACTAAACTGTCTTTCTCTACAGCCTACCACCCACAAGCTGATGGCCTGGCTGAAAGGATGATCCAAACCTTAGAGGACATGGTGAGAAGATTTTGTGCATATGGCCTTGAATTCAAAGATTGTGATGGATTTACCCATGATTGGTGTACTCTGTTGCCAGCACTGGAATTAGCATATAAAACATCAATCCATGCCAGCACCAATCAGACTCCTGCTATTCTAGAAAAAGGATGGAACCCCAAGTTACCCCAAGATTCCTTGAGGAAAGACTTAATTGAAATACATCCCACAGCTGCTAGCTTCAAAGGAATGCTAGACAAAGCTAGAAAGCATGCAGTGAGATGCATGGAGGACTCTTTTTCATATGCTAAAGATAAATGGGATAAATCACATGCAACTCCAGATTTCAAAGTGGGGGACCTAGTTCTTGTATCCACCACTAACTTCAATAACATCAAAGGATGTAAAAAGTTGAAAGACTCCTTTGCAGGACCTTTTGTGATTAAGGCCCTCCATGGAGAAAATGCTGTTGAAGTAGAGTTATCTGAAGAACTTAGCAATAAGCACCCTACATTTCCAGTGAGCTTGATAAAACCATATAAATCTAGTGATGCTGAGAAATTTCCCTTGAGGAATAAGGTTCCCCAAGTTATACCTCCTATTGAGACATCTGGTACTAAGAAAATAACCAAAGTTCTTAAAGAAAGGAAATTAAGAACCAAGAAAGTAAGGGAATACCTTGTTAGGTACAGTGACCCAACTTGTGAAGATGAATGGTTAGAAGAAAAAGATATACCAGAAGCTACCAAACTCCTGAGGAGATTCAGACACACTAGAAACACCAATATTACAAAGTAATATTCTTTTTAGGGGGAGGGAATGTGAGCCTTAGAGGTAATTTCATATACCCAAAAGACCACAAATATAAAAAATAACATATTAATATAAATAAAATAAATTTATTTATATTATTAAAATAAAAATCAAAATATAAATATAAAATTATATTAAAAATAAAAAATTAATTATAATTTAAAAATAAAAAATACATTAAATTTTGTAAATATAAAATTACATTTATACTTGAAAAAATTAAGTAAAAATGAAACTTTAACAAAATTGTGAAAAAATAAATAAATTTGGAAAAAAGTTAAATAAAATTTATTATAGCTTTTTATCCAATAAATAAACATATAAAATTTATTTTACCATTGGATTCCTCATAAAAAATCAGGTGGGGTCACCTCTGAGTGAAATTCTTGTAACTCAACTCTAAATAAGCTTAAATTAAGTTTTTAGTATTTTCAATACAAAAGTTGAAAATCCTCAAAACCTTAATTTAATTCACACCACATGTGGTGTTAACCATCAATTTTTGTGTTAAAATTGAGGTGTTGTGTTTAGTTTAGAAGTTATGAGGAATTGAAGTATTTTCAATTGAATTCAATTGAAATGTCAAAATGTGCGCGTGTATTACATAAGTGAACTTTGATTTACATATGAGGTGTCAATTATTACTGTATTGTACTGTACAATTGAATTGAATTACATATGTAAATTATAAGTATAATACATGATGAGGAATTAAAGGAAAAATAAATTGGAAAGATTAAATTTGGGGGGGAAAAGGAACTCCAGCTCTAAGGGGGAGCTAGACCCCCAAAATCCTTGCTGACAGGCGTGGGATGTCAAAATTCACGCAAAAGTTCATCACTTTTGGCCTGGAATTAAGTTACAGGGTCTGTGGACTCAATTGATGATGAGGTTTTGATACCAACTGGGGTAGTTTTAGCTGTTGCCAAGAGGGTAAAACTACCCTTAAGATAAAACAATCATAATAAAAACAGTTTTAACTGGTTTCTACGCCTCGGACACACATTCTGACGTGTTTTGAAGGCTCTAGGCCTGGTATTGCTATAGTAATGGCTGATTTAAGGGTCTAAAATGGCTAAAAATGGCTAAAAATGGCTTAAACCAGCCCTTTTTGGTCTAAACCAGGGTTCAATGATGCCATAATTGGCTTTTCTGTTGTCAGACTGTTTTTCACGACTGACAAGAGTAAATTTTACTTTTGGAGTAAGAGAATTGATGGCTATAAAAGAATGTCTTCTTTGCCCCACTTTTCTCTTCATGTTAGAATCTTTTCCTTTTATTAATTAGTTTAAAACTGTTAAACCAATCAATCAAAGATTCCAACCACCACTTTTAAATCATTTTAATCCTTTTAACCACGTGAAAAAATCATTATAATCATTGTTTGTAACTCTTATAATCATTTTTACCCCTGAACCACCCCAAAAGTGAATTAAAGCATCTTTCATCACTGTAAACTTTGTCACTTTGTTTCAAATTCACTCTGGTCACTTTTGGGCGTGTTTTCTCTTTAATATTCTTTTTAAAGACTTTGTTCTTTAATTAATTGCTTGCAGTTCTTTGCTCAATTAATTCCAATTGAAATTGCTCTTGAAGAAATTTCTTTTGTAGCCTTAAAATATCTTTTGTAGAGTATTTTTTGGATAAATTTTTATTGTTGGTAAAACAATAAATTTTTATAATATTATTGTTTTATACTAATAAAGTTATAAACAATAAAATTGGCGTGTTTTTTCTTAAAAATAATATTTCATACTATTTTTAATTGATTTTTACCTTATACAAATTTTGAGGACAGGAAAAGTACTTGATTTTTAATCAAAGTTTCATATCCACACCTTACAAATTTCATAAAGGGGAGCAGGATTAAAATTGTGAATTACACAACCCAATTCAAGAATTTCACCTCTACAGATCAAGCAATAAGAAAGAAAAAATATCAGCACATGTTTAATAAGATATTTTTAAAAATGAAGAAGTAAAAAAAGAGATAATCATTTAAAAGATGAAGGACCTTCAAGATGATAGTGGAAGAAGATGAGGCCCCTAGGGTTGGATTTAAATTTGTGAATAGCTTTAAAATCAATTTCCAATTCAAATAAAAAAATATAACTGGTTTAATATCAATTTAAAATTAATTGGTGATACTGAGGAGGAAGCAGACTCAAGTTGGTTTTAAATCAATTTGTAATTGAAAATGATCGTTGTATGAGTGGTAACATGGGTTTTAATTATATATAAAAAACTCCACATAAAAAATCAGTATTCAATTTGTGATGAAAGGAGTAAAAAAATCTTGAGAAATTATTGAGGACTATTTCATGAAGTGAAGTTGATATTTTATGAAGTTTTTTGGTTTTAAGAGATTTTTGAAACTTATTTTTTGTATTATTTTCCTTTTTTTGAAAAATTTTTGTTGAGGTTTTTTTTATGATTTTTTTTCTTTTTTTTGCATTTGGGTTTTGTTTTTTTCTGGTGATTTTTTCACAATTATTTTTTTTATTTTCACCTTATGTCTAATTTGAGTTTATTTGTATGTTTACTTTTGTCACAGGGGCTCTTGGTGGAAAAACAAGAGTGGCCTGGCACTCAGCAATAAGGGAACTCACTTGGAAGACTCCAAAAGAATAAAGAAATAAAAATAAAAGAATAAATTCCTCTAAGAAATATGCAGGTACAAGATGAGATGCAATAAGAGGAAAGAGAAGCCAAATGACCAAAGAGCCAACCAAGTAAGTCCTTAATAACTATTTAAACCTTCCAGAAGGAACAATAGAATTAGTAAGGATATGAACACCAAATATCCACTGACAGGAAAAGAAAGAAAAAGAGAAAGGTGCTAAATGACTGAATTGATAATATCATTATTCACTTGAAAAAAATGACAAGATAAATAAAGATGAAATATAATCAAAATATATCAATTAACTGGGAAATCCCCCAGGGTCAAAGGAGGCTGGTATAGGTGAAAGGCTGAGAGCTTGACTACTTCAGGCTGACAGCTTGTCTGTATTGAATCCTTGAAGCGGTATTGACTGCTTGATGAATTTTATACCTTCCCAAATTAGGAAAATGAACTGGGTTGAATGCAATACCCATGGTTCATGATTTAAAATACAGGTCTTGATGAATCCAGACTGTATTTAATGAATGTGGTTGCCAAGGTGGATTGATGGAGCACTGACTCTTGGAAAAATTATTGGAACCGCCATTGGAATATCCCTTGAGAATAAACTTCCACTATCCCCTTGGAGAAATACTGTAAATGAGAATAACCAATTATTTCTTGATGGTGTCATTGGTATTTGAGATTGACACTTTTCTTTGAGCCTTGATTAATCCTCTGGTTGACGTGCCTTGATGACCTGATGAGAAGTTAAAATAAGCATTTGATATTGGCACCATTGGAATGCTGGTGGAAAAAGATGCATAATGGTGTATAACACCATTCATGGCACTTTTGATTATTGGAGGGTGGAACTGGCCAAAGGTTGTTTGAAATGATGCCAGGAGGATATAAGTGAAAAATGAGTTTTGAGTGGCTTCAAAGATGGAAAATTGTTTTTGGGTTGTTAGCCAACTACAGCCTATACATCTTTGAAACTTTATTTGGGCAAAGTGCACAAATCTGGAAATCAAGCCCCAAATGGCAGTTGGGTATATTTCCCACATTACATGGGAAAATGGCCTAAAATGGCAAATACAGCAAAATGTAAAAAATGTAAAAAATGCAGAAATCTGTATTTAATGCTTAAAAATCCAAATACAAGCTTTTGGGCTGTATTTTCCCTGTTGAATGGAAGATAAAAAAGACATCCCAAAAGCAAATCCTGGCCAAGAAAGGCCTGATGATGATAAGAAGGCCAAGTTGGGCCCAGATGGTGAAATGAACATAAGAGGCCAAAAAAGATGAAATGGCCAATTTTTCCAATTATTATGGATATAGCCAAATTTCTTAAATTGCATATGGAATGGATATGCCATATTGAGGTCTGAGAGGGTGAATTGCCATGGTTGTGACAGTACCCCCCACCTTGAAATGGTGAGCTCCTGAGCACCAATACAAGATGAAGCCTGTTGAGGCTATTGGAAAGATTTTGAGAGAGGGATTCAAGAGGAATGATTTAGATAAAAATTTGAAACTGATATTAAATATTTGACATATGACACAGGACTTGCTCAATCTTCTTTTGACATTGACTTCATGATTGATGTTAATTTTGAAAATTTATGGTGACTTTTGACATGACATTTGACATGATAAAAGAAGAATTTAAAATGAAGATAAAAATAAAAATAAAACAATGAAAATGAAAGTGAGAAGAGAAAGAGGGAAATGAATCTTGAGGAGGCTCCAATCTTCATCACAGAGATTGATATTTGATTTTTGAAATTGGCCAAGGACCTGGAAAGATAAATTTGATTCCAGGTGCTCACAAAGTGGCCAAGGTGATTTGTTGAAAGATTTTAGACCCCTCAAGGAAGTGCACACTAGGAGAGGAACTTACCTTTGGTAATTACCACTCCGGCCAGTGCCATTATAAGAAAATAAATTTGCTGAAAGAATAAATTGGAATTGGAAAGACTTGGAGGGAAAATAAGAAAATGAATAGTCTATTTTCCCAAGTGAAAATGGCCGTAATTTTGGAATTGATGTTGAAAGCCATGGCAAAGATCTGTGTCCAAAAAATTGCAGAGTGCTCACATAGTGGCCAAGGTGATGCTTACCACAAAAAGAGTAGAATACCTCTAAATGTGCGTACCAGGAGTGGGACCTACGTTTAGTAATTCCTCTCCCCAGAAAGCACCATAAATAATCAAGCTCTTGAAGAATTGGGTCCTGGCTTGTCAGGATATAAAAAATTAAAATCCTTGATAAGTCCATGACAATTATTGAGGTTTTCAGCTGGTTCCCAAGTGGATCTTTCTGAGTCTTGACTGAAGCCTTTCCATTCCACCAAATACCATAATTTTCCTCTTGTGATCTTTGAGTCCAGTATGTGAGAGACTTGCCATTCCTCTTCTTCTTTAATGATGATTGGGGAGGAGGCTCTTGATGCCAATTTGAGATTTTTGATGTCTTGACTGCTTCCAAGAGGGAAATATGGAATACTGGGTGGATAGAATTCCATTGAGATGGGAGCTTGAGATCGTAGGCATGAGTGCTGAGTTTCTTCAGAATTGGAAAAGGACACATCCATCTTTCAGACAGTTTTTTGAGGGGTCTAGTTTCTTTGACATTCTTTGAAGACACCCATACCATGTCACCAGGATTGAAAACAGGTGGACATGCTCCACCTTTATCTTCATACCTCTTAAACCTGCTTATGGCAGCTTCAAGTTCTCTCTTGACATCTTTCTGTACTGATTTGATTTTTGTTGACAACTTTCCAGCAGGAGTATCTTGAGTAATGTGAACCAAGTCAAAATGTAGATCTCTCCCATAATTAGTTGAAATGGTGATTGTTTTGTTACGGAGTGGTCAGAGGTATTGTAAGAAAATTCAGGTAGAGGGAGCCAGGTTTTATAAACATCTTGATGATAACTGAAATACATCCAAGGGTACTTCTCTAGTATCTGATTTACACTCTCTGTCTGTCAATCAGCTTCTGGATTATAAGCAGTTGACAGCTCTCTTGAAATCTTGAGCTGCTGAAAAAGATTGATCCAAAAGGAAGAAACGAAAAGAGAACCTCTGTCACCAACAATTCTTTAAGGAAGACCATGCTTTAAGAAAATATTCTTGATGAATAAATGGGCCAAATCTAATGAAGTTATTGAAGAAATTGTTGGAATAAAAACTGCCATTTTTGAGAATCTGTCCACTATGAAAAGGATTGAGTAAAATGAATTGGACAGTTGCAATTGAGTGATGAAATCAATTGAAAGACAAATATAAGGACCATTTGGAATTGGAAGGTTTAAGGAGTCCAGACTTTATGTGATGAATATTTATGTTTCTTGAAAACTGTTGACAGGATCAGACATAATCCTTGATCAATTGAGTCATTCTGGCCCAGTGAAAATCCCGCTTCACAAGTTTGAGAGTCTTCTCTTGGCCAGGGCGTCCAGCTAGAGGAGAGTCATGCTTCTTTTGAAGTATATTTAGTTGAATTGTGTGGTCATTTGGAACCACCACCTGATATTCTAAAAGGAGAAGTTGGGAAGAGGAATCAAGAGAATAATCTTGAACAGATTTACCTTTACCCAAATCTTGAAGAATACTTCCATATTGAGAATCTTGCCATAATGCCTTCTGAATTGAAATAAATCAAATTTCAAAATTAATCTACCTTTACTGGAAAGAATTTTGAGGCTTTATTAATTGCTGATAATTCATTGGGTTTTGCTGATGAAATCCTCCCCCCTCTCTGGGTAAATGTTTTCCCAATGTGACAATTCATCTGGAAGGGTTGCCAAGTGTCCAGGGCATTACGCTATTGAGAAATGAAATTCAGATAAGAACTCAGCTGAGTGGGCTTGACTGCAAGTGAGAATCTTTGATGAAATGAAATATTGAAGTGAAGAGTGAACAGTGAGAACTTCCAAAGGGGAAGAAAGGGAAAGGAAAAAAGCTTTCCACCGCTTGAGAGCCCAGACTATGCCAAGGAGTTCCCTTCATGAATCTCATAGTTGAGCTCTTCTGGAAGAGGCTTGCAACTATAAAATGAAATGGGATGTTTTCCTGAGTCAGAGACCTGACTCAGTACAGCATCCAAGGCATAATCAGAAGCATCAGTCTCTACAATGGTGGGTAGAGAAGGATTGGAGCAGTGGTGAAAGCCTCTTTGAGTTGATGAAACTGTCTAAGAGCTTCCTCATTGACAGGAAAATTGGAATATTTCTTGAGGAAACTTGTGAGTGAATTAATTTTCTTTGAATAATTCTTGATGAAATGGCAGTAGAAATTGGCAAAGCCAAGGAAATATTGGATAGGCTTGAGGTTTCTTGGAGGTAGCCAATTGAGAACCTGCTGGACTTTTTCTTGGCCCATCTTGAGGCCTTCAGAAAAAACAATATACCCTAAATATTCTACACTAGAAACATTAAACAGGCACTTGGAGGCCTTAGAAAAGAGGCTTTTGGCTCTGAGTCAGGAAAGAAAAGTGGACACATGAGTGAAATGTTCTTCCTAAGATTTGGAAAAGACCATAATGTAATCCAAATAAACCGCAACATAACATCAAGAAGATAATAAAAAATATTACTGAAAATGTTTTTGAAAGAGGCAGGGGAATTGGTGAGCGCAAATGGCATAACCAAATACTCATAACTGCCATATTTAGTCCTAGAACAACTCAAATGTTCATAACCTTCCTTGATTCTGAGCAGTTTATATGCACTACGCCAATCAATCTTGGAGAAGATAGAAGAACCATTGAAAACAGTAAGAAACTGATTCATAGGAAGAACAGGGCACTTGTTCTTCCTAGTAACAGCATTGAGTTTTCCATAATCAACACACAAACAGAGGCCACCACCCTTCTTTTTGACAAAGAGGACAGGTGCTCCTGTTGAAGAGGAGCTTGGCCAGATGAAACCTTTCTCTACAATCTATGAAGCTTAGGCCCTGAGTGTTTCTGAATATTGGTTTGATAAAGAGTAGATCACCCCAGCTGGAGGTAGAGACCCCTGCAGCTCAATATGATGATCACAGGCACAGTGAGGAGGAAGTTTCTCTGCTTTCACCTTGGAGAATACTTCCAAATACTGGTGATAAGCAGAAGGAACAACCTTTATCATGGTTTATATTTCTTCTGGCTTGTAATATGTGTCTATGAAACTGCTGATAATATTACTATGAATCAACAGTACTATGACTGTTCTCATGAAATATAATAATAAAAAATTATTATAGCCACAATTGAATAGTTAAATAATTATTTATTTTACATGTTATACACTACTAGTGATTATAACAGTAAGCAGTAATTGTCTACAAGAATCAATTACAAGAAGAATTTATAATAAAAACTTCTTTTATTAAAATAGTAAAATTATTTTAATATATATAATTATCTTTCAGAAGAATAATTATAAAGATAAAGCTTGAAGAAAACTATTACTGGAGAAAAACTTTAAGAATTAAGATAAATCACTCACTATTAATCCAATGAACCTTTTAGAAGATAATAGTAGAGAGATTTGACATAGAATTGTGGATTTAATGGATCAAAATTGATTTATAACACTATTACAACAATATATAGTTGATTTCTATGATTTCACGTATTTCTGAAATAATAAAGCACTTAAGAAAGGTTTTAACTAATACTTACTTGTTTGTACTATAGTATAATTGAATAACGTGAGGATTTGGCAAAAAACAGCAAGAGGAGGTCTCTTTTAAGTCTAAGACAGCTTAAAGAGGCGTGCCATGGAGAAAAATTAAAAACCAGTGAGTGAGAAAACAATAAACCTTTTTGGCTTATTGATTACATCATCTGTTGTCACATAAGATTATCATAATTACTTAATTGAGGCTTTTACATGACTACCAACCCATTTATGGTTATGAATAAAAGGAGTAAAAGCTGTGAATCTTCTGTTATCCCAAAATGATCATTTATTTCTCAAAGTTATCAATGTTATTGGAAATTTAATCACATTATGTATTTTCTGTGAATTTTTAAAGATCATGTGTTTCATGGGGAATTATCAAAAATGGACTGTGAGTAAACCTTTTAGTTTTACTTAGAAAAGTATAATTATTTTTGGTTTTTATATGAATTATACAGTTCTTAATTGGTCCTGAAATTTCCAGAAATATTCATTAAGAATTGTATTTTTAATGAATTTTTGAAGTTTTTACCTCATTTCTACATAGAATTGCAAATAGCAGTATATGGCTGGTTGCTATGAGGTAAATCACTGGATAGTAGTCAAAAAAGGGTTTATCCATGGAAAGCCATTAATAATTGACATGGTTACAGGAGTCTAAGTTGCTCTTTACCTCCTTGGCACATCAAAATAGCAGCTTATTTGCAATTAACTTATGATTTACTGAGATTGTGACATGGTAACTAAGTTCCCAAAAGGTTTTAGTTTACTAATTGGGCCAAGATCAGCCATGGAGCCAAGCTTTAGAGCTTTCCACACCTCAGAGGCCTCAGAAGTTGGTTACCCTGGCTCTCTTTGATGTCTTTTGTCCCCCTTGACTATTTTTCATGTCAAAAATAGAAATTCATGCTTCAAGTGAGATATCCCTTATGGGTGTACCAAAAGTGCATGTAAGAATACCATAATATTAAGTGTCCAAAACATGTGTAGCACTATTCTTAGTGTATATGTAACATGTTGTTTCTCACATTCCCATTATTTTGGTGTGAAATTTAGAAAAACAAATTTTTTCATGGATTTTTTATGTGGTGTTGAAGTATTTTCCATATTACCACCTCAAATAGTTGATTTGTGCTTATTCATTCTTTGGAGCTACCCTAGGTGAAGTTTTGTGTAGAATCCAAATCTGGCCTTGACTCCATGGATTTACTTACTCAATAGAAATTTATTCATCTTTTCTCAAATCAAAAAAGATGAATTTTGAATATATGCATGACTTATGCGTTATGCATAATTCAGAATTTATTTTTAAGATAATTGTGGCCTATTTGGGTATGTAAAATATACCTCAAGGCTCACATGGCTCTTCCTCTTCATCCCACAAATCCTCCAGGGAGTCATGATAAGATGAAGGAGGAAGGTCCATATTCCCAAAGAAGAGATGAAGTGAAGATACAGAATTATCTTCTCCAACATCCTTAATCTCTTTCAAGACTTTGTCTCTATAGGAAAGTAATGATGTTTGTGAATTAAGGGAAGGAATATGGAAAAAAGATGGAATTGATGGTGTTCTAGAATCACCAACCAGTGCTGCACATTATTTGGCAGAAGAAAAGTCATTACTGAAAGATTTTGAAGGATCATAACAGTCCTTTTGATCAGCATTAAAGGCAATCAGCCCTTGCCTCCAATCAATAGATCAATTGAAATTAATAATAAAGTCAAAGCCCAATATGAGGTCTCCTCCCTTGGGACTATCAATTACTAAAAATTCCCATTCAAAGCTTGGGAAGGATGGAAGCTCAACCATATATTTGGTATGGTGAGTCACAAATAAGGAGGGGACTCATAGGATTCCAAGATAATAAGAAGAATCTTCTCTGGGAGTTCTGACATAGTCAAAGAATACTGGTGAACAAACCTCTTTTCAATAAATGAGTTGGTAACACTAGAATCAATCATAATATTGTATAAAACATGAGAAAGAGAAGAAAAAACAAAGAATTTGTGAGAATTCTTGACACCAATATTCAGAATTCACAATTGTTCTCTGGATGGAAAACAGTGAAGACCATTGAACACCATATGATCTTCACTCAGGCTTTTCCCTGGATGGGAAATTTGCCTGATGCTTGGGAAAGCTGATTTTGAGTTCTTTTGAAACAAGACTCAAGACTATGCTTCCCACCACAATAGGTACATAAGCCCTCTTGATTCTTCTTTCTTTTTCCGAATTCATCAACTGGAAATCTTTTGTCAACAAAAAAGAATGGGGCTTTTCCCTCTTCTTTTGACTTGAGCTTTAGGAACTTTGAGAATTCAAAGAAGTTGACTTTGAGGCTTCAGGCTTCTTCTCTTGATGATGAGTCTTTTCATTTTGCCTCTCATGGTACCTGGTATCAAGCTCCAGGGTAATATCCATTAGGTCTTGAAGAGAGTCAATTCTTGAAGGATGGGAGATGAATTGATCCAAAATCCTGGATGGAAATCCCTTCCTGAAATGATAGATAAGAGCCCTTTCACCCCAATCTCCAATTCTTGAAAGCAGACTTCTGAAATCATTAATGTATAAAGATACATGCTCACCTTCTTTCATTCTTAAAGAATCCAATGCTGCTTCAGCTTTTCTGACTTCATTTGGGTCCCCAAATAAGGTGAAGAGTTGAGATTCAAATAATTTCCATGAATTGAGAATGTAATTTGGATCTTGATTGGTGATATTGGAAAGATAAGGCTCAATCCATTTTGCATCCCTGCCAATGATAAATGAAGTGGCATAAAGGACCTTCTTTCTTTCTTGAGAGAAGTTTGCCGGATCATTATGAAAAATCAGTTAACAAGACTGAATAAAACCTCTAACTTTGAAGGGTTGAGTCCCATCAAAGCATTCTGGTGCCTTCATAGATGGAGTCTTGAAGGCTGGTGGTCTTGATGCTTCAGAGGATGAAGCTTCTTGAAGATTGGCCATAATCTGAGTCATTTTCTGCATAATGGCCAATAAAGATGGTTCAGAAGAGACAGGCTGATTAGACTGTGCTAGAGTTGGTCCTTTAGTACCTTGGGATGTATTTGTGCAAAGTGCGCAAAAAATGCACAAATCTGGCAATTAAGCCTCAAATGGCCTAATATGGCCATTTGGGCATATTTCCCATATTACATGGGAAAATGGCCTAAAATGTTCAAATCTTTATTTAAAGCTTAAAATGCCAAATAAAGTATTTTGGGCTGTATTTTCCCTGTTGACTGGAAAATACAACATACTGCCCAAAGGCAAAGCCTGGTCAAGAAAGGCCTGATGATGATGAAGGGGCCAAGCTGGGCCCAGATAGTGAAATGACCATAAAAGGCCAAAAAAGATGAAATGTCCAATTTGGCCAATGATTATGGATATGGCTCAATTGCCATAAATTGGATATTCCATATTGAGGTCCAAGAGGGTGAAATGCCATGGTTATGACAGCTTTCTTTTAATTTTTCTTTATTTTTATTCAATTTTTGTAACTATTTTCATTGTTATCATTATTTTATATTTTTTTGGGTTTCTTTTATCTTTATTTTCATTTTCTTTTCACATTTTTTATTTTCATTTTGTTTTTCTTTTTATGTTTGTGCATATATTGTTTTTTGTATATTTTTCTTTTATTTTGGTTTTTATTTTATTATTATTTCAGTTTTGTATTTATTTGGTTTTTATTTTAATTTTGAAATCCTTTTTACTTTATTTTAAATTCATTTCTATTTTCATCAACAAGTATTTAAATTAAAAGAAGAATCTCTTAGAAAAATTCATTAGTAATCAAATTACTTTTCAATTCTCACATGAATAAATTCCCTGTGTCACGAGGGCTCTTGTGGAAAACCAGAGTGGCCTGGCACTCAGGAATCCAGA
Organism: Austropuccinia psidii; assembly: GCA_023105745.1. Classification (NCBI taxonomy): domain Eukaryota; kingdom Fungi; phylum Basidiomycota; class Pucciniomycetes; order Pucciniales; family Sphaerophragmiaceae; genus Austropuccinia; species Austropuccinia psidii. Next base: position 62,982,613 of record JALGQZ010000003.1, on the reverse strand, counting down.
AATCACTTGAAGGGCTCCAAAAGATAAACAAAAAAACAATCATATATTTCTTTAGAATAAAATAAGAGAAAGGAAAAGAAATTCCAAAGATAAGTAGGAAGCCAAAGGCCAAAAGCTAAAGAGCCAACCAAATGAATGCTTGATTCACTGTTTCTACCTGCCAAAAAGAAAAATGGAATTATTAAAGGATATGACAATCAATATCCACTGAAAGGCAAAGAGAAAGGTGCAAATGGCTGAATTCAAAATATCTGGGATTACTTCAAAGAATGAAAAGAAAATACTAATAAAAGTAGAAATAAATCCAGTATATTAATTAACTGAGGAAAAAGTTGCCAGGGGTGGAAAGGTGGCCATTATATGTGAAAAGTTCAAGACTGATCCTGAAGGATTGATCACCCCGGTGTATTGACTATTTTGGGTAAATACATATCTGGCCATCTTGAAAAATGCGCTTTTTTCCTTGAGTTCCCACAGTGGAACATGAATTGGCCCAAAAAAGGCTAATGCCATACAGGTTGTCTGAATACAACCTGTATGGACCAATTGAGTTTTACAACAAGTGCTTGCTGCCTTCAGAACTGATATTGAATATTAAAAATTTCTTGAAACTGTCCTCAAAAAATCCTGGGCCAGTATTCCCTTGGGAGAATACTGTTGAAATAAAAAGCTAACACCTGGAGGGCCAGGTGATTGGTATTCTCAAATGGTCTTGTGGATTCCACCATGAATTTCCGACTTTGGTAAGATTAGTCTTCCCTTTGAAACGGACTGATGGACTGGTGACATGACTCTAAATTACAGAATTGCATCTTGAAAGTATCACCATTGGATTGCTGAGGGAAAATGGTGCATAATGGTATATAATACCATATATGTCCCATTCCTGTTTCCTGCAGTACAGGGTCTATTACTGAGGAAAGGGCTTGCCTTGAGCTGAGGGGAAACCCTTCTGGAAGTGATCTGGTGGTCTCCAGAGGACATGAGTGAAGTCTTGGGGTCAGTGGCCATCTATGGCCATTTTGGGTCTTTGAGTATTTGGGCCAAAATCGGGCTCAGGTGGTCCCATTTGTGGTTTGGGACCCACCTGGAATTTGGGGCTAATGGGCTGTTCATTTTCCGCTTTTGGACTCATTAGATTTAGGCCAAAAGAGGCCTCAATGGCCCAAAAAGGCCATTTAGGCTTAAAAACCCAATCAAAGGTGGAGGGCCAGGGGCCAAAGACCCCTGGAACATAAAATGACTCTCCCAGGCCCAAAATCAAAGGGATTGGTGAGGTAAGGAATGTTCTAAGAGGGACAAAAAGCAGGATATGGCCTGAAGGCCATGAATGAGGTTTGGGGTCTTGAATGGCAATAAAAGGTGGCTGTGGCCCAAAAGCCATATAAAAACCACTGAAGGCCAATTTGCCATAGATTGGGTCAGGCTGAAATTTCTGTAAACCCCAATTGGGGGGTTCCTCCCATGGTTATGACAGTACCCCCCACCTTAAATGGTGAGCTCCTGAGCACCAAGACAAGGTAAAAGCCTGTTGAGGCTGTTGAAATGGATTGAATGTAGTAGTTCCAGAGCTGTTTAAATTTGGAAGCATTCAATAATAACTGATATGAGGCTGGCATATGAATTGAGGGGATTTGCTCTTTCTTTGACAATTGGCTTTGTAAATGAAGGAATTTTGTTAATGTTAATGTTTGGCATCAAAAGTATAACAAAAGAAAAATTTTGAAGGGATGTATAGAAATTAAAAGAAAATAAAATAAAAGAAAAATTAAAATTTGAGGGGTTCCAATCTCGATCACTGAAGCTTAGAACTGAGTTGAATTATGAAAGGACTTGGAAAAGAAGATTGATACCAAGTGCTCACAGAGTGGCCAAGGGTATTCTTTGACAGGTTATAGACCCCTCAGGGAAGTTCACATTGGGAGCAGAACTTACTTTTGGAAGTTACCAATCCCACCAGTGCCATAATATTAAAATAAACTTGCTGAAGGAGTGTATTGGAATTGAGAAGGCTTGTAAATTTAACTTTAAAGGCGAATGGTTCATTTTCCCAAGTTAAAATGGTCATAAAGACTGAAATTGATTTTGCAAGCTTGGCCAGAGATCTATTTCCAAGAATTGACAAGTGCCCACAGAGTGACCATGGTAATCCTTGCAACAAGAAGGGAAAAATACCTCTGAAGGTGCATACCAGGAGTGGGACTTACCTTTTCTAATTCCTCTCCCCACTAAGAGCCATAAAAAGATCAAGCTCTTGAAGAATTGTGGCCTGACTTGTCAGGATACAGTTGACAAAAATCCTTGACAATTTCAGCTCAATTCTTGAGGTTTTAAGCTGGTTCTCAAATGGATCTTTCTGGGTCTTTACTTAAACCTTTCTATTCAACCAGATGCCATAGTTTTACTCTCTTGAGCTTTTGATCCAGGATTTGACAGACTTCCCATTCCTCTTCTTCAATAACAATTGGAGGAGGAGGCTTGTGATTCCTCTTTAGGATTGTTGATGTCTTGACTTTTTCAAGGAGGGAAATATGGAAGACTGGATTGATCGAAGCTTGATGTGGTAAGCATGGGTGCTGACTTTCTTAAAGATTGGGAAAGGACCCAATCATCTTTCTGATGGTTTTTTTGGTGGGTCTTGTTGATTTGATGTTCTTGGAGGAAAGACATACCAGGTCCACAGGATTGAAAACAGGTGGACTAGCTCTACTTTTATCTGCATACCTCTTCAACCTGTTTATGGAAGCTTCAAGTTCTCTCTTGAAATCTCTGTGTACATATTGGCTTTTTGTTGATAACATTCCAGAACAATTGTCTTGAGTAATGTGAACTGGGTCAAATTAAGCATCTCCTCCATGAACAGTGAAAAACAGGGATTTTTTGTTGAAGAGTTGTCAGAATTATTGTAGGAAAATTCATCCAGAGGGAGCCAGGTGTTTCAATTATCTTGATAATAACTAAAATACATCCAAAGGTACTGTTCTATTTTCTGATTTACGCTCTCTGTATGACCATCAGCTTAAGGATGGTAATCAGTTGACAGATCTCTTTAAATCTTGAGCTGCTTACATAAATTAATCCAGAAAGAAGAAACAAAAATGGAACCTCTATCACTAACAAAGATTTAAAGAAGGCCATTACTTGACAAACATTTTTTGATGAATAAATGGGCCAAATCCAGTGAAGTAATTGAAGACATTGTTGGAATAAATCCTTCCATTCTGGAGAGTCTGTCCACTATGGAAAGAATTGAATCAAAGTCATTGGACAGTGGCAGTTGAGTGATAAAGTCCATTTGAAGACAAATCCAAGGCGCATTTGGAATTGGAGGAGGTTTAAGGAGTCCAAACTTCTTGTGATGTATAGTCTTGTTTATTGAACACTTTTGACAGTATTAAACATAATCCTTGATGAATTGAGTCATTCTGGACCAGTGGAAATCCCACTTTACAAGCTTTATAGTCTTCTCTTGGCCAGGGTGGCCATCCAGAGGAGAGTCATAGAAATTTTGAAGTATGCTGAGTTGAATTGTGAGGTCATTTCACAGGGGCTCTTTGAAGCGAAGAGGGCCTGGCACTCAGTTGACTGAGACTTGTCCATGGAGGTCTCAAGGATTGGAATAAGATTGGGTACACTAAAGAGTGTAATAAAGAAATTTAAGAAAAGAAGAAACAAATAATAAGAGTAGCAAATAGAAGGGCCAACCACAAACAAGTCCAATTCCACTGTTTCAACCTGTCAGAAATAAAGGGAGGGTTAATATGGATATTGCTACCACAACTCATACTGAACAGGTGAGAAGAAATGAAAATACTAAATTGATACCAATAAATATAATACCCAAAAATAAGAGTAATAATATTCATTAAAAAATAAATCAACCATATTAATTAGCTGGGGAAGAAGTCCCCAGAGGGAGGAAGAGGGGCTGGTATATGTGAGAATCCACCAGCCCTGATCCAAAGAGTGAGGTTTCTTGTGCAGAATCTTGATTTGAATTTATTTGGATAATACAACCCCTGTATGGATCTACAGGGTCTGTAAAAGAGGTGTGGTAGAGCTGGGTGATCATACAGCTTTGGACCTTTGAAGCCAAAACTTTAATTGGTGAATCCACCCTGTACAAGTGTTGAATGACTGTATTGATGAACAAATCTTTATGCATGTTTCAGCAAGAAGATTTTCTGAAGCTTATTTCTGATATACATACTGGAATTTCTGGTTTCATGAGTTTGAGTTGGTTTAAGGTTGAACACCCTTACCTCTGATAGTGGCTGTGACATTATCTCCCTCTTGAAACTGGTGGGCTCCCAAAAACCATAATATCCTGCCACTGTTAAGTGTCATCTCCAATTACCCCCAAAATTTTCTAAAATCTTGAATTTTCAAATCATTTCCCTCTTTATCATTATCATTAAGATCTTCCCTTCAATCCTGCTTGTTCTTTCTTCCTTTCATTAAGTGAGTGATTCTTCTTTATTGAGTTATTTCCTGCTTGAAGCCTTTTCTTCTTGAATCAAGGAGGGTTGGTGGCCATGGGCTGAATCCCAAAATGGAGCCCACCATCACCTCCAGCTTGAAAAATGGTGGAGGATTGCTATATAAATGCCTAGAAACCCCCAATAGTAGTCCATAAAATGTTTAAGGTCTTTTCTTGCACCAATTTCTTCAATATGCATATCTGAGAAGGGGGCTTGTCCCCATGATTCTTGAGGAAATGGGCCCAAATGGCCTTTTGAGGTCATATGGGCTCATGGAGGTTCTTTTTGGTCCATGCCATACTATGGAAAAATTTCTTAAAATTTGGGATTTGGCCATATTCGGCCATTTCTGATCCTTTGGGTCAATTTTGATTTTTATGGCCCATGGCCTGCATGCCATGGTAAGTGGGGGAAATTGAAGTCCCCCTGGGCCCAATTTTGAAGGGGTCACCAGGGGGCCAAGGATATTGATCATGGCCAAATTGGCCTATATGTCCTGGGACTTCTGAGACCAGTTCAGGACCTCCAAAGGATTGGAAGGGAGGTCCATCCTTGCGGATTGTCTCAGAGTTGAATTGAGGACTTTGAGGGGGCCATAATTGGAAATGGCCCAGAAACTTGATATGCATATCTGATGCCTTGACTCTTTTGATTCCATAACTCCAGAAATGAGCTCCAAACTGACTGAGCTCACTTAATCTTCCCCTTCTGTTTCACTGCCATCTGTCCTTTGTGGTCCCAGAATCTCCAGCAGGCTGGTTTACCCTTGGTGAATGGCTTCTTCAGGTAATTTTGATCCTTCCCAAACTTATGATGGGTAGAAGACAGTAGAAGTTCTTAATCCTGCTTGTACTGATTTCTTGGATAAGGGGAAACAGTGCTTCCAGACTTATAAACCCTGGTCTTTGGAATGGCATAACTTTTTTGTTGGGAAGAAACCTTTTCAAGCTCCAGGAGCTCCAATTTCCAATGTCAGGCAGTATTTGTGGAGAAAGAAGTATGGTCATTTTGAAAGAGAGTTCTAAGTTTCTGAGGCTCTTACCCATGATGGTACTTCAGCATATTCCAACTGTAAGTGTGGTGGTTTTCTTGATTGATTGTCATACTAATATCTTGTATTAGTGACTGGTTCCAGGAAGATGGATGGGGCTAGGTGGACCAATGTTGGAGGGGCCATTCCTGTTGGTGGCTGTCAGCCTGTGACTCAAAAGTAGAGCACAAGCATGACTGCCAGAATACCATAAACCAATGATAGAGCAAAATACCACCAAAACATGGCGCTGAGCCAAACAAGCTCAAAAGGTATCAAAAGAAAGAGGAAACACACCTCTCCTCAAATATGCAAGTCCCATAATCATGGAAAAAAGAATAACAAAGTTATACAAGCTCAAAGAAGTTGCTGATCATAAACCTCAATTTTAGCCTCTCATCTACAATCCAGAAAGAGAGGCTGAACCCAATCAAATTTGTATTTCAATTAAAGCTCTCAGCTAGGGATATCCAATTGTACTAGCCAAATTGAGCTAGCACCAAGACTATAGAGCTTATGGCCAAAATAGAGCCAAATAAGGGTGAATAAATATTCAACTCTCATCCAGCTTCTAAATTTTTAGTGTGAGATCCCCAAAGTGCGGTCTCTTTAGAAAGAGAACAATCAGAGATTTCTGAAGATGCCATCCATTTCCTCATATCTTCTCTAGAGCAAAAGTTATTGAGCAAAGAATATCAATACAGGATTCATAATAAATCCACAAACTGATAAATAAATTTAGAATTGGTATAATTTTGCCATTTTTAATGTTAGCTATGCCAAATGAGTATTCATTGTGTAGAGCCCATCAAGGGCTACAAAATGAGCCACTTTTAATTTCTCTATCTTTGAAACTTACAAATGTATTCATGGGATCTTACTGTGGGACAGCTGTCCATAAAATTGAATTAACAGCTAATAAATTCAATTAGATGCTGTTTATTCTTCAATTTCTCATAAATTGACAAATAAGATTCATACAGTAATGGTCTTTACAGCTTATGACGCATCAAAGGCACCAGAGCACACCTGTAAACTCCATTGGTGAAAACGTTCACCCTGTATAGAGTAAAAATGACAACTTGTGGCTCTAAAACCACATTTCCACACAATATTAGCCTGCTTTGTGAGCCATGAGGTATCTTTTACATACCCAAATAGGCCACAATTGTCTTAAAAATAAATTCTGAACTATTAATAACCCATAAGTCATGCATATATTCAAAATTCATCTTTTTTGATTTCAGAAAAGATGAATAAATTTTTATTGAGTAAGTAAATCCATGGATTTAAGGCCAGATTTGGATTCTACTCTGAATTTCACCTAGGGTAGCTCCATAGAGTGAATAAGCTCAAATCAACTCTTTGAGGTGGTAATATTGAAAATACTTCAATACCACATCATCAATACCACATAAAAGATCTGTGAAAACCTTTGTTTTTCTCTAGGTCACGCCAAAATAATGAGAATGTGAGAAATCCCATGTTACATACACACTAAGAATAGTGTTATGCATGTTTTGAGAGCTTAATATTATGGTATTCTTACATGAACTTTTGGTACACCCATATTGCATATCCTACTTGAAGCTTAAAATTCTATTTTGATGTAAATAATAGGCAAGGGGGACAAAAGACATCAAAGAGAACCAGGGTACCCAACTTCTGAGGCCTCTGAGGCGTGGACAGCTCGAAAGCTTGGATCCATGATCTATCTTGGCCCAATCAGTAAACTAAAACCTTTTGGGAACTTGGTTACCATGTTACAACTACAGTAAATTATAAGAAAATAGCAAATAACCTGCTATTTTGACATGCCAAGGAGGTAAAGAACAACTTAGACTACTGTAACCTTATCAATTCTTCATTATTTACCATGTATAGACCCCAAAAGAGTAATTAGAACCCTTTTTGGACTAGTATCCATTGATTTACCTCATAGCAACCAGCCATACACTACTATTTGCAATTCTACATAGAATTGAGGTGAAAACTTCAAAAATTCATTAAAAATACAATTCTTAGTAAATATTTCTGAAACTTTCAGTACCAATTGAGAACTGTACCATTCATACAAAGCCCAAAAAGAATTATACTTTTATATGTAAAATTAAAAGCTTTACTTACAGTCCATTTTTGATGATTCCAAGTGAAACACAGAATCTTTCAAAATTTACAGAAAATACATTTTGTGATTAAATTTCCAATAGCATTGATAACTTTGAGTAATAAATTATTATTTTGGAATAAAGGAAGATTTGCAGTTGTTACTCCTTTTATTCTTAACCATAAATGGGTTGGTAGTCATGTAAAAGCTTCAATTAAGTAATTATGATAATCTTATGTGACAACAAATGATGCAATCAATAATCCAAAACATTTTCTTGTTTTTTCACTCACTGGCTTTTCAGTTTTCTCCATGGCACGCCTCTGTGAGCTGTCTTAGACTTCAAAGAGGCCTCCTCTTGCTGTTTTTTCCAAATCATCACATTATTATATTATACCTTTACTACCAAACAAGTAAGTATTAGTTAAAACTATTTCTTAAGTGTTTTATTCTTTCAGGAATCAATCAGAAAGACGTGAAATCATAGAAATCAACTATCTTTTGTTTTAATACTGTTATAAATCAATTTTGATTCATTAAATCCACAATTCCACGTCAAATTTCTCTACTATTATCTTCTAAAAGGTTCATTGGATTAATAGTGAGTAATTTATCTCAATTCTTAAAGCTTTTCTCTAGTAATAGTTTTCTTCAAGAATTATCTTTATAATTATTCTTGTAAAAGATAATTATATACTAAAATAACTTTATTATGTTAATAAAAGAAGTTTGTATCATTAAATTCTTCTTGTAATTGATTCTTGTAGACAATTACTGCTAACTGTTATATTCACTAGTAGTGTATAACACGTAAAAGAAATAATTCTTTCATTATCCTATTGTGGCTATAATAATTTTTCATTATTATATTTCATAAGAACAGTCATATTACTGTTGATTAATAGTAATATTATCAACAGTTTCATAGACACATCTTACATTCTTAGAGTGTTTAGAACCACAAACCAGCCCAAAGTAGGGAAAACTCCTATTCTGTGGTCGTGTGAAGAGGTAAACAACCTCCCACTACCCCAGAAAACAATAAAAGGAGGCCTTTCCTCACCAGAAGGCCAATACATCATCCTGTTCTTAGTATTCTTACTGGGTATAGCTTCTTAACAAAGTGTTACCCTTAGAATTAAACAGATATAATTATAATTGGAATTATTGTAAACCCACAGGTAAACACTGCACCCAGGGCTATCAATAGCACTGACCATCACTAAACTCTTTAGTATAGCGCTTTTGACCATTGTATAATTAATTAATCATGATTATTTTTGTGTCACACTCAGATCTATAGCTTTCATTATCATTTTGAAGCTATATAATAGAGTCACCCTGACAGTGGTAGGCCAATTAATTCCAGTTCAGAGGTCCCCATTTCAAGGATTAACAGCCAAGGTGTGGTGAGGAGAAGAAGAAGAATTGCCGATTCACCCACCAATCCAATGCTGAAGGTATTTATGAGCTAGATGGTGAAGAAGTTGAGAGTTTTCCTAACTCTATTAGCCACCAATCTAGTGCTTCACTTTCCCAACCTTCTTTCAAAAGATTTCAAAGACAAATAATACCAAGTAGCCCCAGAGACTTCCAACTGGTTCTTTCCACTATTCCGTCTTCTATTCCTTCCACTGCCAGTCCTGCCCTGGTTTTACCAGTGAGGCTGTCACCCATCCCATAGCCCAGAAATTTTCCAATGGTTGCCTCCCAACAACTACAACCTGTGGCCATCTCCAGCAGAAGAAGAGGGGATTGATTTCCTTTTCCATTTCTTACTGCCCAAGTATTTCAGCGGAGAGAGAATTGGCCCATCCAGGTTACCAGAGAAGATCCCAAGATGCTGTAACCAGGTTTTTGAGAAGATTTGACAAAAATATTAAGGAGTTGATTACTTATGCTAATGATAGGATGATTCCTGGTACTTCTTCTGAGTAGATGGCTGCTAAATTTGCATCGCATGAAGATGAATAGATTGATGATTTTAAGAGAGCCTTTGATTATTTGGGTAGAGATAACTAGTTTTCTTCTACTTTCTTGTGTTTGGTTTGGCGTTTATCCCCACTCTATAAATACTACAATTAAAAAATAAATGCAACCTCCCAATACATGATATGGGAGGAGATGCTTCTGCTTTATCAAGAAATAAAAAGAAACAAGAATTATACAAGTAAAGAAAGAAAAGAAGCTAAGAGAAAAAGAGAGTAAAGAAAAAGAAAAAATGAAGAAACTTCTGAGAGGTGTCCTTCTTGGGGTGAGCTGCTTGAGTTTTGACCATAAATTTTCCTGAAAGACAAAACCAAGCATTCTTTGCTCATAGGGTGGCCAAGGTGTTGTTTTACAAGAGTTAGAAACCCTCAGAGATGCATACCAGGAGATGGAACTTACTTTCATAACTTCTACTCCCCACAAAGCACCATGAAGAACAAAGAAACGTTTCCATAATTGACTTTGAGCTAAAGAATGTCTTTCATAATGATGAATGGCATAATCTTCTATAAACGACTTTGAGTTAAAGAATTTCTTGAGTAATGATAAATGGAATAACTAAATGAGAACATAGAAAGGAAAAAAGGAGGAATTTGGCCATATCTTGATGGAAGGTTCAAATTTTAGGGTATTGATGTTTTAAGGCCTTCTAAACTTGTCCACATAAATTGACAAGTTCTCACAAAGTGGCCAAGGTGATTCTTAAAACATATTTGGATAGAATAACCCCTTAAAGATGAATTCCAGGAGAGGAACTTAATTTCACAACTTCTACTTCCCACCAAGGACCATAAACTCAACCTCTTGAGGTACTTAGGCCAGGCTTGTCAGGATGAAAAGTGTGGAAGCCCTTTACAAGGTTTGGTGAGCTGTTAAGGTTTGAAGCTGGTCCCAAAGCTGTTCTTTCCGGGTCTTCACTGAATCCTTTCCACTCTACAAGATACCATAATTTACCTCTCTTGAGTTTTGAGTCAAGAACCTGAGCCACTTCCCATTCCTCCTGCTCCTCCACTAATACTTGTGGTGGTGGCAATTGATGTTTGTTTTTGATAGATGATTGCTTGACTTGTTCTGATAAGGATAAATGAAACACAGGGTGAATTGACTTCCATTTTTGAGGCAACTTTAGGTGATATGCATGGCTTCCAATCTTCTTCAAGACTTCAAAGGTCCCAACCATCTTTATGAAATATTTTTGGTTGGTCTTGTAGTCTTGATATTCTCTGGGGCTAGCCATAATTTGTCCCCAGGTTGGAAATCAGGTGGAATTGTCCTATGTCTATCTGCGTACTTCTTAAATAACCTTATTTCTGATTTTAATTTTTCTTTGACTACTTGCTGTAATTATTGGAGTTTTTTGATCACTTTCCAGCAGGTGTGTCTTCATAAATTTGAATTGAATCAAAGCTGTGATTTCTTCCATAAATGGTGGGAAAAGGTAATTTCTTAGTTGATGAATGTTCTGAATTATTATAGGCAAATTTGGCCAGAGGGAGGCAGATATGCCAGTCATCTTGATGGTAGCTGAAATAAATCCAAAGATACTGTTCTAAAATCTTTCTCTGGCTGTCCATCTGTTTCAGGGTGAAAAGAAGTTGAAAGATCTCTTAATATCTTGAGCTTCTGATATAATTGAGACTAGAATGATAAAACACATAATGAACCTTTCTCACTAACAATACTTACTGGAAGGCCATGCTTGGAAAAGGCATTACTAATGAAGATTTGGGCTAATTCCAAGGAAGTGATTGTTGAATAAGCTGGAATAAATATTGCCATTTTTTAGAATCTGTCCACAACTACTAAAATTGAGTCAAAGTTGTTGGACAGTGGCAATTTAGTGGTAAAATCCATTGATAAGGAACTCAAAGGACCAGATGGAATTTGAAGAGGCTTGAGCAATCCAAAATTTTTATGATTGATGTTTTTGTTTCTTGAAAATTTCTGACATGAGGAAATTTAGTCCTTGATGATTTGATTCATGCCAGCCCAATAAAAATCCCGCTTTATGAGCTTGAGGGTCTTCCCCTGGCCAGAATGGCCAGCCAATGGTGATTTTTGACACTTTTGAAGTTTATCCAGTTGAAGATCTTGATTTCTTGGAGTAAACATTCTATCTTTGAGTAACAGTAACTCAGCTTGATGTTCAAGAGAAGAATCTGGAACGGATTCACCTCTTGCTAGCTTCTTGAGTACTTCTTTATAATCTATGTCTTGCCACACTTCTTTTTGAATCTGGTAAACTAAATTAAAGTTAGCTTTATTTTGGTGGAATTTTGCAGGATATCAAAAGGAGTTGAAATTCAAATCAAGTAAAATGTAAAATATCAATTTTTGAAAAGTAATAAAATCTCTTTATTATAATTTAAACTTCTTGATTTTTTATTTTATACTATAAACTTTTTTTGGTAACCAAAGCCTGCTATTAAAAAAAGCTTTTTGGAGCTGACAAATATCAACTTGATTTATTATGGATTCAGTATTCAAAAGTTTGATTTTCTTAATAAAAAATGAACTCACACCATTTTTTATTTCTCACATATGTCTTTGAATTAATATAAGCTCTTCATTATTCATCTTATAACATTCTTATTTTCTTGCAGCTATAATCTTGCTATGCATTTCACAAAAATCCAAAATTTCAGTGATTTAAATAATCTGTCACAACCATGGCAATTCACCTCCTTGGATCTCCGTATGGCATATCAAGCCACAGTCCTTTTATGGCCAATTGGCCATATCCATCACCAGTGGCCAATATGGCCACATCATCATCTTATGGACCATTTGGGGCCTTCATGGCCCTTCACCTCAATCCGGAATCCATAGCGGCAATTTATGCCCAATTGGGTATTTCTGGTAATTTCCCTCAAAACCAGGGGAAATGGCCCAAATGGCTGTTTTTGGCCATTTGCGCACTTTGACGCAAAGTGTCCAAATGACACTTTCCCGCCCTTTGGGCCAGTTTTTGGCTCAGAACCCAAAAGGACCCAGAAGCACCTTTCCAAGCTCTGAAGCCATCACATCCATCTTTTTCCCCTCTGTCTTTCGATCTCAAGACCTTTGAATGTAATCTTCTTTCCAATGAACCAATATGCCATAAATGATTTTATATATCATTATGCATCATTTTTCAACAGAAATTCAATGGTGGCAATATCAAATGGTCATTTCAATATTACAACATATCATCATTTCATCAAGGCACCCAATCATTCAGAGGACTCATCAAGGCTCAAGAGCAAGTGTTTCAGAATCAAAGACCAATCAGGCCATCAAGACATCATTGGATAATTTCATTCACAGTATTCCTCCAAGGCAATACTATTCAAACATTCTCAAGGGATTCAAGAGGCAGTTCATTCATTCATCTGTCAAGTGTCAAAGCTCCACTCAATCCATCTTGGCAACCACCTTCATTTCAATACAGTCTGGATCCACCAAGAACTGTATTTCATTTTCAAGCATGGGAAATTCATTCAACCCATTTAATTTTCAATATTAGCCAGCTGTATCAATTCCCAGAACAATCAATACAGCCTCAAGGATCAATGCAGATCAGATTTCAGCCTGAAGAACTCAAGCTCTCAACTTTTCACATATACCGGCTTCCCTTTCCACCCTGGGGGGTTTTCCCCAGTTAATTAATATATTTTGATTTTATTTTATCTTTATTTATCTTATCATTTTTGTTAAGTGAATACTGATACTATCAAGTCATTCATTTAGCACCTTTTCTCTTATCCTTTCTTTGCCTGTCAATGGATATTTGGTGGTCATATCCTTACTAATTCCATTTTTCATCTTGGAAGGTTGAAACAGTGATTAAGGACTTACTTGGTTGGCTCTTTGGCCATTTGGCTTCTCTTTCCTCTTATTGCATCTCATCTTGTACCTGCATATTTCTTAGAGGAATTTATTCTTTTGTTTTTATTTCTTTATTCTTTTGGAATCTTCCAAGTGAGTTCCCTGATTGCTGAGTGACAGGCCACTCTTGTTTTTCTGTCCAAGAGCTCCTGTGACATTATATTAATTAGCTCATAATTTCTTTTCATTCTTTTCATTCTTTCTTTATAATTTCATTCACTCATTTCATTGAAATTATGACTCTTTAATGCTTATGAACCTTATGATTCATCGTCACCTCTCAATTTTCTCTCATTCATTCTTCATTCTGAAAATTGAAAGCTGACCCAATTTTATTTTTTGTTTTTCTCTGTTTAAATCTTATTCAAATCATCACTTTAATTCATTGATAATTCATGTGTCATCTTAATTTTCATTTGATTTTCAAATTTTTCATCAAGTTATTCAGACACATTCTTCACATCAAGATTCATATTTCATTCATTCTTCAAGAATTTTGATTTTTAAAGAAGAACTCACTTGATTTTGATTTGATTGATTGATTTTACATAAATTGATATTGACCTCAAGAAAATTGATTGACCTGAAGATTTCATTGATTTTGCTGATTTTTCAAATCAAGAATTTTGACATAAATTAATTTTGCCTCAAGAATTCCTTTTATTGATTGATTGATTTTGCAAGATTTTGATTTTAATTGATTTGACATATTTGATTCATTGAATTCAAGTTTTCATTTGATATTTAATTGATTGATTTACCTGAAGATCTCATTTGATTTATTGATTTTTATTGACTTTCCTCAAGATATTGATTATGATTTTTGACTTCAAGCATTATTTCAAATTGCCTCAAGTTTTCATCTTCAAATGTTGATTCTTTTTCATTTTATTTCATTTTATCCTGAAATCATGCCCATCCAACACTCACCTCCTGCAAGGCAGACAAGATCTCAGGCCAGAGCTCAAGCCTTTCTCACTCCAACTCCTAGGGCTTCTCTTGATGGCACCCAAGCAGTTTCTCAACTGAGGGCCAAATTGGACAGAGGACCCACTTTGGAAGGAGCAGCACCATCCAGGAAGGAAGGAAGAGTGACAAGAAGATCAAGCTCATTCTCAGGAGTAGCTGGCGGATTTCCAGGAACTTCAAGGACCATTTTCAAGGGTCCAGGTGAAGATGGTGAAGAGGAGGAGGAGAATTCTGTGGAAGAGGAAGAGTCTCATGGTGCTGAAGGTGTCCCTGCTCCTGTGGAGGCACCCCAAGGTACTGGAGGGCCAACTCTAGCCCAGTCTCATCAGTCTGAACCATCTCTATTTGCCATCATGCAGCAAATGACTCAGATTATGGCCAATCTTCAAGAAGCTTCTTCTTCTGGATCATCAAGACCACCCGCCTTCAAGACTCCATCTATGAAGGCACCAGAATGCTTTGATGGGACTCAGCCCTTCAAAGTCAGAAGCTTCCTTCAGTCATGCCAAATAATCTTTCATAATGATCCGCCAAACTTCTCTCAAGATAGAAAGAAGGTCCTTTATGCCACTTCATTTCTCATTGGGAGGGCTGCGAAATGGATTGAGCCTTATCTTTCCAATCTCACCAATCAAGACTCCAATTACCTTCTCAATTCTTGGACTTTATTTGAATCTCAACTCTTCACTCTATCTGGTGACCCAAATGAAATCAGAAAAGCTGAAGCAGAATTGGATTCTTTAAGAATGAAAGAAGGTGGGCATGTATCCTTATACATTGCTGATTTTAGAAGTCTTGTCTCAAGAATTGGAGATTGGGGTGAAAGAGCTCTCATCCATCATTCCAGGAAGAGATTTCCATCCATGATATTGGATCAATTGGGCTCCCATCCTTCAAGAATTCATTCTCGTCAAGACTTAATGGATGTTACCCTGGAACTTGATACCAGGTACCATGAGAGGCAAAAGTAGAAGAATCACTATCAAGAGAAGAAACCTGAATCCCCAAGATCAAGTACTTCTCATCCTCAAAATGCTTCAAGCTCAAGTCAAAAGAAGAAGAAGAATTTTCAGAAGAGGGACAAGCCCCATTCTTCTTTATTGAATAAGGATGTCAAGTTGATGAATTATGAAAAAGAAAGAAAATAAAGGAGGGTCTATGTACCTATTGTGGTGGGAAGCATAGTCTTGAGTCCTGTTTCAAAAGGCCTCAAAGCAAGCTTACCCAACTGTCAGGCAAGTTTCCCAGCCAGGGAAAAGCCTGAGTGAAGATCATGTTGTGTTCAATGGTCTTCACTGTTTTCCATCCAGAGCACAATTGTGCATTCTGAATACTGGTGTCAAAAATTCTGTTAAATTTTTTGTTTTTTCTTCTCTCTCTGATATGTTTTACAGTATTCTCATTTATTCTGGTCCTACCAACTCATTCATTGCAAAGCAGTTTCTTCACAAGTATTCTTTGACCATGTCAGAACTCCCAGAGAGGATTCCCCTTATTATTCTTGACTCCTCAGAGTCTCCTTCTCTATTTGTAACTCGCCATACTAGATATATGGTTGAGCTCCCTTCCTCCCCAAGCTTTGAATAGGACTTTTTAGTCATTGATACTCCAAAGGGAGACGACCTCATATTGGGCTTTGACTTTCTCAATGATTTTAATCCAGTTATTGATTGGAGGCAAGGGCTGATCACCTTTAATTCTGATCATAAGGACTATCATGATCCTTCAAAATCTTTCAGTAATGAATTTTCTTCTGCCAAATCATGTGCAGCTCTGGTTGGTGATTCTAGAACACCATCATTTCCATCTTCTGTCCATATTCCTTCCCTTAATTCCCATCAGTAATTACTATCATCTAGAGATGAAGTCTTCAAAGAGATTCAAGATGTTGGAGAAGATAATTCTGTATCTTCACTTCATCTCTTCTTTGGGAATATGGACCTTCCTCCTTCATCTTATCATGACTCCCTGGAGGAGTTGTGGGATGAAGAGGAAGAGCCAGAAGAAATAGAAACCGTGATTAAGGTTGTTCCTTCTGTTTATCACCAGTACTTGGATGTATTCTCCAAGGTGAAAGCAGAGAAACTTCCTCCTCACTGCGCCTGTGATCATCATATCAAGCTGGAGGGGTCTCTACCTCCAGCTGGGGTGATCTACTCTTTATCAAACCAATATTCAGAAACACTCAGGGCCTAAGCTTCAGAGATTGTAGAGAAAGGTTTCATCTGGCCAAGCTCCTCTTCAACAGGAGCACCTGTCCACTTTGTCAAAAAGAAAGATGGTGGCCTCCGTTTGTGTGTTGATTACCACAAACTCAATGCTGTTACTAGGAAGAACAAGTATCCTGTTCCTCCTATGAATAAGCTTCTTACTGTTTTAAATGGTTCTTTTATCTTCTCCAGGATTGATTTGTGTGGTGCATATAGCCTGCTCAGAATCAAGGAAGGTGATGAACAGTTGACATGTTTTAGAACTAAATATGGCAGCTATGAGTATTTGGTCATGCCATTTGGGCTCACCAATGCTCCTGCCTCTTTCCAAAACCTTGTCAATTATATTTTTAATGATCTTCTTGATATTTATGTTGTGGTTTATTTGGATGACATTATGGTCTTTTCCAAATCTGAAGAAGAACATGTCACTCATGTTTCCACTATTCTTTCCAGACTCAGAGCCAATAACCTCTTTTCTAAGGCTTCCAAGTGCCTGTTTCATGTTACTAGTGTAGAGTATTTGGGTTATGTTGTTTCTTCTGAAGGCCACAAGATTGATCAAGCAAAAGTCCAGCAAATTCTCAATTGGCCACCTCCAAGAAACCTCAATGCTCTTCAATCATTCCTTGGCTTTGCCAATTTTTACTGCCGTTTCATCAAGAATTATTCAAAGAAGATTAGTTCACTCACAAGTTTCCTCAAGAAAGATTCCTGTTTTCCCCTCAAAGAGGCATTCACCATTGCTCCAATCCTTTCTCACTTTGATCCTTCTCTACCCACCATTGTAGAGACTGATGCTTCTGATTATGCCTTGGGTGCTGTACTGAGTCTGATTTATGACTCAGGAAACCATCCCATTGCATTTGATAGTCACACGCTTCTCCCAGCTGAGCTCAATTATGCGATTCATGACAAGGAACTCCTTGGAATAGTCTGGGCTCTCAAGCACTGGAGAGCCTTTCTCCTTTCTCCTCCTTCCTCTTTTGAAGTTCTCACTGATCATTCATCACTTCAATATTTTATGTCTTCAAATATTGTCACTTGCCGTCAAGCCCGCTGGGCTGAATTTCTCTCTGAATTCCATTTTTAAATCACCTACTGCCCTGGCCGCTTGGCTACCCTTCCAGATGCTTTATCACGTCGGGACAACATTTACCCAGAGAGGGGGGAAGAATCCAATTAATTATCAAAAAATAATCAAGCAAGATGAAATTCAAGCCTCAAAATTCTTTGCAGTCAAGGTGGAAACATTTTCAATTTTGCTTGAATCAATTCAGAAGTCATTATGGCAAGATTCTCAATATAGAAGTATTCTTCAAGATTTGGGTAAAGGTAAATCTGTCCAAGATTATTCTCTTGATTCCTCCTCCCAACTTTGTCTGTTCAAAGATCGGGTGGTGGTCCCAAATGACCCCACAATTCAACTCAGCATACTTCAAAAAAGGCATGACTCTCCTCTAGCTGGACACCCTGGCCAAGAGAAGACTCTCAAACTTGTCAAGCGGCATTTCCACTGGTCCGGCATGACTCAATTCATCAAGTATTATGTCTCATCCTGTCAACAGTTTTCAAGAAACAAAAATATTCATCACATAAAGTTTGGACTCCTCAAACCTCTTCCAATTCCAAATGGTCCTTGGATTTGTCTTTCAATGGATTTCATCACTCAATTGCCACTTTCCAATTCATTTGACTCAATCCTTGTCATAGTGAACAGATTCTCAAAAATGGCAGTTTTTATTCCAACAATGTCTTCAATAACTTCATTAGATTTGGCCCATTCATTCATAAAGAATATTTTCTCAAAGCATGGCCTTCCTTCAATCATTGTTAGTGATAGAGGTTCTCTTTTTGTTTCTTCTTTTTGGACCAATCTTTGTCAGCAGCTCAAGATTTCAAGAGATCTGTCAACTGCTTACCATCCAGAAACTGATGGACAGACAGAGAGGGTAAATCAGATACTAGAACATTGCCTTTGGATTTATGTCAGTTATCATCAAGATGATTGGAACACCTGGCTCCCTCTGGCTGAATCTGCCTACAATAACTCTGACCACTCTTCAACAAAACAATCACCATTTTTGTGAGCCTGTGAGGTATGTATAACATACCCATAAGGCCACAAATGATTTTATAGACAGTTAATTTTGTCTTGAACAGACTTTTTAATTGAATTTAAAATAAAAAATAACAAAAAATAAGTATAACCTTTTTTTGGATAAACAGAGTTATAATTATTATGTCATTTTTGGATTCTACACCAAAAATAACCTAGGGTACACCCATAGGGTGTTATACCCAAAAACACTTATTTCTTGTGTTATTGGAAGATTTAAGAATCTCACAGTACTAATGTAACCTTTTTAACATTTTTTAAAATTGTTAGATTTAATTAAGGTTAATGCAAACTTACCAAAATTTAAGTTAAAATTGAGGTGTGGTGTATATTTACTGAATTGGCTAAGGATTTTCCATACAGAATTTAAATCCTGCGTGAGCTCAATTTAAAAGGGTTTAAAGCCATGGTATGGCTTTAAATAAATAAGAGGGCAAAATCCACGCAAAAAGGTGGGACAAAGGAAAAAGACCAAATAGAGCTGGGGTACCCAGCTTTTTGGATCTGCAATGATTCAATTAAGGTTGTCCACCTGTATTGGAGGATTTTCAACCTTATTTAAACTTTAAGATTAGACTTTGATCCAACCTTAAGGTTTAAACTGGTTTTATCCCAATTTGGACAGGAATTTCAAGCTGCCAAAGGGTAAATCCCAATATGCAGGCTTGAAATCAAGGTTTTAAGACCTGTCAAAGCTTAAATAAGCTTAAGAAGCTTAAATAAGCTTAAAACTTTAAAGCTTCAAGCATTAAAACCTTATCAAAACTTAAGGTTTGGTGTGTATTGCTATTTTACGTGGAAAAATAGCCATAACTTCAAAAATTCATTAAAAGTCCAATTCTTAATGGATTTGCTTGAAAATTTCACACAACTTAGAATTTAATATTATCTATATTTAAATTAAATTTTAAGTATCTTTAATAAATAAATTTCCTGGGTAATTAGCCTGGAAATTTACTCTTTTAATTAAACTCAAAGAAAATTATGATTTCTTTAAAAATTAATCAAAAATTGAGTTTTAGAGATTTTTGCTTGAAACTCTAATTTTAAGTTGTTCATGTGATGAACTTCAATATAAATAACCTTATTTTATATTAAAACTTCAAATAGTGAAACTAAATGAGGATTAAAGTTACTTGGAGTTAAGAATAACACTGGTAACTTTAAATTGGAAGTAAAAATAAGTTTCCTTAAGTTAAGAACTTTATTTTTAAGCATGGTTTTTCAGTTTTGACCTGAGCACGCCCTCTATATTCATTATGAATCATGAGAGCTGCTCTGAAGACATAAAAAGAGTCTTTTAATCACTGTTTTTGTCCATCATTCATTATTAATCCAATCATATTAGAAATTTAAGCAGGTAAATTTTTATTAAATATAAAATCTTATTATTAAAAGTAATTCTTAAGTTATTTTTATTCTTTATTTATTAAAATTAAAGAATAGAAGTCATAGAATTTAGATTATTGTTGTAATCACCAATAATATATTTCATTATATAAAATTATCATTTTAAATATCTTTTAAAATCCACAAATTCCTCTCAAAACTCTTTAATCATAATTTATATTATAAAAAGTTGTTTTATCTTTAAATTTATTGATTTTTGATGTTTTTTCTTAGCTTATAGCCTTTATTTAGTATAATAACTGTTGTATTAGACTTGTTGTATTAAATAAATCTTATAAGTAAGTTTTCTTTAAAGTTCTATATTTTTTTATGTAAATATTAGTTTTTTTTATATAGAATTTTTATTCTAAAAGAATTATTTCTGCACAGTGTGTGTTTAATTCTTTTTATAAATAATATTTATATTATTTATAAGTGGTTAATATTCATATTTTCCACGTGTAATTGTCTCGTTAAGAGCTTTACACTTCTTATTGTTATAACTGTCAGTGACTATAACAATAATAGAATCATTATAATTTATTATAATTATTATTATTTGTTTATTATTATATTATTATGATAATAATTAAATTTATTTTTTTATATATACTTATTTTTAATAATTTTATTTAAATTTGTGGTTATAATATTTTATTATATTATATATTTCTATTGAGGACAGTCACAGTACTCTTGATTTTGCTACTATTATCAAGAGTTTCATAGACAAACCTTACAATTTTTCACTGTTTATAGAAGAGATCCACATTTTGACTCAGTTCACATTACTCAAGATACTCCTGCTGGAAAGTTATCAACAGAAATCCAATAAGTACAGCAAGATGTCAAGAGAGAACTTGAAGTTGTGATAAACAGGTTTAAGAGGTATGCAGAGAAAAGTAGAGCAATTGCACCTGTTTTCAATCCTGGTGACATGGTATGGCTTTCTTCCAAGAACATCAAATCAACTAGACACACCAAAAAACTGTCTGAAAGATGTTTGGGTCCTTTTCCAATCTTGAAGAATGTCAGCACTCATGCCTACCACCTCAAGTTCCCATCTCAATGGAAGTCCATCCACCCAGTCTTCCATATTTCACTCTTAGAGCCAGTCAAGACATCAACAATCCCAAATAGGCATCAAGAGCCTCCTCCTCCAATCATCATTGAAGAAGAAGAGGAATAGGAAGTCTCTCAAATACTGGACTCAAAGCTTAAGAGAGGAAAACTATGGTATCTGGTGGAATGGAAAGGTTTCAGTCAAGACCCAGAAAGATCCACTTGGGAACTGTAAGGTTTGACTATGAAACAATAAGTAAAAATTACTAATTTATTACTTATTGTACTCTGAATGTCCTTATGAAATGAATAAATAAGATTAAAAATATAATAATAATAAGTAATTATTATTATTATGGCGTACAATAATTATATTACTAAATACATATAATAATATAATTTATATTATGAAAATATAATATAATAAATAAATATATTAATATAAAATAATTAATATATTTAAAAAGCTCTTTATTATTGTTACCAACAAATAATAAAGGCGTAAAAAATTGCTTTTTATTAATAAAAAACAATTAATAACAATAATATTACTAATATTAAAGTTATGAATTAATATAAATACTATTTATATTAATTAAAGAATTATTAAGAGAGTAATAATAGAGAAATTATTATAATAAGAGAAAATAACCTACTTTTAACACTTAATATAATAATTTTGAAATATTTTACGCCAAAAAATATAAATACAATCTTTTCAAATTGTATTTACAATAAAAATAAAGAAAATTACAAATTATTCTGGATTTTAACATGGAAATGAGTTTTTAAAGAGATTTTTAACAAAAACAATTAAATAAATGATTTAATCACGTCAAAATAGATGATTACAACAAGGTGGTCTTTGGTCTTTAATAATATAATAGTTTTATATATAAAGAATAAAGAAATTACCTTTGATTTAATTGATTTAATGTTTTTGATACGTCTGAGGGGAAAATAGAGTAAAAAGAGCTCTATTTATAGTAAATACCTCCCTCCTAGAGTCCAACAGGCTTCTAGTAGACGTGTAATGATCATACCCACTGTAATTGATCAATATTTTAAGGTTTGGAGATGATTACATCATTATCAAACCATATTACATCATTATTACACCATTATTTAGAGTTATCACTATAACTCTAAGTTTGATGACATCAGAGGCTTGGCAGAACCCCAAATTTCGTGGATTTTATTGGTTTTAATCATAAACTAATAGTATTCACCAATTTTATCACTCTTAAGACTGTTAAACTTAAATTAAGGTTACTGTGAGTGATCATAACTTCTCAAATTAAGCTCAAACTTTGATCCTCAATAAATTTTAATATTTACATGCTAAAGCAATTCAGAGAGTGAATTCTGATAGCCTGGCATAACCTTATTATTCTGTCAAGAGCCTTTCATTACATCATCACAACTCTAATTTTGATGATTTTTCTTGTAACTCATCTTTTCTGTCGAAATTCAATATTTTAAACTTCAAACCTTGATTTCAGGGGGTTATACCCTGAATTGAATAATAAAAATTACATCATTCTTCACGAATGAACTAGTAGAATCCAACTGTATACTTTTTTTAAGTTTGGAACACTTTCACAACAAAGTGGTCAACAGCTCTGTTGATTTTTATCAATATTTCATCATAGGCTTTAACCTTGTTTATAATTTTTATAATTAAGTTCATATCTGTGTTCTTACAGTAAATACGTGGTAACTTTATTTTTGGTTCATCATTCTATCATGTATAGTTTAGGAGATATTAGCTATGATCCTTGAATATATGCGTTGACCAAAAAAGTGCATATATTCAGGTTAATTCCTTAAGTATTAACTTTGAAATTAGCTTATTAATTGTTTTATGTGTGTATTTTCGTGGGTAATCCACTGGTACAATTTATTTCACATGATGTTTCATTAGTTCTTGAGATAAATAAGGCTTTATGGTTTTTATAAGGTATTATACCTTATAATTCATTAAATATTGACTTTACAGATATGCCATAAAAATGGTATATGTGTATTTTACCATGGGGAAGCCAATGGTATAATTTATTTTGCATGTTGATTCATTGGTTTTTAAGTTAAACCAATTTTTGTACCAATTTATGGTATTTTTTGTATATTTAAGTAATTATTTTTAATGTATAATTATTCTAAGTAATTTTAATATAATTATATTAAAGGTATAATTATTCTGAGTCTTTTTTGTGACCTTATTGGGTATGTGGTCATATCTCAAAGGCTCACATTCCCTAACACCAAAAAAGATTGTACCACAATCTGATATGTGTGATTAGGGTATCATCCACTGTCCTACCTCTTCATTAGACTTTATCAGTCCTGAAGCTCAATAATGCTTGATTTTGTTATTCTTTAGGTTTTCTTTCATGTCTAAACCTCCTCAGTAGTTTATCAGCATTTGTTATATCTTTCTCAAGTAGCCATTCATCTTCTTGAGTTGGATTTCTATACCTTACAAGGTATTCTCTTTCTTTTTTGTTCCTTGTCCTTCTTTCTTTAAGGACTTTTACAATTCTTTTTTCTTCTCCTTCTTCCAAAGGGGGAATTTCAAGTGGGGGTTTATTTCTTAGTGGGAATAATTCCTTGTCACTTGAGCTGTAAGGTTTTATAAGACTTACAGGGAAAGTTGGGTGTTTATTCATTAAATCACCTGTAAGTTCCAATTGTACAGCATTGGGTCCATGAAGTGCTTTTACCATAAATGGTCCTTCAAAGGAATCTTTCAATTTCTTTGGTCCTTTTATGTTATTAAAGTTAAGAGTTGATACTAATACCAAATCTCCTATTTTGAAGTCAGGTGGTTTATGACTTTTGTCCCATCTTTCTTTTGCATATTTGAAAGAGTCTTGCATGCATCTGTTTGCATGGTGTCTTGCTTTGTCAAGCATTATCTTAAAACTGCTTGCTGTTGGATGTATGTCCACTAAGTCCTTTTTGAGGGTATCATAAGGAAGTCTTGGATTACAACCTTTCTCTAGCATTTCTGGTGTTTTGCCAGTAGAAGAATGGATTGATGTCTTATATGCCAGTTCAAGTGCTGGTATTAGTGTACACCAATCATGGGTAAAACCATCAGAATCTTTGAATTCTAGCCCATAAGCACAGAATCTTCTGATCATGTTCTCTAAGGTCTGTATCATTCTTTCTGCTAAACCATCAGTTTGGGGATGGTAAGCTGTTGAGAATGATAGCTTTGTCCCAAATAAGTTATGGAGATTTGTCCATAATGCTGAAGTGAACTTTGGGTCTCTGTCACTTATAATATTTTGGAATAAGCCTGTGTGGCTAATGACTTTATTCCATATCATTATGGCTGTATCCATAGCTGTGTCATCTTTATGACATGGTAAGAACATGGGAGTTTTACTGTACCTGTCAACTAACACTAGACATCCATTATAGCTCCTGTCTCCTCCTGGAGGTAGTGCTGTTACCAAATCCATATGAACTATTTCCCATGGGGATTTTGGTTCTTGGATTTGGATCATCATTCCAAATTTCTTTCCTGTGGCTCTGTTGGCTTTTTGACATCTGTCACAGGTTTGGCAGTACTCTGCAACATCTTTCTTCCAATTTGGCCACCAAGAGCAGGCTTTCACCCTCTCTAGTGTCCTATCTTCTGAGAGATGTCCAGATGCAACACTATCATGACACTCATGTAAAATAGTGTTTATTAGTGTTCTATCTGTTAAGGCCATAACACATGTGTGTTTTGTTCTATGGTAAAGGATTCCATCAAGGAGGTGGAATCTTCCTTCATCATATGCCTTTTTCCATATTTCATCTAGTTTTGATGAAAGTGATGGATCTTTGCAGTCTTTCATTAGAAGTTGGCTTAAGATATGGCAATTTTTGTCTGTCTTATAGCTTTCTTTAACTTGGTTAAAGAATTCTGTGCCTATGTCTGTGACACATATTCCTTCTATATGGTGCTCTTCTTGTGGTACCCATGCTGGATTGTCAGAGGTATTTGCTAAAGCCCATCTGCTAAGACCATCTGCATTTTTATGAATATTTCCAGATTTATGTACAATAGTCATATTTCCTCTATATTCTTGGATAGCAATTTGCCATCTCAGCATATGTCTATTTGGAGTATTCATATTTAATAGTGATTTCACAGCATTACAGTCTGTGATTACATCAAATACTGTGCCATCCAAATAATAATGCAGTTTTTCTAAAGCCCACACTAGGCATAAGCATTCCATTTGGCTTGCTCCATACCTTGCTTCTGTTGGCTTTATTTGCCTTGAAATGAAACAAATTGGTCCTTCCACTGGTTTATCATTGATAATTTGTGTTTGGTGAAGTGCAGCACCTAATCCTTCTCCACAAGCATCAATGTATAGTTTTAAAGGTATCTTCCAATCTGGAATTAGAAGAAATGGGGCATTTGTTAGTGAATTTTTCAATTCTTCATATGCCTTGACCATTTCTTCAGTCATTTCATAAACTGTTTGTTGGTCACATAATTTATATAAGGATTTGGCAATTTTTGCAAAGTCCTTTATATGCTGTCTGTAGTAACCAGCAAATCCTAAAAATGATTGCATTTCTTTTTTGGTTTGAGGCATTGGTTTGAGTAGTACTGCTGCTACTTTATTTTTGTCTATGCCTAGACTAAGTCCAGATACAACATGTCCTAGTGCTTTTAGTTCACTATATGCAAAATGACACTTTTTCAAGGAAATTTTCATATTCACTTGGACTATTTTTTGTAGTACCCTTTCTAGTCTTGTAAGATGATTTTCCCAAGTTTCTGAGCAAACTATGATATCATCAATATAGATAATTAACCATCCTTCTGATAATTCTTCAGGGAATATGGTATTCATCATTCTTTGATAATGGGAAGGTGCATTTTTTATCCCAAATGGCATTCTTAAGTATTCAAAAATTCCACAATGGATTATTATTCTTAGTAGTTTCTTGGCATTGTCTGTTAAGACATTTTGATGAAAACCCTTAAGAGCATCTATAGCTGTGATGAACTTAGCATGTGACAATTGGGTCAATGTCTCATGGATTCTAGGTATTGGATATCTGTCTGGAATGGTATAGGTGTTCAGGGCTCTGAAGTCTCCTACCATCCTTGATTTTCCATTATGCCAAGTTATAATGACAGGTGTAGTAACTTCTACTTGTTCATTATGTCCAACCTTTCTTAATACTCCAAGGTCCATTAATTCTTCAATGTGCACTTCTAAGGCTTCTCTAGCCCTTGGACTGGCTGGATAAGCAGGTCTTCTTAATAAAGGTGGGTAAGGCTTTTCTACATTAAGAATTATATCCACTTCATGTCCAATTATGGCACCTAGTGGCTCTTTGTCAGTTGCAAAGGCATTTTTATACTTAAATAAGAGGTCAATCAATTTTTCTTTCATTTTTTCTGTTAATTCTTGATTGAATTCTGCCGCTTTAATTTTTTCAGATATAAAAGGTTCTTTTTCTGGAATTTTTTTCTTCCTTCTTAATAACTGTGATTTGTTTTTTGTTATTTAAGAAGCCAAACTTTTGTCTTTTGTTATCTCCTATGGTAAAATATCTGTCTTTTTGGTTGGAGATATCTATACCATAGATTGATAAGTAGTCATTCCCAAGTATGAAATGATTACTAGTACAGTTGTCCATTACTACAAACTCTACTTTAATTCTGACACATTGTGAGGGATGAGGAAAAATTAGTGTTAAATCAATTATTCCAAGGGGCTTCATGCTCTCACTTGCACTACTAAATTTGACACCTTGTATTGGCATAAGTTTTTCTTGCCAGTTTGGGACAATGGTTTTTAAATAACTTTTGCCAGCACAAGTTCAATATGCTCCTGTATCCAAGTTAACTTTTCCTTCTTGGTTATCAACCATAACAATACTTATACTTGATTTTCCAGCTGTATATCCCATTCCTCTTGCAGGTTTGGTTCTATACATTTTGGCATCTTGTATGTTTGTCAGGTTTGTGTCAGATGTTCCAACTTGTGGTAAGTTTGAATTAACATCCAGTACTTCATAAATTATATCATTATTATTAATTTGTGCATTAATTATATTGATTTCATCACTTTCAGAGCTTTCTGACTCTTCTGTCTCTTTTTCAGAGTCAGATTCCTCTTCTTTGTCATTGTGATTTTCTGTTTCCACAATTTCATTAATCTTTGCTTTTTTAAGGCAATTATTGGCTAAGTGTCCAATACCTCCACATTTATGGCATCATCTTTGCTCATTATTGTTGGATGTATTGGGCTTAAAGGATTCTTTTGATTTATCTTTTTTGATAAATGGTTTATTTGGGCTTTTAATGTCCAATTTTTTCCAAGTCCTGCCAATTTTTGTTCTTGTCACTATATCTTCTAGTGCATTTATATACTCTTCTGTGGAGCATGGTTCTATACACCTGCTTCTTAGGGCATGTTCTAGTTCCCCTCCACATTTTTTAAGTATTTTCATGTGCACCATCTTTTGTGACATTTCTGGGTACAGTGCATTAAGCCTTTCAACTTGTTTCAAGAACCAAGTTAAAGGTTTGTCTTTCTCTGGGTCAAAGAAAGAGTTTTCAGATGCATTTTCTATCTTATACCTCCATGCATCATTTGCCCACTTGGTGATTATTTCTTGTTTCCACCAAGACCAGGTATTTTTACCATTTGTTTGTCTTATGCCATAATACCATCTTTTTGCAGATTCCTCAAACAATGAATGTAATCTTGCAGTGATTAATTCATCTGGTATGGCATAGTCTTCTTGTAACATGTCAATTGTTTTAATAAATGACATGTGGTCATATTCACCTTCTCCTGTGAATGTTGGCCATTCCTTCAATTGAGGTGCTTCCTTCATTAAGACTTGGTTATTATCTTGGTGACTCAAGTCTGTTATGAAAGGATTTGACAATTCCTCTTTTGCTTTAACAGGGCTTCTTATATGAGAAAATGGTGTTGATAACTTTGGCATATTTAAATTAGCCTCATTAATTTTATCCATTTTTTCAGTAATAAGCCTTATTTCACTCTGAATATCATCTTTCAGATGCATTCTTGCTTCATCACTTTTTTCCACATGGTCCAAAAGTAATTTTTGGTGTGATGAAGTCTTTTCTTCAAATTTTTCTACAGAAATACTTAATTTATTCAATTTTTCTGTAAGATTGTCAATACTCACATCATAATTGATTGTCAAAGTCTTGTCTTTGATATCTTTTATGTATTTATACAATTCTTGTTGTCCTTGTATTAATTTTTGAGTATTGTCAATTAAATTCTTTGGTTTATTATTTTCAACAATAAACTTAATGTTGTGAATTTCTTTCTTGTTTGCACAACAATTTTTGTTAAAGAAGATAAATTGTTATTTATTTCTTGTAGTGATAATAAACTATCTTTAATTTCTTTTAGAGGTAATATACTATTTTTAATTTCTGTTAAAGTATTTACAACATCTTTGGACAAGGTTATTTCTTTGGGAAATGAGGTTGTCTCATTCTTTGCTCTTCCTTGTCCTTGAATTCCATCAAGGTTCTGGCCATGTTGAAAACATTGTCCATGGCATCCTTTTGGATTCTTGGGATCCTGTAGCTTGGGGAATATGGTTTCCTCCAATGCTTTTTCTTGTTCTTCTTCCCTTCTTGGGGAAGTGGGCTGGCTTGGGGCTTGCTGGTAGAAGCTACTGGGGCTTCTTCCTTGGTTGCCTCCCTCTTTTTGGCGTGGTAATCCTTGATTTTTTTGATTTGAGGTTTGGATGACAGTGGATTCCATCCATTGGAGTATTTCACTATCTCCTCCTCTTTGAGGAACTTTTTCAGGATGTGCCAGGAGTTCATCACTCCTTGGTGTATTTGAGGCAGCATTTCCCAATCTTTGTCCTTGTACACTGGGTAATACTGCTTGTACTGGCTCATGTAGATGTCTATTTGAGCCCTCTGAATGTGATTTGTACCTATTTGAGTTACTCATACTTAGCTCCAATTCAGGTTCAGATATCATGGGCATTTCTGGGACTTGCCTTTGGGATAAGGCACTTCCTTGTGTGGATTCTGTTCCACTGGGGATATTGCCCTTTCTTTTCCCTATGGAGGGATCAGTTCTACCTCTGAGTCCAGCTCCATCTGATTGGATGGAGTATTGGGAACCTCTTCTGGTAGTCATAATTTAAGAAAATAAGAAATAAAAGTATTTTAGGATAAAAATTCTTTTTATGGCAATTATAAAAGAGGTGCTCACCTTCAGAGTCTTGAATGGTGGGTCCTGGAAAGTCTAATTACTTAGCTTTCTTTCTTTTGGTGATAACTGGTGTTGGAGAGCTTTGACAAGTTTCTTCCACCAATCTCTCAGCAGTAGTTTGGTTGTCTTCTGTTGGGTTATCTTCAAACACTAAAAAAGACAAATAAATATAAGTCTTTTTATAAGAAGTGTTATTTTTTGGCAAGATATGGCAATTTTCCACGTAGAAATTGCTTTAATATCTTTAATGAATAAAGAAATGAATAAAAATGAATAAAAATAACTTTTTTATTGTTTTTTAATATTTTTTATATTTTTTATTTTTATTTTTAAGGAATAAAATAAAAATGAATATGATTCTTTATAAAATTAAATTATAATAAAAATTATTTTTAATTTATATAATATCTTTTTTAATCACTAGAGTCACTCAAAGAAAGTTCTTGCAAGTCTAAGGATGTGAAAAAACCACGTGTAAGACAGTACAATTGCTTTCCAAATGCCTCAATAGCTTTTAAAATCAATAAAATATAAAGTTATTATATAATTTTATGATTATAAATATAATTTATTATTGGATAAACCCAATTAGAATCTTTTTTTAAAGGTCTTTTAAGTAAATATCACGGCCAGGCCCCCAAATGTAAGGTTTGACTATGAAACAATAAGTAAAAATTACTAATTTATTACTTATTGTACTCTGAATGTCCTTATGAAATGAATAAATAAGATTAAAAATATAATAATAATAAATAATTGTTATTATTATGGCGTAAAATAATTATATTATTAAATAAATATAATAATATAATTTATATTATGAAAATATAATATAATAAATAAATATATTAATATAAAATAATTAATATATTTAAAAAGCTCTTTATTATTGTTACCAACAAATAATAAAGGCGTAAAAAATTGCTTTTTATTAATAAAAAACAATTAATAACAATAATATTACTAATATTAAAGTTATGAATTAATATAAATACTATTTATATTAATTAAAGAATTATTAAGAGAGTAATAATAGAGAAATTATTATAATAAGAGAAAATAACCTACTTTTAACACTTAATATAATAATTTTGAAATATTTTACGCCAAAAAATATAAATACAATCTTTTCAAATTGTATTTACAATAAAAATAAAGAAAATTACAAATTATTCTGGATTTTAACATGGAAATGAGTTTTTAAAGAGATTTTTAACAAAAACAATTAAATAAATGATTTAATCACGTCAAAATAGATGATTACAACAAGGTGGTCTTTGGTCTTTACCAATATAATAGTTTTATATATAAAGAATAAAGAAATTACCTTTGATTTAATTGATTTAATGTTTTTGATACGTCTGAGGGGAAAATAGAGTAAAAAGAGCTCTATTTATAGTAAATACCTCCCTCCTAGAGTCCAACAGGCTTCTAGTAGACGTCTAATGATTATACCCACTGGAATTGATCAATATTTTAAGGTTTGGAGATGATTACATCATTATTACACCATTATTTAGAGTTATCACTATAACTCTAAGTTTGATTACATCAGAGGCTTGGCAGAACCCCAAATTTCGTGGATTTTATTATTTTTAATCATAAACTAATATTATTCACCAATTTTATCACTCTTAAGACTGTTAAACTTAAATTAAGGTTACTGTGAGTGATCATAACTTCTCAAATTAAGCTCAAACTTTGATCCTCAATAACTTTTAAGATTTACACGCTACATCAATTCAGAGAGTGAATTCTGATAGCCTGGCATAACCTCGTTATGCTGTCAAGAGCTTTTCATTACATCATCAAAACCTAATTTTGATGATTTTTCTTGTAACTCATCTTTTCTGTCGAAATTCAATATTTTAAACTTCAAGCCTTGATTTCAGGGGGTTATACCCTGAATTTAATAATAAAAATTACATCATTCTTCACGAATGAACTAGTAGAATCCGACTGTATACTTTTTTTTAAGTTTGGGACACTTTCACAACAAAGTGGTCAACAGCTCTGTTGATTTTTATCAATATTTCATCATAGGTTTTAACCTTGGTTATAATTTGTAAAATAAAGCTTATATCTGTGTTCTTACAGTAATTACGAGGTAACTTTATTTTTGGTTCATTATTCTATCATGTATAGTTTAGGAGATATTAGCTATGATCCTTGAATATATGCGTTGACCAAAAAAGTGCATATATTCAGGTTAATTCCTTAAGTATTAACTTTGAAATTAGCTTATTAATTGTTTTATGTGTGTATTTTCGTGGGGAATCCACTGATACAATTTATTTCACATGATGTTTCATTAGTTCTTGAGATAAATAAGGTTTTATGGTTTTTATAAGGTATTATACCTTATAATTCATTAAATATTGACTTTACAGATATGCCATAAAAATGGTATATGTGTATTTTACCATGGGGAATCCAATGGTATAGTTTATTTTGCATTTTGATTCATTGGTTTTTAAGTTAAACCAATTTTTGTACCAATTTATGGTATTTTTTGTATATTTAAGTAATTATTTTTAATGTATAATTATTCTAAGTAATTTTAATATAATTATATTAAAGGTATAATTATTCTGAGTCTTTTTTGTGACCTTATTGGGTATGTGGTCATATCTCAAAGGCTCACAGGAACCAACTGAAAACCTCAAGAATTGCCCTGAACTTGTCAAAGATTTTCATTCATTATATCCTGACAAGCCTGGGCCCAATTCTTCAAGAGCTTGATTATTTATGGTGCTTGGTGGGGAGAGGGATTACCAACAGTAAGTCCCACTCCTGGTATGCACCTTTAGGGGTATTCTACTCTTTTTTTTGTTGTAAGCTTCACCTTGGCCACTCTGTTAGCACTTTGCAATTTTGGACATAGATCTTTGGCATGGCTTTCAACTTCATTTCCAATCTTATGGCAATTTTCACTTGGGACAATGGGCCATTCACTTTTCAATTCATTTCCAAGACTTCAAAATTCAAATTCATTCCTTCAACATTTTTTGTTTTTTGTTTTATGGCACTGGCAGGAGTGGTAACTACCAAAAGTAAGTTCCTCTCCTGGTGTGCACTTCCCTGAGGGGTCTAAAATCTTGTCAAAACATCACCTTGGACACTTTGTGAGCACCTGGCATCAAATTTCTCTTTCCAGGTCCTTGGCCAATTTCAAAATCAGTTATCAACCTCCGTGATGAAGATTGGAACCTCCTGAATATTCAATTCATTTTTCTTTTCTCTTTTCTCTTTCTTTTATTTTCTTTTTCATTCTTTATATTAAATTTTATTTTCATTTTCATTTTATCATATCAAAAATTCATCTCAAAGAATATTCATTCATTACAACATCATCAATCATGAAGCCAATCTCAAAAGAAGATCAAGCAAGTCCTGCATCATATGACAAATTTTTAATATCAGTTATTATTTTATTTTTATATTAAAAGAACTTTCCTCTATCCCACCCTCAATCCATTCCAATGGCCGCAACAGGCTTCACCTTGTATTGGTGCTCAGGAGCTCACCATTTCAAGGTGGGGGGTACTGTCACAACCATAGCAATTCACCTCCTTGGATCTCCATATGGCATATCAAGCCACAGTCCTTTTATGGCCAATTGGCCATATCCATCACCAGTGGCCAATATGGCAATGTCATCATTTTATGGACCATTTATGGCCATTTGTCTTTTGGGGCCTTCATGGCCCTTCACCTCAATCCAGAAGCCATAGCGGCAATTTATGCCCAATTGGGTATTTCTGGTCATTTCCCTCAAAACCAGGGGAAATGGCCCAAAGGGCTGTTTTTGGCCATTTGGGCTCATAATGCGCATTTTTTGCGCATTTTCGCATATTTGCGCACTTTTTGTGCATTTGCACATATTTGCACAATTTTGCGCACTTTGATGCAAAGTGTCCAAAAGACACTTTCCCGCCCTTTGGGCCAGTTTTTGGCTCAGAACACAAAAGTGGCCAAAAACACCTTTCCAAGCTCTGAAGCCATCACATCCATCTTTTTCCCCTCTGTCTTTCCATCTCAAGACCTTTGGACGTAATCTTCTTTCCAATGAACCATTATGCCATAAATGATGTTATATATCATTATGCATCATTTTTCAACAGCAATTCAATGGTGGCAATATCAAATGGTCATTTCAATATTACAACATATCATCACGTCATCAAGGAGCCCAATCATTCAGAGGACTCATCAAGGCTCAAGAGCAAGTGTTTCAGCATCAAAGACCAATCACACCATCAAAACATCATTGGATAATTTCATTCACAGTATTCCTCCAAGGCAATAATGTTCAACCATTCTCAAGGGATTCAAGAGGCAGTTCATTCATTCATCTGTCAAGTGCCAAAGCTCCACTCCATCCATTTTGGCAACCACCTTCATTTCAATACAGTCTGGATCCACCAATAACTGTATTTCATTTTCAAGCATGGGAAATTCATTCTACCCATTTCAATTTCAATATTAGCCAGCTGTATCAATTCCCAAAACAATCAATACAGCCTCAAGGATCAATACAGATCAGTTTTCAGCCTGAAGAACTCAAGCTCTCAACTTTTCACATATACCGGCTACCCTTTCCACCATGGGGGGTTTTTCCACAGTTAATTAATATATTTTGATTTTATTTTATCTTTATTTATCTTATCATTTTTGTTAAGTGAATACTGATATTATCAATTCAGTCATTTAGCACCTTTTCTCTTATTCTTTCTTCGCCTGTCAATGGATATTTGGTGGTCATATCCTTACTAATTCCATTGTTCATCTTGGCAGGTTGAAACAGTGATTAAGGACTTACTTGGTTGGCTCTTTGGCCATTTGGCTTCTCTTTCCTCTTATTGCATCTCATCTTGTACCTGCATATTTCTTAGAGGAATTTATTCTTTTATTTTTATTTCTTTATTCTTTTGGAGTCTTCCAAGTGAGTTCCCTGATTGCTGAGTGCCAGGCCACTATTGTTTTTCTGTCCAAGAGCCCCTGTGACATAATCTTAGAAACTCGAAATGTTTACATAAGATATTCCTTAAATAAGCTCAAAATTAAAGGGGATTAGCTTTAAAGTATTAACAAAAACTATAAAATATCAATTTGACATAAAAATAAATTTAATGTAGTTTTCAAATAGTGAAAAATTATTCAATAGTAAAACACCATAAAAAATTAAACTCAAAGGTTTTTCATTTTTGGATTTCTATTATTACTTAAGTTACCCATATAGAAAAAGTCTCTTATTGAATTTTATCACGTATTTTCCATACTTTGAATGCTTAATCACTCACAAAAGATGAATACTCAGAAAAATTTCTATATGAAATAAGCTTAAATTGGAGATTATTGATTTTTTTATTGAGTATCAACGGGCTTAAATCTTATCCTCAAATCATTTTTGCTTATTAGAGTCTTCACAGAATAGAGCTACAATTTTCTCTCCTTTTCCTGGACAAATTTTCCAAAATATTTATTTAAAATTTATTAAAAAATAAATTCATATGATAATTTGAAATTAAGTGTATTTGAATTTCATTTTGCGATCTAAATATTGTATGAAGCACCCTGTGTCTTTCAGATTTTTAATTAAAATTGATAGAAATCACTTCAAGTAATTTTAAAAATTCTCAATAAGAAAATATTTTATTATAAAGATATAAAAGCTCATTCCTAGGTGTGAATTCTTCCCCGAGAGAGGGGTCCAAAGGATTTGAAAGCTCCATGTTGGCTTCCAATGCATTTTGTTCAAAATATCCTAGAAATATTCAGGCACTTAAAATGTGTCATTTAAAAAGGTCCCCAAAATTGTCATCCAAAAAATTTAATAAAAGTTTTTCTCAGCCATTTTTCAAATTTTTGAAGCAAATCCATAAATTGAGATGAGGATTTAGCTGGCTGCAATGAGTTTAGGGGCTTATTCTTCAAAATGTCTTGGGTCGACTGCGTTGCAAAATTCCAGTAGCCTTTTCTTGAATTGAAGTTCGCACACCGCTCTCGAACTCCAACCCAATTCTTAAAAACTCATTTCAACTTTTTTTACTTTTCAGCTTTTCCAACCTTTTAATTTTCGAAATCGAATCACGAACAAACTCAGCAGCGCCATCTCAACGATATCTACCGATCTGGAACAAGCAAAATGGATGAAAAATCGTCAGTATGAATGAAGTCAATCAGCCTCTTTGCGCACAGCATAGTAATCGTTAGTTCTTTGGCTTGCAGGAACCATTCCGATGTAGATCAATTAGAGCATTATCGGAACTTGGCCAGAAGTCTGCAATTTGATCTTGAGGAAACTAAATTGGCGTTGGACGAATTTCAAATTTCATCAAAAGAACTCGAAACTGAATTAGAAAAAGAACTGCAAGGCACAGAGAAACAACTGAAAGAATTAAAAGGCAAAGAAGAAAGTTTATTAAATGACATTGATCACTGGAAGGTAATGATATAACTATACTTATAATCAAATCATTTGATTGGGAATTTAAATAACTCTCAAACAAGACATCATAACTCATCTAAAACTCTTTCCTAGACTAAATTTCATTCGTCACTTAAAGACCACACTAAGACAATGACCATCATGCAAACTGAATTGGACACCTTACGAAAATCTAATGAGCAATATAGAACTCGCTTAAGAGATATGGAACTTGATAACGATGAGTTAGAAGGCAAAGAGAGGTTGGTTCTTTCAATTGATTAATTATTTTATTTTATCAATCGACAACTAAATTCACATCAATTTGTTTTGATCAAGAATGGTCACAAGCTCACTTCAAGACGTTGAAAGTAAATACGGAAAGGCCATTGAGCGTATCACTTTGTTAGAGGATGAACTGATTGAAAAGAGTAGACTTGAAGAGGAATGTCAGAGGCTAAAGGATGACCTCAGAGGTTAGCACTAACCAAGACTCAAAAAGATTCCCTTTTTTTGTTAATAGCAAAAACCCAATACGGTTTTTTTGTTTCAGATACGACCGAAGAACTTGCCATTCTCCGTGAACAGCTCGCAAATCATCAATTTACATCTAAACATTCCTCATCATCAACCACACAGCCTCAATCATCTCCCTCAAGTGCTTCGAGCTCCAATACCCAACTAGGTCCTCAAACACCACTCAGCGAACCCACAATGGAAATACTTAAAGATGATAAGGATATCCCGTCACCTCTACGAGCCCTTAAAACTATCAGACCAATAGCCACTTTGCCTAAATCCCAAGATTCACCAAGGCGGAGGTTAGCGTCTCTAAACGCCAATAGCTCAAGTCCCAAACTATCTTCCAGCCCTAAACCAGTGGCCAACATGAATATCAAGAAGGTCGGCTCACTTCGAGCTAGGTTCTCGCCTAGTCCTTCCAAAGTTTTCATTCAAGATATTTTATCACCTTCGGCACGAACGAACGTTGCTTCGTCAACTACCATGACGACTAACTCAACTCGAAATCAATCTCGAACTGGCTCGCTTTTACCAAAGATATCTTCAAACAATTCACCGAGCCCTCAAACTGGTCGATCCCATCTCCAATCCTTGCGCGCTGAGACAGAACGCCTGCAAGGTATGAAACAAAAATTGGTCAGCTCCAGGAACTTGCGAGCTTTTAGCGCAATTCCAATCCCAAAGAGTTACCCACACTCTACCCTTCCAACCACCAAAGCGGGAATATGTACAAGTCTGACGCTCAACCGAAGTACGACCGGCTCAGGTTTGAAAAAGATTTCAACTGGACCGTCGGCACCATCCTCAAAACTCGTCATGGAGCCAGTGTCATTAGATCAATCTAGTCGGTATATAGAGGCTAATCGAACCAATTTAAATCGAAGTCAAGGCGAAGGACTCTCCACAATGATTCCTCGTCCAAAACTAGCACGACCATCCTCAAGATTATCCATGGGACACGATCAAAATCAACCATTAGGGATTCCGAATTCTTCAAATCGATCAATAACTCCAACAGCTGGAATTCCCAGAAGGAAAGCCTCGATGGATTATAGTGAAAAGTTTATTAGACCATTAAGTACACAAGGGCATTATATGTCACATTTAAGGAGGAAAAGTGCAGGATTTCAGGCAGGCTTCAATAATGATCATCAAAAATCAAATGTTCATCACGGTGTATTAGGCAAATCATTCGGCGGTAGTGTTAGTCGATCAAATAACCTTTGTTCTAAATAGAATCATCGAATTTTTGTCTTTTCGCAACACATCGGCAATGTTCATTATCTTTTTCTATTGAAAAAACCCTTTTGAATTCATGATTGCTTTAATATTTTCCTATTACAAAGCATTTACAGCTGATTTTGGTATATATTTTTTGTCTAAAATCCCATAAAGTATTTTATTCCTAAATTGTCGTAAATTTTAAAAAGTTTTTTTTCTTCTGTTTTTTTTAAATAATGAAATGATGTTGTAACCTATTAATATCTAATTTGCTTTGGATTTTTATTTGAAATTATTTAACGACATATTTATGATAAAATCATTTGTATTTTTTTCAACCGGCAAGTTTTGTTGTGCTTTGTTTTTTCTTGAAAAGATAGATGCTGAGATTCAATTTGAATTAATCATAATAATCATTATTGCCTGCTAATAATATTTATGTAAAAATGGTCAATCAATCCAATCCATTTAAAGAAAAGATTTGGGCTATTTGATTATGAATGATCCAACCTTCTAAGAAGCCCTTGCATATATACTGTAACGATTTTGAAAGCGATGTTTGATAAGAACTCAAGCTTTTGAGGAGAATTTTCTAGTGTCCATCCTTTTCTGTTTACAAAAATGTTAAGTTGAGTAGACTTTTTTTTTGAAAAAAGAAACCCCCTAAAATAAGATGAATTGATTGTTTTCATTATTATTGTCTATATAGTACAGAGTCAGAGAGTACAGATTTTTCGGTTTTAAAAAAATCAAAAAAATCAAAAATTTAATTTGCTCTTTTTAAGATTCTTTTTCTTTCTAATTATGCTTACTGGGATTCAAATTTGTTTTATTTTTCATCTAATTTTAGTTAAAATTTAATTATGCCTAATTTGATAAATTGAAATTTATTTTTGTGTTAACATCTTAAATTTGTCTATTATTAGATTTTTTTTAACTTAATTTCAAAGCAAAAAATTCCTGAACTTGTTGAACAATTCTTTCACCAAAACTTTTTTTTGTTTTTGTTTTTTTATATATTATTTTTAAATTATTTTTCGTTTTTCCTTTTGAGTTATTTTTTAAGATGTTAGAAAACAGGACTTTTTGATAGTTGAAGAAACAAGAAAAAAGATGATGATGTCAATGAACCAATTGAATTTAGGCCCAGGACTTTTTCATAATAAATCATATTCTCCTTCATATACTGATTGTATCAGAGGTTTAACAAGGCAAGTTAGTTCACGAAATAATCTAGGTAAACCTCAATGATATCATAGAGTAAAGGTGCCAACAGATGAAGACCAAAAAGCTAAAGTAATGTAAAAGAGATGATAAAGTCCAAAATAAGCAATCACATAATAAAGTCAATGACTCCAATCAAAGTTCACAATTTTTAAAAGATGTCTATGATCTGAATTTTACAAATATTCAAGAAAAAAAGTAGTATTACGGATCTGAAGGATGTTGAAATAAGGATGGAATTTCAATATTATCATATTATTCATCCAATTTAATTAATTTTACTTGAATAATTCCAAAAAAGGGAAAAGTATGAATTATTGATGTAAAATAATTTCGAAAGATTTATGTCAATTGAGCCCAGAAAATTCTGGTATTGAGGACTATGGTAAATCTATTTTTGAAGGATCACCATTTGAGATATTTAAGTAAGAACTTACTTATTTATAATTACCAAAGTCAAAATACCAATTTAATTTTGGAAT
The DNA here is from genome assembly GCA_023105745.1 of Austropuccinia psidii. NCBI lineage: Eukaryota > Fungi > Basidiomycota > Pucciniomycetes > Pucciniales > Sphaerophragmiaceae > Austropuccinia > Austropuccinia psidii. The sequence continues at coordinate 62,943,265 of JALGQZ010000003.1, read as the reverse complement.
CTAAAAAAGAAGTAATTTCAAACTCAATTTCTTCACAAAGAAAAAGGAATTCATTTTTTTGTTATTATATGTTTAGGGATTGGTAAATTCACATAATCTCTCTTACATAAATTTACCAAAATCTGGTAGATTTATGTAAGAAAACCTCTTTCAACAAATTCAATGAAACATTGGAAAAATTGGGAGCAATGAAGATGATTGAATATTATTTCTCCACCCAATGGGGAAAAGGACCCAAAGAAAACCTTCTGCCAATTAATTAACTCTTTTATATTTTGTGAAATTACTCATGATTCTCAAAAAATTAAACCATAAAAAATCTTCTTTTTTCCCTCTTTCATTTCCAATTTTCACTTCTTTCCGCTCATAGTTGCATCACTTAATAAAAAGCCATTCCTAATAATTTTAAGCTCACTTTCTTCCCCTAAAATCTTTTTCAATCAAAATTTATTTCATTTTTCAAATAATTATGCTTCAACTTCTCTGGAGGAAAATTTGGAATTCTTGACACCCTTTGAAAGCATTGTAGCAATACCTCAAGTGCTGAAGGTTATACTGTGACCAACTATAGATCAAACATGACACATATTCAGGTTGAATTCTGTTTTGAAAGATCTGGGATGATGTTTTCACAGGAAAAATGGCAAGGAAAAATTTATAATTCAAAGAATTTAGACTTCTCTTTCAGAATCTTTTCCAGGAGAGGTGCCAAAAAATCCACTTGAAACCTTGAAATAGAAAAATTTGAACAAAATCATCAGGCTAGTGAGAATATGATGGCTCATACTGTGGAGCTTCTTTTAGTGTGGGATTGGATAAGTCAGTCCTTGAGGGGGAAATCACAGGTAAACAGTTTTGAATTGCTGAAATAATCCTGTAAACAAGGGTGCTAATGGTGTTTTAGCTTCCCCTCTGAATATACTAAACAATCTCCCTACAAATCTCACAAATCAATATTTAATATTGTGGCTTTACAAATAAAGAAGAATTTTCAAAAGTTTCTATCAGACCTGATTCATAATCAGCCTGATGATAAAATAATACTAATTTAAATAAAATAATTTAAAAAGATAAATTTGTAGGTGGCTTCAAGATAACAGAATAATAATTGAGTAAGTAAGTAGTAGATATAATAGTACTGTGTGGTGATTTAAGTTGTTTATTTTGTTAAGAGTATTTTTTTAATGGATAATAGTTTAATATGAGAATATATAGGAATAGTGATTATATATGATAATTTTTTTAATGGTTAAATAGTTGTAATTGAAAAATAAACTTCTTAATATTTTAACTATACTTTTCATAATAAGAATAGTAATAGCTATAAGTAATAGTAATTATAGATGATAACAACACAATAATTTTAAAAGAAATACTGGTGAACGTTGATAAAGTTGTTACTACTTATAATAGTAATAATGTATGATAATAAGGATTATTAAAAATAATAAGATTTACTAATAGTAACAGTTATGAACCTACTAATGTGTATTTTGTTTTTCAATTTTATAACAATAATAATAATGTTAACTTTCTTCTAGTGAGACAAGTATAATAAAAGTATTTTTTTTAATTTGTTGAATATGAGTATTTTACTAATAGATGAATTTATAATATAAGCCAACCTACTGTTAATTACAGCTACTTATAAGTTACTATTAGTGTAATGTAATATAAATAAACATAATTTATAGATTAACCTACTAGTAAGGGATGCATAATTCTTCTTCTTCTTGGTATATAAGTAATTTCATGGAGAAAGAGGAGAAAAATGAGGAAGATAGGCCTCCTTTTATTTTGTGAGAAGTACCCATGAGCTCTTCATGTAAAGATTTATTTTTTTGACCTTGAGATAATTTTGCTGGTGTAGATTTTTGTACAAAAAGTCATATGACTTATCTGTTACACTGCATTAGTAAACTAGCACAGCCTTGAGGGACTAATGCTGACAGGTAAAATTGAGAATGGTGTCATATGACTAAGATATTTTCACCGTTTTTTTTGGCCAAAATTAAGGTTGAGATGTTCTTTCTGGTGTGGTTTTTGATAAAAAATATCAGATGACTTATCCTTTACACTGTTTCAGTCAGCTTGAACAGCCTTGAATAATCAATTTTGGTGAGTAAAAGGATGAAGATGGTGTGATGTGAATAAGCCCTTGCATAATTTGTTTGTAAGGTTCTTTAATTAAGGGGGATCATTCTGTGTAATATGGGATATCTTCTTGAGTTATAATTCTTGATTACTGTAATTTCTGTGTAAATTTTTTAGAGTTTTGGTGTGATTTCCTTGCATGCAGCAAGTTGAAATTTGATTGAGTTTAAATCAATTATTCTGTGGCTGTGTTTTTTACAGATATAATGCATGTGAATTGAATAAAACTTATTTGGGTTCCTGTATTGTTATGTAGCTTAAGGGGTTTAGTGGATTTTTCATGTATTTAGTTGAATTTGATACTTTCAGATGATGTTTGTGTTTCATAAGCTTTATTTTGATGATTTCAGTTCTTAGTAATATGATATTCCTGAGGGCTTCAGGGTGGATATACTGCTACTTTGTATATGAAATTTATTGTGGTTTTTTATGCTGAATTCTACTTCTTCTTTTTACAATACTATTGATTTTATTATTCTGATGACACCAGGGAATTTCTTGTGTAACTTTCTGGCAAGTCACACATTATGACCAGGAGAGCTCTTTGGCATACTTTTTTTGTTCTTAATGTGACTTTATTTTTGCCCTGATATCACTTGAATATTCCTGTTTTATCCTTATGAGGTGGAAATAAAGTGTTTTCATTTCTCTCAAGAGAAGGACTTGATTATAATAACAAATTTGTCCAACAGTAAACATCACAAGAAATCCAAATTTTACTAACCTTTATTTTAGAGGTCTAGACTTCCGACAAGTAGGCTTTAACTTCATTTCATTTACAGAATGGTCAGGAATTTTAAATGAGATAATTTACAAAAGAATTTGACATAAATGAAGAAATTATCCATGAGACAATAAATGTTAATCCAATTTTTGTTCTGAAAATATACTGAAGTTAATGTTTATATTTTTTTCAGGAAGCTGAAACAAAGGAAATTTCTGAATCTTTAAGAGAACAAAATTGAATCTACAGAAAGGAAGAGTACTTAATAATATCACTGCAAGTAAATCAAGTGATCCCCTCAAGGATAGGAGGAGAATAAAATAACTTTGAATGTCACAAATATTTTGAAGAAATAAATAATTCAATAGATACTATAAATTTAATAATTTTCCGATTTTTTGTGAATTGTATAGATAAAAGAAGTTTTAAATTAGGAATTTCCTGATCCAAAATATAATGTTCTTCACACATGTGAAATAATATCTTTATGAAAGATTGGTAAGTAGTATTTTTGCTTTTAGGTTTGATCCAAAGAAGCTAAGTGTTATTTTTTCTATGAGAACTACAACTTTTTTTTTTAATTATCCCATTATAATTTGCAAATTTTATAAAGTCAGTGATAGTCTAGGATTCTTTCTGGATTTTCATTTTTTTGAGCTCAAAAAAGGGTTTCTAAAGTTAATTTTTGGATATGAAAAGTCTTTTACTTTAGGTAATGATGAGAATCATTATTTAAAAGTAATTTTGATAAAAAAATTATTTTTTATTTCTCCAGAAAACTCAGAGTTTTTTGAAAGAACACTTTACTTAGTAGAAAAATCTTGTGGTATTAAGTTGAATGCCATTTGTTTCTTTTGCAAAAAGATTGTTTTCTTGTTTCAAAGTTGGATATTTAAATCAAATGATTCAGTTTGAATAAAATTAAAGGTTTTGAGAGGAACTATGTCTTTTGCAAAAATAATGACTCTTTGAAATAGTCTTTTTGGAGGTCTCAGTTTTTTTGCAAAAAAGAATAGATTTTATGAAAAATATAGTTCTACTCAAAAATAAAAGAACATCTTTGAACAGAAAAATATTTTCTTTTTGAAAAAATAACTTCTTTCTGATAGCTTAGCTTTTTTTGAAAAGTGTTCCTTGGAAAAGAAATCCATATTTTTGAGAAAAAAACAGAATTTTAAAAAGGGAAAGTTACTCAAGAAAGCTTTCCTAGAAAAATCAATTTTAAATAAAAGATAATTTTTATGTTAAAAACATAGCTGGTTTATTTGACAAAGTATAGGTTTTACACCAAAAAAAGAGTGACCTTGAAAAAAAATTTTTCTTTTTCCAGAAAACTACCTCTTTTTAAAAAAGTAGCCAACTTTTGTTTTTGGAAAACTATTTAAAAATAGTTCTTTCAAAAGACCCTTGGAGAAATAGTAAAAGATAGTTTTTTGAAAAAACTAGTAAATAATTGTAAAAAAACAGTTAATTGGAAAAAACTAGTCAAAAAAGAAGCTTTTCTAAACAAAAGTAAAGTGGCTTTTTGAAAAAAACTAGTACAAAAAAGATTTTATGCAAAAAACTAGTACAAAATTAGTTTTTTTGGAAACATTGAGTAAAAAATTAGTTTTTGTGAAAACAACTAGTAGAAAAACATTTTTTTTGAAAAACACTAGCACAAAAATAGTGTTTTTTCAAAACAACTAGTACAAAGATTGGTTTTTTTTTTAAAAAAACTAGTACAAATATAGTTTTTGAAAAAAACTCATAAGAAAAAATTTTCTTGCTTTTTTTGTTGAGTACAGTGTTTGTGGATGAACTGGAAACATCCATTTGTTCCTCTCTTAGCACAGCCTTCAAAGAGCTGTGATTTTTAATGAAACCATGCACAGTTGTTTTAATTAGTACTGTAAAGTACACAAGCATATTGAAATACAGTATACATTCCATGGAGCTTTAGTACTCTAAAGGTTTCTACACAGTTAACCAAAGTGTAATAAATGCTTCTTTCTACTACACTTTGAGATTCCCTTTGTCTACATCATTCAGCCGTTACTATATAAGAGACTTAGTGAGTACAATTCTCTTATTAATCAGTGCAAGATTTGATTCCTTTGATTATATTTTTTAAACACTGTTATAAAATGAATATTCTAAGTCCATTTCATTAAATATCAATTTCTTTTAAACCTACTTATAATTCATTTCCAAGCAAAGGAATCTCCAATCACTTAGTTCTTTACTTTTTCAATCTGATTATGTTACAATAAGCAAGATTGGATTTCTCTTAGTGATTTTGGTTTCCACTATGAACCAAAATTTTCATTCTCCTTCCTCAAAGTCCCAACAAAATTCTTTAATAAAAAATACATTGGACCCCATGATAGTTGCAGAGATTCAAAAGAATCTTTTGCAAAGGGATCACTTCATTTAACACCTACTCAAGAGGGTTCCAGACATGGAGATTAAAATTCAAAACAAAACCTCAACTGAAGCTCCTGAAACGCCAAAATTAAATTCCTCAACAAAAGAAATAAGAGGTAACAAATATAAAGAGAGCATACAGGAAAGCCAATCAAGAATAACTTCAAAGAACTCTAGAGGCAGATTTATGAATAAAAGCAAAACCCTCAAAGCTCAAGCCCTCAAAAAATTGCTTGACAAGAAAAAAAATAAGAGTCCACTTGAGATGATTACCAAAGAATATCCTGCTGGATTTGAAAATACAATAGTGAGTTTGTGATCTTAAGAGTTTATTTTCATTTTAAATCTGAAACAAATGCCTAATTAACTTACAGGAAGCACTCCAAAAACATGTCAAGCTACTTTGGGGGCTAATAGCCCAAAGTTCTTTTTTGCTTGCCCCAGATCCTACTGAACTGAAGGAGCTTTATCAAAAATTTTCTAACACTGATAAGATTGAGGTTGCTATTCCTAATGAAGGTCCTCCATTAGTCCCTGTTGATAAAATAAAAACACTCTGCAAGACTCACCAAAAGCATATCAAGATTGGAAAACATTTCTTGAGCTTGTCTGACTTCTCAATTAAATATGTTTACAGTTCCCTTTCCCAATTGGGTATTTGTACTTGGGCACCAAATCTCCTTGAGCCTGCAGACTCACTTTATAATGAAGCATGTTGTATCAGTGCTTTGAAAACCTTTAGACATCTTGCTGTTTGAGGTACCTACCATTTTATGAACATCAACCTTTGATATATCAATTCCTTTAATCTTCTGGCAAAAGCCTATGATAATTATGTACATTTTTACATGGAAGGCATCTTTAGTAAGGAGCAGAAGCAAACAGGGAAACACCATTTTGGTAATCAAAGGAAAGCTTTACAAGAATCTCACATGAGAGTAAGTGAAATTCAGATTCTTAAAGTTTGAAGATTATTTATTTTTACAACTTAATCTTTTTTAGCTAAGAAATGAATGATATAAGTTTGCTATTAGTCAAGACTTTCCAAAGCAATACATCATAATAGTGAAACCCATTCAGTCTTACAGCAATGAAGAGTACAGCCAAGAAAAAGAATTTTATATTGCTAGAAAACTTCCTTTCCAATCTGAATCAGAAAATAGGTTGATGCATAACATAGATGAAATAATCAAGGAAACTTATCATGAAGAACAAAGGCGTGATCAACATTGTCACTGACTACAAATTAAAAACCCACCAACCACAGATTTTTCCAAGGCTCCCAAGAGATTGCCTATTTACTTCTACAATGGGAATTGGTTCAATGAAAAACTGCCATCAAAGCAAAGAAATTTGGCAGATGTAGGGAGAATTGCATTTTTGAGGGATGCAACAAAATCCCTTGAATTTAAAGACAAAGATGAAAGAATTTGTGAAAAACGGCTTACTGACAAGAACTGGGATGAGGCTACTAAAGAATACAACCTGTACTTTTTAGTTTCACCTGAACAAGACTCTGAAGATGAATCAATTGGAGGAAATGATATGGACTATGGCAAAAGTATTATTCTTGAATCTTCTGATGAATATGAAATCAACAGTTATAGTGAAAATACTCAATGAAAATATACAACAGAAAAATATAGGAAGGGAAAGCAAAAAGCCAATGAAGATGATTTTGAAGCAGACAATATGGAGCTTGATGAAGAGTATGGGAGGGCAATGTTTGCAGGAGGAATGGAATGATTGGCAGTAAAAAAATGAATCTATGAATAGTATATTACTGATCTCTTGGGTTGCTTTATTCTTGATTTTTCTAGGATTTTATAGATAGATTTTGTTTTGAGCGAGCTGCTTTTATTCCATGTTATAGATAGCTATTGACTGATCTCCTCTCTTATGAAGATTTTTCACATGGAAGTCTTTCTGAATCCAATAAAGGTTATTGCTTTGTGCCTTTAGTATTCTAAATTTATCTCTTACAATGGAAATATAATATTTTAGTTGTATTAGAATAAGAGAGTGAGAAATGTTACAGCTTGATGATGATAAATAAGTGAATATAAAAACAAAAAGATTGAAATAATTCAATAGTTATCTTTTTCCAATAAATATCAAACATTAAGCTCTCAGTAATAAATGTCCCAGTCCATTGAGTCCTGATTGGAAAATGGGACATCTGAGTGTGGTGAAAGAGGTCATAAAAAGTAGGTTGGTGATTTTTGGCCTAGGCTCCATGCAGGTAGTATACAATCAGGGACTAGAGTTACAATTTCAGTTTAAATAATGAACTCATCCTGGAGCATTTTTACCTGAATGAAATTCAATTTATTCAACAAATGGCTCAAATAGACATCCATTGTGACAGGCATTGCGGATTTCACTTTGAAAACAATCAAATCAATGTCTCCAGTAAGCTTTAATATGCCACATACCTTACTGTAAGCCAATTTCCCTTCTCTTATATATTCCATAAGATTGTTTGGCTTTTTTTGATATTCTCAATCCATTGTCAACAGAAATTGATTTGATTTCAATCGCTTGATTTGTTAGAACCCCTACATTTTCAGCATGAGGGTATTGATGATATGCCCTCAAATCAGGTATGATTTCATTGCAAAAATTCAATATGTTTTTATATTGTTGATACTGAATGATAACACGCTTATCAAACGTCCTCTTTTTCTCTCCATGTGCACAAGCCAAGTGATTTTGTACCTCTAGCCATTGAAGCTGACAAAATAGATTCATTATTGAAATTACAACATGTTCTAATTTCAAATTGAGGAAAGGTATAATTAACAACATCTCAAACATTCAAAAAAAGCTTGACATACTTGGATTTAAGCTCTTTTTAAACTTTTTCCAGATACCAACAAGAAGTTCACCAGGAAACTCTGAGATACCAGTTAAAGGACCTCACCACCACATTTGCTCAGGTATTTGGAGTGCATAATGGTGGTTTGGAAGAATCTTTGCACTTAAAAAGATTTTCTTTGGAGTTATTGTATAATTTCTATATTAGTCTTCAAATATCTTACAATGTTCTTCATTAACTACTTTAGAACTGATAAAATTGGTGCATTGGACCAGGGAGAAGAGGTTATTGATTACATATCCATACCTTATCAAATGGATGTTGAGTGTTTCAATCTTGATTAAGCTATCAACATATACTGAAGGAAGATGGATTGAAAATAGGGAGTGCCACTCACTTGGTTTTAGTTTCCCATTCTGAGAAGAACCTAATACTTTTGGCATACATGTCAGCCCACTTGGTACTACAATCTGTCCAATAAATGCAAGTAGTTGTTTTTTGACTGTATTGCTCAACAATCCCATTTTGGATACACTTGATTCATTTTTATCTGTTGTTTCTTTTGATTCCTCTGTTTCATTGCAACCACTTTCAGTTTTCAATAAAAAATCCATCCCCCAGCAATAATGGAAATGATGCTTTAAAACTCCTTCATACCAAGCACAACGTCTTTTGAAGGATCCCAGTAAGGTAAGCGATTGTGCTCTGACCACTTCACTCCTGTTTTTTTAAAAATACTTCCATGTTGACAGAGCTGTTTTTGATTATACCATCTGATTGATAGTTCCAATATATCATGCTCATTTCTTCATTTACCAACAATAGCTTTCTCAATATCTTTTTTTGTCACTTCACACCAAGAACAAAGGCAAGGGGCTGAATGCAAGGCAAATACGGAAACCTTATGGGTCACAACAATATCTCCAATCAATTCTTCTAACTTAACACTGAAATTTCTTCCATTTGAATGCTGAGAAGTTTGAATATTGACTGTTTGATTCAGTTGGAGTAATTAATCTACCAAAGGCTTCAAAATGATATTTATTGTGCTTGTATTTGGATGGTTTGGTGCTGGAATGAGACCTGAACGGTAAGTAAATTGTGGCTTGTATTGCATTATTGGTGGCGGGTTTAGACATTTCAAGGCCAGAACTCTTAATGATACTTGTTTTCCTGGAATTTTGTTACCCAGGGGATTGAACCAATCTGCAAATAGACTGAAGTTCAACTGAAGGCTTGAAGAATTTTCATTTGATTGACCAGTTTTTGAAAGAGATTGGTGGAAAGCATGAGAATGATTGTAATAAACTACTTCACATGAGTTTGAACTCAATTTATATTTCCACTCATTAATAGCTGATTCAACTCCTGGTAAGCCTAAAAACCATTTCAACCAATCTGTAAACCTCTGGCTAACAAAGATGCTCCTTGGGTTTTTTTGATGAACTTTCTTGCAATGGGGAAGCTCAAGTCTTTGATTTAAAGATCCTGGAATATCTTCCCATAACAAAAATTCTAGTGGATTAAAAAGGTCTTCTCCACAAACCAATGAGTCTGAAGTAGCACAATAGCAGCATTCTGATGGTGCTATCTCAATATCATACAGAGAATAACAAGATGAACAGCAAATATGAAAGTTGAATTATGCAAGAAGATTTAAATTCTTAGAAATTGTTTTTATGTCTTTTGGAATTGTTGTCTCTCTCTTGATTCCTTGTGGAAGTTGACAACAATGCTTAATTATGTAAATAATGTAGCTGATTGCTTTCCAACATTTTTCCTGGCTGATCCCACAGAGAAGATACAACTATTCTATAAAAAAAAAGAATAAATTATTCAAAAAAATCTTATTTCACCTTTTGAAAAAATCTATAGCTTTCCAGATGAAATATATGCCTTACATATACCTATAGATTTTGGCTTATAGTCATGGTCAGAGGGCAAATTTGAATTTCTTGAATAATTTTCTTCAATTTCAGTTTTCTTTGATTTTGAATTTGGTATTAATTATGTAAACTCTTCTAGAGAAAGCTGGTACATTGTGTCACAGGGGCTCTTCTAAATGAAGAGGGCCTGGCACTCAGTGAACAGACTTACTTATGGAGGGCTCAGAATAAATACTCAATTGATAAGAGTAATGAAATAAGAGAATAAATTCCTAGTCATAAAATAATAAGCATTGAAAGATATGAGAAAAAAAAAGCAATAATAAAGAGCCAACCACAAATAATCCTGTATCACTGTTTCAACCTGTTCAGAAAAGAGAAAAGGATTGATAAAAGATATGGCCACCAGGACTCTACTGAAGAGGTGAGGAAAGGCAAAGACTGACTTAATAATTAATAAAATAATATTTCTTAATGAGAAATAAAATAATATTAAATAACAAATCCAATATTTTAATTAACTGGGGGAAAAACCCCCAGGTGGGCAAAAGGGGGCTGGTATATGTAAAAAAGTGCCAGCCTGGAGTTTGAGTGTTGAGAAACCATGATTGTATGATTGAGAAGCCTGTATTTGAGATGTAAAACTGTATTGGTGTATCCAATACAGATATTTGAATCAATACAGGTATTTGCACCTGTATTGAAGGCAGGCCTGTATTTGGTAAATCCTGTATTTGGGTTTTGCCTGTATTGAGCTGTATTGAGGATTGGAACTGTATTTGGTGAATCTTCCATGAAACCCCTTGCTGATTAGGTGTTGGAAGATTTTCCATTAGTAATGAGTGGTAATGCCCTGCCTGTCTCCATGGCTGTGACATTACCCCCCTCTTGAAAGTGGTGAGCTCTGAGCACAATAAGAATAGTGACTCTTGATAAGATCAACTGAAGTTCCTTCCCCCAATTACCCAATTTTCATCCCTCATAATTCCTCTTCATAAATCTTAATTTACAAGCCTTTAGTCTTCACAACTTGTAGGTCCTTCTTCTTTGACTTGATTCTGATTTTTCTCCCCTTCATAACTTTCTTCACTTCATCATTTTTTCTATTTTTTTGGTCTTCTTCTCATTGCAGAGTTCTTCATCCAATTTGTCTTGAGTCCTCATGGCTCATGATAGATAGTAACTTCAGGTCTATGTCCTAAGAACCCACTGCCATTCCACCAATTCTGTCTTCAATTTGGCTTTTCCTTGCTTGGAATATTTCAGAATTCCTTGAATGATTCCCCAAATTGTTGTTTTTATGGGGTTTCTGGCCAAAATGGCCAAAATGCGCAAAATACACAACATGCAATATAATGAAGATTCAGATGAATTTTTGATTGAACTTGCTGTTTTGGCATTTTTCTCATGATTTGAAGGAGAAATGGACAGAAATGCGCATTTTGCGCAAATATGCCATATTTTGGTGAAGACTTGAATAAAAATAAGCTTTTTGAAGGTTTTGAAGAGAATGAGGCCAAAATGTGCAGAAATGCGCAAATATGCCAATTTGATCAAAATGGAATATTTTGGTGAAGAATTGAATAAAACACAGTTTTTAAGGGTTTTGAAGAAGAATGAAGCCAAAATGCGCAAAATGCGCACAAATGCATGAAAATGGCCCATTTGGCCTATGAAACAGTTTTTCTTGATATTTCCTTCTGTTTTCTTTGATTCAATACATTCTTGCAACTCAAATTGCCATAATTGTCTTGCTGACTTGAAATTGTCCATAATTCTCTTGGTCTTGACTTGAAAATTTGACTTGAAGATGAGTTTAAGGCTGACTTCCCTTTGTGAATCCAACCACTCTGATTCCCCACCCTCTGTACTTTATGGTCCTGGTGTTTTTGATAACTTGAGGGAGCTTTCTGAAGAGAGTATGGCTCCTAAAGAGATTTATGAAATAACCAAAAATTACAATGGTTTCAAATCTGTCAGGGCTTTTGAGCCACCCTTCACTAATTGTAAGAGGAAAGGGATTTCTTGTGTTGAATCTGCTACTGCTAGGTCCACCAGGTGTCAATTTTGCAATCTTGGAAAAAGAAATTGTTCTCAAGCCCACTATAGCTTTCCTGACAATCCCAGGAGATTATGGAGTAGCATCAAGAAGGGTGGAAGATTTGGATTGGAAGCTCCTGTTGATGAACCCCCCACCTCTGATGCCACCTCTGGTCACTCCAATTATGAGCTGATTGGCAATAAAATTGATGGGATACTGACTTCTATGCTTTCTTTTCTTCTTCTTCAGTGACTGGATCCAGAATGAGAGGTGTCCAACAATGGAATAATACCAGCAGTTCCTGGGCCAACATTGGAGGATCCATTCACCCCCAAGGAGATCCCATTGGAGTGGCCCCAGAGGTTCCCATTTTGGTCACAAGAAAAGATGGAAAACTTGGAAGATTGAAGAGGAATTTGGTGGTTCAAGATGAAGTTGATACTGATGCTGAAGGAAGTGATGAGATTGATGGAGAAGATCTTGAAATGACTACCCCAATCCAGAAAAGAAGAATCCAATCCATTTCACAATCCCCAGTCCAAGCCAGTACCACCAATAATAAAGTGATCAGGTCCCCCCAGCCACCTCAGCTTCCAATTAGATCCCCAACCAGGCCATCAACACTTGCCTCTACCTTCACCAGTATCCAACCACCTGTGGCCAGCACTTCTAGAGACCCAATGTCTCCAGAACCTGAATCAATCTTTGAAAACCATTGCCGCTGAAATATCACTGGAAGCTTCACTGATCAGAAAAGGGTGAACAAGAAGGTGGTCACCTCTCTATTTGCTGAAGTTGATTCTTTGACTGAGGTGTTTATTCATAAGGCTATGAAGAGTGCTATTCCAGGGGAGCCCACTGCTGCTTTGGCCAGGGAGGCAGTTGCTTATGAAGATGCCATGGTTGTTAAGTTTAGAGAAGCCTTGAAGAGATTTTGATGAGGATTATCTGTAGCTGGTCTTTGCCATTACTAGTGTTTGCTCTTTGATTATTGAATGAATTGACTCCCCAAACATGATATGGGAGTGATGACTACTGCTTTTGAAATAATAAATAAAAAATAAATCATACAAGTAAAAGAAAATGAAATGAAATAAAGATAAAGAAAGAATTGAGAGAAAGAGAGAGTAAAGAAAATAGAATAAAGAAAACTTCTGTGGATTGATCTTCTTGTGGCAAGTTGCTTGATTTTGGCCATAATTTTCCTGAAGAGATAAAACCAAACATTTGATGCTCACAGAGTGGCCAAGGTTTTGCTTTACAAGAAGTAGAACCCTCAGAGATACATACCAGGAGATGTAACTTACTTTCATAACTTCCACTCCCCACCAAGCATCATAAAGAATGGAAAAATTTGCCATAAATGAATTTGAGGTAAAGAATGTCTTGAATGATATTGAATGGCTTAATTTGGAATAATAATTGTGAAAGAAAGAACAAGAAGAAAAAAGGAAAAAGGGAATTTGGCCATATCTTGATGAAAGGACCTAATTTGGGGGTATTGATGTTGCAAGGCCTTCTAAACCTGTCCAAAGAAATTAACAAGTGCTCACAAAGTGACCAAGGTGATGCTTACAACATATTTGGGTAGAATACCCCCTTAAAGGTGCATGCCAGGAGAGGAACTTACTTTCATAAACTCCAATCCTCACCAAGAATCATAAATCCAACTCTTGAGGCATTTGGGCCAGGATTGTCTGGATACAAAGTGTGAAAATACTTGACAAGGTCTGGGGAGTTGGTAAGGTTGGAAGCTGGTTCCCAAGTTGTTGTTTCTGGGTCTTCATTGAATCCTTTCCACTCCACTAGATACCATAATGTACCTCTCTTGAGGTTTGAGTCCAGAACCTGAGCCACTTCCCATGCTTCTTCTCTTCCACTATTACTGGTGGTGGTGGAAATTGATGTCGATTTGGGATAGTTTATTTCTTCACTGGTTCTAACAAGGACACATGAAATACAGGGTGAAATGACTTCCATTGTCGAGGTAACTTGAGGTGATATGCATGGCTGCCAATCTTCTTGAGAACTTCGAAGGGTCCCGCCCATCTTTTTGAAAGTTTCTTGGTGGGTCTTGTTGTCTTTATGTTCTTGGAAGCTAGCCATACTTTGTCCCCAGGTTGGAAATCAGGTGGAAGTGCTCTATTTATATCTGCATACTTCTTAAAATGCTTTATTTCTGACTCTAATTCTTCTTTGACAACTTGCTGTACTGATTGGAGTTTTGTTGATAGCTTTCCAGCAGGTGTATCTTGAGAAATGTGAATTGAGTCACAGCTGGGATTTCTTCCATAAATGGTGAAAAATGGTGACTGTTATGCATTATTATAGGCAAATTCAGCAAGAGGGAGCCAGGTGTGCCGATCATCTTGATGGTAACTGAGATACATCCGAAGATACTGTTCTAGAATCTGATTTACCCTCTCTGTCTGTCCATCTGTTTCAGGGTGAAAGGCAGTTGAAAGATCTCTTGATATCCTGAGCTGCTGAAATAATTGGCTCCAGAATTATGAAACAAATAAAGAACCTCTATCACTGACAATACTGACTGGAAGACCATGTTTGAAAAAGACATCATTAATGAATATTTGAGCTAAGTCCAGAGAAGTGATTGTTCCATAAGTTGGAAGAAAAATTTCCATCTTTGAGAATCTGTCTACAATTACTAAGATTGAGTCAAAGTTGTTTGAGAGTGGCAATTGAGTGATGAAGTCCATTGATAAAGAATTCCAAGGACCAGATGGAATTTGAAGAGGCTTGAGTAGCCCAAACTTCTTATGGTGGATGTTCTTGTTTCTTGAACATTGCCGACATGAGGACACATAGTCCTTGATGATTTGATTCATGCCAGCCCAATAAAAATCCCAATTGATGAGCTTGAGGGTCTTCTCCTGGCCAGGATGGCCAGCCAACGGTGAGTCATGACGCTTTTGAAGAATGTCAAATTGAATTTCATGATTGCTTGGAATGACTACTCTATCTTTGAACAATAATAATTTTGCTTGAGGTTCAAGAGAATAGTCTGGGACTGATTCCCCTCTTGCTAATTTCTTGAGGATTTCCTTATAATCTTTGTCTTGCCATACTTATCTTTGAATTTGATAAACTACATCTAAAAACATATCAACTTTTATTGAAGAGAATCTTTACTCTTGAATTTCATTTTGCTTGAGAACTTGATGAAAGTTTTGAGGATTCTTTCTGATAAAATCCACCCCCCTCTCTGGGTACACGTTGTCCCAACGTGACAAGGCATCTGGTAAAGTGGCCAGCCTGCCTGGGTGGTAAGTAATGATAAAATGGAATTCAGATAGAAATTCAGCCCAATGGGCTTGACAACGAGGAAGGACTTTAGAGGACATAAAATACTGAAGAGAACAATGGTCTGTCAAGACCTCAAAGGAATCAGAAAGAGAAAGGAGTAAAGCTTCCCAGCACTTGAGAGCCCAAACTATGGCAAGGAGTTCCTTGTCATGGATTTCATAGTTGAGTTCAGCTGGTAAGACCTTGCGACTATCAAATGCAATGGGATGCTTTCCTGAGTCATTAACCTGACTCAGTACAGCACCCAAGGCATGATAAGAAGCATCAGTCTCTACAATAGTTGGTAGAGAAGGATTAAAATGAGAGAGAATAGGAGCAGTGGTGAAAGCTTCTTTGAGTATTTGAAGGTTACTAAGAGCTTCCTCATTGAAGATAAAGGGAGAATCTTTTTTAAGGAGGGCAGTGAGAGCAGAGATTTTTTTGGAATAATTTTTAATGAAACAACGATAAAAGTTGGCAAAGCCATGAAAAGATTGGAGAGCCTTGATGTTCTTGGGCTGAGGCCAATTGAGGATTTGTTGAACCTTTGAAGAATCCATCTTGAGGCCATCACTTGAAACAACATAGCCCAAGTATTCCACACTTGAGGCATGGAATACACACTTTGAGGCTTTAGCAAACAAATTATTGTTTCTCAGTCTTTGGAGAACAGAGGCCACATGTTTAACATGTTCATCCAAAGAGCTAGAGAAGACCATAATATCATCTAAGTACACTAGAACAAAAATATCCAAATAATCTGCAAAGATATCATTCACAAGATTCCGGAATAAAGAAGGAGCATTGGTCAAGACAAATGGCATAACCAAATATTCATAACTACCATATTTAGTTCTAAAGGCAGTTAAGTCCTCATCCCCCTCTTTGATTCTCAAGAGGTTATAGGCACCACACAAATCTATCTTGGAGAAGATAGTAGCACCATTAAAGCCGGTAAGAAGCTGATTAATTGGAGGAACAGGATACCTGTTCTTCCTAGTGACAGCATTGAGTTTGAAGTAGTCAACACACAAACAAAGGCCACCATCCTTTTTCTTAGCAAAAAGGACAGGGGCTCCTGTTGAAGAGGAGCTTGGCCTGATGAAAACTTTCTCTACATTCCCTGAAATGTAGGCCCACAGTGTTTCTGAATCATTCTTTGATAGAGAGTAGATAACACCAACTGGAGGTAGAAGACTCTCCAGTTTGATATGGTGATCACAGGCCCGGTGTGGAGGAAGTTTCTCTGCTTGCACCTTGGAGAATACATCCAAATATTTGTGATAAGCAGGAGGGACTACCCTCAGCACAGCTTCAATCTATTCTGGCTCTTCCTCCTCATCCCACTGCTTCTTCAGGGAGGCATGAAAAGATAAAGGAGGAAGGTCCATATCCCCTTGAAAGAGATGAAGTGAAGATATAGCAACATCTTCTCCAACATCTTTTATCTCTTTGAAGAATTCATCTCATAATGGAAGTAATGACTGAGAGGGAATGATGGAAGGGATATGGACAGAAGAAGGAAGGGAAGGTGTCTTAAGCTCACCAACCAGAGCAACACTGTTGACAGCAGTGGAAAAGGCATTACTAGTAAAAGAAATAATACCACTAGAATCCTTATGAATAGAATCATAGGTGATCAATCCATTTTTACAATCAATAATGGGATTAAAATGGTAAAGAAAATCATAGCCCAATATTAGGTCTTCTCCCTTGGGTGAATCTATGATAAAGAAATCCCATTCAAAGCTTGGGAATGAAGGCAAGTCAACAACCCACTTGGTATAATGGGTGATGAACAGGGAAGTGGATTCATTGGAATCCAAAATGAAAAGAGTAATCTTTTCTTGGAGCTCTGACATGGTCAATGAGTACTTGAGAACAAAATTCTTTGCAATAAAAGAGTTTGTAGCACCAGAATCAATGAGAATACTATAAAAAAGATCAGAGAGAGAGGAGAAAATCAGAAATTTTAAAGATTAATTGACAGTAGTATTCAGAGTGCACAATTGTGCTCTTGAAGGAAATAAGTGAGAACAATTGAACACATCATGATTCCCACTCAGGCTTTTCCCTGCTTGCTAGGGAAGCCCTTTGATGACCCCTGCCTATTCTCAGGCATCTTGAAGCATTTTTCAAATGGGTGCTTTCCACCACAATAATTGCACAAGCTTTCTTTAATCCTCCTCTCCTTTTCAGAGCCAATTAATTTGTTGTCCTTATTGAGGAGAGAAGCATGAGGCTTGTCTTTGGACACTTGAAAATTCTTCCCCTTCTTATTCTTCCTGGGATAAGGCTTCTTTGATGATGAACTTTGAGGGGGCTTGGAGGAGTTGGATCCACTGATTGGAGGCTTCTTCTCTTGATGACTACCCTTTTCCTTCTGCCTCTCATAGTATCTGGTATCTAATTCCAAAGTGATGTCCATGAGCTCTTGAAGGCTATCAAAGTTTCCAGGGTGAGAAGCCAATTGGTCCAACAATCTTGATGCCAAGCCTCTCCTATACACATGAATATAGGCCCTCTACCCCCAGTCTCTAATTCTTGACATTAAGCTTCTGAAATCTGCTATGTACAAGGAAACTTGACCACTTTCTTTCATCCTGAGATTTTCTAACTCTTGTTCAGCTTTCCTGACTTCATTAGGATCACCAAAAAGAGTGAATAACTGGGTTTCAAACAACTGCCAGTTATTGAGGAGATAAGAAAGGTCTTCATTGGAGATATTTGAGAGGTAAGGTTCAATCCATTTGCCAGCTTTACCAGTAAGAAAAGAAGTTGAGTACAAGAACTTCTTCCTGTCAGAGAAGAAGTTTGCTGGGTCATTATGGAAAATTAATTGACAAGATTGAATAAATCCTCTCAATTTATAAGCTTCAGCACCATCAAAGGAATCAGGTGCCTTCATTGATGGAGTCTTGAATGCTGGGGCTTTTGAAGTGTCCCTTGGGGCAACTGCTTGAGTGAGTTGACCAATTAATTGAGTCATCTGCTCCATCATTTTGAGAAAATTTGGTTCAGCTTGAGAGACAAGAGGCTGATTAGAAAGGGCTAGATTTGGAGCTTCAGAAGCCTCAGGGGCACCTGCCAAGGAAGCTGCTACTTCAATCTCTTCAGACTCCTCCTATTCCAAAAACTCCTCCCCCTCTTCATCTTCAGCTTCCCCTAATCTACTTCTAGGCCCTTGAGGAATGCTTGGATAGCCACCCAACAAGCCAGAGAATGATCTTGATCTTCTTGACTTCACACCTCCTCTTCTGGAGGGTGCTGCTCCTTCCATTGGTGGTCCTCTGTCCAAGTTTGCACTCAGTTGATGAACTGATGGTGTGCAGTCAAGAGGAGCCCTTGCTGTAGGAGTGAGAACAGCTTGATGTCTTTGAGATCTTGTATTATTGGCTGGGGGCTATTCTGAACTGGCATTATTGAAGAAAGAAAATAAAACTTGATGATACTTGAGAATGAACAAGGCTTGAGCAAAAAAAATCAAATGAGAATCTTGATGAACTTGAGAAATCAATCAATATGAATAAATCTTGAAGAGTGAAGATGACAAGGTCAAATTCTTATGAATAATCGATTTCAATCAATAAGTCAAATCAAGTCAATCAATAAATCAAATCAAATAAATCAAGTCAATTCAAAATCAAATAAATTGTGTCTTGAAGAGTTCAATCAATATCTTCAAAAGTCAATTCAATTTTCTTGAGGAATCAAATTAAAATCAATCAATTAAATCAAATCTTGAGGATAAATCAGCTATCTTGAGGAATCAAATCAGATCAATCAATTAAATCAAATCAGAGTCTTGAGGTAAAGTCAATTTATTGAATAATCAGATCAATCAATCAATAATTATTGAGAATTTCAAATCAACAATGATAACCCCAATTTGATAAGCTCCTTAAACGATGAATCAATTAATCCCAAATTCCAATCAATTAAACCTGATGAAAGAACCTGAATTCAGACAGAAAATGAAAATGAAATTTGACTGAGAATTAAGAAGAAAATGAAATGGTCAGAAAAAGTTTTGAAATGAGAAGGAGAATCAATTTTTATTTTAATGAAATGAATGAGATGAAAATTGATGAGAGATAATGAAATCATAAAAATCATAATTGAGAATGAGAGGAATGAATAAGAATGAATGAAAGAAAAGAAGCAATTATGAGTTAATTAAAATAATGTCACAGGGGCTCTTCTAAACAAAGAGGGCCTGGCACTCAGTGAACAGACTTACTTATGGAGGGCTCAGAATAAATACTCAATTGATAAGAGTAATGAAAAAAGAGAATAAATTCCTAGTAATAAAATAATAAGTATTAAAAGATATGAGAGAAAAAAAAGCAATAATAAAGAGCCAACCACAAATAATCCTGTATCACTGTTTCAACCTGTTCAGAAAAGAGAAAAGGATTAATAAAGGATATGGCCACCAGGACTCTACTGAACAGGTGAGGGAAGGCAAAGACTAACTTAATAATAAATAAAATAATATTTCTTAATGAGAAATAAAATAATATTAAATAATAAATCCAATATTTCAATTAACTGGGGGAAAAACCCCCAGGTGGGCAAAAGGGGGCTGGTATATGTAAAAAAGTGCCAGCCTGGAGTTTGAGTGTTGAGAAACCATGATTGTATGATTGAGAAGCCTGTATTTGAGATGTAAAGCTGTATTGGTGTATCCAATACAGGTATTTGCACCTGTATTGAAGGCAGGCCTGTATTTGGTGAATCCTGTATTTGGGTTTTGCCTGTATTGAGCTGTATTGAGGATTGGAACTGTATCTGGTGAATCTTACATGAAACCCCTTGCTGATTAGGTGTTGGAAGATTTTCCATTAGTAACAAGTGGTAATGCCCTGCCTGTCTCCATGGCTGTGACACATTGACTCTTCTGCATTATCATTGAGTTGGTTACTTTTAGCCCAATGCTTTCAGCTAGTGCTTGGATAAATATAGAGTCCTTTCTGTTTGATACCAGAATAATTAACAAAGGTGTTTCTGTTTCAAATTGGACAAGTGCAAAGAACTTTCTTTGCATTCATTTATAATTTAAATATTTATAAACCAAGAAAATTGATATGGTAAAACAAAATAGCAGTAGAAATAAGAAAAATAAGTATAGTATTAAAGAATACAATTTCTTCATTCTTGAGAATGATAGTTTTCCAAATGTATCAACCACTAAATACATGGAAGGGCCCTCAGTTAAGCAGAGTCCATTGTGTCTTATGTTAAAGGAACTCATTAGTTGCTCATTACCAATGGTAAGTTGTGAGCAGTCATTTAGTTTTTTTGACTTCAATATGAGGTCTCACTTAATACCTTTTCAGATGCTATATACTTAGCTTGTTGCAAAAAATATAACTATACAATTTTTAAATCTATATTCTATAAAATGCTGTTTTTCCGCTCAGGAAAAACTGTGCCTTCTAAAATGGCATGTATTATTGAACATCATGTAAGCTCAGTGTGTGGGGCTCAGTAAACATTTTTTAAATATAAAGTGGAAAAAAAACTGTGCATTTTTTCCTGGAAAACAAAAGCCCTGCAGGTAGTGCACACCAGAAAAAGGGTTGATGTTGCAGCCGCAATGACGTGCCAATGTTGCAGTGACGTTGTAGGGGGTGACATCCTTTGACTGTGCACAAGTCATCTTACTCTGACATTCATTCTTTTTATTTGCTTGTTTTACTTATTCTTTTTCTTTGTTAGTTTTCAATCCTCTCTTGTCATGGAGATTTGCACTCATTAAAATTGCAAGTCTTTCCAATTTACTGATCAAGATGGTTGACAAATACAGGGGGTACTAGTTTTGCAAAGCCCTCAAAAATAAAATACTTGAGGTTGTGCGGCTCAGCAACTTGAGCCATGTATGCATTCTTGAAACCTAAAACAAGCTCAATCCTCTCCTTAAGCCTACAGCCCAGAAAGCTTTTACAACCATGATCTTTCACAAAACCTTTTTTTAAAATTCCATAAAAACAAGATACACTAATATAAAATTCAAAGCTAAGTTTATCAAATTTTAAGTTTATTTAATTTACAAAAACAAAAATTGAAGGCCTAATGTTATTCTTTTTCTAACTGAACAATGTTTATGCAATTCAAGCTGTCAGCATCAAGGCCAAATGTTCAAGTTGTTGGTTTCATTTTTCTTAGTAAAACATAAAAATTAGCTATCAAAGGATACTGCAGCTTGGAATGGAACAAATGGCACACGTTTACTCAAACAATTAAGATGCAAATTACCATTTAAATACCATCAAAAACAAATAAAGCATTGGTAATAATTCCTTTTCTCCCAAAATAACTTTTACGATAAGCTATCAATTCAACCTAATTACTTTGTTTATCATTCTACTTCACTAATCTCATTAAGAAACTCTAATTCTCCTCCCCTTAATTTTCCTAGATCTCATTGTGTACTTTGCATTTCCTGACCTCTTTTCAAAATTCCATTATAGTCTTACTGGTATTGTGTATCCTGATAATTCTTTGTGAGTTGATATCACATTTTCTTTATTCCTTATTTCTTATCTCTACTTTGCTCCTTGTTCTATATCTTTTAATACAACATAATTGAATATAGCTTTTTATCTATTTTCTAGTACTGTTTAAAAATATTCATTGATCAAAACCTGAAAAATAAATGAATTGCAACTCTTGGCTGAAAATACTAAACACTAATCAACAGATATTATGAGCAAAAAAAAATTCAAACATGTTTCACCAAGAAAGAAGAACTCAAGCAAACATTTTCTACAAAAGCCAAAGAATCGGAGCAAAATTTAGTAGGTTTATATAGTATTCATTCTCATCTTATATGAGATGCTTTATTAAGGATGTTTGGCTGAGAATCTTCAAGGTTTTCTGGGAACACATATTTAGAAAATTGGTAACATTGGCACATATGTGTAGGATGTTTAAAGACACTATTTTTCTTGAAATTTAAAATTGGTGTCATGAATTTTATCTTTTTATTTTATGTGAGCTCCTGTGATTAATATGTTGAATCACAGAGCTTTAGCACAGGAACTTTAAAGAAGTAGGGTCAAAACATTTGTAAATATATTTCTACATAGGTACTGTAGCTGGAGATGGCATAAATGGAAAGGGAATTGGTATTTCAAAGATATGAACTGAGAGACTGATCATAAACAAATTGTGAAATTAAATATACTAAGTGAAAGATTGTGATGTCAGCTGTGAGGTTGCTTGATGTTGCGTAATGTAATTCAATTTCAGCGCGACATTGCATTTGCAACGTCAGGCATTTTCCTGATGTGGTAGCTGGTAAGCCTTGCATCTGCACTACTTTCTCACTTTGTCATGGGTTCACATCACCCATGTGGCAGGAAATGAGGATTTCTGTCCTAGCCTCCATTGGGAAGCCTCCTGGCTCTCCTATTGTAGAGAGAAACAAATCATTATGACTTAGTCTTTTGCTTGACTGGTGCTTCCAGGGCCCACCTGCAATATCATAACACTGCAGAGGCTGGTGTTCACAACCCCTGGTCTTGGGAGGTTGTTTGCACTAGCTGATGTGAACAACCCCCTGGCCTTTTACTGTTTGCTTTGGGGGGTTTTCACAGAAGCTGATGCAAAAGGCCCCAAAGCTTTTACAGCTGGTTTTGGGTGGTTGTTTGCACTGGCTAATGCAAGCAACCCCAGCGTTTTACCACTATTTTCAAGGGTATGTTTGCACTAGCTGATGCAAGCAACCTCATGGCCTTTTACAGCTGTCTTTGGGGGGTTGTTAGGACTAACCAGTGCCAAAGAAGCCCTGGATTTCAAATTTGGTTTTGGGGGGTTGTTGGAAACAGCACCCCTCCAATTGTTACTTGGGTTTAGGGGGTTTTCACAAAAGATTTTTGTAACCAAACCCACAGTCTTGGAGATGGTGTCATAAGGCCTTTCACACTAGTGGGATAAAACCAACCCCAGCCATTTGAAGCTGGTTCTGGGGGGTTGTTTACACTACCAAATATGAATGACCTCTGGATTTTAGAGCTAGCTTGTGGGGGCTTTCTCCACAAGGTGATATAACCCAACCGCAAACCTTTTTAGACTTGAAAGATATTATTCTGATGATCCATCACTGAAAGCAAATGGGAATAATCTTAGTGGTTCCATGTGTTTGAACATTGATGTGAAATGATTTTAATCATCTTTGAAGGGAGGTTAATCATAAGAGGAAATGAAAGAAACTTATGGAGAACCTCAGCTGTCATTTGATACTTTTTGGAATATTAACTATTCAAAAACATTCACCTCTTTCAATTTTTCATTGGTTAATGGCATGAAATCTATCATTAGTAGCAGTGTGTAGTGAGTGGTGCAAAACAATTTATAATGAAAGATGTACTTTAAAGCAGATAATATAATTCATGCCCAAACCACTCTATAGCATCTGAGTAACCTGTAACTTTTTCCTGCCTAAGGAAAACTCATAGTTCACATATTCCTCTTGAAAAAGTGGGGTTCAAATTAAACGTTACAGGAGGGAATAAACCTCATGATATCCTTTTTTTCCAGTAACTAGAATGCAAAATTTTGAATTCCAGTGGCATACTTCAGATATAATCTAAAATTTGACAAAAGATGAAAATAATTTCATAATGAGAGATTTAATGCTCTCAATACCTTCCAGTACCCAAAATACTTGTGAAGATTAATTTATAATGAAGAATAATGCCCAAATTTCCCATATTTGAGCTTAAATTTACATTTTTTGGTTGAACATTTTTGTATTACTACCAAATTTCAGATATTATTTGAACAGAATTCAAGTTTTGAGGTATATTATGTAAAATTCAAATAAAAAACCCAAAAATACCGTTTATAAAAACAAAATCTACCATAAAATATTACTGGGATGCAAATGTTTGTATATTGAAAATACTAATGATGAAAAAATGTTTTTATAAAACATATGTTCTGAATTTCCTGAAATTTAAATACAATGAAGAAGCTTCTCTTTACCTGAAATATTACATTAAAGAATATTTTTTTAATTATGATGATATCTGCATTTGAAAGGTGTATCTTATAAAATCTTCTTTAAAACCTCAAAGATTTTTCATTGCTTATTGTTCAGAAAATTATGAATTCTTGTCCACAGAGCCTCTTTCAAAAGTTGTTTGTGGTGTGTTTAATTTGGGAAGGAAGCATATAAAAAGTTAAAATGATACAGATTTTTGAATTTGAAATATATGGTTATGGATCAGCCTTCTTGATATTAGTTCCCAAAACCATTTCATAATTTCTGATGTTTGGATATTGATCAATATTTATTCTGTGATCTCAATCAAACCTTCAAGGCTCAGATTACAAAATGATGAAATTTTTTCTGCAATTAATGGTTCTTTTAAACAATAGATATTAATTGTTAATTGATCAACTTCCATTTTTTTCACTTCTTAATTGAGAGATACGTGTACCATATCAAATATTTCTTAGAGAATAACTGAGTAATTGATAGCTTGATTTGGAAGACCATTAATTAATAAAATAGCTCATCAAGACTAATATGCACATTAAAAGGGTAGTTGAAAATTTCTTTCTTTTTGACTTTATAAACACAAATTATACAATATTTATTGATTTCTCAATCATTTTCAAGGGTGTGAAATTCTGAAAAATACATGCTTGATAAGACAAAGATGGTGCTGAAAATACTGAAAAAATACACTTATGCTCCATGTAATTTTCTTTGAAAATATGATTGTTAAATTATGAAAGGGTCTTTTAATAATATACAAAGCTAGGCCAGTTATGAAAGATCAATTTAATACTGAAGTTAATACTGGTAATATTTGAGATTTTCAGCTGTCATCTTATGATTATATCTTATTCATAATCATTACACATTAATAGCTATTTTCAAGTCACAGAAAGGTCACATTATATGACTGGCTAACTAGTTACATGAAAATTCCCCTGGTGTTATGTGATTGTGAGGGTTTCTTTTGAGCAGTGAGTTCCTAGATTAGTCATTTTAATCTTAATTTTTATCAACTTTTCATCTTAAAAAATTTCTTGAAGCTGGGAAAAAAGGTATGGAGTACCACAATACCTCCTTCAAGAATTTGATTTGTAAGTTTTGTCTATGAAAATCTTGATAATAGTATCAAATATCAACAGTACTATGACTGTCCTAATTATAAAATATAATATAATTAAATATTATAGCCACAAATTAATATAGTTATTAAGAATAATTATATAAAAAAAGAATTTAATTATTATTAACTAATTTAATAATAAAAATTTTTTTAATAATTATAATAAATTTTAAGTATTGTATTATTGTTATAGTCACTGAAAACTATAACAAGAAGAATGTATAAAGCTCTTAATGAGACAATTATATGTGGAAAATAATAATATCTTACTACTTATAAAAAATATAAATATTATTTTTAAAAAAGATTATTACACACACTGTGCATAGATAGTTCTTCTAGAAAAGTTCTATATAAAAAAAATATTAAGAGATAAAAAGATATAGAATCTCAGAGAAACCTTATGCAATTTATTTAATAAAACAAGTCAAAAAAACAACAGTTATTATATTGAATAATTTTTATAAGTTAAAACCACACAAAAGATCAATTTTCAAAATATAAAAACAACTTTTTTATGATAAAATAAGATTTAAGAGTTTTTAAGAGGAATTTGTGGATTTAAAAGATATTTAAGACAATAGCTTTATATAATAAAATATATTATTGGTGATTACAACAATGATCTCATTTCTATGATTTAAATTATTTAAATTAAGATTAATAAGGGATGAAATATATAAGAAATTACTTTAATGATAATATTTTTGAATTTATAAGATATGACTTGTTTAAAATGTCTAATTCAATTGGAAAAATGATTGGTTATTGGCAAAAGCAGTAATGTTTAGGCTCTCTTTAACCCTTCGGAGCAGCTCTCATGCTCAATAATGGATATAGAGGGAGTTCTCAGGTCAAAACTGAAAAAGCATCCCTAACAATAAGATTCTTAACTTAAGGTATATTATTTTCAATTCCAATTTAAAGTTACCAGTGTTATTCTTAACTCAAAGTAGCTGTAATCCTCTTTTGGATTAATCATTTTAATCTTAAGTATAAAATAAGTTTATTATTATTAAATTTCATCACATGAAAACTTCAAAATAAAGTTTCATGAAAAAATCTTTTAAACTGAATAATTAATCAATTTTTAAATAAATCTAAATTTTCTTTAAGAAGAATTAAAATTTTTAATTTCAACATCAATTAAAATTTGAACCTGATTAAAAAAGATACATAAGCTTCAACTTAAAACCATGTAACATTGCATTGTAGGATATGTGAAAATTTCAAGGAAATCCATTAGGAATCGGATTTTTAATGAATTTTCAAAGTTTTTGCTATTTTTCCATGTAAAATAGCAATAAAAACCAAAGAAAAACTTTTGGTGAGGCTTTTATACTTGAAAATTGAAAGTTTTAAGCTTAATTAAGCTTTGAAAGTTTTTAAAACCTTGTTTTCAAGCTTGCATATTGGGATTTGCCCTTTGGAAGCTTGAAATTCCTGTCTCAATTGGGATAAAACCAGTTTAAGCTTTAAGGTTGGATCAAAGTCTAATATCAAAGTTTAAATAAGGTTAAAAATCATCCAATACAGGTTGAAAACCTTGATTGAATCCTTGCAGATCGAAAAAGTTGGGTACCCCAGCTCTTCTTGGACATTTTCCTTTGTCCCACCTTTCTGTGTGGATTTTTCCCTTTTAGTTATTTAAAGCCATAGTATGACTTTAAAGCCTTTTAGATTGAACTAACACAGGATTTATTTTCTGTATGGCAAATCCTTAGCCACTTCAGTAAATATACACAACACTGCCATTTTAACTAAGATTTTGGTAAGTTTGCATAAAATTTATGCAAATTGAAATTCAAGCTTACATAAGCTTTAATTTAAGAATTTCAAATAATGTTTAAAAATTTGCAATTTTACTGTGGGATTCTTAAATCTTCTAATAAAATAGGAAATAACCATTTTTAGGTATAACACCATATGGGTCTACCCTAGGTTATTTTTGGTTTAGAATCCAAAAATTACATAATAATCAGAAATTTGTTTATGTAAGAATATTTATTCTTATTTTTTGCTATTTTTATTTTAAATCAAATTGATAAGTCTGTTCAAGATTAAATCAACTGCATAAAAAGTTATTTGTGGCCTTATGGGTATGTCATACATAATTCACAGGCTCACATGATTCCTCACGAGAAGTCTGATATAGAAGAGCTTTCCTCAGGCCTTGTTGTAAACAGCAAGATTAAGGCCTAACATTTCAATCAACATGCTCCTGAAGGCATAATATTATTCAAGAATTCTGAGATAAGAGGGAGAAATTGAACTGAAAAAGTACCATTGAAGCCCTTAAGGAAACCTTTAGCTACAAAAGCCACTTTTGGTGCATGGAAAGATACTCAAATAGCCATGTTCCATAAATCACTAATCCAATGGCAGTCACACTTATATAAGGATTCTCACATATCATATAAGATTTGTCTATTAAACTCTTGATAATATTACTATCAATAAAGATTCCTATGACTTCTGTTATGAAATATTATAAGTAAGCTGATTATAACCACAAATGAATAAATAATGGCCTCATTATTTTCTTTAATTTTTATAAAGCGCTAGTTATTACAACAGTAAGCAGTCAATGTCTACTAGAATCCATGTCAAGAAGATGTAATCATAGAACTTCTTATTATTTTTGCAGGATTAATTGTTATAATTCTTGAATAAAACTAAAAAATAGAAAACATACTTGAAGAATTAAAGAAATGAATCACCAATACTCCAGTAATACCTTGTAAAAGGTTGGTAGAGTGATTTGACAGGTTATTTGTGAATTCAAGCAATCAAAAAGCTGGATGAAGCAATAATATACAAAACCATAGTGATAATAATATTTTAAATATAAATATTCTGTTATTTCAAATATTTTGGAATGATTCTGAATAGTTAACGTTCTTAATAATAATGTAATACCTAATACTTACTTGGTGGTATCAATAATTTAATGATTTAACTGATTGACAATAAGATATCTAGAAAAAACACAAATGGTAGGCTTCTTTTCAGCCTAAAACAGCTCAAAGAAGGATTTCATGGACAAAGATGAAAGAGAAGTGGGTGAGAAAGAAGCTATATCATTTGGGTTATTGATTAAATCACTTGTTGCCATGTAAGATTAACATAATTACTTAATTAAGTAATTTTATGTGGCTATCAACCAATTTATTGTCAAAAAAAATAGTGTTTGATAATGTTCATATTCTATTATTTATAAATTTAAGTTGTTTTCTAAAATGAAGGGAATTTATTGGAAATTTTATCAGATATTTTTTTTATGGGAATTTATGGATATTTAGTGTTTCACATGGAATCATCAAAAATGGATTGTAATTAAAAATTTGGATTTGAATTCTGAATAAATAATCATTTTTGATTTTAATATGGCTTATACATTTCTAAATTTATCTCAAAAGTTTTAGAAGGTTTCATTCAGAGATCTATTTGTAAGGAATTTACCAAGTTTTACCTCATTTTCTATGTAGTGTAAGTAAATAGTATAATGATAACTGGTTTCCATGGAGTAGTTTCATGGATAATTGTCCCAAAAAGGCTTCAATTTTTTTTGCCTGAACAATGGAAAATCATTAAGGAAGAAGATGTTTATAGGCCTCAGAGTTTCTCATTACCTCCTTGTCACATCAAAATAGAAGCTTATTTACTATTTTCTCATGATTTAATGAGACTTATGCTTATTAACAAGGCTCCCAAAGGGTTTTAGATTACTAAATGGTAAAGATAAGCGGCTTATCCAAGCTCTATGACCTTCTTAGACTCAGAGTCCTCATAAATTAAGTTTCCCCGGCCCACTTTGAGGTTTTTTGTCCTCTTAAGCT
This sequence comes from Austropuccinia psidii, assembly GCA_023105745.1. NCBI lineage: Eukaryota > Fungi > Basidiomycota > Pucciniomycetes > Pucciniales > Sphaerophragmiaceae > Austropuccinia > Austropuccinia psidii. The sequence goes on along the minus strand of JALGQZ010000003.1, from coordinate 62,913,961 downwards.
ATTTTCATGTCAAAAATAGTAATTCAAGGTTGAAGACTGACATCCACTATTGGTGTACCAAAGATTTATGAAATAATGAATTATTTTTTAGTGTGATAAAAAGGCATAAAGCTATTCTTAGTGTATATGCAACATGGGATTCATCAAAATACCATTAATTTGGTGTGACGCTGCAAGAAAAAAAATTTTCACAACTCTTTTATGTGATATTGATGATGAGGTGTTAAAGTACTTTCCAAATTAAAGCCCTATGGAGTTATTCTAAAATAATTCACTCTATGGATATACCCTAGTGACACTTTTATGTAGAACACAAATCTGGTCTTAAATCAATGGAATGAATTACTCAAAAAAGGTATTCATATTTCTCTCTATGAAAAATAATGAATTTTGGATATACATATGACTTATGGGTTTTTCATATTGCAAAAGTTATTTTTAATTATTTTTGGCCTTGTTAGTCTGTATAATATTATACAATGCTTAAATATGAGCCTAATGGAATCTCCTTATACAAAAAACAAGTATTGAATTACTTTATTCAATATTTTGTCTTAAAGATAAAATAACAGGAAAATCTCTGGAGTCTTATTTTGTGTTATCAGAGAAGTGAATAGAACTAGTAATTGGTCTTTGAGAAATGAAATGTCCCATGATCACAACAATAAAATAAAAACCCTTCCTGTGAGCCTGTGAGGTATGTATAACATAACCATAAGGTGTCAAATGATTCTATATACGGCTGAGTTGGTCTTCAACAGATTTTTCAATTGAATTTAAAATAAAAAAGACAAAAAAAAAGTAGAACATTTTTTGGATAAACAAAGTTATAAATATCATGTCATTTTTGGATTCTACACCAAAAATAACCTAGGGTACATTCACAAGGTGTTATACCAAAAAATACTTATTTCTTATGTTATTTGAAGACTAAGGAATCTCACAGTACTAATGTGACTTTTTCAACATTTTTTTAAAATTGTTAGATTTAAGCTTAAAGAAGCTTAAATTTAAAGTTGCATGAGGTTTATGCAAACTTACCAAAATTTTAGTTAAAATTGAGGTGTTGTGTATATTTACTGAATTGGCTAAGGATTTGCCATACAGAATGTAAATGCTGCGTGAGCTCAATTTAAAAGTGTTTAAGGCCATAGTATGGCTTTAAATAAATAAACGGGCAAAATCCACGCAGAAAGGTGGGACAAAGGAAAAAGACCAAATAGAGCTGGGGTACCCAACTTTTTGGATCCGCAAGTATTCAATTAAGGTTTTCCACCTGTATTGTAGGATTTCAAACCTTATTTAAACTTTAAGATTAGACTTTGATCCAACATTAAAGTTTAAACTGGTTTTATCCCAATTTAGACAGGAATTTCAAGCTGCCAAAGGGTAAATCCCAATATGCAGGCTTGAATTTAAGGTTTTAAGAACTGTCAAAACTTAATTAAGCTGAAAACTTTAAGTTTACAAGCATTAAAACCTTATCAAAAGTTAAGTTTTAGTGTGTATTGCTATTTTACATGGAAAAAAAGTAATAACTTCAAAAATTCATTAAAAATCCAATTCTTAATGGATTTGCTTGAACATACACACAGCTTACAATGTAATACTATCTATATATAAATCAAATCTGAGGTATCTTTTATAAACAGATTTACTGGGTAATTAGCCTGGAAATTTACTCCTTTAATTATACTTAAGTAAAATTAAAATTTCATTAAAACTTAATTAAAAGTTGAGTTTAAGAGATTTCTGCTTGAAACTTTCTTTTTAAGTTGTTCATGTCATGAACTTTAATATAAAGAAACTTTTTTTATATTAAAACTTAAAATAATTCACTTGAATGATGATTAAAGCTACTTGGAGTTAAGAATAACACTGGTAACTTTGAATTGGAATTAAAAAAGGGAACCTCAAGTTAAGAACCTCATTTGCATACATGGTTTTTCAGTTTTGACATGAGAACTCCCTCTATATACATTATGAATCATGAGATCTTCTCTGTAGACATAAAAAGAGTCTTTTCATCACTGTTTTTGTCCATCATCAATTATCAATCCAATTATATTAGACATTTAAACAGGTAAAGCTTTATTATATATAAAATCTTATTATTAAAATATTTCTTAATTATTTTATTCTTTATAAGTTATAAATTACAGAATTGAAATCATAGAAATTAGATTATTTTTGTAATCACCTATACTATATTTTATTTTAGAAAATTATTGTCTTTAAGATATCTTTTAAAATCCACAAATTCCTCTCAAAAACTCTTTAATTGGATTTTTTATCATAAAAAGTGGTTTTATCATTTAAAATATTGATTTTTGGCGTGTTTTCAACTTATAATAATTATTTAATATAATAACTGTTGTATTTTAATTGTTGTATTAAATTTATATTATAAGTAAATTTTTCTCTAAAATTCTATATTTTTTTATCTATTATTAGTTTTTTTATATAGAATTTTTCTATAAGAACTTTTTCTGCACATTGTGTGTTATAATTCTTTTATAAATAATATTTATATATTATCTATAAGTGGTTAGATATTTATATTTTCCATGTGTAATTGTCTCATTAAGAGCTTTACACTTATTGTTAAAATTGTCAGTGACTATAAAAATAATAGAATCATTATAATTTATTATAATTATTATATTTTTTAACATTAATTTATATAATAATAATTAAATTTATTTTTCTTTATATATATTTTTTTTTAAAAATTATATTTAAATTTGTGGTTATAATATTTTATTATATTATATTTTTCTACTGAGGCCAGTCATAGTACTCTTGGTATTGTTACTATTATCAAGAGTTTCATAGACAGGCCTTACATTTGGGGGCCTGACCATGATTTTAACCAATTTTTGGGATGTAAATCATATTCTAGACCTTATTTTACTTCTTTTTGACAAACAATTGCCATATTTATCTCAATATTGGCTTTTTTGGAACTTATCCCTCATAAATAATCTTTATAATATCAATAAAGTTATTTTTCCTTAAAAATATTGTTTGAAAAAATATACTATTGAGTGACTTGAAATAAATTTCTTTTGTATAACTAGTGGCTTTTTCACATCAAAGACTTGAAATTTATTCTTTGAGTTATTTTAGTATAAAGTGAATAATAATAGAATTTTGATTAATAACTTATTAATTGCATAATTATTATTTCTTTAAAAAAAATATAAAAATTAAAAATCTTTACTAAAAACATTTTTTCTTTAATCTTAGACATTTTTCTTTATTTTTGACGTAATTTGCCATAAATTAAATTAAAAAAACTTTATCCAATAAGTTGAGTTTATAAGTTATTTTTATTGTTTGATAAAATAACTTATATATTTTTTTCTCTAGTGTAATCCATCAGAGAAAGTTCTTCAGACTCTGAATCCTCAGAGTCTAGTATTGAAATTCAAACTAGCCCAGCACCAAGGGGTTTAATTACAAAAGAACCCTTTAAAAGTCCAGTAGGTGAATTCAATCCATTTCTTATTCCTAATTGCTTTATATTGATGTTAAATGACTCCTAATAGAAGTGGAAGTAGCTACTCCATCCAATCAAATGGATCTGGACCAGGACATTCAAGCCATAAATCCAAAAGACAAGAATGTCAGCCCAGAGGAGAGGCACAAATGGGAGATGCCAGAGCTTCCACCAGTTCCCAAAGGTTAGCCAGAACCTTTGACACTCCTATTGAGAGTCCAGAAGCTGAAATAACTGGTATTACTGTTGTCAGACATGTGCATTTCCAACAGGAAGCAATAGAAATATACCAGTCTCAGTACAAGAACTGGTTTATGGTGGCAAAGCAGCAGGAGTGGGAACTTCTTCCAAGTCTTTGGATAGGCCAATGAGCTCATATCTTCAAGTGAAAAATTTCATGGGCCCAGAAAAGACAGAAGAGCTTCTGAGGGGTTGGACACCCATGTCTGTCAAGATGCTGTCTGCCAGACCTCAGCAAAGGGAACTCTTGCCGAAAAGGCTATTAAACCGGTTGAAAGACCGGTTAATACTGGAAAGTTGTAGATCACATTCCACCATGTGACAGTACCCCCAGGTTTAGGGAACTGCATCACGAAGTGCATGTAACTGATGGTATTACCCATGTCATCCTCATGGAGCTACATTAGTCACAACAGGAGCCTACAAGGAACCGCAAGGGGCGGAACCCTTGTATGCCAATGGAGCGGAAAACCCAGCAATTTCTGGTTGTTTGATTGAGACCTCCTCTTGTCTCCAACCGGAATCAAACCCATGACATTGGTAACCGGTTTATTGTCACAATGCTGTCTGCCAGACCTCAGAAAAGGGAACTCTTGCCAAAAAGGCTATTAAACCGGTTAAAAGACCAATTAATACTGGCAAGTTGTAGATCACATTCCACCATGTGACAAAGGCATTAATAAAAACAATCATAAGAATAAAAGTGAAATATAATGGTATATGAATTGACTCCAGAGGCTCATAAAAGTTTGCAAATCAGTGCCATGACAAATTTTCTTCATGAAATTGGCAGATACATGTTTCTTTATGTTCCAAATGCTTAAAATGACTTTGAATTTCGGGAAGAGATTCTTAAGAGAGCTTTTCAAGGCCAAATCCCTTTCAATAACAATGACTGGAGGGGGGAAATATTGTTTCTGTTGAGAAAAATTCATATGTATTAATTCAATTCCCAACTATATGAGGGTTTATTTTCATTATTCATCAAACAAAGACCCAGAAAAGGTCTTTTTGATTGAGCTGAATCCAACAATATGAAAAAGGGGCATTTTGCACTTATTTGGTTTATAAATAAAATCCATAAAAATGACATGAGGAAAGCCGTGAAGGAGTTTTATGGCAAGGGGGTGAGTGAAAAACAAGGAGTTAATGTGTCCCTCAGCATCCCTTGCAGAGGACCACACAAAATATTCTTCTTTGAGGGTGTCAATAAGAGAATCAACAGTCCTTCTGCCTTTCAGTTTGTATTTCTTTATTTTCTTGACTTGGTTGTGAATTTCTTAAAAGATTACAGGCCTGTCATACTCCCTCTGGCTGCATAACTGGGCCTGAATTTGCCTTGGCATCAGCAGTGATTCATCCATTTGAGAAATTTTTGATTTTTTCCTCATTGAATCTTCTGAAAGCAGGATGTGCCCTGATATTTTCAGTGGCATCATGGTTGTGTTCAGGGTCTTTGAATTTAGGAGTCCAAGGGGTACTCTTGGCATATTCTCTGCAATAAATTTTAATTGGACAGTCAAGCTTTATTGAAGTGACTGTTTTGGAGGTGTTTTTGTGGTAATTTGGAGTCCCATACCTGTCACAGCCTATTACAATTTGGTTGTGGGTCATATTGTACCTCAAGGTGGACACAGAATACCCCTGAGCCCTGGAAAAATTATATACCTTCTTCCAAGGAAGCTCAAAGGTCTGAAATTCACCTTCAGTGGGGGGTTTAAGCATTACTTAGTGAAAAATATGTATAAATTTGAAAAAAGGGTAATTTGGGTATTTGGAATGAGGAAAGGACCTTTTGAAATGTAAAAAAAGAAGTAATAAAAGGTGTTAAAAGTCAAATAAATTGAGAAAACATGAAATGAAGAGATTAGAATTTAAGAACAAAGGGAGAGGGAAGGTAAAAGAAGGGAATTTTAGAGGCTTGGAAGCAGGTTTTTTTGGAGTAAAATGAAGTCTTTGGCGGTAAAAAAAGAAAAAAAGTCTGAAAATCTTTGCAAAATTTGTTTGGTAATGCTGTTTTTCAAAAAAATGGTTTTGGGGGAATAATGTGGATTATTTGGGTGTTGGGTTTGAAAAAAATAGGTTAGAGGGGTTTTGTGAGGGAAAAACCTTTTTTGGTGTTTTTTGGGATGTTTAGGACCAATGCAGGCTTCTTTGTATCATTTCAATTTTGAATGGACCCAGGGCACCCCTTATGTGTTTTTACCAATGGATGGCAAAAACACATAAAGGCTTATTATTTTTTACCAAAATGCTTACATTGGTTTACCAATACCCATAAAATGAATCCAAATTCCTCAATGAAAAAGACTTATAAGACAATTTCAAAAATAAAAATAAATTTAAATTTAAAGTCAAAGAAAAAAACTTATCAAAATTAATATATTTTGGAGCTTAAAAGTACATTAATTGAGGGTAAAAGGTTCAAAAAACACATCCGGGAATCCAAATGTTAGATGTGTCTATGAAACTGCTTATAATATTACTATTAATCAACAGTAAAGGACTCTCCTTATGAAAAATACTAAATAAATTTATTATAATCACAATTAAATAATCAGTTGAGTAATTACTTCTGTTACTTGTTATACACTAATAGTGATTATAAATTTAAGCAGTAATTGTCTACAAGAATCAATTACAAGAAATATTTAACAACAAAACTTCTTTATTAAAATGATATGAATTTTTTCAATGTATAATTATCTTTTTCAAGAATAATTATAAAGATAAATCTTGAAGAAAATAATTACTCAAAGAGAAATATTATTAATTAAGAAGAAACACTTACTAATACTCCAATAATACCTTATGAAGAATTGTTAGAGTTGATTTGATGGATTAATTGTGGATTCAAAGGATAAAAATGGTATCTTAAGAGTAATGCAACAATATGATAGTTGAATACTGATCTTAATATTATGTTTCTATTACTTCAAATCTCTCTGATTTATTCTTAAATAATTAAAACACTTAAGAAAATAATCAACTAATTGTCACAGTCAAGGAGGCAGGGGCATTACCAATCATCTTCAACAATCATTACTTCATTGATACCCTTCAAAACCCAATCAGCAAGGGGGTTTCATTCAACATTCTCCAAATACAGTTTTCAGACCTCAATACAGTTTCATACAGGCAAGACCCAAATACAGGATTCATCAAACACAGGCCTGTCATCAATACAGGCGCAAATACCTGTATTGACTGTATAACCTGTATTGGATTCACCAATACAGGATTCAATCCCACATCCAACTTCTTCCAGCATACAGGCAAATATCTCAACACTCAAACTCCAAGGCTGGTATTTCTCACATATACCACCCCCACTTCATCCACCTGGGGGTTTTTCCCCAGTTAATTGAAATATTGGATTTATTATTTAATATTATTTTATTAATTATTAAGTTAGTCTTTGCCTTCCCTCACCTGTTCAGTAGAGTCCTGGTGGCCATATCCTTCATTAATCCTTTTCTCTTTTCTGAACAGGTTGAAACAGTGGTACAGGATTATTTGTGGTTGGCTCTTTATTATTGCTTTTTTCTCTCTCATATCTTTTAATTCTTATTATTTTATGACTAGGAATTTATCCTCTTATTTCATTACTCTTATCAATTGAGTATTTTATTCTGAGCCCTCCATAAGAAAGTCTGTTCACTGAGTGCCAGGCCCTCTTCATTTAGAAGAGCCCCTGTGACATTATTTTAATTAACTCATAATTGCTTCTTCCTTTCATTCATTTTAATCATTTCTCTCATTCTTCAATTATGATTTTTAATGATTATGAACTTTAATTATTTTTATGACTTTCATCAATTTTCATCTCACTCATTTCATTCTCATGAAAATTCATTTTTTTCTCATTTCTCAATTCTGCTGACCATTTCACGTTATTCTTTATCATTCTCATTTCTCTTTTTGTCTGAATTCAGCTTTTTATCAGGTCATTTAAGTGGGATTATTTGGGTTAATTGATTCATCATTCAGGGATTTTATTGATTTGGGGTATTCAGTGATTTTGATTTTGAAATTTCTCAAGATTTATTCATTGATTGATTGATTCCTCAAGACATTGATTTCACCTCAAGACTTTGATTTGACTTTGATTTATTTGATTTGATTTACTGGATTTGATTCCTCAAGATAGCTGATTTATTCTCAAGATTTGATTTAATTGATTGATTTGAATTTTATTCCTCAAGAAAATTGAATTGACTTTTGAAGATATTGATTGAATTACTCAAGACACAGTTGATTTGATTTTGAATTTACTTGATTTATTTGATTTGATTTATTGATTTACTTGATTTCACTTATTGATTGAAATTGATTATTCATAAGAATTTGACTTTTTCATCTTCACTCTTCAAGGTTTATTCAGATTGATTCACTTCAAGACTATTGAGTGATTTCTCAAGTTCATCAAGATTCTCATTTGATTGTTTTTGGTGAAGCCTTGTTCATTCTCAAGTATAATCAAGTTTTATTTTCTTTCTTCAATACTGCCAGTTCAGCATAGCCCCCCAGCCAAGAATACAAGATCTCAAAGACATCAAGCTGTTCTCACTCCTACAGCAAGGGCTCCTCTTGACTGCACACCAACAGTTCATCAACTGAGTGCAAACTTGGACAGAGGACCACCAATGAAAGGAGCAGCACCCTCCAGAAGGGGAGGTGTGAAGTCAAGAAGATCAAGATCATTATCTGGCTTGTTGGGTGGCTATCCAAGCATTCCTCAAGGGCCTAGAAGCAGATTAGGGGAAGCTGAAGATGAAGAGGGGAGGAGTATGTGGAAGAGGAGGAGTCTGAAGAGATTGAAGTAGCAGCTGCCTTGGCAGGTGCCCCTGAGGCTTCTGAAGCTCCAAATCTAGCCCTTTCTAATCAGCCTCTTGTCTCTCAAGCTGAACCAAATTGTCTCAAAATGATGGAGCAGATGACTCAATTAATGGGTCAACTCACTCAAGCAGTTGCCCCAAGGGACACTTCAAAAGCCCCTGCATTCAAGACTCCATCAATGAAGGCACCTGATTCTTTTGAAGGTACTAAAGCTTATAAATTGAGAGGATTTATTCAATCTTGTCAATTAATTTTCCATAATGACCCAGCAAACTTCTTCTCTGACAGGAAGAAGGTTTTATACTCAACTTCTTTTCTTCATGGTAGAGCTGGAAAATGGATTGAACCTTACCTCTCAAATATCCCCAATGAAGACCCTTCTTATCTCCTCAGTAACTGGAAGTTGTTTGAAACCCAGCTATTCACTCTGTTTGGTGATCCTAATGAAGTCAGGAAAGCTGAACAAGAGTTAGACAATCTCAGGATAAAAGAAAGTGGTCAAGTTTCCTTGTACATAGCACATTTCAGAAGTTTAATGTCAAGAATTGGATACTGGGGTGAAAGGGCCTATATTCATGTGTATAGGAGAGGCTTGGCATCAAAATTGTTGGACCAATTGGCTTCTCTCCCTGGAAACTTTGATAGCCTTCAAGAGCTCATGGACATCACTTTGGAACTAGATACCAGATACCATGAGAGGCAGAAGGAAAAGGGTAGTCATCAAGAGAAGAAGCCTCCAATCAGTGAATCCAACACCCCCAAGCCCCCTCAAAGTTCATCATCAAAGAAGCCTTATCACAAGAAGAATAAGAAGGGGAAGAATTTTAAAGTGTCCAAAGACAAGCCTCATGCTGCTCTCCTCAATAAGGACAACAAATTAATCGGTTCTGAAAAGTAGAGGAGGATTAAAGAAGGCTTGTGCAATTATTGTGGTGGAAAGCACCCATTTGAAAAATGCTTCAAGAGGCCAGAGAATAGGCAAGGGTCATCAAAAGGCTCCCCTAGCAAGCAGGGAAAAGCCTGAGTGGGAATCATGATGTTTTCAATGGTTCTCACTTATTTCCTTAAAGAGCACAATTGTGCACTCTGAATACTAGTGTCAAGAAATCTTTGAAATTTCTTATTTTCTCTTCTCTCTCTGATTTTTTTTATAGTATTCTCATTGATTCTGGTGCTACAAACTCTTTTATTGCAAAGAATTTTGTTCTCAAGTACTCATTGACAATGTCAGAGCTCCTTGAAAAGATTCCTCCTTTCATTCAGGATTCCAGTGAATCCACTTCCTTGTTCATCACCCATTATACCAAGTGGGTTGTTGATTTACCTTCCTTCCCAAGCTTTGAATGGGATTTCTTTATCATATATTTTCCCAAGGGAGAAGACCTGATATTGGGCTATGATTTTCTTTACCATTTTAATCCTATTATTGATTGGAAAAATGGATTGATCACCTATGATTCTAATCATAAGGATTCTAGTGGTTTTAACCCTTCTATTAGTAATGACTTGACCACTGCTGTCAACAGTGTTGCTCTGGTTGGTGAACTTAAGACACCTTCCCTTCCTTCTTCTGTCCATAACCCCTCCATCTTTCCCTCTCAGTCATTACTTCCATATAGAGATTAAGTCTTCAAAGAGATAAAAGATGTTGGAGAAGATGTTACTATATCTTCACTTCATCTCTTTCAAGGGGATATGGACCTTCCTCCTTTGTCTTTTCATGCCTCCCTGGAGGAGCAGTGGGATGAGGAGGAAGAGCCAGAAGAGATTGAAACTGTGTTGAAGGTAGTCCCTCCTGCTTATCACCATTATTTGGATGTATTCTCCAAGGTGAGAGCAAAGAACTTCCTCCACACCACGCCTGTGATCAGCATATCAAACTGGAGGGTCTTCTACCTCCAGTTGGTGTTATCTACTCTTCATCTAAAAATGACTCAGAAACACTGCGGGCCTACATTTCAGAGAATGTGGAGAATGGTTTCATTAGACCAAGCTCCCCCTCAACAGGAGCACCTGTCCTTTTTGTCAAGAAAAAGGATGGTGGTCTTTGTTTGTGTGTTGACTACCGCAAACTTAATGCTGTCAGTAGGAAGAACAGGTATCCTGTTCCTCCTATGAACCAGCATCTTACCGTATTCAACAGTGCTACTATCTTCTCCAAGATAGATCTGCGTGGTGCTTATAATCTCCTGAGAATTAAAGAGGGGGATGAGCACTTAACTGCCTTTAGAACCAAATATGGTAGTTATGAGTCTTTGGTTATGCCATTTGGCTTAACCAATGCTCCAGCTTCATTACAAAACCTTGTGAATGATATCTTTGCAGATTATTTGGATATTTTTGTTCTAGTGTACTTAGATGATATTATGGTCTTCTCTAGCTCTTTGGATGAACATGTTAAACATGTGGCCTCTGTTCTCCAAAGACTGAGAAACAATAATTTGTTTGCTAAAGCCTCAAAGTGTGTATTCCATGCCTCAAGTGTGGAATACTTGGGCTATGTTGTTTCAAGTGATGGCCTCAAGATGGATTCTTCAAAGGTTCAACAAATCCTCAATTGGCCTCAGCCCAAGAACATCAAGGCTCTCCAATCTTTTCATGGCTTTGCCAACTTTTATCGTTGTTTCATTAAAAATTATTCCAAAAAAATCTCTGCTCTCACTTCCCCCCTTAAAAAAGATTCTCCCTTTATCTTCAATGAGGAAGCTCTTAGTAACCTTCAAATACTCAAAGAAGCTTTCACCACTGCTCCTATTCTCTCTCATTTTAATCCTTCTCTACCAACTATTGTACAGACTGATGCTTCTTATCATTCCTTGGGTGCTGTACTGAGTCAGGTTAATGACTCAGGAAAGCATCCCATTGCATTTGATAGTCGCAAGGTCTTACCAGCTGAACTCAACTATGAAATCCATGACAAGGAACTCCTTGCCATAGTTTGGGCTCTCAAGTGCTGGGAAGCTTTACTCCTTTCTCTTTCTGATTCCTTTGAGGTCTTGACAGACCATTGTTCTCTTCAGTATTTTATGTCCTCTAAAGTCCTTCCTCATCGTCAAGCCCATTGGGCTGAATTTCTATCTGAATTCCATTTTATCATTACTTACCACCCAGGCAGGCTGGCCACTTTGCCAGATGCCTTGTCACATTGGGACAACGTGTACCCAGAGAGGGGGGTGGATTTTATCAGAAAGAATCCTCAAAATTTTCATCAAGTTCTCAAGCAAAATGAAATTCAAGAGTCAAGATTCTCTTCAATAAAAGTTGATATGTCTTTAGATGTAGTTTATCAAATTCAAAGACAAGTATGGCAAGACAAAGATTATAAGGAAATCCTCAAGAAATTAGCAAGAGGGGAATCAGTCCCAGACTATTCTCTTGAACCTCAAGCAAAATTATTATTGTTCAAAGATAGAGTATTCATTCCAAGCAATCATGAAATTCAATTTGACATTCTTCAAAAGCGTCATGACTCACCGTTGGCTGGCCATCCTGGCCAGGAGAAGACCCTCAAGCTCATCAATTTGGATTTTTATTGGGCTGGCATGAATCAAATCATCAAGGACTATGTGTCCTCATGTCGGCAATGTTCAAGAAACAAGAACATCCACCATAAGAAGTTTGGGCTACTCAAGCCTCTTCAAATTCCATCTGGTCCTTGAAATTCTTTATCAATGGACTTCATCACTCAATTGCCACTCTCAAACAACTTTGACTCAATCTTAGTAATTGTAGACAGATTCTCAAAGATGGAAATTTTTCTTCCAACTTATGGAACAATCACTTCTCTGGACTTAGCTCAAATATTCATTAATGATGTCTTTTTCAAACATGGTCTTCCAGTCAGTATTGTCAGTGATAGAGGTTCTTTATTTGTTTCATAATTCTGGAGCCAATTATTTCAGCAGCTCAGGATATCAAGAGATCTTCCAACTGATTTTCATCCTGAAACAGATGGACAGACAGAGAGGGTAAATCAGATTCTAGAACAGTATCTTACAAAACAGTCTCCATTTTTCACCATTTATGGAAGAAATCCCAGCTTTGACTCAATTCACATTTCTCAAGATACACCTGCTGGAAAGTTATCAACAAAACTCCAATCAGTACAGCAAGTTGGCAGAGAAGAATTAGAGTCAGAAATAAAGTGTTTTAAGAAGTATGCAGATATAAATAGAGCAATTCCACCTGATTTCCAACCTGGGGACAAAGTATGGCTAGCTTCCAAGAACATCAAGACAACAAGACCCACCAAGAAGCTCCCAGAAAGATTGTTGGGACCCTTTGAAGTTCTGGAGAAGATTGGCAGCCATGCATATCACCTCATGTTGCCTCAACAATGGAAGTCAGTTCACCCTGTTTTCCACATTTCCTTGTTAGGACCAGTGAAGCAGTCAGCTATCCCAAATCGACATCAATTTCCACCACCACCAGTAATAGTGGAAGAGCAAGAAGAATGGGAAGTGGCTCAGGTTCTGTACTCAAAACTCAAGAGAGGTTCATTATGGAATTTAGTTGAGTGGAAAGGATTCAGTGAAGACCCAGAAAGGACAACTTGGGAGCCAGCTGCCAACCTTACCAACTCTCCAGACCTTGTCAAGGACTTTCACACCTTATATCCTGACAAGCCTGGCCCAATTGCCTCCAGAGTTTGATTTATGGTGCTTGGTGGGGATTGGAGGTTATGAAAGTAAGTTCCTCTCCTGGCATGCACCTTTAAGGGGGTATTCTACCCAAATTTGTTGTAAGCATCACCTTGGCCACTTTGTGAGCACTTCTCAATTTCTTTGGACAGCTTTAGAAGGCCTTGAAACATCAATACCCCGAATTTGGACCTTTCATCAAGATATGGCCAAATTCCCTTTTTTCTTTTTTATTCTTTTTCTTTCTTTCACAATTATTATTCCAAATTATTCCATTCAATATTATTCAAGACATTCTTTAACTTAAATTCATTTATGGAAAAGTTTTATATTCTGCTATGATGCTTGGTGGGGAGTGGAAGTTATTAAAGTAAGTTCCATCTCCTTGTATGCATCTCTGAGGGTTCTACTTCTTGTAAAACAACACCTTGGCCACTCTGTGAGCATCAAATGTTTGGTTTTATCTTTTCAGGAAAAATTATGGCCAAAATCAAGCAACTCACCACAAGAAGATCAATCCTCAGAAGTTTTCTTATTTCTATTTCTTTACTCTCTTTTTCATTTTCTTTTACTTGTATGATTTATTTTACATTTCTTGTTTCAAAAGCAGCAATCATAACTCCCATATCTTGTTCCGGGAGTCAATTTATTTAATAATCAAGAGCAAACACTAGTCATGGTAAAGGCCAGATACAGATAATCCTCATCAAAACTTCTTCAAGGCTTTTTTAAGCTTTACAGCCAAGGCATCTTCATAAGCAGCTGCCTCCCTGGCCAAAGCTCTACTGGCTTCTCCTGGAACAGCACTCTTCATGGCCTTATCAACAAAACCCTCAGTCAAGGAATCCACTTCTTCAAACAAGGCAGTGGAGTCAGATATGGATTTCAGCCTTGAGCTCATTCCTTAAGATCAAAATTGAAAGCCAAAACCCAATCAGCAAGGCATTTATGGCAATTGACCAGTCAAGGAGGGGATAAGAAGAAAGACATTCAAGAAGAAATCAAGATCAAAAAGAGAAAACTGCTTCAAATGGCCCAATTGGCCAATTTCATGAATTTATGCACTTTGCCACAAATGGCCATATCAGACCTCAAAACTTTAAAATAGCTCATTTTATCATTTTTTATCAAAATATGCTTAATTATGCATATTGGCAAGTTTGCGCAAAAGGCTTCAAAAGGCCTTTTTGGCCCATTTCATCATAATTGCGAATTAATACACAAAATGGCCAGAATCCATTATAAGGCCATTTTTAATCATTAATCATTTTTTTTCAAGTTTTTCACCAATATATGCCATTATGGCATATATGTGCATTTGCACACTTTGCGCAAATTGGCCAAAAACCCCTTTAATCACAAAATTGGGGATTTTGGCCAGGACTTCTGAAATGGTCCAAAACCTCAAGTATTGGCCATTTTATGCAAACACTCTCAAGATGAAAATTATGATGAAATCAGGTGTTCTTGGGACATAAACCCAGGTCACCCACTTTTCAAAAGCCATGAGGACTCAAGAAAAGTTTGGTGAAGACACTCAGGACAAGAATGAAGAAATTTTAAGAAGAATGAAGGCATTTTGAAGGAAAAGAGGGAATTCAGAATCAAGATCAAGGAGAAAATACCTACAAGTGATCAAATGAAGATTTTGTTTGAGTATTGATTGAAGAAGAAAGCTTAATGGGATAAATTTAAGGAATTGGGGGAAAGAACTGTATGGATTGATTACAAGCTCATCAAGACTCACTATACTTATGGTGCTCAGAGCTCACCACTTTCAAGAGGGGGATAATGTCACAGCCAAGGAGGCAGGGGCATTACCAATCATCTTCAACAATCATTACTTCATTGATACCCTTCAAAACCCAATCAGCAAGGGGGTTTCATTCAACATTCTCCAAATACAGTTTTCAGACCTCAATACAGTTTCATACAGGCAAGACCCAAATACAGGATTCACCAAATACAGGCCTGTCATCAATACAGGCGAAAATACCTGTATTGATTGTATAACCTGTATTGGATTCACCAATACAGGATTCAATCCCACATCCAAGTTCTTCCAGCATACAGGCAAGTATCTCAACACTCAAATCCAAGGCTGGTATTTCTCACATATACCAGCCCCTCTTCATCCACCTGGGGGGTTTTCCCCCAGTTAATTAAAACATTGGATTTATTATTTAATATTATTTTATTTCTCATTAAGAAATATTACTTTATTAATTATTAAGTTAGTCTTTGCCTTCCCTCACCTGTTCAGTAGAGTCCTTGTGGCCATATCCTTTATTAATCCTTTTCTCTTTTCTGAACAGGTTGAAACAGTGGTACAGGATTATTTGTGGTTGGCTCTTTATTATTGCTTTTGTTTTTTCTCTCATATCCTTTAATTCTTATTATTTTATGACTAGGAATTTATCCTCTTATTTCATTACTCTTATCAATTGAGTATTTTATTCTGAGCCCTCCATAAGTAAGTCTGTTCACTGAGTTCCAGGCCCTGTTAATTTAGAAGAGCCCCTGTGACACTAATACTTACTTGTTGGTACTAATGATATAATTGGAAAATGAAATTATTTGGAAAAAACAGCAAGATGAGACCACCTTTAAGTCAATAAATGCTCACAGAGACATTCCATAAGGAAAACTGAAAAACAATTAATCCTCCTTGGATAATGGGTTACATCACTTGTTTTCATGTAAGATTATCATAATTACTTAATTAAGTCATATTGCATGACTTCCAACCCATTTATGGTTAGGAAACAAAGGGTTAAAAACTTTCCATTTTCTTTTTTTTCAGAATAATTATTGTTTTATCAATTTTATTAATTTTATTGGAAATTTAACCACAAATTTTATTTCCTGTGAATTTTTGAAGATTCGGTGTTTCATATGGAATCATCAAAAATGTACTGTAAGTAAATCTTTTAATTTTAATTATGAACTAATATTTATTTATTTATTTATATGGATTATTGTTTTCTCCATTTTACCTAAAAGGCTCATAAACATTAATTAATAATTGTATTTTTAATGAATTTTTGAAGTTCTTACCTTAATTCTCGATATAATTGCAAATAGCACATTTGTAGCTGGTTTCCATGAGGTAAAGGCATTGGAACTAGTCCAAAAATGGTTTTAATTACTCTTTTAAGGTATATCCTTTTAAAATAATTAATAATTGACATAGTTACAGGAGTCATAGTAGATGATTAACTTGTTGTCACATCAAAATAGCAGCTTCTTTGCTATCTTCTTATGATTTAATGGGACTTTAACTTTGTAACCAGGTTCCCAGAATTTTTTATTATACCAATTTGGCCATTAAAAGCCATTAATCAAAACTTTAGATCTATCCAGGCCTCAGAGGCCTCAGAAGTTGGTACCCTGGCTTTCTTTGATGTCTTTTGTCCCCTTTAGATATTTTCATCTCAAAAATAGTAATTCAGGCTTCAAGACTGATATCCACTATGATTTACAAAACTTTATGTAAGAATACTTTGATTTTAAGTGCCACAAACATGCCTAACACTAATCTTAGTGTATATGTAACAAGGGATTTCTCACATTCCCATTATTTTGGCATGAAATTGAGAAAAAAAATCAAGATTATTTTATATGGTATTAATGTATCTTCCATATTACCACCTCACAGAGTTAATTTAAGCTTCTTCACTTTATGGAGCTACCCTTGAGGATTTTTTGTGTAGAATAAAACTCTTTCCTTAAATCCATGGATTCACTTTGTTAAAAACAAGTTATTCATCTTTTCTTGAATAAGAAATGATAAATCTTGGATATATGCATTACTTATGGGTTATTAATAGTTCAGAATATATTTTAAAATTAATTGTGGCCTATTTAGAAATTTAAAGTTTACCTCAAGGCTCACACAAAGACCAACTTAATACCAATAAACAATATATTGCAAAAATAAGAATAAGAATATTTACCAATTAATAAACTACATATATTAAATTAACTGGGGAAAAGTCCCCAGGGGGAGAAAGAGGTACTGGTATATGTAAGAATCCACCAGCCCTGAGCCAAGGAGTGAATTTTATTGAGATGAATCTTCATTTGAATTGATTTGGATAATACAGCCCCTGTATGGATGTACAGGGTATATACAAGAGGTGTTTTGGAGTTGAGTGATCATACAGTTTCAGCCTTGTGAATAAAATCTGTACAAGTGTTGACAGGCTGTATTGATGAAACAGACTTTATGCATGTTTCAGCAAGAGAATTTGCTGAAACTGATTACACACAATGGATTTTCTGGTTTTTGGAGTTTGAGTGGTGTTAAGATTGAATGCCCCGATAGTTTCTGTGATAATTTTGAGGTACCTCCTTGCACGTTTCATAAAATTAAATTTCTGAAAACTCAGGTGGTATTTCAAATGATTTGATTAAGCTTTCATTGAAAAACTCAATGAAACTGGGAAATACTTTTTATTATATTACCTGAGATATTTTTTTTATTTAATCATGATCTTGCCATGTAAAATAAGATTACTTGTGTCTTCAAAAATTTCTTTAATGAAAAATTTTGTAGTAAGTATAAAAGCCCCTCACCAATAACAATTAGCTCTCCACTCCTCTTTACTAGAGGCCAAAACCTTACCACCACATTGGACAAGTTCTAAATCTAATTTATTACCAGTTTTATTTTTCTTAATATTTGCACTTTTCTGAAATATTTAATATACTCTAAGTATCT
Source organism: Austropuccinia psidii (assembly GCA_023105745.1). Taxonomy (NCBI): domain Eukaryota; kingdom Fungi; phylum Basidiomycota; class Pucciniomycetes; order Pucciniales; family Sphaerophragmiaceae; genus Austropuccinia; species Austropuccinia psidii. The sequence goes on along the minus strand of JALGQZ010000003.1, from coordinate 62,896,017 downwards.
AAATTTATTTTTGAAACATTTTCTATTATATCCAACATGGACTTTCAAGCTTTCAATTTGGTAAGATTTTGAAGTCACCAATTTGGTAAACATAAGTTGGATTATGAGAGGAATGTTGAGTTACATGTTGTTTTTCATACAGGTAATTAAGTAAAAAAAAATCTTCCTCAAGTACTTAATTGCTTTTATTTTCAATTATGAAAGAATATTAAGCTTCCTGAAAATAAAAATAATTGTTTTTAAATGTAATCTGCAAAAGTATAATAGAACAAGAAAAAGAGGTTGAATTGAATCTGAGAACTCCAGATTAGTGTGGAAAAAAATATTTTTAAACACAAAAAATTGAATCTATTAAGCTAAAAAAATAAAATATTTAGGTGTGATATTTCCAGAACTGTCAAAGTTTAATTAATTATTTGGTATGAAAAAAAATTAAAGTCTTTTTGTGCTGCAATTTGTCAACTTTGAGGGTGCATATTATTTATATTAAGAAATATATATTTTATATTATATCTATATTGATAATATATAAATATTCTTTTTTGAAGAACTTTATTGAAAGATAATCTCAAGTGTTATTATTGAAAATACAAGAAATGAGAAAGTTATTATGACATTTTTAGCTCTTTGCTAATGATTTTGAAATAAATTCATCTCCTTATATTTTGAAATAGTCATGAGATCATTATTATCTAATTGGTAAGAATGAAAACGGGAAAAGCAGGGTTTTTTTTGAATTCTTTAACCGAATGTTTTTCAAGATTGAAGTTCATATTGAGGGTATACTTTTATTTATTTATTTCAAAACAAACCTTTAAATTGATTAATCAACTAAATCTGTATAGTAATATATTATATATTCCTCTTATAATATCTTTAATCCAATTACTTATATGATATTATTAATTGAGAAAATTTCTAACCATCTTTCAATGAGAGAAAAACTTGACTCTGTTCATCCTTTTTTTGTGGGAGTTTTCACAAAAAAAAACCTATATAATGGCTAAAAGATTGATTTATTGTTTTTTTTTGAAGAAAAACTTTTAACTGGATATTCTTTCAAAGATTTTGGATAAAAGAATTTCTCAAAAGTTTATATTTTTTAAGTTTATATCTTAGAGAAACACAAAATCAAAAAAACCTTCAATATATATATATATATTTATTGAGTTATATATATACTATATTACAAGCTATATTGAATTCTTTACATTGGAAAAATATTTCACATTACCAACCTTTAATGGTTTACATGGGATTATAAAATTAACCCTAAATACCTTTATTATTCTTTGATATAAGACGCTCAAAAAGATCTGAAATTGCAGCCATAGGTAAGGTCTAACAAGTCTTTATACCTTTTAATTACTTTGTATGAGGTCTAGAAAAGCTATAAAGTTTTCGAATTTTTCCTAATTTTTGTTTAAAAAAACAACAGTTTTTTCATGTTTAAGATAGAAGCATTAATGATTTTTGACCTGTATAAGATACAAGGATTCTAGTGATAAAACTGGATAGCCCTACTTGAGGATATTTCAAAGATATTCTATATTATGGGTATTTCATAAAAGATTTAGAATTCATAGTGGATGTGAAAATGACATAATTTCATTTTTTTATATTAAGTGGGAATAGCATTGTGTATTTTGTTCTGTTGATTCTGCAGGCTGAAAGATAATATGTTTGGATAACCCTCTTTGAATTCTTGTATAAAGCTCCCCAAATTATGAGGTTCTGATTAAAGCTTAACGACCTTACATGAGAGATGAAAACTGAGTTTTATAATCAACAAGATTTTCACAGCCTTATAGATTTGTCATTTCTTGTCCTATGGGGATGATAATGATGTCTTTGTAAAAAGGGAGTTTTCATCTTTCAGATGATTAATATTAAGATCTGTATTGGATCAGAAATACCTCTGGTGGTTATGAGCTTGTTATAACTGTAAAGGATGTATTATATTCTTTTAATTTGAGGCCATCTCCTATAGTATTTTGGGTGACATTCTTGTTCTCTATCTTTCAGTAACAGGACAATAACGAACGATGAACTCCATTTGACCAAAAACTGATTTAAATTTCTAAATTAAATTCAATCCCTACCCAATAAAAAGGTCAAATACCCAATAATTACTGTTTTTTAATCCTCAATGAGCTAATAAGAAAAAGAAATCAGGAGCTATAATATTAAATAGCCAAATATAATTCCTTCTCTCCTTTGTCTGTTTCAACTATTGCCAAGAAAAAAGCTCAGTTTTAAAATATAAATCTTCTGAATATTAATCAAGGCACTAAAAGTTCTAATTTTGAGTATCTTGATGAATGAATATTGATTAATAATCCTAAATGAAAAATCAAGTTCCAAATCAAACAATAATAATTTTTTTGAGAGAAATTGAAATCGGTTTCTTTAAGATATAAAAACATTTTTATTTGTTATTTAGAGTAAAATTTTTATAAACCCCTAATAAATTAAATTTATTTTAATTTTTTATAAATATATTCTCCAACATTGTCTTGAGCTCATTTTTAAACCATGAAATTAGGAGAAACAAGTATTAAAATCTGAAAAAATCAAAAATAAGAAATTACCACTAGATACTGAAAAAAAAATAATTGGAATTGAGCAACTATACTAATCAGTAATTTTGAAGACAGAGAAGTAGAGTAATAGAAATGAAATACAATTGAAATATGTAGGAATTAATGGGGAAGATAACATTAAATGATCTCACAAAGTATGTTTTCAAGGTTGATTTTGATTAATTTCAAATTTTGAGAGATATATCATAATTTTTTGTGTTTTTTCAACACAGGAAGAGGGGAATAAAAAATAGCTTGATTGTCATTAGAAATCAATATTGACAAATGGTAAAAATATTTTATTGGTAGGCTGGAGATTTCTGGTTGAGTTACGTGTGGGAAGAAGGATGAAATTCCAGGTGATTGAGTTGAAAACGCCGATTTTTCAATTGATAAACCAGATTCTTTTGATTTTTGACCTGGTGCAAAATCTTGATCAATGTGGGATTTGTTGAGTTTGAGATGTCCCATTATTAAAAATCTAATTCCAATCAAATTTCTAAGCAAAAAAAATATTTCCATAAAAATCCTTAAACTTTGTTAAGCTTTTTTATTTTATTTTATTTCTTTTTAGTTTCAGGTTTCAAGTTAGTTTACCTTTAAAGCCTTTGAATCTTTTGGTATTACCCCTAAGTTGTTTTAGTAAGTCCCAGTTGAAATATTCATTCAAAAGCTTAATAAAATATATGATACCTAGTATTGAGCACCAGAGATTGCTGTCAAAATGAACTTAGAGATTTATGAAATGAGTGGAAATAAGCTGATTATTTTTAATCCAGAAAGAAGGTCAAAGATATAAATTTGAGGGAAATTTTGGCCAAGTCAGTGATTATTTGAAGCTGATTCACTGAGAGCTCAAGATCCAATACCAAGCCCAGCGTGGTGGTTGGCATTCATGGATTATCTAATTCAAAATATGGCAATCCTCAGGAATCAGCGCCAAGGACGGTCAAGAGGTCGTTGACCAATTGGCTCGACTGGTTCGTCCGTGCTTCCAAGCCAAACCACCTTGTTGGCATTGTTTTATTATCTTTACAAATAAAACACCAGCAACACCTTTTTCAATATCGAAGCAAAGAAACACAGACGGAGACGCTCATCGTCTATTATCATTACGATATTCAATAAAAACCTCCTTTCATGGGCTCTTCCTGCTTCAAAGCGAAAAGATTCAAGTAAGATTTTGCAAAACCATTGTCTCTTTCATTATTGGAAAAATCAATCAAGATATACGGGAGGCGGGCCGAAACTCATCCTGCTTTTTGTATTGTTATTTGTCTTGTGAAGGGATCAAGGAAATAGGTTGACCTCAACAAGCAACAGTAATACTTTAAATGATACTCAAAAACCTAAGACCGAAAAAGTCAATCCAAACTCATCAGCTTCATTAAATACTGCTCAAGTTAACAATCGGCAGGAAGCAGCGGCTGCTGCTGCAGAGAGTCGAGCTCAAGCCGCCAAGGCAAGAGGTACCAAAGGAGGTGAACTCAGTAAAGCTCTCGCTCAACAGCCCGCTGATGGTGGCCGTGTAAATCAAGCTATTACCACTGGCAATCAAATTCCTAAAAATCCTTTAGTCGTTCGTCATCTACTGCTTTGTCTTTTTTTTTTGAAACTCCAAGACTAATCTCGCCTCGTGCGTTTTAGTGGGATTAATACTTTTTGTTACAGCTCGCAAAGTCTCAACCTCACAACTAATGCATCAAAACAAAATTCTTAAGATCTTTTTATTATTACCGGATCGTCCCTTTTTTGCTTATATCCTTGATGGATATTTACCATATAATTGCCCCAGATTTGTTGACGGCGCCATTTATCTATACCAGGTTATTTTTTACTGCAATTTATACACATCAGGCTAGCATCATTTTCTCTTTTTCATGAAATCCTATCATACGTCACTGAAACCCTGTATTGTTTTTCATTTGCATTACGAATTTTTACTTGTACGAAACTCCTGATCATAAACTACTGGTAAACTTGACCTTTCCTCAGCATTAACTTGAGTCTAGATGAAAAGTTCAGTTAATTCAAATCTTGTCGCCACTTTAGTTAAAGCAAGAACCCAACTGAAATTTTTGTCAAGGTACTTGTACTATTGAGCTAAAAAAAGCAATTTGTAGCAAAAAAAAGAGGAGGAAAATAAATCAAACAAACCATTTCAAGTTTGAGTTCCAGAATGATCCCGCTTTACGCCGTTTTTATAGAACTCTCAAATTGGTTCTCCAATCCTTTTGACCAAGAACCTTTTTAATATTGTCTCAAGAAGGCAATCCGACCCGAATGACCTAAAACATAGCCCAAAGCAAAACTTAGCTTGCAAGCAATAAGAAATAATCAGCTACTAACGCAAGAAAAGATTACTAAAAAGGGCTGTTAAAGCATACTGGAACAGTACCCATTCCATCTTTCTTCAAAAGATTAATGCGAGTCCTATCCAATTAACCAGAAGCTTAATTGAAACTCGGATTTGATTCAGAAAAGGTTTGAAGATCCAATCAGCCCAAAGATCTAATGGAAACGTTTTATTTGATATTTAATTGACCATTCTTATTTTGAATTACTAGTTGATTTTGATTCATTGAATTTTTCTTGTTTCAGTCATTCATGATTTTAATCAGATGGAAAGATATCAGTTTGTTTAAATTAATTGAATTTTTAATTAAATTCAAACCATGAATTATCAGAAACCTTCATAATTTTTTTTTTAGAAATGAACTCAAAAATATAATACAAAACAATTTGACCAGAAAATAAAAGATATTTTTTAGGACTTGCAAAATAAGTGATTTTCAACAAGAAAAAGGTTCTATATAAAAACAAAAATCTTTGGTGGAGAGATAAACTCTTTTATTTTTGATCTGTTTTGACCAAAAACGCAAAAACCAAAACATAAAGGAAACAAAAACAGAAAAAAAGAAAAAGAAAAGAATAGGTTCTTACAACGTTGAATTGATTGTTTATTTTAAGCAAAAAATTCAATAATAATTCTTTGAGAATTCAAAGAATTTACATTTAATCTTATTTATATTCAATAACAAAATTGCGCAAAAATGTTTTTGAAATAAATTAGTTTACAGTCAAAACTGTCAAAACCCATGACCCTTGGTGGACAGCTTTTCTCACAGTTCTCAATAGGTTTACCTACCAAAAGGCATTGTAAGGAGTCCAAATAAAACAATCAAGCTTTATCTCAAGTACTATAATCAAATTACAAAAATCAAAACCTTTGACAAGGCAGGGAAAGTGAATGCAGTATAAACAATAATACTGTAGCTAATCAAATAAAAAAAATCATGAAAATTGTATATTCCCTTTTACAAAATGGAGATAATCACAGTGAGGTTTGCTCAAAATATTTTGTCTGCTAAGGATTCAAAAAAATTAATCTGCCTCCTTTGATGATGAATGAGAAATGTGACTGAAAAATCTTTAAATTTCTTCTTGAACCTCAGAAATAGGTGGTATGGGATTCTCTGCTTAATTTATGTCTATTTCCAACATCTCTGGTGCATAGTCAATTTTGATCTTGAATATATATCTTTCACTAAGATTAGTGAATCTTGTTTGGCTAGATGTAACACTTTGGAAGTTGTAAGGTGTGGATATGAAGCTTTGATTAAAAATCAAGTAATTTTCCTGTCCTAAAAATATGTATAAGTTACCATATGATTAAATATGTTAATATTTAAGATTTTGAAGAGAAAAAACACCAAAATTTATTGTTTTTAACTTCATTATTATAAAAAATTAATAATATAAAGATTTATTTTTTTACCAACAACAAACGTTTATCCAAAAATACTCTACAAAAGATATTTAAGGCTACAAAAGAAATTTCTTTGAGAAATTTCAATTGGAATTAACTGAGAAAAGAACTTCAGGAAATCAATATAAGAACAAAGTGTATAAAAAGAATATTAAATAGAAAACACACCCACTAGTGACCAGAGTGAATTTGGAAGCAAAGTGACAAAGCTAACAGTGATGGAAGATGTTTTAATTCACTATTGGGGTGGCTAAAGGGTAAAAATGATTATAAGAATTACAAACAATGATGATAATGAATTTCTCATGTAGTTGAAAGGTTAAAAAGGATTTGAAATGGGTGGTTGGAATCTTTTATTGCTTGGTTCAACAGTGTTTAAACTAATTATAAAAGGAAAAGATCTTAACATGAAGAGAAAAGTGGGGCAAAGAAGAAATTCTTTCATAGCCACCAACTTTATTACTAAAATGGTGAAATTTACTCGTTTCAGCTGTGGCAAACACTGTGACAACAGAAAAGCCAATGCTGGCATCATTGAACCCTGGTTTAGACCAAGAAAGGGCTAGTTTCAACCATTTTAGACCCTTAAATCAGCCATTGCTACAGTAATACCTGGTTTTAATACTTAAAGACATGTCACAATGTGCATAGGAAATGTCAAAACCAGTTAAAACTGTTTTTAATAACATTTTTTTAACTTAAGGGTAGTTTTACCCTCTTGGTAACAGTTAAAACTGCCCTGGTTGGTATGAAAACCTCATCATAAATTGATTCACAAACCCTGTGACTAAATTTCAGGCCAAAAGTCATGAGCTTTTGCCTGAATTTTGACATCTCATGCCTGTCAGAAAGGAATTTGGGGAGTCTGGCACCCTTGGAGCCAAGATTCCTTTCCCCCCCAAAATTAATCTTTCCAATTTATTTTTTCTTTCATTACTCATTGTGTATTATACTTATAATTTAATTATGCAATTAAATTGAGTTTTAACAGTACACAACTGTACTAATTGATACCTCATATGTAAATTAAATTTCACCTATGTAATACACCCACCCATTTTGACATTTCAATTGAAAATACTTCAAATCCACATAACTTCTAAACTTAACACCACACCTCAATTTTAACACAAAAATTAATGTTTGACACCATATGTGGTGTGAATTAAATTAAAGTTTTGAGGATTTTCAATTTTCATACCGAAAATAATAAAATCTTAATTTAAGCTCATTTAGAGTTGAGTTACAAAAATTCCACCCAGAGGTGATCTCACCTTATTTTTTTATGAGGAATCAAATGGTGAAATAATATTCATATGTTTATTTATTGGATAAAAATTTATGATTATTTAAATCTAAATGTTTTTTTAAAAATAATTTTATTTTAATATTTTTGATAAAAATTCATTTTTACTTAATTTTTTCAAATAAAAAGTTGTTTTCAAAATTTTCAATTTCAAAATAATTTTAATTTTAAATTATAAATTAAAATTAAAATTTTATATTTATATTTAAATTTTTTGTTTTTTTTATAATATAAATAAATTTATTTTATTTATAATTATATCATTTTTTATTCTTTTTGATCTTTTGGGTATATAAAAATACCTCTAAGGCTCACATTTCTTCCCCCTAGAAAAAAGAATATTACATTCTAATATTGTTATTTATAGTGTTTTTGAACATTCTGAGAATTTTGGTAGATTCAAGTATGTCTTTTTCTGCCAACCATTTATCTTCACAAGTTGGGTCACTTTATGTAACAACATATTCCCTTCTTTTCTTAGTTTTAAACTTTCTTTCTTTGAGAAATTTGGTAATTTTCTTTATACCAGATTATTTAACAGGAGGTATGTGCTGGGTAACTTTATTCATCAAGGGGAATTTTTTCACCATAACTAGATTTATATGGCTTTATTTAGCTTACTGGAAATGCAGGGTGCTTATTACTAAGTTCCTAAGATAATTCCACTTTAAAAGCATTTTCTCCATGGAGGGCCTTAACAATAAAAGGTCCTACAAAGGAGTCATTGATCTTTTTACATCTTTTGATGTTATTGAAGTTAGTGGTAGATACAAATACTGAATCCCCCACTTTGAAGTCTGGAGTGGCATGTGATTTGTCACATTTGTCTTTGGCATATGAAAATTAATTCTTCATAGACTTTACTGCATGCTTTCTAGCGTTTTCTATAGCTCATTTGAAGCTAGCAGCTGTGGGATTTATCTCAACCAATTCTTTCCTCAAGAAAACTTTGGGTAGTATTGGATTCCAACCTTTTTATAGAATAGCACAAGTTTGATTGGCACTGGCATAAATTTTTTTATGCTAGTTTCAATGCAGCTAAAAGGGGACACCAATCATGGATAAATCCATCACAATCTTTAAGCTCTAGGAAATAAGCACAAACTCTTCTGACCATGTCTTGCAAAATGTTTATTGTTATTTCAGCTAGACCATCAGTTTGTGGGTGGTAAGCTGTAGAGAAGGATAGATCTGCTCCAAATAATTGGTTAAGGTTTCTCCAGATGGATGAGGTGAATGAGGGATCCCTGTCACTAATGATGTTTGTGAATATGCCAGTCCATGATACTATTCCATTTGTAAGATGTGTGTATGAAACTTGTTGATAATATTACTATTAATCAACAGTACTATGACTGTGCTTATGAAATATAATAATAAGAATTATTATAAACACAAATAAATAAATAAATAAATAAATAAATAATTATTTCTTTTACTTGTTATACACTACTAGTGATTATAACAGTAAGGAGTAATTGCCTACTAGAATCAACTACAAGAAGTATTTAATAATAAAACTTCTTTGTTAAAGTAATAAGACTATTTTGATGTATAATTATCTTATGTAAGAATAATTATAAATATAATTCTTTAAGAAAACAATTACTAGAGAAACAATTTAAGAATTTAAGATAAATCACTCACCAATACTCCAAAGAACTTATTGATGGTAAAAGTAGAGAGATTTGACAGATAATTGTGGACTTAAAGGATCAAAAATGGATGTATAACAGTATCAAAAAAAATTATAGTTGATTTCTATGATTTCAAATCTTTCTGATTTATTCTGAAAGAATAAAACACCTAAGAAATAGTTTTAAGTAATACTTACTTGTGGGTAATAAAGGTATATTTGAATAATGTCATGATTTTGGAAAAAACAGAAAGAGGAGGCCTCTTTTAAGTCTAAGACAGCTCACAGAGGCTTTCCATGTGTTAGACTTTGAGATATTACCTCATATCCAAAAAGGTCACAGCAAAAGTTCTGTAATAATTATACCTATGATAATTATCTCAAAAATTAGTAAAATACCATAAATAAGTACAAAATCTGAATTAAAGAAGAATATAATGACTAAAAATGTGAGATAAATTACACCATTAGATTCCTCATGGTAAAATACACATATGTCATTTTTATGGCATATCTGAAAAGTCAATAATTACTAAAGTATAAGTAATAATAGATTAAAAAAGGTACAAAACCTCATTTATCTCAGAGGCCAATGAAACAAAATGTGAAAGAAATTGTACCATTGGAGTCTCCGTAGGAATCTACACATAAAACAACTATAAAGCCAATTTCTAAAGTTAATACTTAAGGAATTAAGCTGCATATATGCATTTTTTTGGTCAATGCATATATTCATGGTTTTTAGCTAATATCTCTTGAAATATACAGGATAGAGAGATAAACCAAAAATGAAGTCACCACGTAATTACTGTAGGAATACAGATATGAACTTTATTTCACAAGCTATAGGCAAGGTTAAAGCCTGTAATGGATTATTGAATAAAATCAATAGAGCTTTTGACCACTTTGTTGTGAAGCTGGTCCAAACTTAAAAAAAATTGGAAATTAAGATTCTACTAGTTTGTAAGTGAAGATTGACCTAATTTTCATTATAATATTCAAGGTATAACCCCTTGAAATCATGGTTTGAAGTTCAAAATATTGAATTTCGACAGAAAAGATGAGTTACAAGAAAAATCATCAAAAATAGAGTTTTGATGATGTAATAAAATTCTCTTGAAGGTTTAATAAGGACATGAAAAGCTATCATAATCCACTCCCAGAATAGCTTTAGCGTGTATAACTTAAGAGTTATTAATGATCAAAGCTTAAGCTTAAATTTGATCATTTATGATCACTCACTGTAATCTTATCTTAATCTTAACAGTCATATAAGTAATAAACTGATGAATAATATTATATTATGATTAATACCAATAAAATACACAAATCTTAGGCTTCTGCCAAGATTATGATGTAATCAAACTTAGAGTTATAGTGATAACTCTAAATAATGGCATAATAATGAGATAACTGGTTTGATTATGATTTAATAATTACTAAACATTAAAATATTGATAATTTCTAGTAGAAAGAATCAGTACACGTCTACTATAAGCCTTCTGAACTCTAAAAGGGAGGTATTTACTATAAATAGAGCTCTTTTTACTCTATTTTTCCCTCAGACGCATCAAAAACACTAAAATAATTAAATCAAAAGGTAAATTCTTTATTCTTTATATATAAAACTTTTATATTATCAAAGACCAAAGATCATCTTTATTATAATAATCAATCTTGAGGTGATTACATCAATTATTTAATTGTTTTTTTTCAAAAATCTCTTTAACTCAATTTCCACATAAAAATTACAGAATATTTGTAATTTCTCCATTTTTATTGTAAATACAGTTTTTATAAATTGTATTTACATTATTTTGGTTTAAAATATTTCAAAATTATTATATTTAGTATTAAAAGTAGGTTATTTTCTCTTTTATAATAATTTCTCTTTATTATTATTTTTAATAATTCTTATATTAATATAAATAGTATTTATATTGATAAATAGCTTTAATATTAGTAATATTATTGTTATTAATTGTTGTTTGATTCATAAAAAACAATATTTCAAGCCTTTATTATTTGTTTGTAACAATAATAAAGTGCTTTTAAATATATTAATTATCTTATATTAATATATTTATTTATTATATTATTTTTTTTAATATAAATTATATTATTATATTTATCGAATAATATAATGATTTTTCTGCCATAATTATAATAATTCTTTATTATTATAATTACTTTTTATCTTATTTATTTTATTAATAAGGAAATTCATAGTACAATAAGTAAAATATTAGTGATTTTCACTTATTGTTTCATAGTCAAACCTTACACCATGGAGAAAACTAAAAAACCAGTGAGTGAGAAAACAATAAACCCTTTTGGATTATTGATTGCATCTTCTGTTGTCTCATAAGATTGTCATAATTACTTATTTGAGGCTTTTACTTGACTACCAGCCCATTTATGGTTAAGAATAAAAGGGATAACAGCTGTAAATCTTCTTTTATTCCAAAATAATCATTGATTTCTAAAGGGTATCAATGTTATTGGAAATTTCATCAAAGAATTTATTTTTTGTGAATTTTTAAAGATTCTGTGTTTCACATGGAATAATCAAAAATGGAGTATAAGTAAAACTTTCCATTTTACTTATAAAAGTATAGTTGTTTTTGGTTTTCTATGGATTACACAGTTTTTTATTGGTCCTGAATTTTTCACAAAGACTCATTAAGAATTGTATTTTTAATTAATTGTTGAAGTTTTTACCTCATTTCTACGTAGAATTGCAAATAGCAGTAAATGGCTGGTTGCTATGAGGTAAATCAATTGATCTTGCCCAAAAAGGGTTTTAATTAATATTTTGGGGTTTATCCATGGAAAGTCATTAAAAATTGACATGGGTACAGGATTCTAAGTTTCTCTTTACCTCCTTGGAATGTCAAAATAGCAGCTTATTTGCTATTTTCTTATGATATAATGAAGTTTTGACTTGGTAATAAAGTTCTCAAAAGGATTTAGTTTACTAATTGGGCCAAGATCAGCCATGGATCCAATTTTTGGAGCTTTCCACACCTCAAAGGCCTCAGAAGTTGGGTACCCTGGCTCTCTTTGATTTCTTTTGTCCCCCTTGACTATTTTCACATCAAAAATAGAGATTCAGGCTTCAAGACTGATATCCAATATGGGTGTACCAAAGGTTTATGTAGGAATACCATAATATTAAGTGCCACAAACATGCATAACACTATTCTTAGTGTATATGAAACATGGGATTTCTCACATTCCCATTATTTTGGTGTGAAATTGAGAAAAACCAAAATTTTCACAATTCTTTTATGTGGTATTGATGATGTGGTATTGAAGTATTTTCCAAATTACCACCTCTTAGAGTTGCTTTAAGCTTATTCACTATATAGAGTTACCATAGGTGAAATTTTGTGTAGAATCCAAATCTGGCCTTAAATCCATGGATTTACTTACTCAATAAAACATTATTCATCTTTTCTGAAATCAAAAATGATGAATTCTCAATATATACATGACTTATGGGTTATGCATAGTTCAGAATTTATTTTTGAGATAATTGTTGCCTATTTGGGTATTTAAAATATACTTCAAGGCTTACATTCCCTCCCACCAAAAAAACTGTACTAAACTTTTATTAATGGTATCAAGAAGAAAAAGGCCCCAAAGGGGGTTAATTTACACTGTCCAACCTCTTTACATTACTCAGATCAAGTAATTTAAAGCTCATATATAGAAATATTAAGGCTTGTGGCCTTCTTTCATGTCTAACTCTTCTTAAGAGTTTATCTGAGTCAGGTATTTCTAATTCTGCCAGCCTTTCATCTTTATGTACTGGATTTCTATATCTGACAAGATATTCTCTTTGATTTTTCCCCTAAGTCTCCTTTCTTTCATGAATTTCTTTATATTTTTGTCTTCATTCTGTTCTGCCGGTGGCACAGCTAAAAGAGTTGGGTTCTTAAAAGAAACAATTCTTTTGCAGCTGGTTGATAAGGTTTTATCAGGCTGACTGGGAAAGTGGGGTGTTTATTTTGCAGTTCACCACTCAATTCCACTTTAACTGCATTTGTTCCATGTAAGGCAATGATAACAAAAGGTCCTCCAAAAGAATATTTAAATTTCTTTTGGACTTTGATATTATTAAAATTTAAGGTTGAACCTAGAACTAAGTCCCCTACTTCAAAGTCTGGTACTTTGTGACTCTTGTCCCACTTCTGCTTTGCATAGTCAAAAGCGTCATTCATACTCTGTTTTGCATAATGTTTCACTTCATAAAGCATTATTTTGAAGCTGGAAGGTGTAGGATGAATGTCAATAAAGTCTTTCCTCAGTGTTTGTGAACCTTTGAGATATGACCACATACCCAAAAAAGGTCACAAGAAATAGTTAAAATAATTATACATTGAAAATAATTACCTTAAAGCTACAAAAATACCATAAATTGGCATAAGACTTGGTTTAACTTAAAAACCAATGAATAAACATGTAAAATGAATTATACCATTGGATTCCCCATTGTAAGATACACATATATCATTTATATGGCATATCTGTAAAGTCAATATTTAATAAGTTGTAAGTAATAATACCTTATAGAAAACACAAATCCTTATTTATTTCAAAGACCAATGAAACAACATTTGAAATGAATAATACCATTGGATTCTTCATGAAATTCCGCACATAAAGCAATTAATAAGCTAAGCTTCAAAATCAATACTTAAGGAATTAACCTGAATATATGCACTTTTTTGGTCAATGCATATATTCAAGGATTTTAGCTAATATCTCTTGAGTGATTAACCAAAAATGAAGTCATCACGTAATTACTGTAGGAATACGGAATTGAAGTTTATTTCACAAGTTATAAACAAGGTTAAAATCTGTAAGGAATTATTGATTAAAATCAACAGAGCTGTTGACCACTTTGTTGTGAGAGTGGTCCAAACTTAAAAAAGGTAGACAGTTGGATTCTACTAGTTCATTCGTGAAGAATGATGTATTTTTCATTATAATATTCAAGGTATAACCCCTTGAAATCATAGTTTGAAGTTTAAAATATTAAATTTTGACAGAAAAGATGAGTTACAAGAAAAATCATCAAAAATAGAGTTTTGATGATGTAACTAAATGCTCTTGGAAGAATAATAAGGTTATGCCAAGCTATTAGAATTCACTCTCTGAATTACTGTAGCGTGTAAATCTCAAAAGTTATTAAGGATCAAAGTTTGAGCTTAATTTGATCATTTATGATCACTCACTGTAACCTTAAATTAAGTTTAACAGTCATATAAGTAATAAAATTGGTGAATACTATTAGTTTATGATTAAAAATAATAAAATCCACGAACCTTGGGGTTCTTCCAAGCCTTTGACGTCATCAAACTTAGAGTTATAGTGGTAACTCTAAATAATGGTGTAATAATGATGTAATGTGGTTTGATCATGATGTAATCATCACCAAACCTTAAAATATTGATCAATTCCAGTGGATATGATCAGTAAACATCTATTAGAAGCCTTTTGGACTCTATGAGGGAGGTATTTACTATAAATAGAGCTCTTTTTACTCTGTTTTCCCCTCAGATGCATCAAAAACATTAAATCAATACAATTAAAAAGGTAATATCTTTATTCTTGATATATAAAGCTTTTATATTATTAAAGACCAAAGATAATCGTATTATAATCATCAATTTTGACGTGAATAAATCATTTATTTAATTGTTTTTGTTAAAAATCTCTCTAAAACTCATTTCCACGTAAAAATCAAGAATATTTAGAATTTTCTCTATTTTTTATTGTAAATACAATTTGAATAAGTTGTATTTACATTATCTGGCGTAAAATATTTCAAAATTATTATATTAAGTATTAAAAGTAGGTTATTTTCTCTTATTATAATAATTTTCTCTTTATTATTCTTTTAATAATTCTTCAATTAATATAATTAGTATTTATATTAATTTATAACTTTAATATTGGTAATATTATTGTTATTAATTGTTTTTTATTAATAAAAAAAATTTTTTTATGCCTTTATTATTTGTTTGTAACAATAATAAAGTGCCATTAAATATATTAATTATTTTATATTAATATATTTATTTTATTATATTATATTTTATTATATAAATTATAGTATCATATTTCATTGATAATACAATTATTTTTACGCCATAATTATAATAATTCTTTATTATTATAATTATTTTTATCTTATTTATTTCATTTATAAGGACATTAATAGTACAATAAGTAAAATATTAGTAATTTTTACTTATTGTTTCATAGTCAAACCTTACATTTGGGGGCCTGGCCGTGATATTTACTCTAAAAGACCTTTAAAAAGATTCCAATTGGGCTTATCCAATAATAAATTATACTTATAATCATAAGATTATATAATAATTTCATATTTATTGATTTTAAAAGCTATTGAGGCATTTGGAAAGCAATCGTACTGTCTTACACATGGTTTTTCACATTGTTAGACTTGCAAAAACTTTCTTTGAGTTACTCTAGTGGTTAAAAAAGATATTTTATAAATTAATTTTATAAAAAGAATCATATTCATTTTTGTTTTATTCTTTAAAAATAAAAACATAAAAAATAATAAAAATATTAAAAGCCAATAAAAAAGTTATTTTATTCATTTTAATTTCATTTCTTTAATTTTTTTCATTTTTTTTCTATAAAAAAGATATAAAAGCAATTTTTACGTGGAAAATTGCCATATCTTACCAAAAATAACACATTTATATAAAAGGCTTATATTTATTTGTCTTTTTTAGTGTTTGAAGACAACCCAACAGAGGACAATCAAACCAATGTTGAAAGATTGGTGGAAGAAACTTGTCAAAGTTCTCCAACACCAATAATTACCAAAAGAAAGAAAGCCAAGAAATTGGACTTTCCAGGACCCACCATTCAGGACTCTGAAGGTGAGTACCTCATTTATAAATTGCCATAAGAAAATTCCTGTCCTGAAATCCTCTTATTTCTTATTTTTCTTATAATATGACTACCAGAAGAGGCTCCCAATACTCCATCCAATCAGATGGAGCTGGACTCAGAGGTAGAATTGATTCCTCAAAAGGGAAAAGAAAGGGCAATATCCCCAGTGGAACAGAATCCACACAAGGAAGTTCCTTATCCCAAAGGCAAGTCCCAGAAATGCCCATGATATCTGAACCTGAATTGGAACTAAGTATGAGTAACTCAAACAGGTACAAATCACATTCAGAGGGCTCAAATAGACATTTACATGAGCCAATACAAACAGTACTACACAGTGTACAAGGACAAAGATTGGGAAATGCTACCTCAAATACACCAAGGAGTGATAAACTCCTGGCACATCCTGAAAAAGTTCCTCAAAGAGGAGGAAATAGTGAGATACTCCAATGGATGGAATCCACTATCATCCAAACCTCAAATCAAAAAGATCAAGGAGTATCATGCCAAAAAGAAGGAGGCAACCAAGGAAGAAGCCCCAGTAGCTTCTACCAGCAAGCCCCAAGTCAACCCACTTCCCCAACAAGGGAAGAAGAACAAGAAAAAGAATTGGAGAAAACCATATTTCCCAAGCTACAGGATCCCCAAGATCCAAAAAGATGCCATGGAAAATGTCTTCAACATGGCCAGAACTTTGATGGAATTCAAAGACAAAGAGGAACAAAGAATGAGACAACCCCATTTCCCAAAGAAATAACCTTGTCTCCTGATGTTGTAAATACTTCAAAAGAGCTTAAAAATAGTATTTTACCTCTTAAAGACATTAAGAATAGTTTATTATCTTTCCAAGAAATAAATAACAGTTTATCATCTTTAACAAAACTTGTTGCACAAAATAAGAAAGAAATTGATAACATAAAATTTATGATTGAAAATGATAAACCAAAAGTATTAATTGACAATACTCAGAAATTAATACAAGGACAACAAGAGTTGTATAAATACATAAGTGATATCAAAGAAAAAACTTTTACAATCAATTATGATGTGAGTATTGACAATCTTACAGAGAAATTAAACAAATTAAGTATTTCTGTAGAAAAATTTGAAGAAAAAACTTCATCACACCAAAAGTTACTTTCGGACCACGTGGAAAAGAGTGATGAAGCAAGAATGCATGTGAAAGAAGACATTCAAAGTGAAATAAGGCTTATTACTGAAAAAATGGATAAAATTAATGAGGATAATCTAAATATGCCAAAGTTATCAACACCATTTTATCACATAAGAAGCCCTGTTAAACCAAAAGGGGAATTAACAAATCCATTCATAATAGACTTGAGTCACCAAGACAATAACAAAGTCTTAATGAAGGAAGCACCTCAATTGAAAGAATGGCCAACATTCACAGGAGAAGGTGAATATGACCATATGTCATTTATTAAAACAATTGACATGCTACAAGAAGATTATGCCATACCAGATGAGTTAATCACTGCAAGATTACATTCATTGTTTGAAAAATCTGCAAAAAGATGGTATTATGGCATAAGGCAAACAAATGGCAAAAATACCTGGTCTTGGTGGAAACAAGAAATAATCACCAAGTGGGCTAATGATGCCTGGAGGTACAAAATAGAAAATGAATTTGAAAATTCTTTCTTTGACCCAGACAGAGACAAACCTTTAACTTGGTTCTTGAAACAAGTTGAAAGACTTAATGCATTGCACCCAGAAATGTCACAAAAAATGGTGCATATGAAAATACTCAAGAAATGTGGAGGAGAGCTAGAACATGCCCTAAGAAGCAGGTGTATAGAACCATTCTCCACAGAAGAGTATATTAATGCACTAGAAGACATAGTAACAAGAACAAAAATTGGTAGGACTTGGAAGAAATTGGACATTAAAAGCCCAAATGAACCATTTATCAAAAAAGATAAATCAAAAAAATCCTTCAAGCCCAATACATCCAGCAATAATGAGAAAACAAAATGCCATAAATGTGAGCCTTTGAGATATGACCACATACCCAATAAGGTCACAAAAAAGACTCAGAAAAATTATACCTTTAATATAATTATATTAAAATTACTTAGAATAATTATACATTAAAAATAATTACTTAAATATACAAAAAATACCATAAATTGGTACAAAAATTGGTTTAACTTAAAAGCCAATGAATCAACATGCAAAATAAATTATACAATTGGATTCCCCATGGTAAAATACACATATACTATTTTTATGGCATATCTGTAAAGTCAATATTTAATGAATTATAAGGTATAATACCTTATAAAAACCATAAAACCTTATTTATCTCAAGAACTAATGAAACAACATGTAAAATAAATTGTACCAGTGGATTCCCCACGAGACTCCACACATAAAACAATTAATAAGCTAATTTCCAAAGTTAATACTTAAGGAATTAACCAGAATATATGCACTTTTTTGGTCAACGCATATATTCAAGGATCATAGCTAATATCTCCTAAACTATACATGATAGAATGATGAACCAAAAATACAGTTACCACGTAATTACTGTAAGAGCACAGATATGAACTTTATTTTACAAATTATAAACAAGGTTAAAACCTATGATGAAATATTGATAAAAATCAACAGAGCTGTTGACCACTTTGTTATGAAAGTGTTCCAAACTTAAAAAAAAGTATACAGTTGGATTCTACTAGTTCATTCGTGAAGAATGAGGTAATATTTATTATTAAATTCAGGGTATAACCCCCTGAAATCAAGGTTTGAAGTTTAAAATATTGAATTTCAACAGAAAAGATGAGTTACAAGGAAAATCATCAAAATTAGAGTTTTGATGATGTAATGAAAGGCTCTTGACAGCATACTAAGGTTATGCCAGGCTATCAGAATTCACTCTCTGAATTGCTGTAGCGTGTAAATCTTAAAAGGTATTGAGGATCAAAGTTTGAGCTTAATTTGAGCAGTTATGATCACTCACAGTAACCTTAATTTAAGTTTAACAGTCTTAAGAGTGATAAAATTGGTGAATACTATTAGTTTATGATTAAAAATAATAAAATCCACGAAATTTGGGGTTCTGCCAAGCCTCTGATGTCATCAAACTTAGAGTTATAGTGATAACTCTAAATAATGGTGTAATAATGATGTAATATGGTTTGATAATGATGTAATCATCTCCAAACCTTAAAATATTGATCAATTCCAGTGGGTATGATCAGTACACGTCTACTAGAAGCCTGTTGGACTCTAGGAGGGAGGTATTTACTATAAATAGAGCTCTTTTTACTCTATTTTCCACTCAGACGCATCAAAAACATTAAATCAATTAAATCAAAGGTAATTTCTTTATTCTTTATATATAAAACTATTATATTATTAAAGACCAACAACCACCTTGTTGTAATCATCTATTTTGATGTGATTAAATCATTTATTTAATTGTTTTTGCTAAAAATCTCTTTAAAAACTCATTTCCACGTTAAAATCCAGAATAATTTGTAATTTTCTTTATTTTTATTGTAAATACAATTTGAAAAAGTTGTATTTATATTTTTTGGCGTAAAATATTTCAAAATTATTATATTAAGTGTTAAAAGTAGGTTATTTTCTCTTATTATAATAGTTTCTCTATTATTACTCTCTTAATAATTCTTTAATTAATATAAATAGTATTCATATTAATTCATAGCTTTAACATTAGTAATATTATTGTTATCAATTGTTTTTTATTAATAAAAAGCAATTTTTTACGCCTTTATTACTTGTTGGTAAC
Organism: Austropuccinia psidii; assembly: GCA_023105745.1. NCBI lineage: Eukaryota > Fungi > Basidiomycota > Pucciniomycetes > Pucciniales > Sphaerophragmiaceae > Austropuccinia > Austropuccinia psidii. The sequence goes on along the minus strand of JALGQZ010000003.1, from coordinate 62,876,004 downwards.
AATAATAAAGAGCTTTTTAAATATATTAATTATTTTATATTAATATATTTATTTATTATATTATATTTTCATAAGATAAATTATATTATTATATTTATTTAATAATATAATTATTTTATGCCATAATAATAATAATAATTTATTATTATTATATTATTAATCTTATTTATTTAATTCATAAGGACATTCAGAGTACAATAAGTAATAAATTAGTAATTTTTACTTATTGTTTCATAGTCAAACCTTACATTTGGGGGCCTGGCCGTGATATTTACTTAAAAGACCTTTAAAAAGATTCTAATTGGGTTTATCCAATAATAAATTATATTTATAATCATAAAATTATATAATAATTTTATATTTTATTGATTTTAAAAGCTATCGAGGCATTTGGAAAGCAATTGTACTGTCTTACATGTGGTTTTTTCACATCCTTAGACTTGCAAGAACTTTCTTTGAGTGACTCTAGTGATTAAAAAAGATAATTTATAAATTAAAAATAATTTTTTATAATTTAATTTTGTAAAAGAATCATATTCATTTTTTATTTTATTCTTTAAAAATAAAAATATAAAAAATATTAAAAAATATTAAAAAACCAATAAAAAAAAAAGTTATTTTTTTATTAATTTTTATTCATTTCTTTATTCATTTCAAGTTTTTAAAGATATAAAAGAAATTTCTACGTGGAAAATTGCCATATCTTGCCAAAAAATAACACTTCTTATAAAAAGACTTATATTTATTTGTCTTTTTTAGTGTTTGAAGATAACCCAACAGAAGACAACCAAGCTACTGTTGAGAGATTGGTGGAAGAAACTTGTCAAAGATCTCCAACACCAGTTATCAACAAAAGAAAGAAAGCTAAGAAATTAGACTTTCCAGGACCCACCATTCAAGACTCTGAAGGTGAGCACCTCTTTTACACTTGCCATAAAAAGAATTTTTATCCTAAAATACTTTTATTTCTTATTTTATTACATTATGACTACCAGAAGAGGTTCCCAATACTCCATCCAATCAGATGGAGCTGGACTCAGAGGTAGAACTGATCCCTCAAAAGGCAAAAGAAAGGGCAATATCCCCAGTGGAACATAATCCACACAAGGAAGTGCCTTATCCCAAAGGCAAGTCCCAGAAATGCCCATGATATCTGAACCTGAATTGGAGCTAAGTATGAGTAACTCAAATAGGTACAAATCACATTCAGAGGGCTCAAATAGACATCTACATGAGCCAGTACAAGCAGTATTACACAGTGTACAAGGACAAAGATTGGGAAATGCTGCCTCAAATACACCAAGGAGTGATGAACTCCTGGCACATCCTGAAAAAGTTCCTCAAAGAGGAGGAGATAGTGAAATACTCCAATGGATGGAATCCACTGTCATCCAAACCTCAAATCGAAAAAATCAAGGATTACCACACCAAAAAGAGGGAGGCAACCAAGGAAGAAGCCCCAGTAGCTTCTACCAGCAAGCCCCAAGCCAGCCCACTTCCCCAAGAAGGGAAGAAGAGCAAGAAAAAGCATTGGAGGAAACCATATTTCCCAAGCTACAGGATCCCAAGAATCCAAAAGGATGCCATGGACAATGTTTTCAACATGGCCAGAACCTTGATGGAATCCAAGGACAAGGAAGAGCAAAGAATGAGACAACCTCATTTCCCAAAGAAATAACCTTGTCCAAAGATGTTGTAAATACTTTAACAGAAATTAAAAATAGTATATTACCTCTAAAAGAAATTAAAGATAGTTTATTATCACTACAAGAAATAAATAACAATTTATCTTCTTTAACAAAAATTGTTGTGCAAAACAAGAAAGAAATTGACAACATTAAGTTTATTGTTGAAAATAATAAACCAAAGAATTTAATTGACAATACTCAAAAATTAATACAAGGACAACAAGAATTGTATAAATACATAAAAGATATCACAGACAAGACTTTGACAATCAATTATGATGTGAGTATTGACAATCTTACAGAAAAATTAAATAAATTAAGTATTTCTGTAGAAACATTTGAAGAAAAGACTTCATCACACCAAAAATTACTTTTGGACCATGTGGAAAAAAGTGATGAAGCAAGAATGCATCTGAAAGATGATATTCAGAGTGAAATAAGGCTTATGACTGAAAAAATGGATAAAATTAATGAGGCTAATTCAAATATGCCAAAGTTATCAACACCATTTTCTCATATAAGAAGCCCTGTTAAAACAAAAGAGGAATTGTCAAATCCTTTCATAACAGACTTGAGTCACCAAGATAATAACCAAGTCTTAATGAAGGAAGCACCTCAATTGAAGGAATGGCCAACATTCACAGGAGAAGGTGAATATGACCACATGTCATTTATTAAAACAATTGACATGTTACAAGAAGACTATGCCATACCAGATTAATTAATCACTGCAATATTACATTCATTGTTTGAGAAATCTGCAAAAAGATGGTATTATGACATAAGACAAACAAATGTTAAAAATACCTGGTCTTGGTGGAAACAAGAAATAATCACCAAGTGGGCAAATGATGCCTGGAGGTATAAGATAGAAAATGCATTTGAAAACTCTTTCTTTGACCCAGAGAAAGAAAAACCTTTAACTTGGTTCTTGAAACAAGCTGAAAGGCTTAATGCACTGTACCCAGAAATGTCACAAAAGATGGTGCACATGAAAATACTTAAAAAATGTGGAGGGGAACTAGAACATGCCCTAAGAAGCAGGTGTATAGAACCATGCTCCACAGAAGAGGATATAAATGCACTAGAAGATATAGTGACAAGAACAAAAATTGGCAGGACTTGGAAAAAATTGGACATTAAAACCCCAAATAAACCATTTATCAAAAAAGATAAATCAAAAGAATCCTTTAAGCCCAATACATCCAACAATAATGAGCAAAGAAACTGCCATAAATGTGGAGGTATTGGACACTTAGCCAATAATTGCCTTAAAAAAGTAAAGATTAATGAAATTGTGGAAACAGAAAACCACAATGACAAAGAAGAGGAATCTGACTCTGACAAAGAGACAGAAGAGTCAGAAAGCTCTGAAAATGATGAAATCAATATAATTAATGCACAAATTAATAATATTGATTTAAATTATGAAGTACTGGATGTTATATCAAACTTACCACAAGTTGGAACATCTGACACAAACCTGACAAACATACAAGATGCCAAAATGTATAGAACCAAACCTGCAAGAGGAATGGGATATACAGCTGGAAAATCAAGTATAAGTATTGTTATTGTTGATAACCAAGAAGGAAAAGTTAACTTGGATACAGGAGCATATTGCACTTGTGTTGGCAAAAGTTATTTAAAAACCATTGTCCCAAACTGGCAAGAAAAACCTATGCCAATACAAGGTGTCAAATTTAGTAGTGCAAGTGAGAGCATGAATCCCCTTGGAATAATTGATTTAACACTAATTTTTCCTCATCCCTCACAATGTGTCAGAATTAAAGTAGAGTTTGTAGTAATGGACAACTGTACTAGTAATCATTTCATACTTGGGAATGACTACTTATCAATCTATGGTATAGATATCTCCAACCAAAAAGATAGATATTTTACCATAGGAGATAACAAAAGACAAACGTTTGGCTTCTTAAATAACAAAAAACAAATCACAGTTATTAAGAAGGAAGAAAAAATTCCAGAAAAGGAACTTTTTATATCTGGACAACTTAAAGAGGCAGAATTCAATCAAGAATTAACAGAAAAAATGAAAGAAAAATTGATTGACCTCTTATTTAAGTATAAAAATGCCTTTGCAACTGATAAAGAGCCACTAGGTGCCATAATTGGACATGAAGTGGATATAATTCTTAATGTAGAAAAGCCTTACCCACCTTTATTAAGAAGACCTGCTTATCCAGCCAGTCCAAGGGCTAGAGAAGCCTTAGAGGTGCACATTAAAGGATTAATGGACCTTGGAGTATTAAGAAAGGTTGGACATAATGAAAAAGTAGAAGTTACTACACCTGTCATTATAACTTGGCATAATGGAAAATCAAGGATGGTAGGAGACTTCAGAGCCCTGAACAACTATACCATTCCAGACAGATATCCAATACCTAGAATCCATGAGACATTGACCCAATTGTCACAAGCTAAGTTCATCACAGCTATGGATGCTCTTAAGGGTTTTCATCAAAATGTCTTAACAGAAAATGCCAAGAAACTAGTAAGAATAATAGTCCATTGTGGAATTTTTGAATACTTAAGAATGCCATTTGGGATAAAAAATGCACCTTCCCATTATCAAAGAATGATGAATACCATATTCGCTGAATAATTATCAGAAGGATGGTTAATTATCTATATTGATAATATCATAGTTTTCTCAGAAACTTGGGAAAATCACCTTACAAGACTAGAAAGGATACTACAAAAAATAGGCCAAGTGAATATGAAAATTTCCTTGAAAAAGTGTCATTTTGCATATAGTGAATTAAAAGCACTAGGACATGTTGTATCTGGACTTAGTCTAGGCATAGACAAAAATAAAGTAGCAGCAGTACTACTCAAACCAATGCCTCAAACCAAAAAAGAAATGCAATCATTTTTAGGATTTGCTGGTTACTACAGACAGCATATAAAGGACTTTGCAAAAATTTCCAAATCCTTATATAAATTATGTGACCAACAAACAGTTTATGAAATGACTGAAGAAAGGGTCAAGGCATATGAAGAATTGAAAAATTCACTAACAAGTGCCCCATTTCTTCTAATGCCCGATTGGAAACTACCTTTCAAACTATACATTGATGCTTGTGGAGAAGGATTAGGTGCTGCACTTCACCAAACACAAATTATCAATGATAAACCAGTGGAAGGACCAATTTGTTTCATTTCAAGGCAAATAAAGCCAACAGAAGCAAGGTATGGAGCAAGCCAAATGGAATGTTTATGCCTAGTGTGGGCTTTAGAAAAACTGCATTATTATTTGGATGGCACAGTATTTGATGTAATCACAGACTGTAATGCTGTTAAATCACTATTAAATATGAAGACTCCAAATAGACATATGCTGAGATGGCAAATTTCTATCCAAGAATATAGAGGAAATATGACTATTGTACATAAGTCTGGAAATATTCATAAGAATGCAAATGGTCTTAGCAGATGGGCTTTAGCAAATACCCCTGACAATCCAGCATGGGTACCACAAGAAGAGCACCATATAGAAGGAATATGTGTCACAGACATAGGCACAGAATTCTTTAACCAAGTTAAAGAAAGCTATAAGACAGACAAAAATTGCCATATCTTAAGCCAACTTCTAATGAAAGACTGCAAAGATCCATCACTTTCATCAAAACTAGATGAAATATGGAAAAAGGCATATGATGAAGGAAGATTCCACCTCCTTGATGGAATCCTTTACCATAGAACAAAACACACATGTGTTATGGCCTTAACAGATAGAACACTAATAAACACTATTTTACATGAGTGTCATGATAGTGTTGCATCTGGACATCTCTCAGAAGATAGGACACTAGAGAGGGTGAAAACCTGCTCTTGGTGGCCAAATTGGAAGAAACATGTTGCAGAGTACTGCCAAACCTGTGACAGATGTCAAAAAGCCAACAGAGCCACAGGAAAGAAATTTGGAATGATGATCCAAATCCAAGAACCAAAATCCCCATGGGAAATAGCTCATATGGATTGGGTAACAGCACTACCTCCAGGAGGAGGCAGGAGCTATAATGCATGTCTAGTGTTACTTGACAGGTACAGTAAAACTCCCATGTTCTTACCATGTCATAAAGATGACACAGCTATGGATACAGCCATAATGATATGGAATAAAGTCATTAGCCACACAGGATTATTCCAAAATATTATAAGTGACAGAGACCCAAAATTCACTTCAGCATTATGGACAAATCTCCATAACTTATTTGGGACAAAGCTATCATTCTCAACAGCTTACCATCCCCAAACTGATGGTTTAGCAGAAAGAATGATACAGACCTTAGAGGACATGATCAGAAGATTCTGTGCTTATGGGCTGGAATTCAAAGATTATGATGGTTTTACCCATGATTGGTGTACACTAATACCAGCACTTGAACTGGCATATAAGACATCAATCCATTCTTCTACTGGCAAAAAACCAGCAATGCTAGAGAAAGGTTGGAATCCAAGACTTCCTTATGATACCCTCAAAAAGGACTTAGTGGAAATACATCCAAAAGCAAGAAGCGTTAAGATAATGCTTGACAAAGCAAGACACCATGCAAACAGATTCATGCAAGACTCTTTCAAATATGCAAAAGAAAGATGGGACAAAAGTCATAAACCACCTGACTTCAAAATAGGAGATTTGGTATTAGTATCAACTCTTAACTTTAATAACATAAAAGGACCAAAGAAATTGAAAGATTCCTTTGCAGGACCATTTATGGTAAAAGCACTTCATGGACCCAATGCTGTACAATTGGAACTTACAGGTGATTTAATGAATAAACACCCAACTTTCCCTGTAAGTCTTATAAAACCTTACAGCTCAAGTGACAAGGAATTATTTCCACTAAGAAATAAACCCCCACTTGAAATTCCCCCTTTGGAAGAAGGAGAAGAAAAATGAATTGTAAAAGTCCTTAAAGAAAGAAGGACAAGGAACAAAAAAGAAAGAGAATACCTTGTAAGGTATAGAAATCCAACTCAAGAAGATGAATGGCTACTTGAGAAAGATATAACAAATGCTGATAAAATCCTGAGGAGGTTTAGACATGAAAGAAAACCTAGAGAATAACAAAATCAAGCATTATTGAGCTTCAAGACTGATAAAGTCTAATGAAGAGGTAGGACAGTGGATGATACCCTAATCACACATATCAGATTGTGGTACAATCTTTTTTGGTGGTAGGGAATGTGAGCCTTTGAGATATGACCACATACCCAATAAGGTCACAAAAAAGACTCAGAATAATTATACCTTTAATATAATTATATTAAAATTACTTAGAATAATTATACATTAAAAATAATTACTTAAATATACAAAAAATACCATAAATTGGTACAAAAATTGGTTTAACTTAAAAAACAATGAATCAACATGCAAAATAAATTATAACATTGGATTCCCCATGGTAAAATACACATATACCATTTTTATGGCATATCTGTAAAGTCAATATTTAATGAATTATAAGGTATAATACCTTATAAAAACCATAAAACCTTATTTATTTCAAAAACCAATGGAACAAGATGTTAAATAAATGGTACCATTGGACTCTACATAAAAGGCCACACATAAAACAACTAATAAGCTAAGCTTCAAAATCAATACTTAAGGAATTAACCTGAATATATGCACTTTTTTGGTCAATGCATATATTCAAGGATTTTAGCTAATATCTCTTGAATTATGAATGATAGAGTGATGAACCAAAAAATAAAGTCATCACGTAATTACTGTAGGAATAAAGAGATGAAGTTTATTTCACAAGTTATAAACAAGGTTAAAATCTGTAAGGAATTATTGATTAAAATCAACAGAGCTGTTGACCACTTTGTTGTGAAAGTAGTCCAAGCCTAAAAAAAAGTAGACAGTTGGATTCTACTAGTTCATTCGTGAAGAATGATGTTATTTTTACCATAATATTCAAGGTATAACCCCTTGAAATCATAGTTTCAAGTTTAAAATATTAAATTTCAACAGAAAAGATGACTTACAAGAAAAATCATCAAAAATAGAGTTTTGATGATGTAATGAAATGCTCTTTGCAGAATAATAAGGTTACTCCAAGCTATTAGAATTCACTCTCTGAATTACTGTAGTGCTAAATCTTAAAAGTTATTAAGGATCAAAGTTTGAGCTTAATTTGATCATTTATGATCACTCACTGTAACCTTACATTAAGTTTAACAGTCATATAAGTGATAAAATTGGTGAATACTATTAGTTTATGATTAAAACTAATAAAATCCATGAACTTTGGGGTTCTGCCAAGCCTTTGACATCATCAAACTTAGAGTTATAGTGATAGCCTTAAATAATGGCGTAATAATGATGTAATGTGGTTTGATCATGATGTAATCATCCCAAACCTTAAAATATTGATCAATTCCAGTGGATATGATCAGTACACGTTTCCTAGAAGCCTGTTGGACTCTAGGAGGGAGGTATTTACTATAAATAGAGCTCTTTTTACTCTGTTTTCCCCTCAGATGAATCAAAAACATTAAATCAATACAATTAAAAAGGTAATATCTTTATTCTTTATATATAAAACTTTTATATTATTAAAGACCAAAGATCATCTTATTATAATCATCAATTTTGACATGATTAAATCATTTATTTAATTGTTTTTGTTAAAAATCTCTCTAAAACTCATTTCCACGTAAAAATCAAGAATATTTGTAATTTTTTCTATTTTGTATTGTAAATACAATTTGGATAAGTTGTATTTACATTATTTGGCGTAAAATATCTCAAAATTACTATATCAAGTATTAAAAGTAGGTTATTTTCTCTTTATTATTCTTTTAATAATTCTTCAATTAATATAAATAGTATTTATATTAATTTATAACTTTAATATTTGTAATATTATTGTTATCAATTGTTTTTTATTAATAAAAAACAATTTCTTATGCCTTTATTATTTGTTTGTAACAATAATAAAGTGCCATTTAATATATGAATTATTTTATATTAATATATTTATTTTATTATATTATATTTTATTATATAAATTATAGTATCATATTTCATTGATAATACAATTATTTTTACGCCATAATTATAATAATTCTTTATTATTATAATTATTTTTATCTTATTTATTTCATTTATAAGGACATTCATAGTACAATAAGTAAGATATTAGTAATTTTCACTTATTGTTTCATAGTCAAACTATAAATCTCTAGCTCTGGGACTGGCTGGATAAGCTGGTCTTCTAAGTACTGGAGGGTATGGTCTGTCAATATTAAGAGTAATATAAACTTAATGCCCTTTAATAGCACCTAATGGTTCATTATCAGAAACAAAGGCATTCTTATATGTGTATAATACATCAATAAGATAATGCCTCATTTTGGGTGATAATGATGGATTAATTTGTGCTTCAACAAGTTTATTAGCCACAAATTCTTCCTTATAAGTATCTTTAACAGAAGATATCACAGATATTGTTTTTGGAATATTGGAAAAAGCAAATTTTTGTCTTTTGTTTTCTCCAATTGTGAAATATCTGTCTTTATCGTTATTGATGTCAATACCATAAATATTCAAGTAATCATTTCCAAGAATGATGTGCTGAGATGTGCAATTGCCATCACTACTATCTCAGTTTTTGTTATTACAATTCCTGCTGGATGGGAAAATACAAGATTAGTGTCCAATATACCCAAAGGGTACATATCATTACTGGAACTACTAAATCTTACACCCTCTATTGGTAATAGATGGCTTTTCCATCCAGGGAGTATAGCTTGAAGATAATCTTTGCCTACACAAGTTCAAAATGCCCCTGTATCCAAATTTACTCTGGCTTCAATTTCATTCATCAGGATTAACGTGATACAAGACTCTCCAGCAGTGTATCCTTTACCTTTAGCAGGTTTGGCTTTACACATTCTGGCATCCTTAATATTGATCTGGTATGACAATCCTCACTGTACTGTGACAAGTGAGTATGGACTTCTGTGATGGCAAAGAAAGCTGTAATGTTTTAAATGAAATAGTCCTCTACTGGTGTGTCCTCAAAGACTGAAGAATCTAGGTCATATTATTCTTTCTCTTCAGTACACTGAACCTCTTCAATGACTTGAACTTCATTGATCTTTTCCTTCTTGGTGCAAGTGTTGGCCAAATGTGAAGTGCGTCCACATTTATGAAACTTCAAGACAGGTCTTTTCAGGCCTCTTATCTTCTCTGGAAGTTTTGAAGACCATTTTGGGTTCCACAGGGACTCTAGTACAGGCTTTAACAATTCTTGTTCTAGTAATTATATCTTCCATGGCATTGATGTAATCACTTGTTGAAAAGGGTTCTACACATCTGCACTTGATAGCATGTTCTAGTTCTCCTCCACATTTTCTTCATATTTTCATATTAATCATAGAGTCATACATATTTGGGTGTAAGGCAGATAATATGTCTTTCTGTTTGAGGAAACAAGTAAGTGGTTTATCCTTCTCTGAGTTAAAAGTTTTGAGCCTTAGAGGTATTTTAATATACCCAAAAGACCACAAATAACAAAATAATATACAAATACAAAAAAAATGAATTTATTTATATTATAAAAATGAAAAATTTATATAAAATATAAAAAATTCAATTATAATTGAAAATAAAAATTTCATTAAATTTTCAAATTGTGAAAGTGCATTTTTACTTGAAAAAATTAAGTAAAAATGAATTTTTAATAAAATTAATGAAATTAAAATATTTTTGGTAAAAAGTTACATAAAATATATTACAACTTTTCATCCCATAAAGAAACATAAGAAAATTAATTCATCAGTGGATTTGTCATAAAAAATAAGGTGGGGTCACCTCTGGGTAAAATTTCTGTAACTCAAATGTAAATAAGCTCAAATTAAGTTTTTATTATTTTCTGTACAAAAGTTGAAAATCCTCAAAACCTTAATTTAATTCACACTACATGTTGTGTTAACCATTAATTTTTGTGTTAAAATTTAGGTGTTGTTTGTAGTTTAGAAGTTATGAGGAATTGAAGTATTTTCAATTGAAATGTCAAAATGTGCGCATGTATTACATAAGTGAACTGTAATTTACATATGAGGTGTCAATTATTACAGTTTTGTACTGTAAAAATTCAATTGAATTTCATGTGTAAATTACAGTTGTATTACATGATGAGGAATCAAAGAGAAACTAAATTGGAAACATTAATTCTCGGGGGAAAAAGAACTCTATCTCTAAGGGGGAGCCAGACCCCCAAAATCCTTGCTGACAGGCGTGAGATGTCAAAATCCATGCAAATGTTCATCACTTTTGGCTTGTAGTGTGTCACAGGGTCTGTGACACAATTGATGATGAGGTTTTGATACCAACCAGGGCATTTTTAACTGTTGCCAAGAGGGTAAAGCTACCCTTAAGCTAAAAGCATCTTAGTAAAAACAGTTTTAACTGGTTTCTACGTCTCTTACACACATTTTGACGTGTTTTGAAGGCGCTAGACCAGGTATTACTATAGTAATGGCTGATTTAAGGGTCCAAAATGGATAAAAATAGCCAAAAAGGGCAAAAACCACCCCTTTTTTAGCCTAAAACAGGGTTCAATGATGCCATAATTGGCTTTTCTGTTGTCAGAATGTTTTCAACAACTGAAAAGAGTAAATGTTACTTCTGGAGCAAGAAAATTGATGGCTATAAAAGAATGTCTTCTTTGCCCCAATTTTCTCTTCATGTTATAATTATTTACTTTTATAATTAGTTTAAACACTGTTAAACCAATCAATAAAAGATTCCAGCCACCACCTTTATATCACTTTAACCTTTTACCCTGTGAAAAATTATTATAATCATTGTTTGTAACTCTTATAGTCATTTTTACACCTTAAACTACCCCATAAGTGAATTAAAGCATCTTTCATCACCGTAAACTTTGTCACTTGTTTCCAAATTCACTTTGGCCACTTTTGGGTGTGTTTTCTTTTTAAATATCTTTTTAAAGACGTTTTTCTATAATTAATTTCTTACAGTTCTTTTCTCAATTAATTCCAATTAAAATTTCTCTCAAAGAAATTTCTTTTTTAGCCTTAAATATCTCTTGTAGAGTATTTTTGGATCAATTTTGATTGTTTGTAAAACATTAAAGCTTTATAATATCATTTTTTATACTTATAAAGTTAAAAACAATAAAATTGGTGTATTTTCTCTTAAAAATACTATTTCATACTATTTTTTCTCATTTTTTACCTTATACAAATTTTGAGGACAGGAAAAGTACTTGATTTTTAATCCAAGTTTCATATCCACACCTTAAAAAGATTGCACTTTCAAAAGCACTCTTGATCTTGAATTTCCAAGAATTGTTAGGCCATTTGGTGATTATTTCACATTTCCACCAAGGCCAATCATGTTTACAATGATCTAGTCTCATTTTGTAATAACATCTCCTTGTAGTTCTTGTAAACAAAGAGTGTAGCTTTCCCACTATGATTTCATCAGGTATGTGAAAGTCTTCTTGCAACTTATCAATTGTTCTTATGAACTCAATATGATTGTATTCCCTGTCACTAGAGAATATTGGCCATTCTTCCAGTTTGGGGATATCTTTTTCACAGATAGGATTTTCTCCTAAAAATGCGGTCAAACTTCCTTTAACAGAATGCTTTTCCTCAGTCAAAGGTGTAGAATGTTTTGGCATATGTGGTTCATAATTCTCATGAATTCCTTCCACATTTGCAATGATTTGATTCTTTAACTTCTGCCTTTCACTGTCACCTTTTGCCAAATGTGTGGCAAGCTGATTGGTATTATTAATTACTTCCAAAACATGATCTTTTAGAATTCTAAGTTTATCATTAATGTTTAAAATGGAAAGATCTTCCATTTCATCATTTTGAGATTGAAACTTACTTTCAATTCTGTCACATGTACTTGTAATTGAATCAAGTCTAACATTTGCTAACTTAGACCATTCAGTATAATTCTTGTCATTTCTTTTTCATTCACTTATATCTGATGTTATTTTATTTAATTTTACATCAAATTTGCCAAGTTCTACATCAATACTAGATTTAACAAACTGTATTTAATCTATTCTTTGGGTGGAAAAGTCCTTTTCATCCTTTCATGCTCTTTTTCTGTGAATTCCATAAGATTTCTGGCCATATTGAAGACACTGTCCATGGCTGAAGGCTAGAATTTGGGGATCCTGTACCCTTGTGGGTAAGGTATGTGCAAATTTGCTTTGCCTTTGCCCTTTCCCTAATGGTTCTTGGGACCTTTCTTCTTCTTCTGAAGTCCTTTGGGCTTCTCTTTGGATGCTTCTGGAGCTGGTTTGGAGCTGATAGACATCACTGGGCCTTCTTACAAAGCTGGGTTAATTTCCAATTCCTTCTTCTGGTATACAGATAAAAGTCTTTTGATCTTCAACCAATTCTTTATCTATTTGACTTTGTCTTTGAAAGACAATGGGCTCCATCCTCCTAAGAGTTCTATGGTCTTCTCATGCGGCAGAAAGCTCTTGATGTGTAAGTAGGAGTTCATGGCCCCCTGCCAAAGGCTTGGGCACATTTCCCACTCCTTTTCTTTTGCTGCTCTGAAACAGATTTTGTATTGGTACTGATATATTTCTATGGCTGACACTTGAAAGTGGTTCAGCCCTTAAAACATTACCTATAATTAGTTCAGGCTCAGAGTTCTCATCAAAGTTTGTTGGTACAGACCTTGGGGAATGGGGGCAGCCCTGGCATCCTCCAGATGTGTCTTTCTTGAGGAAGACTTGGTAGACCTTGTTCTGGTCTTCCCTCTTCCTTATCCAAGTCCATCTTGTTGGACTAAATAGCTTCTTCCATTTCTAGTATGCACCATTCTTGATGTCAATTAAAGGAAAATCAGAATTGAAAACAGAAAACACACACCTTTTGCTGGTTGTTTGGCTTGTTCTGTCTTAAATAAAGTGCCTCTTTTAGAAATTTTCACTTCAATACTGTCTTCAGATTCTGGACTGGTAATGTATCTTTTAATGAGTCTGACACCAGCTGCACAATATTTGATTAAAGACACTAGAAAAAAGTTGATAAAAGAAAAATTATTTTTTATACTTTGAAAATATTTTTAAGAGTTTTTATAAGTTTTTATTTTTTAATATTAAAAAAATTAAATTTTAAGATTTTGAATCAAAATTACTTCAGAGAGACTCAAGAATAATTTTTTAAGTTTTTTGGATGTGAAAAAGCCATGTGTAAAAACAGTATAAAATTAAACCAAATTCCTCAATGAAAAAGATTTTAAGACCATTTCAAAAATAAAAATAATTTAAACTTAAATTTAAAGAAAAAAATAATTAAACTAATATATTTTAAAGCTTAAAAATATATTAATTGAGGGTACAAGGTTCAAAAAAACACGGCCAGGCCCCCAAATGTAAGATGTGTCTATGAACCTTGTTGATAATATTACTATTAATCAGAAGTAATATGACTGTTCTTATGAAATATAATAATAAGAATTATTATAACCACAATTAAATAACTAATTAATTAATTATTTCTTTTACTTGTAATACACTACTAGTGATTATACCAGTAAGCAGTAATTGTCTACTAGAATCAATTACAAAAAGTATTTAATAATAAAAATTCTTTATCAAAATAATAAAGTTATCTTAATATATAATTATCTTACGTAAGAATAATTGAAAGTATAATTCTTGAAGAAAAAAATTACTAGAGAAAAACTTTAAGAATTCAAGGTAAATCACCCACTAATACTCCGAAGAACTTATTAAAGATAAAAGTGGAGAAATGTGACACGTAATTGTGGATTTAAAGGATCAAAAATGGATTTATAACAGTATTAGAACAATATATAGTTGGTCTATATGATTTCACATCTTTCTGATTGATTCTGAAAGAAGAAGAAATGTAATAAATAGTTCTAACTGATACTTACTTGTGGGTAATAAAGGTATATTTGAATAATGTGATGATTTTGGAAAAAACAGCAAGGGGAGGCCTCTTTAAGTCTAAGAATCCTCACAGAGGCGTTCCATGAAGCAAACTGAAAAAACAGTGAGTGAGAAAACAATAAAACCCTTTGTATTATTGATTGCATCTTCTGTTGTCACATAAGATTGTCATAATTACTTAATTGAGGCTTTTACATGACTACCAACCCATTTATGGTTAATAATAAAAGGAGTAAAAACTGTAAATATTCTTTTATTCCAAAATACTCATTGATTCCTAAAAGTTATCGATTTTATTGGAAATTTCATCACAGAATGTATTTTCTGTGAATTTTTAAAGATTATGTGTTTCAAATGGAATGATCAAACATGGACTGTAAGTAAGCCTTTTGATTTTATTTATAAAATTATGATTATTTTTGGTTTTTATTTGTATTATACAGGTATCAATTGGTACTAAAAGATTCAGAAAGATTCATGTGGAATTGTATTTTTAACAAATTTTTGAAGTTTTTACCTCATTTCTACATAGAATTGCAAATAGCAGTATATGGCTGGTTGCTATGAGGTAAAACAATGGACACTAGTGCAAAAAGGGTTTCAATTACTCTTTTGGGGCTTATCCATGGAAAGTAATTAAGAACTGACATGGTTACAGGAGTCTAAGTTGCTCTTTACCTTCTTGGCATGTCAAAATAGCAGGTTATTTGCTATTTTCTTATGATTTACTAAAGCTGTAACATGGTAACCAGGTTCCCAGAAGGTTTTAGTTTACTAATTGGGCCAAGGTCAGCCTTGGATCCAAGGTTTGGAGCTGTCCACACCTCAGAAGCCTCAGAATCTGGGTACCCTGGCTCTCTTTGATGTCTTTTGTCCCCCTTGCCTATTTTTTATGTCAAAATAGAAATTCAAGCTTCAAATAAGATATCCACTATGGGTGTACCAAAAGTGCATGTAAGAATACCATAATATTAAGTGCCCAAAAAATGCATGACACTATTTTTAGTGTATATGTAACATGGGATTTCTCACATCCCCATTATTTTGGTGTAAAATAGAGAAAAACAAACATTTTCACAGATCCTTTATGTGGTATTGATGATGTAGTATTGAAGTATTTTCCACATTACCACCTTGAAGGGTTTATTTGAGCTTATTCACTCTATGGAGCTACCCTAGGTGACTTTTTGTGTAGAATCCAAATCTGTCCTTAAATCCATGGATTTACGCACTCAATAGAAAGCTATTCATCTTTTCTGAAATAAAAAATGATGAATTTTGAATATATGCATGACTTATGGGTTATGCATAGTTCAGCATTCATTTTTAAGATAATTGTGGCCTATTTGGGTATGTAAAGTATACCTCAAGGCTCACACATTCTATCCTTAAGCTATATCATACCCCACAGGGATTAATACATTCTACCTCCTGCCCTGAACATGTTTATCAAGTCAAGAACCTCAAGCCCAGGTGCTCACCCCACTCCTGCATTCACTATAACTAAAGACCTCCCTACCATATTTGAATATCTCCAATTGGAGCCACTGATTGAAAACTATATATGTTTTACTAAATGTTTCTTTCTTAATGGCCTTACTCAATCTGTCACAACTGACCAAACCCACTTTAAACTTCATAATGGACCAAATGATCATGATCCCCCTTGAACAAAATCATTTGTAAGATACATCAACTTAGTTTAATTCTGCACCCAAGACACAACCAAAATCAAACAAAACTTTATAACAAAAAGATTTCATTTATCAGCAATTCAAAGGTTTGCTTGCCAGATTTTTTCAGAAGGCTGGAATTATGGGAATTCTACCTCAAAATCAGCAATCTCAAAAACCTGAAGGTTCCCCCAAATATGACATCTGGGATGCATTAGTCTGGATATTCCTCACTGGCACTAGAAATATCAATGAACCCCATTCATTTCCATTCCAAGTTAATTGGCATTCTTAATTTATGTGGAATAGTTTGAACATGGAGAGTCAAGCCTCTTGGCCAGCAAGGGACCTATCATGCTAATTTGTCTTAATCTCCACTCAAATGAAAGATTGAAGCCAGAGAATGTCTATTTTTCAAGAATCATCTCTGGTCTGAAGCAGACAACTTCCTTCAATTGAATTACCTATTCATGCAACTGATCAAGGAGCTCAAATAACCATGGAAATATTACCATTTTTCACCCACCTCAACAGGTCCCTCAGGATCCTTTATCCATGTTTCCATTTCAAAGGCAATTGAGGATGTACTTGCCATGCACAAGTTCACTGGATTTATTTCTCATTCAGGAAACCACATTTGTAATATTTGCACTAATCACAAGGCTCAATTTGAAGAAATTGGTTCTCAATTTCACTACACATGCTCATATGAAAATCATGAATCAAAAATTTCCAAATGGCTTCAGGCAACCAAAAAACAACAATAACATGTTTTCTCTGAGTATGGAGTGTGATACTCAGTTTTGGAAGACCTGCCATATTGGGATTCAACCAGAATGGTTAATATTCAAATAATGCATAATTTAATACTTGGAATTTTGAAGGATCATGCAACTCTCAATTTGTGCATTGCAGAGGCCAAATCAAAAATGTAAATCATGTACTGCAGGAAATACACTTACACCAACAGCTCAGACTCTGATTCCATGCCCTCCAACAGCTCTCTTGATCATTAACCATTGAGAGAAACCCACCCCCTGAGAAGAGACCAAGATAAAAGGATAAATGAGTCACTCCCCACTACTTCCCAATTCCCACCCCTCCCACACAAAATACATATAATGATTCTGTAGAGATTCCCTCATGTGATGCAGATTACATCCCCACTTTGGAATTCCCCTCTGAGTTGGATATCAATGCACTCAGTGATCACCAGATCAAGAGTGAGTCTTTGGATTATCTTGAGCAAATCACATCTGATGCCCCAATTCAATCATCATGGACAAGAGTACCCTGCAAAACAGGTTCTCCCTCTCATAAGAGCTTGAAGGCCTCATAATATGCTCTCTTATACAAGGCCTATATTCCATTTTTAATTCTCAGTCAACAGGTTTCATTAGTTGAACATACATCCCCCAAAATGCAAATAAAAATGGGTAAATCAGCAGACCTTAAGAATGAACTAACAAAGAATACATTTAATTTCATTAGTGCTATTGACATTGCTACAAGCTGGACTTTTTTAATGGATGATGCTACTGAATTTTCTGAAAATTGGGAAAACCTCTTCCTGTCCAACAAACACCTATTCCAAAAACATAAAAATTTAACCAATAGTCATTTTTCTGATCATATTCCAGAACTCTGCCAACTTTGTGGACCACCACAAACCTCAGCAAAATGGGGGTATGAGCTCTTGATTGGATTATTTGCAAAGATTCCAAAAAATTGTATGTTAATTAATAAGAGAAATATAATGATATTAATTATACACATGAAATGAATGAAGACTAACTTCTTGTAGCTCTGGATAGATGATATAGATAAAACCTTACTTCAACATATGTGTTGATGTTCTAACCTTTCCATTCTCCTGAAATCCCCATCAGCCCCATGTTAAATAAGAGAATCTTTTGAATCACAACCTCCTGCCCCATTCACTCGCCAAAAGCATAAAAAATAACTCCACCATGACCAACAAATTACACTTCCCTGGTTGAGTACTTACATAATTTTCATGTAAAAAGGGAAATATTTGGATGGATGAGCATAGAAACTACAATAAATTCACAAGTCATCACACTTCAATGATTGTTTCACCTTGGTATTTTCCTGTTTCAAACATTAATATTGACAACAATATATATCAAACTGAACCCAAAAATGTCAGCAAAAGTGTTATATGTTTTTTGAGGGGCAACTCACAACAATTCGGTATTGTGAATAGCATTTCTAAAGTCTCAGATCTATGTTTCATACTGAATAAAAACTTTCCTATCTTAAAATAATTGAAGATTTATTTTACTTTCTTACTATATTGGCCTCATCTCAATATTTATAAAGCTGTTGTTTTTGATGATAGACACTTTATTATATCTGAAGAAGAAATAGAAGGTCACTGTAGATTTTATGAGAAAAAAGTGATGTAATGTGCACTGGTTGTAATAATAAAACCCTTATTTCATGACATTTAGTAAATGTTTTGATTCTGAAAATATAGTGACACAATAATTACATTCTCTTAGCTTCATTAGTATTTTTTTGAAGAGAAATAAATGCCTCAAGATTTTGTGACAGGAACTGACCATTGTAACCAGAAAAGCCCATTAGTTTAGATGGCCACAAATCAATTACCATGTTTAAAGTGGGTACAGCGTGAACAAGCCAATTTCAATGATAAAGTTACCCACACACTCACATATCACAGCATCCAAAATGGCACATCTTTTCTATCCACAGATTAGAAGGGGAATAGGCCCATGAAACAAGTGGGCCTCAGAATCACATTCCATCCATGAGATTTTGAATGTTTGAAAGTAGCATGGGGCTGGTCACATTCCATTAGTGAGTGCTGTGTACATGTAGGTTTCAAAATATTACTGTCATGGGTGCAATTGGGGAAACAAGAGTGACCTGGCACTTAAGAATCAAGAACTCACTTGGAGGGCTCCAAAGGATAGAGAAAAAAAATAAAAATATATTTCTTTAAGAGAAAAAAATAGTAAAAACAAGATATGCCAAAGATAAGAAAGACTCAAAGGGCCAAGCATAATAAAGAAATCCAAAGGCCAAAGAGCCAACCAAATGTATCCTCAATTTACTGTTTTAACCTGCCAGAAAGAATAATGGAGTTTGTAAACAATATGACCACCAATACCCCCATGACAGGCAAAAAAAACAGTGCAGGTGACTGACTTAATAACATCAATATTGAATTTCAATAATGAAAAGAAAATAATAATAATAAATCCAATATATTAATTAACTTGGGAAAAGGTACCCAGGGAAGAAAAGGTGGCCATTATATGTGACAAGCTGAAGAATCATCCTGGAGGGTTGATCACCCAGTTGTATTGACTGTTTTGGGTCAATAAAGATCTGTTCATCTTAGAAAGGAACTGTGTGCCTTGAGTTCTCACAGTAGAATATGAATTGTCCCAAATGGGCTAATTCCATACAGATTGCCTTAATAGGGCCTGTATGGACTCATTATTGTTTTCATGGAGTGCTGGAGTGCTTAATGGCTTGACAATTTATTTGACAATTAACAAATTCTTTAAATTGCCCTTCAATAATTCTGAGGCAGTATTCCCTTGGGTGAATACCTTTAAGATAAAATAGCCAACACCTGAAGGACCAGGTGATTGGTGGAATTAAATGTTCTTCTGATAGCCACCATGGATTTCAAGACTGACTGACTGAAGTATTCCTTCAAAATGGAGTGGTGGACTTTGAGACTTGATTTTGAAATGGCATAATTGGGTCCTGAAAACACCACCATTGGATTTCTGAGGGAAAATGGTGCGTAATGGTAAATAATACGATATATGCCACATTCCCGGTTCCTACAGTGTGAGGTCCATAGCTGAGGAAAAGGCCTTCCCTTGATTTGAGGGGAAGCCTTGCTGGACCTGAGATGATGGCGTCTGGTGGTTGCCAGCGGCAATGGGTGGAATATTGGGTTCCATAGGTTTTTATGTGCAATTTGTGATTCTTGGGTCTTTGGGGCAATTTGGGCCCACTGATGTTTGGGATAAAATTTGGGCTCAGGTGGGCCCACCTGGAATTGAGGGGTGATGAGCTGCTCCCTCGGCCCCTTTTGGCCTCATTGTAATGAGTTGAAAAGTGGCATGATTGGTCCCACTGCTGGAAGAACATAGGGGGGGTAAATGTCCCAAAACCCTTTAATAAAAGTGGGTGGGCCAAGGACCCTGGTCATGGCTAGAGGGGAAAACACCCCTGGAACCCAAAATGACCCCCCAGGCGCAAAATCAAGGAAATAGCCTGAGCACCATTAATGGCCAAAGAAATTGGGTTTGGCCCAAAGGCCAATTGGCCTACAAATGGCAATATGGCCAATTGGCCAGAAATGGGAAAGGTCTTTCCTGTTGTTGTGAAAATTACCCCTGCAAATGCTTTTGACCTCATGTGCATGTGTCACACTTACACACCCACACCTGCACATGCCGCATTGTGCATCTGGCTCCACATGTGTTACCCACAAATTGTCAATTCTGCTTAACATTATTCCCTCACATGCGTTTGCCTTTTTGTGCATGTGTCACACTTATGTACCACACCCACACACACAGAATTATGCACCTGGCTCCACATGTGTCACCCTCAAGTCTTCAATGATGCTTGAAATTAGGCCCTCACATGCTTTTGCCTTTGTGTGTGTCACACCTATGCACCCACATCTTTGTGCGTCTGGCACCGCACATGACACATGCACATTTCCAATCCTGCTCATGCCAAGCTGATGCATAGCTGACCTGGGGAAGTCACACACACCTCATCTAAATCAGAAGTAGCTGAAGGACCTCTTTGATTTGTGTATGTGGAAACAGGTGGGTCTTGTTTTATTTTTACCAACCTTTGGGTGGTTAGGAATCTCGATTCGAGGCACAGGGGAACCAATATTGGTGTAAGAGCAGAGTGTGACATATGATTGAAGCTTGCTTTATTTTTTATTGATTTGAGATTGACTTTTATCTTTCTTTACCTTTCCTTGATTTGAAGTCAATTGCCAACAATTGATGCAATATTTTCCCTGGTGTGTCACTCTGATCGCCTTTGAGTTTTTTATCTTTATTGTTATTTTGAGAGACTTTGTTTTCACTTTAATTTTCTGCAGTTCCTTTCTTAGTTAATTCCAATTGAAATTGTTCTTGAGGAAATTTCTTTTGTAGCCATTCATATCTCTTGTAGAGTTTTTTAGGATAAATTGCCATTTTGGTAAAACAATAAGTCTTTATAATATTATTGTTCTATACTAATATGGTTAAAAAAATAGATTTGGCATGTTTGTTTCCTTAAAACTCTTTAAATTCACTATTTTTAATAAACTTTTGCCTTGTATTTATTTTGGAGAAAGGAAAAGTACATTATTTTTGATCAAAATTTATTTTCCACACCTCAAAATTCTAAGCGGGTAATATATCTCTTAATGAGCTTATTAACGGGTGGAACTACTTTATTAAAGAAACTAGAAAAAATTGATAAAAGAATATTATTTTTGATACTTTGAAAATATTTTCAAGATTTTTTTCTTTTTATAAGTTAATTATTTCTTTTATATATTGAAAAAAATTATTCTTTTCAATGAAAATAAAATATAATGTAATTTTTTGAATTGAAAATTAATCCAGAGTAACTAAAAGATGAATTTTCTAAGTTTTTGGATGTGAAAAAGCTACATGTAAAACAATTTAAAACTAATCCAAATTCCTCAATGGAAAAAATTTCCAAGACAATTTCAAAAACCATAATATTTTAAATTAGAAATGAAAGAAAAAACTATTGAGTTAATATATTTGAGAGCTTAACAATATATCAATAAAGGTATCAATGTCCAAAAAACACTTCCAGGCCCCCAATATAAGATGTGTCTATGAAACTCTTGATAATACTACTATTAATGAATATTAATATTACTGCTCTTGTGAGATGTATCAAATAAATTAATTATAGCCCCAATTAGATAATTAATTACTCAATTATTTGGTTTTACTTGTTATACACTACTGGTTATTATAACATAAAGAAGTAATTGTCTACTAGAATTAATTACAAGAAGTATTTATCATAAAACTTCTTATTAAGAGAAAATACAATAATTTCAGTTTATAATTATCTTTTGCAAGGAGAAGTATAAATCTGATTTTTGAAGAAAACTATCACTAGAGAAAAACTTGGAGAATTAAGTGAAAAGACTCACTCATCCCCCAATAATACCTTGAAAATAATTGGTAGAGCTATTTGAAATATTAACTATTTATTGAAAAGATCAGAATTGAATTATAAATAAACAGAAAGAGGGATCCTCTTTTAATTCAACAACAGCTCACAGAGGCATGCAATGAAGCAAGCTGTAAAAGCAATGAGCTTGAAACCATTAATACTTTTTGTATAATTTGTTAAATCAATTGTTGTCACTTAATATTCTCATAGTTCCTTACTTAAGTCATTTTATGTGATTACCAACCCATTTAGGGTTAAGAATTAAAGGATTAACAACTGTCAACTTTTTTTATTTCAAAATGATTCTCAATTTGTCAAAGTTATCAATATTATTGGAAATTGAATCCCAGATTGTATTTTCTGTGAATTTTGGAAGATTAAGTGTTTTTCATGAAATTATCAAAAACAAACTGTAAGTAATACTTTTCATTTGAATGTGAATTAATGTTCCTGAACCACAGCATGTGACATCATCAGTCATCATAACCCGCCAGTCAGTTTTCTTGGGCCTCAACACCAGATTGAATCCAAATTTTGCATACAATGCTCATCCTTTGTACACCTGATAAGCTCCTCTCAGCAGGAGCTGGCAGACTCCTGAACCCATTCTGGAGTTAGCAAGAGCTCTCAAACATGGTGCATCAAAAAGAAGCATATCAAATATGTGTGTAAATGGCTCAGTGGAATTGTGTGTTACATTCTTGTACAGCATTTGCTCAGCCATGCAGTTTCCCTGAATGGTGTTCACTAAAATGTCAGCTGATCTTCAGTTTAGGATATTTTATTAATAGTCCACTTTGCATGCATATCACAGTATATTATCAAAATTTCCCTCAGTTTCATACACTTACATTTTGTGGCAAAAGCTCATCCAGGTAATTCTCCTGATTTTCACCTGCAAACTCAGAATCTATGAATTTCTCAATCAATTGCCAAAAGCTCAGAAGGGAAGAATTTTTTAATCCCTTCTTTGGAATGTTTTTGACAATGGTTTATTGGAAGGCCTAATGCTGTGCAAATGTGCAAAGTGCAAGAAATGCTCAGCATGGCATGAATCCCTTCTTCAGATTTTGTGCCAAATGCTCAGTTTGAATTCTTACTAAAATGGCATTGTGATAGCTCTGAAGAATAGCATTGGATACTCTCCTATAAATAGTTCCGCACTCATTCTATTCAAATTTTCAGCCAATGAGCATTAAATTTATGACACCAAAGCATACCTGTGCAATGGATCAATCCATGCTAATTCTCTATTCACCAATCATACAGCCTCTCCACCTTTTGTTTGAATTCAGGCACCTGGCCATAGAACAAATTCTTGCCGCAGTGACCTGTTAATAAATGCACCATTATCCCTTTCTCTATTGGTCCTGAAAGGATCAGGATTTATCATTGATAATTGTATTTTTAATGAATTTTTGAAGTTTTTACCTTATTTCTACGTAGGTTTTGAAATAGCACAGTGATTTGAATTATGAAGTAATGTTAATTTTGTTTTTCATATGAATTATCCCTTTCTACATTGGTCCTCAAATTTTCAGAAAGATTGATTGATCATTTCATTTTTAATGAATTTTCGGAGTTTTACCTTCTATGTAGAATTGCAAATAGCACATTAATAGCTGGTTGCTATGGGGTAAATGCAAGGATAATAGTCCAAAAAGGGCTTTAATTACTATTTTAGGGCTCATCCATGGAAAATAAATAGTAATTGAAATGGTGAAAGGAGTTGGTATTGCTCATTACCTCCTTGTCATGTTGAAATAGCAGCTTATCTGCTATTTTTGTAGGGTTTGATGGTACTTGAGCTTAGTAACCAATTTTTCAAATTGCTATAGTATACTTATTAGGATATTATAAGACAAGTATTCAAGCATTTAAGCTATCCATGCCTCAGAGGGCTCCAAAGTTGCATACCCTGGCTTTTGTTGATGTCTTTTGTCCCCCTTAGCTATTTTCACATAAAAAATAGTAATTCAAGCTTACAGACTCAGATCCACTATGGGTGTAAAAAAACATTTTTTAAGAATAAAGTCATTTTAAGTGTCACAAACATGAGTAACACTATTCTTTGGGTATATGTAACATAGGATTTTTCACATTCCCATTACTTTGGTGTGGAATTGATAAAAACAAAAAGTTTCACAATTTTTTTATGTGGTATTCAGGAATTTTACATATGACCACCTCATAGAGTTAATTTTGGCTTATTCACTCTATCAAGCTACCCTAGGTGAATCTCTGTGTACAACCTAACTCTTGATCTAAATCCATGGATTCACTTCCTCAAAAAAAATTATTCATCTTTTCTGAAATAAAAAATCATACATTTTGGATATTGTCACAACCATGGAAATTACCCTCCTGGACTCCATATGGCATATCAGTGCCATATGAATCTTATGGCAATTTGGCCATATACATAATCACTGGCCAAATTGGACCTCTCATCTTTTTCTGGCATTTTATGGTCATTTCACTCCTGGGGCCAACCTGGCCCCTTCCTGAACTTTCTCTGCTTTTGGGCACTCTTTGGTATTTTCCAGTCAACAGGGAAAATACAGCCCAAAATCCTGTATTTGGCTTTTTTAAGCTTTAAATACAGTTTGCGCACTTTGGCGCATTTTTGCTGTAGTCATCTGTATATGCCATTTTCCCATGTATTATGGGAAATATGTCCAAAAGGCCATATCAGGCCTTTTGGGGCTTAATTGCCAGTTTTGTGCATTTTGCACAAATAGAGTTTTTAAGCTGTATTAGCTGTATCTGGCCAAATACCCCAAAAGACACTTTGTCACCTCTGAAGCCTCCAAAACCTAAGTTTCACTCTTATCCTCCTGGCATCATTCCAAAAGCTCTTTGGCCACATTCAGCCTCCAATAACCAAAAATGCCATAAATGGTGTTACCCACCATTATGCACCTTTTTTCACCAGCAATTCAATGGTGCACAAACCAAATGGTTATTTCAGCTTTTTATTCAGGTCATCAAGGCAGAACGTCATCCAGAGGATTCATCAAGGATCAAAAACAAGTGTTAATCTCAAATAACAATGATTCCATTAAGCAATCATTGGTTATTCTCATTCACAGTATTTCTCCAAGGGAATACTGGCAATACATTCTCGAGGGATATTCAAGAGACAGTTCCAAAACAAGTTTTCAAGTGTCAATGCTCCATCAATCCAACTTGGCAACCACGTTCATTTCAATACAGTCTGGATTAATCAAGACCTGTATTTCAATCATACATCATGGGAAAATAGTTCAACACAGTCAATTTCCCAATCTGGCAAGGTATACACTCCATCAGGCAATCAATACAGCTTCCAGTATTCAATACAGAACATGTAAGGTTTGTCTATGAAACTCTTGATAATAGTAGCAAAATCAAGAGTACTATGACTGTCCTCAGTAGAGATATATAATATAACAAAATATTATAACCACAAATTTAAATATAATTATATAAAAAAATAAATTTAATTATTGTTATAAAAATAGAATAATAATAAAAATATGATAATTATAATAAATTATAATTATTCTATTATTGCTATAGTCACTGACAGTTATAACAATAAGAAGTGTAAAGCTCTTAATGAGACAATTACATGTGGAAAATATGAATGTTAACCACTTATAAATAATATAAATATTATTTATAAAAGAATTAAAAACACACTGTGAAGAAATAATTCTTATAGAATAAAAATTCTATATAAAAAAACTAATACTAGATAAAAAAATATAAAGCTTTAGAGAAAACTTACTTATAATATTTATTTAATACAACAAGTCAAACAACAACAGTTATTATATTAAATAATAATTATAGGTTAAAAACACGCCAGAAATCAATAATTTTAAAGATAAAGAACCTTTTATAATAAAAATTGATATTAAAGAGTTTTTAAGAGGAATTTGTGGATTTTAAGAGATATTTAAGATGATTTAATTTTATATAATAAAATATATTATTGGTGATTACAACAATAATATCAATTCTATGATTTCAATTCTTTAATTTTAATTAATAAAGAATAAAATAGCTTAAGAATTACTTTAATAATAAGATTTTATGCTTAATAAAACTTTACCTGTTTAAATTTCTAATATGATTGGATTGATAATGAATGATGGAAAAAGACAGTGATGAAAAGACTCTTTTTATGTCTTCAGAGCAGCTCTCATGATTCATAATGGATATAGAGGGCGTGCGTAGGTCAAAACTGAAAAACCATGCTTAAAAATAAAGTTCTTAACTTAAAGTAACTTAATTTTAATTCCAATTTAAAGTTAACAGGGTTATTCGTAGATCCATGTAGCTTTAATCCTCATTTAAACTAATTATTTTAAGTTCTTTAATATAAATAAACTTATTTATATTGAAGTTCATCACATGAACAACTTCAAAATAGAGTTTCAAGCAGAAATCTCTTAAACTCAATTCTTAATTAATTTTTAAAGAAATTATAATTTTTTTTGAGCTTTAATTAAAAGAGTAAATTTCCAGGCTAATTACCCAGGAAATTTATTTCTAAAAGATACTCCATATTTAATTCATATGTAGATAATATTGAATTGTAAGCTTTGTAAAGGTTTCAAGCAAATCCATTAAGAATTGGATTTTGAATGAATTTTTGAATTTATTGCTATTTTTCCACGTAAAATAGCAATACACACCAAAACTTAAGTTTTGATAAGGTTTTAATGCTTGTAACCTTAAAGTTTTAAGCTTATTTAAGCTTTGAAAGTTCTTAAAACCTTGAATTCAAGCCTGCATATTGGGATTTACCCTCTGGGAGCTTGAAATTTCTGTCTAATTTGGGATAAAACCAGTTTAAACTTTAACGTTGAATCAAAGTCTAATCTTAAAGTTTAAATAAGGTTGAAAATCCTCCAATACAGGTGGAAAACCCTAATTTAATCCTTGCAGATCCAAAAAGTTGGGTACCCCAGCTTTATTTGGTCTTTTTCCTTCATCCCACCTTTTTGCATGGATTTTGCCCTTTTATTTATTTCAAGCCATACTATGGCCTTAAACCCTTTTAAATTGAGCTCACGCAGGATTTATATTCTGTATGGCAAATCCTTAGCCAATTCAGTAAATATACACCACACCTCAATTTTAACTAAAATTTTGGTAAGTTTGCATAAACCTTATGCAACTTTAAATTTAAGCTTATTTAAGCTTAAATTTAACAATTTTTAAAAAAAATGTTAAAAAAGTTACATTAGTACTGTGAGATTCTTAAATCTTCTAATAACATAAGAAATAAGTGTTTTTGGGTATAACACTTTATGGATGTACCCTAGGTTAGTTTTGGTGTAGAATCCAAAAATGACATAATATTTATAACTTTGTTTAGCCAAAAAAAAGTTATACTTCTTTTTTGTTATTTTTTATTTTAAATTCAATTAAGAAGTCTGTTGAAGACAATTTTAACTGTGTATAAAGTTATTTGTGGCATTATGGGTATGTTATACATACCTCACAGGCTCACAGACCAGCTGGCACCCTGAAGGAGTCAAGCTCTCAACGTTTCACATATACCAGCCTCCTTTGACCCTGGGGGGTTTTCCCCCAGTTAATTAATATATTTTGATTTTATTTTATCTTTATTTCTCTTACCATTTTGTTAAGTGAATACTGATATTAGCACCTTTTCTCTTTTCTTTCTTCACCTGTAAATGGACATTTGGTAGTCATATTCTCACTAATTCCATTGTTCATTTTGGCAGGTTGAAACAGTGATTAAGGACTTACTTGGTTGGCTCTTTGGCCATTTGGATTTTCTCATTTCTCTTATTGCATCTCATCTTTGTACTTGCTATCTTCTTAGAGAAATTCAATTCTTTATTTTTATTTTCTTTATTCTTTTGGAGTCTTCCAAGTGAGTTCCCTGATTGCTGAGTGCCAGGCCACTCTTGTTTTTTTGTCCAAGAGCCCCTGTGACATTATATTAATTAGCTCATAATTTCTTTTCATTATTTTCATTCTTTCTTTAAAATTTCATTCACTCATTTCATTGAAATTATGACTCTTTGTTTCTTATGAACCTTATGATTCATCATCACCTCTCAATTTTCTCTCATTAATTCTTCATTCTGAAAATTGAAATCTGACCCAATTTTATTTTTTGTTTCTCTTTTTGAAATCTTATCTCAAATCATCAATTTTAATTCATTCATAATTCAGGCATAATATTAATTTTCATTTGAGTTTCAAATTTTTCATCAAGTTATTCAGACACATTCTTCACATCAAGATTCATATTTGATTTATTCTTCAAGAATTTTGATTTTTAAAGAAGAACTCACTTGATTTTGATTTGACATAAATTGATATTGACCTCAAGAAAATTGATTGGCCTGAAGATTTCATTGAGTTTGCTGATTTTTCACATTAAGAAGTTTGACATAAATTTATTTTTCTCCAAGAATTAATTTTGATTGATTGATTTTCTGCAAGATTTTGATTTTGATTGATTTGAAATATTGGTTCATTGACTTCATAATTTCATTTGATATTGATTGATTAATTTTCCTGAAGTTTTCATTTTGATTTATTGATTCATTTACTTCAAGTTTTCATTTGATATTTAATTGATTGATTTACCTGAAGATCTAATTTTTATTTATTGATTTTCTTCAAGATTCTTATTTTGACTTTTGAATTCAAGCTTCATTTCAAATTGACCTCAAGTTTTCATCTTCAAATCTTGATTATTTTTATTTTATTTCATTTATATCCTGAAATAATGCCTATCCAACACTCACCTCCTACAAGGCAGACAAGATCTCAGGCCAGAACTCAAGCTGTTCTTACTCCAACTCCAAGGGATCCTCTTGATGCCACCCCAGCAGTTTCTTAACTGAGGGCCAAATTGGACAGAGGACCCATTTTGGAAGGAGCAGCACCGTCCAGGAAGGAAGGAAGAGTTCCAAGAATATCAAGCTCATTCTCCGGAGTAGTTGGAGGGTTCCCAGGAACTTCACGGTCCAGGTGAAGATGGTGAAGAGGAGGAGGAGAATTATGTGGAAGAGGAAGAGTCTTATGGTATGGAAGGTGTCCCTGCGCCTGTGGGGGCATCCCAAGGTACTGGAGGGCCAACTCTAGCCCAGTCTAATCAGTCTGAGCCATCTTTATTGGCCATCATGCAGCAAATGAATCAGATTATGGCCAATCTTCAACCAGCCTCATCCTCTGAAGCATCAAGACCACCAGCCTTCAACACTCCATCTATGAAGGCACCAGGATGCTTTCATGGGACTCAGCCCTTCAAAGTTAGAAGTTTTATTCAGTCTTATCAACTGATTTTCATAATGATCTGGAAAACTTCTCTCAAGACAGAAAGAAGGTCCTTTATGCCACTTCATTTCTCATTTGCAGGGCTGCAAAATGGATTGAGCCTTATCTTTCCAATCTCACCAATCAAGATCCAAATTACCTTCTCAATTCATGGAAATTATTTGAATCTCAACTCTTCACCTGATTTGGGGACCCAAATGAAGTCAGAAAATTTGAAGCAGAATTGGATTCTTTAAGAATGAAAGAAGGTGGGCATTTATCTTTATACATTGCTGATTTCAGAATTCTGGTCTCAAGAATTAGAGATTGGGGTGAAAGGGCTCTTATCCATCATTTCAGGAAGGGATTGCTATCCAGTATTTTGGATCAATTGGCCTCCTATCCTTCAAGAATTGACTCTCTTCAAGACTTAATGGATATTACCCTGGAGCTTGATACCAGGTACCATGAGAGACAAAATGAAAAGAGTCATCATCAAGGGAAGAAGCCAGAAGCCTCAAAGTCAAATTCTTCTCATCCTCAAAATTCTTCAAGCTCAAGTCAAAAGAAGAAGAAGAATTTTCAGAAGAGGGACAAGCCCCATTATTCTTTATTGAATAAATATTTCAAGTTGATGAATTCTGAAAAAGAAAGAAGAATGGAGGAGGTTTTATGTACCTATTGTGGTTGGAAGTGTAGTCTTGAGTCCTGTTTCAAAAGGCCTCAAAACAAGCTTACACAACTGTCAGGAAAATTTCACAGCCAGGGAAAATCCTTAGTGAAGATCATGTTGTGTTCAATGGTCTTCACTGTTTTGCATCCAGAGCACAATTGTGCATTCTGAATACTGGTGTCAAAAAATCTCTTAAATTCTTTGTTTTTTTCTTCTCTCTCTGATATGTTTTACAGTATTCTCATTGATTTTGGTGCTACCAACTCATTTTTTGCAAAGAAGTTTGTTCACAAGTATTCTTTGACCATGTAAGAACTTCCAGAGAAGATTCATCTTATCACTCTTGACTCCTCTGAGTTTCCTTCCTTATTTGTGACTCACCATACTAAATATATGGTTGATCTCCCTTCTTGGCCAAGCTTTGCATGGGACGTTTTAGTCATTGATACTCCCAAGGGAGAAGACCTCATATTGGGCTTTGACTTTCTCAATAATTTTAATCCATCTATTGATTGGAGGCAAGGGCTTATCACCTTTAATGCTGATCGGAAAGACTATTATTATCCTTCAAAATCTTGCAGTAATGACATTTCTTCTGCCAAATCATGTGCAGCTCTGGTTGGTGATTCTAGAACACCATAATTTCCATCTTCTGTCCATATTCCTTCCCTTAATTCCCATCAGTCATTACTATCATCTAGAGATGAAGTCTTCAAAGAGATTCAAGATGTTGGAGAAGATAATCCTGTATCTTCACTTCATCTCTTCTTTGGGAATATGGACCTTCCTCCTTCATCTTATCATGACTCCCTCAAGGAGTTGTGGGATGAAGAGGAAGAGCCAGAAGAAAGAGAAACCATGTTGAAGGTTGTTCCTTCTGTTTATCACCAGTACTTGGATGTATTCTCCAAGGTGAAAGCAGAGAAACTTCCTCCTCACCATGCCTGTTATCATCATATTGAGCTGGAGGGGTCTCTACCTCCAGTTGGGGTGATCTACTCTTTATCAAACCAAAAGGCAGATACACTCAGGGCCTAAATTTCAGAGAATGTAGAGAAAGGTTTCATCCAGCCAAGCTCCTCTTCAACAGGAGCACCTGTCCTCTTTGTCAAAAAGAAAGATGGTGGCGTCCGTTTGTGTGTTGATTACTGCAAACTCAATGCTGTTACTAGGAAGAACAAGTATTCTTTTCCTCCTATGAATCAGCTCCTTACTGTTTTCAATGGTTCTTCTATCTTCTCCAAGATAGATTTTCATGGTGCATACAACCTGCTCAGAATCAAGGAGTGTGATGAACATTTGACATGTTTCAGAACTAAATATGGCAGCTATGAGTATTTGGTTATGCCATTTGGGCTCACCAATGCTCCTGCCTCTTTTCAAAACCTTGTCAATGATATTTTTTATGATCTTCTTGATATTTATGTTGTGGTTTATTTGGATGACATTATGGTCTTTTCCAAATCTGAACAAGAACATGTCACTCATGTGTCCACTGTTCTTGCCAGACTCAGAGCCAATAACCTCTTTGCTAAGGCCTCCAAGTGCCTTTTTCATGTTTCTAGTGTACAGTATTTGGGTTATGTTGTTTGTTCTGAAGGCCTCAAGATGGACCAAGCAAAATTCCAGCAAATTCTCAATTGGCCACCTCCAAGAAACCTCAAGGCTCTTCAATCATTCCTTGGCTTTGCCAATTTTTACCGCCGTTTCATCAAGAATTATTCAAAGAAGATTAGTTCACTCACAAGTTTCCTCAAGAAAGATTCCCATTTTCCCCTCAATGAGGAAGCTCTTAGACAGTTTCATCAGCTGAAAGAGGCTTTCACCACTGCTTCAATCCTTTCTCACTTTGATCCTTCTCTACCCACCATTGTAGAGACTGATGCATCAGATTATGCCTTGGGTGCCATACTGAGTCAGATTTCTGACTCAGGAAAACATCCCATTGCATTAGATAGCTGCAAGCTTCTCCCAGCTGAGCTCAATTATGAGATTCATGACAAGGAACTCCTTGGGATAGTCTGGGCTCTCAAGCGCTGGAGAGCTTTTCTCCTTTCACTTTCTTCCTCTTTTGAAGTTCTCACCGCTCATTCCTCACTTCAATATTTTATGTAATAAAAGATTATTACTTTCCGTCAAGTCTGCTGGGCTGAATTTCTCTCTGAGTTCCACTTTTCAATCACCTACCCCCCTGGCCGCTTGGCTACCCTTCCAGATGCATTGTCACTTTGGGACAACATTTACCCAGAGAGGGGGGAAATTTTCATTAGCAAGAATCCAATGAATTATCAAAAAATAATCAAGCAAGATGAAGTTCAAGCCTCAAAATTCTTTTCCCTCAAGGTGGAAGCATTTTCAAATTTGATTGAATCAATTCAGGAGGCATTATGGCAAGATTCTCAATATAGAAGTATTCTTCAAGATTTGGGTAAAGGTAAATCTGTCCAAGATTATTCGCTTGATTCCTCTTCCCAACTTCTTCTCTTCAAAGATTGGGTGGTGCTACCAAATGAACCCACAATTCAACTCAGCATACTTCAAAAAAGGAATGACTCTCTACTAGCTGGAAACCCTGGCCAAGAGAATACCCTCAAACTTGTCAAGCGGGATTTTCACTGGTCTGGCATGACTCAATTCATCAAGGATTATGTATCATCCTGTCAAAAGTGTTCAAGAAACAAAAATATTCACCACAAGAAGCTTGGACTCCTCAAACCACTTCCAATTCCAAATGGTCCTTGGATTTGTCTTTCAATGGATTTCATCACTCAATTGCCACTGTCCAATTTATTTGACTGAATCCTTGTCATAGTGGACAGATTCTCAAAAAAGGCAGTTTTTATTCCAACAATGTCTTCAATAACTTCATTGGATTTGGGCCATTTATTAATCAAGAATATTTTCTCAAAGAATGGCCTTCCTTCAAGCATTGTTAGTGATAGAGTTTCTCTTTTTGTTTCTTCCTTTTGGACCAATCTTTGTCATCAGCTCTAGATTTCAAGAGATCTGTCAACTGATTACCATCCAGAAGCTGATGAACAGACAGAGAGGGTAAATCAGATACTAGAACAGTACCTTTGGATGTATGTCAGTTATCATCAAGATTATTGGAACACCTGGCTCCCTCTGGCTGAATTTGCCTACAATAACTCTGACCACTCTTCAACAAAACAATCACCATTTTTCACTGTTTATGGAAGCAATCCACATTTTGACTCAGTTGACATTACTAAAGATACTCCTGCTGGAAAGTTATCAACAAAAATCTAATCAGTACAGCAAGATGTCGAGAGAGAACTTGAAGTTGCCATAAACAGGTCTAAGAGGTATGCAGATAAAAGTAGAGCAAGTCCACCTGCTTTCAACCCTGGTGACATGGTATGGCTTTCTTCCAAGAACATCAAATCAACTAGACCCACCAAAAAACTTTCCAAAAGATGGTTGGGTCCTTTTCCAATCTTGAAGAAAATCAGCACTAATGCCTTCCACCTCAAGCTCCCATCTCAATGGAAGTCCATCCACCCAGTCTTCCATATTTAACTCTGAGAACCAGTCAAGATATCAACAATCCCAAATAGGCATCAAGAGCCTCCTCCTCCAATCATCATTGAAGAATAAGAGGAATGGGAAGTATCTCAAATACTGTACTCAAAGCTTAAGAGAGCAAAATTATGGTATTTGGTGGAATGGAAAGCTTTCAGTCAAGAATCAGAAAGATCCACTTGGGAACCAACTGAAAACCTCAAGAATTGTCCTGAACTGGTTAAGGATTTCCATTCTTTATATCTTGACAAGCCAGGACCCAATTCTTCAAGAGCTTTATTTTTATGGTGCTTGGTGGGGAGAGGAATTACCAAACGTAAGTCCCACTCCTGGTATGCAACTTTAGAGGTATTCTACCCTTTTTGTTGTAAGCATCACCTGGGCCACTCTGTGAGCACTCTGCAATTTTTTTGATTCAGACATTGGCTTGGTTTTCAACATAAATTTCAAAATTATGGCCATTTTCACTTGGGCAAATGGACCATTCATTTTGTCATTTCACTTCCAAGTCTTTCCAATGACATGTCAATCTTTCAGCAAATTTATTTTCTTTTTATGGCACTGGCAGGAGTGGTAATTACCAAAAGGAAGTTCCTCTCCTGGTGTGCACTTCCCTGAGGGGTTTACAGTATTTCAAAGCATCAGCTCCGCCACTGTGTGAGCACCTGGAATCAAATTTCTCTTTCCAGGTTCTTGGCCAATTACAAAATCAATTACAAACCTCTATGATGAAGATTGGAACCTCCTCAAGATTCATTTCTCTTTCATTTTTTCTTTTCTTATTTTCATTTTCATTCTTTTATTTTTCATTTTATTTTCATTTCAAATTTTCTTTATTTACGTCAAAAGAAATTCATGAATCAAAATCATTCATTTTCAATTTACATCAATTCTGAAGCCAATGTCAAAAGAAGATCAAGCAAATCCTGCGTCACATGCCAATTTTTCAATATCAGTTTAAAATTATTTTTCTCTTAATCAATCCTCTTGAATCCCTGTGTCAAATCCTTTCCAGTTGCCTCAACAGGCTTCAACTTGTGTTGGTTCTCAGGAGCTCACCATTCCAAGGTGGGGGGTACTGTCACAACCATGGAAATTACCCTCCTGGACTCCATATGGCATATCAGTGCCATATCAATCTTATGGCAATTTGGCCATATCCATAATCACTGGCCAAATTGGCCCTCTCATCTTTTTCTAGCCTTTTATGGTCATTTCACTCCTGGGGGCAACCTGGCCCCTTCACCATCATCAGGCCCTTCCAGGCCTTTCTCTGCTTTTGGACACTCTTTCGTATTTTCCAGTCAACAGGGAGAATACAGCCCAAAAGCCTGTATTTGGCTTTTTTAAGCTTTAAATACAGTTTGGGCAATTTTGCGCATTTTGCACACTTTTGTGCATTTTTGTGCACTTTGCACATTTTGCACATTTTTGCTGTAGTCATCTGTATATGCCATTTTCCCATGTGTTATGGGAAATATGTCCAAAAGGCCATATCAGGCCTTTTGGGGCTTAATTGCCAGTTTTGTGCATTTTGC
This sequence comes from Austropuccinia psidii, assembly GCA_023105745.1. Classification (NCBI taxonomy): domain Eukaryota; kingdom Fungi; phylum Basidiomycota; class Pucciniomycetes; order Pucciniales; family Sphaerophragmiaceae; genus Austropuccinia; species Austropuccinia psidii. The sequence continues at coordinate 62,840,388 of JALGQZ010000003.1, read as the reverse complement.
GCACTTTTGTGCATTCTGCACATTTTGCGCACTTTGCGCAAATACAGTTTTTAAGCTGTATTAGCTGTATCTGGGCAAATACCCCAAAGGACACTTTGTCACCTCTGAAGCCTCCAAAACCCAAGTTTCACTCTTATCCTACTGGCATAATTCCAAAAGACCTTTGGCCACATTCAACCTCCAATAACCAAAAATGCCCTAAATGGTGTTACCCACCATTATTCACCTTTTTTCACCAGCGATTCAATGGTGCACAAATCAAATGGTTATTTCAGCTTTTTATTCAGGTCATGAAGGCAGGATGTCATCCAGAGGATTCATCAAGGCTCAAGGACAAGTGTCAATCTCAAATACCAATGATTCCATCAAGCAATCATTGATTATTCTCATTCACAGTATTTCTCCAAGGAAATACTGTCAATAAATTCTCAAGGGATATTCAAGAGGCAGTTCCAAAACAAGTTGTCAAGTGTGAATGCTCCATCAATCCAACTTGGCAACCACATTCACTTCAATACAGTCTGGATTCATCAAGACCTGTATTTCAATCATACATCATGGGAAAATCATTAAACACAGTTCATTTCCCAATCTGGCAAGGTATACACTCCATTAGAAAGTCAATACAGCTTCCAGTATTCAATACCGAACAGCTTCCAGCCTGAAGGAGTCAAGCTATCAACTTTTCACATATACCATCCTTCTTTGAACCTGGGAGGTTTTTCCCCCAGTTAATTAATATATTTTGATTTTATTTTATCTTTATTTATCTTACCATTTTGTTAAGTGAATACTGATATTCTCAAGTCAGTCATTTAGCACCTTTTCTATTTTCTTTCTTTTCCTGTCAATGGATATTTGGTGGTCATATTATTACTAATTCCATTGCTAATTTTGGCAGGTTGAAACAGTGATTAAGGACTTACTTGGTTGTCTCTTTGGCCATATGGATTTTCTCATTTCTCTTATTGCATCTCATCTTTGTACTTGCATTCTTCTTAGAGAAATTCAATTATTTATTTTTATTTTCTTTATTCTTTTGGAGTCTTCCAAGTGAGTTCCTTGATTGCTGAGTGCCATGCCACTCTTGTTTTTCTGTCCAAGAGTCCCTGTGACAGATATATGCATGAATTATGGGTTATGTGCAGTTGGAAATCGAATTTGATATCATTTGTGGCCAATTTGGCCATTTAAAATATACCTCATGTCTTACACCTTTACTTCAAAACTCAAAGTGTGTGCTCATTTCCTAACAAAAGATTGAAATTTCTGTTAGCCAATAATCTTGCAGGTGGCTTCCTGAAGAATGAAATGGGATTTTCATTGAGGATGTATCTCAGCTCTGCCAAGATATATTTGCCTACCATGCACTTTGTCCGATGGCATGTAGCAATACCCAAGGTACATAGTGAAAAAGTGACTTCTATTGCAAAAAACGTTTTATGACATATAAAATTCTATGTGCTTGTGAACCACCAATTCAGAAAATAACTGAGAACCTGTGACTCAAAGCCAGAGCACAAGCTTGAAAGCCAAAATACCATAAACCAATTGTAGAATGAAATATGACCAAAACATCAACCAAGCCAAAATAGGTCCTGACTGCTATTAAAACAAAGAGAAAATTCACCTATTTCAAAAGACACAACTCCAATAAACATAGGATAAGGAATTAAAAAGTTATTCCACATCAAAACAAGAACTGAGAATAAACCTTAATTTTTACCTCTCATCAAAAACCCAGAGAAAGAAACAAAAAACCATCAGATGGATTTTGAAGGTAATGCTTAAAGCTCTCAATCAGGGCTATTCAATGGTACTATCCAAGTTACACTAGAAAAAAACTACAGAAGTTATGGGTGAAAACAATCCAAATAAGGGTTAAAAAAACATTCACCTCCCATCTAGCTTATACAGTTGTATTGTGGTATTGCTAAAATGTGCTGTCTTTGGAAAGGGAAAAATCATGAATAATTATTGGTTCCATCTATTTCCTCATATCTCATCTTGAACAAAAGTTATGAAGTAAAAAAGCTCAATACGGGATGCATGAAAAATCCACAAGTTGATAATGGAATTTAACATTGCTATACCTTTTCCCTATTTAGGCTTAAGCATACCAAATGAGATACCAATGTGTAAAACCCATCCAGGGCTACCAAATGAACTAACCCTGAGCTCATTACCTTTAAAACTGACAAAGGTATGGCAGTTTTAAGGTAATATTCCCACAGTATGCTCAAAAACTCAATACTTTGGGATGATATCCCATATCTCTGAATATGAAGAGTCAATTCTAACAATAAGCCTGTTCATGAATTAATAACTCATATTTTGGGCTATCTGGTGTTCCCATACAGGAACTATAAAGCTTCCTATGTGTAATACACATCAGAAGAAGGCTGTGTGGTCCCCAAATGAAACTTTTCACCCTGTATTGGTAAAGCCCAGCCAGATGTGTTTTCAAAGCCACATCTGAGCCCAATACAGGCTGTACAGGGATTATATTAATCACAAGCCTTCCATTGGAAGTGAAAAATCTTCATTCCTTCTATGTGGTTAAGACTAATGGTCCTCCCACCCTACTTAAGGATAAAACGGGACTCTTCTCAGCCCAAAGGAGAAATCCCCATCCTGCTCTTGATGTTGCATGGCGGCATGTTATCCACAACTTTCCAGTATTAACCAGTATTTCAACCAGTTTAATAGAATTTTTGGAAATAGTTCCATTTTTTGAGGTCTAGCAAACAGAACTGTGACAATAAACCAGTTACCAATGTCATGGGTTTGACTATGGTTTGATACAAGGAGAGGTCTCAGTCAAACAACCAAATATTTCTGGGTTTTCCACTCCATTGGAATACAAGTTTTCTGCCCCTTGGAAGTTCCTTGTAGGCTCCTGTTGTGACTAATGTACCTCCATGAGGGTGACATGGGTAATACCATCAATTACATGCACTTTGGGATGCAGTGCTTTAAATGTGGGGGTACTGTCACATGGTGGAATGTGATGTACAACTTGCCAGTATTAACAAGTCTTAAACAAGCTTCATTGCCTTTTGGGCAAGAGTTCCCTTTGTTGAGGTCTGGAAGACAGCATTTTGACACTTGAATTCCTACATAGTACACTTGTTTAACAACATTCATACTCCTGGACAATAATTACATATAATTATTAATTTAATTGTTGTGATCTTTTTGTAACAACCATCCATCAGGGGTAAGGGTATTCATTCATACACCCACTCAAACACCCCAAATCAGCAAATCCAGTATCTGCATCAGCATTCAGTTTCAGAAATCTTCATTCTGAAACATGCATACAGCTTGGTACATCAATACAGCCTGTCAATACCTGTACAGGTTGGATTCACCCAATACAGATTCAATACACCAGTATGAAACTGTATGATCACTCAAATACACCACACCTCTTGTACAGGTTCTGTACAGCTGTACAGGACCTGTATTGGCCAGACTCAATTCAATCATCAATTATTCTCATGAAAATTCTTCCTCTGGATCAGGGCTGGTGATTCTCACATATACCAGCCCCTCTTTCTCCCCCCTGGGGACTTTTCCCAGTTAATTAATTTAGTTTATTTATTACTTTATAATTATTCTTATCCTTATAATTGAATATTATAATTATTTAATTTTAAGTTAGTCTTTGCCTTTTCTCTCTTCGCCTTTACAGTATGAGTTGGGTGGCCATATCCTTATTAACCCTTCTCTTTCCATTCTGACAGGTTGAAACAGTGGACTTGGACTTGTTTGTGGTTGGCTCTTCTATTTCTTACTCTTATTTCTTGTTGCTGCTTTTCTTATATTTATTCTTTTAGCAATTTATCTTTAACACTCTTCAGTGTATTCCTTCTTACCATATCTTTGAGCCCTCCATAAGTGAGTCCCAGTTTACTGAGTGCCAGGCCCTCTTCACTTCGAAGAGCCCCTGTGACATTAAATTAATCAGCTCATATTTGATTCTTTCTCTCATTCTTCAATTATGACCTTTTCATGATTTTATGATTTTTATGATTTTTTCTCTCTCATCAATTTCCATCTCATTCATTTCATTCAAAATGAAAATTGATTCTTTTTCTCATTTCAAAAATTCTGCTGACCATTTCATTCTATTATTTATCACTCTCATTTCTCTTTTTGTCTGAATTCAGGTTTTTATCAGGTTATTTGAGTGGAATTATTTGGGTTAATTCATTCATCATTCAGGGATTTTTATTGATTTGGGGTATTCAGTGATTTTGGTTTTGAAATTTCTCAAATTTATTGATTGATTCCTCAAGACATTGATTTCACTTTGATTGATTTGATTGATTGAATTGATTTGATTCCTCAAGATAGCTGATTTATCCTCAAGATTTGATTTGATTTATTGATTTGAATTTGATTCCTCAAGCAAATTGAATTGATTTTTGAAGATATTGATTGAAATCCTCAAGAATTAATTGATTTGATTTTGATTGACTTGATTTGACCTATTGATTGAAATTGATTGTTCATAAGAATTTGACTTTGTCATCTTCACTCTTCAAGATTCATTCATATTGATTCACTTCAAGACTATTGATTGATTTCTCAAGTTCATCAAGATTCTCATTTGATTGTTTTGGTCAAGCCTTATTTTATTCAAAGTATCATCAAGTTTTATTTCATTTTATTCAAAATGCCAGTTCAGCATAGTCCCCCAGCCAAAAATACTAGATCCCAAAGAATTCAAGCTGTTCTCACTCCTACAGCAAGGGCTCCTCTTGACCGCACACCATCAGTTCATCAACTGATGGCAAATTTGGACAGAGGACCACCAATGGAAGGATCAGCACCCTCAAGAAGAGGTGGAATGAAATCTAGAAGATCAATATTTTTCTCTGGACTTTTGGGTGGCTACCCTGGCATGTCTGAAGGTGCAAGAGCAAGACAAGGGGAAGTGGAAGATGAAGAGGGGGAAGAGTCTGTGGAAGAAGAAGATTCTGGGGAAACTGAAGTGGCAGATGCCTTGGCAAATGCTCCAGAGGTGCCTCAGGGTTCTAATCTAGCCCTTTCTAGTCAACCTCTTGTCTCTCAAACTGATCCAAGTCTCCTCAAGATGATGGAGAAGATGATTCAATTCATGGGGCAACTCACTCAAGCAGTTGCTCCCAGGGACAATTCCAAAGCCCCTGCTTTCAAGACTCCATCCATGAAGGCACCTGATCCTTTTGATGGTACTCAAGCTCATAAATTGAGAGGATTTATCCAATCCTGTCAATTAATCTTCCATAATGATCCAGCAAATTTCTTCTCTGACAGGAAGAAAGTTCTTTACTCAACTTCTTTTCTCACTGGTAGAGCTGGAAAGTGGATTGAACCCTATCTCTCAAATATTTCCAATGAAGACCCTTCCTACCTCCTCAATAATTGGCCATTATTTGAATCTCAATTATTCACTCTGTTTGGTGACCCCAATGAAGTCAGGAAAGCTGAACAAGAGTTGGACAATTTGAGGATGAAGGAAAGTGGTCATGTTTCCTTGTACATTGCAGATTTCAGAAGCTTAATGTCAAGAATTGGAGATTGGGGGGAAAGAGCTTATATCCATGTCTACAGAAGAGGATTGGCATCAAGATTATTGGATCAGTTGGCTTCTCACCCTGGAACGTTTGATACTCTTCAAGAACTTATGGATGTCACCTTAGAATTAGACACAAGATATCATGAGAGGCAAAAAGAAAGGGGTGGCAATCAAGAGAAGAAGCCTCCAGTCATTGGATCCAATCAATCTAGGCCTCCTCAAAACTCATGTTCAAAGAGGTCTCACCAGAAGAAAAACAAGAAGGGCAAGCAATTTCAAGCTTCAAAGGACAAGCCCCATGCTGCTCTCCTCAATAAGGACAATAAATTAATTGGTTCTGAAAAGGAGAGGAGGATTAAAGAGGGGTTGTGTACTTATTGCGGTGGAAAGCACTCAATTGAAAAATGCTTCAAGAGACCTCAGAACAAGCCTGGGTCATCATCAAGAGGCTTCCCTAGCAAGCAGGGAAAAGCCTGAGTGGGAATCATGATGTGTTCAATGGTTCTCACTTATTTCTTTCAAGAGCACAATTGTGCACTCTGAATACTAGTGTCAAGAAATCTTTAAAATTTCTTATTTTCTCTTCTGTCTCTGATATTTTTTATGGTATTCTCATTGATTCTGGTGCTACAAACTCTTTTATTGCAAAGAATTTTGTTCTCAAGTACTCATTGACTCTGTCAGAGCTCCCTGAAAAGATTCCTCTTTTCATTTTGGATTCTAATGAATCCCCTGCCTTGTTCATCACCCATTATACCAAGTGGGTAGTTGACTTGCCTTCCTTCCCAAGCTTTGAATGGGACTCTTTATCATAGATTCACCCAAGGGAGAAGACCTGATATTGGGTTATGATTTCCTTTACCATTTTAATCCCATTATTGATTGGAAAAATGGATTGATCACCTATGATTCTAATCATAAGGATTCTAGTGGTATTATTCCTTCTACTAGTAATGACTTAGCCACTGCTGTCAACAGTGTTGCTCTGGTCGGTGAACTTAAGACACCTTCCCTTCCTTCTTCTGTCCATATCCCTTCCATTATTCCCTCTCAGTCATTAATTCCATCAAGAGATGAAGTCTTCAAAGAGATAAAGGATGTTGGAGAATATGTTGCCATATCTTCACTTCATCTCTTTCAAGGGGATATGGACCTTCCTCCCTTATCTTTTCATGCATCCCTGGAGGAGCAGTTGGATGAGGAGGAAGAGCCAGAAGAAATTGAAACTGTGTTGAAGGTTGTTCCTCCTGCTTATCACCAATATTTGGATGTATTCTCCAAGGTGAAAGCAGAGAAACTTCCTCCACACCGCGCCTGTGATCACCATATCGAATTGGAGGGTCTTCTACCTCCAATTGGTGTTATCTACTCATTATCAAATCAAGAGTCAGAAACACTGCAGGCCTACATTTCAGAGAATGTAGGGAAAGGTTTCATTAGACCAAGCTCCTCTTCAACAGGAGCACCTGTCCTTTTTGTCAAGAAAAAAGGATGGAGGTCTTCGTTTGTGTGTTGATACCGCAAACTCAATGCTGTCACTAGGAAGAACAGATACCCTGTTCCTCCTATGAACAAGCTTCTTACTGTATTAAACGGTTCCACTATCTTCTCCAAGATAGATTTGTGTGGTGCATATAACCTTCTGAGAATCAAAGAGGGGGATGAGCACTTAACTGCCTTTAGAACCAAATATGGCAGTTATGAGTATTTGGTCATGCCATTTGGTTTGACCAATGCTCCTGCTTCTTTCCAAAATCTAGTAAATGATATCTTTGCATATTTTTTGGATGTGTTTGTTGTGGTTTATCTAGATGATATTATGGTCTTTTCCAGTTCTGAGGAGGAACATGTCAAACATGTGGCCTCTGTCCTCCAAAGACTGAGGGACAATAATCTGTTTTCCAAAGCCTCCAAGTGTGTATTCCATGCCTCAAGTGTGGAATACTTGGGCTATGTTGTTTCAAGTGATGGCCTCAAGATGGATTCTTCAAAATTTCAGCAAATCCTCAATTGGCCTCAGCCCAAAAACATCAAGGCTCTTCAATCCTTTCTTGGCTTTGCCAATTTTTATCAGCGTTTCATTAAAAATTATTCCAAAAAAATCACTTCTCTCACTTCCCTTCTCAAAAAAGATTCTCCTTTCATCTTCAATGAGGAAGGTCTTAGTCAGTTTCAAGCACTCAAAGAAGCTTTCACCTCTGCTCCTATCTTATCCCATTTCAATCCATCTCTACCTACTATTGTAGAGACTGATGCTTCTGATTATGCATTGGGCACCGTACTGAGTCAGGTGAATGACTCTGGAAAGCATCCCATTGCATTTGATAGTCGCAAGCTCTTACCAGCTGAACTCAACTATGAAATTCATGACAAGGAACTCCCTGGCATAGTTTGGGCTCTCAGGCGCTGGAGGGAATTTCTTCTTTCTCTTTCCAATCCTTTTGAGGTCTTGACAGACCACTCTTCCTTGCAGTATTTCAAGTCTTCCAAATTTCTTACTCGTCATCAGGCCCGTTGGGCTGAATTTCTCTCAGAATTTCATTTCACTATCACTGACCGCCCAGGCAGGCTGGCCACTTTACCAGATGCCTTGTCACGTTGGGACGACGTGTACCCAGAGAGGGGGGTGGACTTCATCAGCAAGAATACTCAAAATTTTCATCAAGTACTTAAGCAAGATGGAATTCAAGAGTCAAGATTCTTCTCAATCAAAGTGGAAATTTTCTCAGCTTTAGTGGACAAGATCCAAAAAGAAGTATGGCAAGACAAAGACTATAAAGAAATACTCAAGCAACTAGCAAGAGGTGAATCAGTTCCAGATTATTCTCTTGAACCTCAAGCCAAGTTATTATTATTCAAAGATAGAGTGGTGATCCCAAGCAATGAAGAACTTCAACTCAATATTCTTCAAAAGCGTCATGACTCACCATTGGCTGGCCATCCTGGCCAGGAGAAGACCCTCAAGCTCATCAAGAGGGATTTTTATTGGGCTGGCATGAATCAATTCATCAAGGACTATGTGTCCTCATGTCAGAAATGTTCAAGAAACAAGAACATTCATCACAAGAAGTTTGGATTACTCAAGCCTCTTTCAATTCAGTCTGGTCCTTGGAGATCATTATCAATGGACTTCATCACTCAATTGCCACTGTCAAACAACTTTGATTCAATTTTAGTAGTTGTGGACAGATTCTCAAAAATGGCAATCTTCATTCCAACTTATGGCACAATCACTGCTCTGGATTTAGCTCAAATCTTCATTAGTCATGTATTTTCCAAGCATGGACTTCCAGTCAGTATTGTCAGTGATAGAGGATCCTTATTTGTTTCATCATTTTGGACTCAATTGTGTCAGCAGCTCAAGATATCAAGAGATCTTTCAACTGCCTTTCACCCTGAAACAGATGGACAGACAGAGAGGGTAAATCAGATACTAGAACAGTACCTTCGGATGTATGTCAGCTATCATCAAGATGACTGGTACACCTGGCTCCCTCTGGCTGAATTTGCCTATAATAATGCAGAAAACTCATCAACCAAGCAAGCACCTTTTTTCACCATTTATGGAAGAAATCCCAGCTTTGACTCAATCCATATTTCTCAAGACTCACCTGCTGGAAAGTTATCAACAAAACTCCAATCAGTACAGCAGGTTGTCAAAGAAGAATTAGAGTCAGCAATAAGGAGATTCAAGAAGTATGCAGATAGAAATAGAGCAATTCCACCTGATTTCCAACCTGGGGACAAAGTATGGCTAGCTTCCAAGAACATCTGGAAATCATTTATCAACTCATCTTCATACCAGGCAAATTTTGCAGCCATCTCTTCAGAAGCAGTACCTGAAATAGTCCTGTCATTGGCATACATAATCACCTCTCTGCTATTCCTATCAACCCTCCTGAACAATCTGGCCACAGCATCTTGACTTTCACTAGCCGCGTTGGGATCTTCTCTGGTAACCCGGATAGGCCAACGTTCTCTTCTTTGAAAAACTTGAGCGGCAGGAAACGGCAGAGGGGACAATCCATCTCTTCTTCTGCTGGAGCTGGCCACAGGTTGGAGTTGACGGGAGGTGTTTATGGGTGAGTTCCTGGGCTGTTGAACTGGGGATGGTCTTACTACTGGATTCAAGGCAGGCCTGGTGGTGTGGGAAGTAGTTGGTGAAGGAGGAGGAAGGGTTGTAGGAATTGAAGCAAGCATTGGTTGGAAGGTTCTTGGAGTGCTGGGAATGACTTGACTTTGGAATCTGGTGTTGGCAAGAGGTTGAGAAGAGGAATTGCTGGATGTATGGCCAATTGAATGAGGAATAACTTGAACTTCTTCACCATCCAACTCATCACTTCCTTCAGCATCTGGATCTGTTGGGGAATCAACAATTCTTCTTAGTTTCTTCACTACTTTCACCACTCCATCATCATTGGTCCTTGAAATTGGGATTTCTGAGCTGTAGTGGATGGGCCTACCACCGATTGGAATGGACCCTCCAACATTAGTCCATCTGGCCACATCCCTCTGCCTGGAACCAGTCACTATATCAAGATATCAGCACCAATTCAATCAAGATATGCAAATCACTCACATTGAGAAAATCCAGAAGTTGCATCAGGGGTAGGCTCCTCAAGAATGGGGAATTCCTGCCCATAAGGCCCATCTTTCCTGCTCCATAAGTGCCTCCTGACCTGGGACAAAGTTGATCCGGTACGGCGGCATGGCTTCTTCCCAACAAAGCGAAAATGGCATTTTGATGATTGAGGATTTTAGTGTTGGAAGCAATCCTTTCCCTTGGCCAAACACTCAGTACAGGCAGGATCAAGAACTTCAACTTCTCTGAACCCATCATATGTTTGGGAGGGATCAAAATGGCCAGAAGACGCCATGGAAAGGGAGGACAATCGACTGAAGACGCCAGAACCATGAAGAACAGACGGTGGCGGTGCAGAAGGGGAAGATTCAGTGAGTTCAGTCAGTTTGGAACTCATAACTGAAGAATATGCAAGCAGAAGATTCAAGACGTCAGAATCAATCCACTACATATCAAGAAAAAAGAATTTGACCTCAAGGAAATGGGGCCATAACTCAATTATGCCCCCCCTCAAAGCCTCTAAGGTGAAGGTTCATACCCCTTTGGGGCTGAACCCATCACCCAGGGCCTCCCCTGCAACTTTGGGGAGGCCAGGATCTTGATGTTCCTGGACCCCATCAATGGGTCCAGGCCATGCATGGTGAATTTTATGCTTGGGCCATTTCTGGGCCCCTTGGTCACCCTGGGTCCCCAGAAAATTTGGGCCCAGGGGCTCCATTTTGGTCCTGGGGGCCTCCATTAACCCCCACGGCCCACGGCCCGCGGACCGTAGGACCCCAAAAACATCCAAAAGGCCAATTATGGCCAAAAAATCATAGGAAGACCTAAGTTCACCAAAACATCCAAAAGGCCCAAAAGGCCATAAAAATCAAGAGATGTCAAGAAGCATCAGGGGAAAAGCCACAGCCCAAAAACACTTTGGAGGGCTGTTGAGTCCATTTCCATGGGTAATGGGGACAAGACCCCTTGGAGGAATTTTTTCAATTTTTCAATGGATTAAGCCTTGCCCAATGAGTACACTTCATATACTCATTGGTTATCATTTTTTGAGCACAAGAGCTCAGTGGTCCTTATTCTGGGATATATCCCAAGGCCACATCTCAAGGGCATGGTTGATTGAATCAGAAGACAAGAAATGCATATTTTTGAAGTGGAATACTTACTCAAACTTGGAAAAGGGGGGAATCAATTGATTTTGACAGGGAAGGAGTAATGAAGGATTTTCAGGATAATGGTCAAGAGGAAAAGAAAATTAAAAAGAAATTTTTTGAAAAAATTGTGGGGATAATGAGATGCCACTCAACAGTGGCAGGGTATTATGGTGTTCAGGAGCCCACCAGTTTCAAGAGGGGGATACTGTAACAACCATCCATCAGGGGTAAGGGTATTCATTCATACACCCACTCAAACACCCCAAATCAGCAAATCCAGTATCTGCATCAGCATTCAGTTTCAGCAATCTTCATTCTGAAACATGCATACAGCTTGGTACATCAATACAGCCTGTCAATACCTGTACAGGTTGGATTCACCCAATACAGTTTCAATACACCAGTATGAAACTGTATGATCACTCAAATACACCACACCTCTTGTACAGGTTCTGTACAGCTGTACAGGACCTGTATTGGCCAGACTCAATTCAATCATCAATTATTCTCATGAAAATTCTTCCTCTGGATCAGGGCTGGTGATTCTCACATATACCAGCCCCTCTTTCTCCCCCCTGGGGACTTTTCCCCAGTTAATTAATTTAGTTTATTTATTATTTTATAATTATTCTTATCCTTATAATTGAATATTATAATTATTTAATTTTAAGTTAGTCTTTGCCTTTTCTCTCTTCGCCTTTACAGTATGAGTTGGGTGGCCATATCCTTATTAACCCTTCTCTTTCCATTCTGACAGGTTGAAACAGTGGACTTGGACTTGTTTGTGGTTGTCTCTTCTATTTCTTACTCTTATTTCTTGTTGCTGCTTTTCTTATATTTATTCTTTTAGCAATTTATCTTTAACACTCTTCAGTGTATTCCTTCTTACCATATCTTTGAGCCCTCCATAAGTGAGTGCCAGGCCCTCTTCACTTCGAAGAGCCCCTGTGACACTTTTATCATAATAATAATATTGATAAAGCTTTACCAAAGGCTTTTAAAATGCCTCACCACCACTATTTTCCAATCATAAATCCCTTAATAACCTTTATTAAACCTTTCTGAGACTTCATATTTTTTTATCAGTCATAGTTAAAATTGTAAGCACTTTTATTATCACTTAATCATAGATTAAACCTGCCAATAACCCTGTCCACTCCTTCATCATTATTCAATCACAATAACAGAGTATCTGTAAACTTAAAGTATATTTCTTGAAACCAAAATACACTTCCCCTTGCCAAGGAGGCTCTTGGGTATAATGAAAAAATTTGTTCCATCCATAAAAAGGCAAGCCCTTTCAGCCCCTTGTGCCTCATAACCTAACAAATTTTACATCTCCTATTTGCATCTGTCCACCAAATGTACTGCTTTTGATAAATACTGATAGCTTTGACTACCAAACCTGTTACTAAGATCATTATTCCCCTCCCAACATAAAAATTGTGGGTGAATTTGCCAACCAAGCTGACATTTCCATTGGAGCCCAGCCCCTTTAGTGTCAACGCAAGCCAATTTGAAATGGGAAGTTGTTTTCATTTACTTTAATTTTGAAAAATGCAGTGGTTTTTGATGTGATTTTATATAAATATGAAGCCTTCTTTTGAAATTCTCATACATTGGTTGAAATCATCATCTTGCATGTTGAATAACAAGTACATATAAAATATCTCACATGTGCCAGATTTCAATAGTTTTTCCAAGTATCACCTCCTCATTGCCAACAGAAAGGCCTCCAGATATGTTCAGTAATGATTTTGGTTTCTCAATGTCTCTATAAGGCGCAGGTTATTATGTGATTGGCGTTTCAGATTTAAGAGCCTTTATTTCTTGATATCTCTGAAGACCTTCATTTCCCAACAATTCTCCTCATAGAAAACCATCAGGCACATCAGCCGCAGTTCCTTGATGATCTGTTTCCTTGTGAGGTTTTAGGCATATTTTTTGAAGTGTTGAGTAAGTGTGTACTGATAGTGCAAAAAAGGTTAGAAACTCACTTATGTTCGTGAGGTGGGTGCGTGATCAATTGGCTTGTGGGCACAGCTGGCATGTTTCTTAGGAGGATAGCTCAATTGGCACAGGCGCACACGGGCACTTGTTGGTGCGCATGACGGGTCCAGGTGCCTAAGCAAAATAATATTTTCAGCTTAATTTAACATCATATTTGTTTGCATTTATCCTGATTGAGCCATCCAATTAGCTGACTTATTGGGTGGGTTTGGCATTGTAAATTAAACTGCTGATGACTAAAAGGTGGCTCATGAAAACGACGCCTCGAACTTCCCTGATGAATAAGAAAGCGACTCTCTCTCTTTAAATTGTTTATCACAGGACAAGTGTTTCAGTAATGATCAAGTGAAAGCATGCAAAGTATCTATTTTGCCGCAAATAAACATGGATACTATTGCTCAAAAACCCATTCAGTGATTGTTCTCGAAGAGCAAGAGCTGGATCAAAGAAACTTCTGAGACCATAAACCAGATCGAGGCGATGGTACCCACCAGCTGAACTTCATGCCGCATTTCACACAAAAAGGTCATTTTTTAATAAAAGTGCAAGGCTTGATTCAGATATAGCAAATGCTGCAGCGTATATATGGCGAGGAAAGCATATGATTTAAAATTTCATTCGGTAAAATTTCGTGAAGCTACTTTATTGAGACAAAAATATTCAAGCCCTAACCAAATAACAACTCTACAAATCCCCCCATGTCGTGTTTTCTATGGTTCAAACAATTTGCTTAAAAATTTTGTTTCAATAATTGTACCCAGAAAAATTAATTTCAATTTCAAAGCCTTTCAAATAACGCTGATGATACCATATTATTCGAATGAAACTTGCTTTCTTAGATCATCATTAGTGTTTCGGTTCACAGCCGTCCTTGGTGCCACATTGCGTAAACTTATATGGTTTGAGCGTGTTTTCTCCAGTGGGATCTTGAAGACAAGCCAGTTTCTCTCCATTGCAGTTGCAATTGCCATCGGCGTGGCGAGAGCCTCGGGCCAAGACCTTGCCGTCCTGGTGAAGCACAGCAATCGGGGCGCCAGAATCGCAAATATACTATAAAGCAGTGTGCTTCGTTAGCAAAATACGTCAAAACGTCTCATTGTGAAGCTGTAATAAGAACTTACTGTTACGCCTTTTAATTCGTTAGCGCACCCAAATTCATTGCCGCAAGTGAGCTTTCCATGGGGCAATTGATTTTTTGCAGAGGGCTTTTGGGAGCATGAAAACTTATTGTCTTTATCGCACTCACAAACCCCGTCGGCTTTCACAGTTGGACCATTAGTAAATTTGGAATAATGGTGGCCAGGGTAGACTAATCCAACTGCTGAATTATTCTGGCAGACATACTAAAATGGAATAATAATAGTCAATAAAATAGGAAATTGCTTACAAAAACCAGAAATGGGAAACAAGCTATCATGATGAAGAGAAACAGACCTGAGGCGATTCGAAAATTACATTTTGGCAATTGGCCAACTGAAGATACAATGCAAGAACGAGGAAAACGTATGAAAGCATTTGAGAAAAGCTAGCTTGAAAATATTTCTTGAAAAATTTGGTTACTAGTTAGATGGTTTTAGGTGAAGGTTGGATACGCTCCTGGTTTGGTTTGAGAACTGCCTTGAGCTATCGAAGGGGCTGCTTATATAGTCTTCATAGACATGCAAGATAGACATCTCTCTCCCGACGGAAATTCGCAAACTCTCACGTTCTTGTTCAGGAGTGCAAGCATGTGTGCGGCTCATAAGGGCCGTTGCAGTGGTGCAGCGGTGTAGGGTGCATGTTTTGATACCCTAAGACCTTACAAGTAGAAGCCTCATAGCTTTACGGTGCTGCACAAAAATTCCTTGCGAAACATTCAATCAAGCTTACTCATCATCAAAGTCTCTCCCACCAAACCGCTGAACCCTTCCCACTGACATATTGGCTCTCGGCATCTCAAGTTGTTTCTCCAGTGCAGTCAGAATAGGGGGACTCAATCTCTGCCGAATTTGGCCGTGAGATACCACCAAATGAGATTATCTCATTTTGAAAACAAGATAGCCGTATTTGGTGGTATCTCATACACTCTAACCCTAACCCCCGTCATACCCAAGCGGGATTTTTTCAGCATCATAAACCCAGCCCGGGTTCCTTTTTTCCACTTTCAAGTCCATCTTTTTTTTTGACTTTCTACCATTCCAACCCAATAAAATCTTACAGTCAAAATAATCACTTCCAAATAAAAAAATTCTTGTTCCTCCAAGTACCTCCTCATAAAATACCAAACTTTGATAATGAGCTTTAGCCCAGCGCAAGGAGAAATGGATATGGATGTTTTTACTGTGAATGCAAATGATACAGACGACTACTCCAAAAGAATGTTTGAAATGCTTTCCAACATGTCAAACAGACTAAACTCATTAGAAAAGAATATTGAAAACATTAAAAAAAATGAAAAAAAAGTAATTGAAAAAGAAAATAATAATAAAGTGCCAGCCACCCCACCAGCTAACCAACAAAATATGATTAACCGATTAATAGCAGAAAATGAAGAATTAAAAAGAAAGATACATGAATTAGAAAATAAAACTATTGGAGGTGCAAAGGACCAAAACCCCCTATCCCAGGTAAACAAAGTAATTAACGATCACATCACAACAACTAGGATTCCCCATCCTTTACCAGCACCACCCAATAAAACCATTAACCTATTTAAAAGAGGAAATGTGCTGATCAGAGCCAACAATGAAAAAGATAAACCATTCCAACAAGAAAACGCAGAACAAATTGCAAATAAAGTAATAAAGGCATTGGAGTCAATTAACGCTACTGTTAATGGAACTCCAATAGAAATCAAATCCGTTATCAGATATGCCTCAGGAGATGTTAGATTCTTTACCAAAGACAGAGCTCAAGCAAGATGGTTATTAGATAATAGACATTTATGGACTCACATAGCTGATCCATTATTCACAACAACACAGGCTTTATTCCCCGTCCTAGTACATTCAGTCCCAGTTCACTTTGATATTGATGATGACCCATCTATCAAATTCTTTTGTGAAGAAAATGATATACCCAGAGAAAAATTAAAAAAAATAAGATGGATCGGACATCCAGAAGATCAAAAGAAAATACATGGTTCATTTATCATGTACATGACAGATAAAGAGCTGGCAGGTAATATCATTAGAGGGTATCTATCATACAGGAAAGCCCACTTGAAACCAACAGTATTCCAAACATCCCCACCACAGTGTTTCAATTGTTTGGAAGTAGGGCATATTGCACATATGTGTAAGAATAAACCTACCTGTGCAAAATGTGGTAAAAACCACAATACTAGGGAGTGTCAGTTTGAACAATTAGACAATAGCTGTGTAAGATGTGTAAATGCAGACCTAGACAAAGAGGAACCTATCAGTTTTATGGAGGATAAATATTTTCATACTGCCTTCAGCAGTAAATGCCCTATTAAGCAAGCTGAGCTAGCTAAGGCTAGCTTAGCTAGACGCTTATAAAAAAGGGCAAATCAAGCCAACCAAACCAAAGAAAAAGAATTAGAGGTAGGTACTCAGATACTAGAATTACACTAATCCCAACTCACATGTACAATAATTTATCAATCCTTCAAATGAATTGCTATAATCAAAAAGACACAATTTTAAGCCTCCTAAATGAAGAACAGCAACATCTGATATTATTAATCCAAGAACCATGGGTATATAATCACAACTTCATGCCACCGAACCATCAAGCTTGGAGGAGAATCTCACCAATTACTAATCCTAACTCAAGAGACAAAAAGCCAAGAGCCTGTATATATATTAGAAATTTTGTACCATCGAAATATATTGAAATACACAAATATAAATCCAGACTTCTCACATCAATTACACTAACTCTAGACAGAAACGGTCCCAAAAGCCAAATCACATTAATATCACTCTATAATCCACCAAACACATTTGAAGGTATAGACATCCAGAGAACAGCTTACAACATTGCAACACAAGGGAATTCCCATTCATAATTGCAATGGATGCTAACCTTCACCACCAACTATGGAATCCAAAAGGATATAATCATGTACACCCAAGAGCAAAAGACCTAATAAAAATATGTGGAAAGAAAGGATTTAAATTGACATCACCTAAAGGTACCCCAACATACATAGGCGGAAACAGGACAGCAACAACAATAGACCTTACATGGTCAAACTTACCAGCAACAAAAGTAATCGACAGTTGCGAAGTCCAATCGGAAAATCATGCATCAGATCATCAACCAACTATAACCACACTCAACATAACAAGAGAAAACTTAAAGATCAAAGAATCACACACTAGTATGGCATTTGAGAGTCTAGATAGAGATAAATTCATCAACGGAGTAAGATTAAAATTAGACATACCATTAAGATGTTCACAAGATGTAAGTACCATTGCAATCGATTCAGATGCTAATAAAATCTGTGATATCTTATGTAGTGAGTACCTAGCACAAGGTAAGTCAGTAAATTCAAATAAAAACAAAACAAAAGAATGGTGGAATAAGAAAGAGTTAAATCCAATCATGAAAGAAAGAAATAGAGCGAGACGATGGTTACTCACTGCAAGGTCAGTGAAGGCAATGAAATGCTACCAAGAATGGCAACTTACTTTCAAGAAGAAGGTTGAAGAATTAAAAAGGAAACACTGGAGAAGCTTTTTAGCGTCAGAAGGGATGAACCACGCATTCCATGCATTTAAGTTTACCAAACAGAAGGCTTCATGCGATGTTGCACCACTAAAAAAATCAGATGGCAGATCAACAACGGATAAGAAAGAACAAACTGAGCTGTTATTCAACATGTTTGCCCAAGCAGGTGAACCAATAAACTTAGCAAATATACAACATGAAAGTCCATTACCACCTTTTCAGCTTTAGAGAAATCACTACACATGAAATTATGAATAATATTAAATCACTCCCAAATAAGAAGGCATCAGGACCTGACAAAATCCCAAACGAAATCATCAAGTTAGCAGGCGAAGAACTAACCAAGCCACTGAAACAACTTTTCAATAAATGCTTAAGTTTGGGTCACTTCCCACAATGCTGGAAATTAGCAACCACCGTAATTCTACAAAAAGCCAATAAAGAAGATTATTCAGACCCCTCAGCTTATAGACCAATTGCTTTACTAAGTACCATTGGAAAGTTATTTGAAAGGATAATTAATAAGCGAATCATGTACTGGGCACACAAATCTGATGCAATTTCAGAAGGCCATTTTGGAGGTAGACAAGGGAGAAATATTGACAAAGCATTACTTACTCTAGACCTATGGATTAAAGATAAATGGAGAAAAAACAAAACAGTGATAGGATTATTCCTGGATGTAAAATCAGCCTACCCAGCTGTAAATCGAGAATATTTAATTCATACCCTAAAAAAAAGAAAGCCCCTGATTATATAATAGCATTGATAAGTTCTTTCATTACAAATAGAAAGACAATACTAAGGATAGATGATTATACTTCCCCCATGATCACACTAGACAAAGGACTTCCTCAAGGATCACCACTTTTGGTAACACTCTATTTATTATACAATTCAGAGTTATTAAATGAGAATGGAATAAGCACAGGTACAAATACCATATCAATAGGATATATAGACGATGTCACTAACTTGGTGGCAGAAGAATCAATTGATGTAGCAATGGAGAATATGAAATCAATAGCAAACCAAACACTTGATTGGGGTTTGAAAACGGGATCAATTTTTGATATGAAAAAGTCTACTTTAATGATATTCAGCCCTAATAAAATAAATCAAAGAGAATTTCATTTTGGAGAAACGAAACTTATGTCAGTAAATAGTACAAAATGGTTAGGCATATTAATCGACTCAAAAATTAACTATAATAATCACCTGGATCAGTTGAATCAGAAGTCAGGAGGTACATTATCACAAATAAACAGGATAACAAACAAATACTTTGGCTTAAGCTCCAACGATACTAGGTTGCTGATCAAGACAGTTCTATACCCTAGAATCCTCTTTGGTAACATAATTTGGTGGAATGTAAGCAATGATAAAAAAATAAGCAAAATAATGAAGTTAATATTCAACCAATCAGCAAGACTAATTACGGGAGCGCAAAAGAGCACCCCTATTCGTTTCTTAAAATGGGATAGTGGACTACACTCATTAAGACAAATCCATATTAAACACGCACACAAGACAATAGCCAAATTATGCACCAAAGACAAACAACATCCAACAAAACACTTGATAAGCAAAGACTTGACAACAACTGGGACAACAAACCACCCATCAGCAATGCACAAATTATTAGAACAAGAAAATCTTACCAATATGCTAAGCACCCAACTCGAGGAAATCAACACATACACAGTGCCACCATGGAATATACCATTGGACCTATTTAACATCGAAAATCGTAAAGACCAAGCAAAAGCAGCAGTCTTAGAAACATTGGAGAAAGAGGGCCCCAAGACATTAGCGATATTCACTGATGGTTCAGATATCCCAAACAGGGGAAAAGGAGCAGCAGCAATAATACTCAACAACGATATGGTAATAAAAAGGCACATACCAAAAGAAACCCAAATATCAAATTATGAAACTGAGATAATAGGTCTTTCCTTAGCAGTTGAAGCAGCAAAAAGGGAAATTTATAGACATTGGGAGGCTGGAGAAGATATCAAGAAGATTTTCATATTCTGCGACAATCAAGGGGCACTAAGAAGAGTATCGGATCCAACAATTGCAGCATCAGCTCAATACTTATATTTAAAAGCACATCAAGAATACAAAACATTAATAAATTTAGTACCAACATACCTTTGGTGGTGCCCAGGTCATTCCGGAATAGAAGGGAATGATAAAACAGATAAAGCAGCTAAAGAGGCAGCAGCCGATATAACAACAAAGAAACAACAAGTAAAACAGAGTTTATCAAAAATAATGCAAAAAATAAAAACTAACCACAAGATGATCTACTCTAGAGAAGAAAAAAATAGAATTAAATTCAAAACCAATCCAAAGATATTAGCAAAAGAATTAAATAAATTAGAAAAAGCACAAACCTCAATTATTTATCAACTAAGATCGGGACACTCAACACTCAAAAATCACTTATTCCGAATAAAGATACGTAATAACCCACTATGTGAGAAATGTCAAAAATCAGAAACAGTCAGCCATTTTTTAACATTTTGCAAAAGATATAAAGCCCAAAGAGAAAGAATGAGAGTAGACTTAAAAAGAGAAAAAATTATCTATAATGAAAACAACTTATCAAGACTATTAGACATACCTTTGGCAATATCGCATATAATCCGATATATAGAATTGAGTAATAGATTTGACTACTATCGTAAATATAGAGAATCTAAGTTATGATACCACAGAAAGAAAATAAAAAAAAAAAGGTCAACAAGAATAGCAATAGATAAGATAAACTGTAAATGTCGAACCTACACAAAATATATTTTAAACACATAGTACAGTTAGTTTAAAACTAAATTAAACCCTAATCGGAAATAGTGCGGAATTTAAAACACAAAGCACTATAAAAAAAAGTCCATCTTTCTTTTTTTTTGACGTTTTGGTCCAAGTTTTTTTTTGGATCTCTTGCAAGCTGGTTTACATCCACCTCATCACCCAAAAACAACAATTCAACCATTCTGACATGCCAAAGAAATCAGCGCGCCAGTAATTTATTCGTTATTTGCATAGAAGGTGGAAGAGGGCATGCGAGGAAACAATGGACACATGGCTTGAAATTCTTTTGTTTCCAAATGTTCCAACAATAAGTTCCATTTTGGGAGGTGATAGCCATATAATGGCTATTTGCTGATGAGTTTCACCTTAATAATATGTTCCACTGAGCAATAAGCAATCGGTAAGATTTCACCCTTTGCATCATTTCTGAGTGGCTGACTTGGATGTTTAGGTATTTGACAGGACGTCAGGTGTACTCATCACGTGAAGAATACAATTTAGCAACACTTCTGGGCATGTGAGATAATGACTTTAAGCAGGTGGTGTGAACAACTCAAGATGGTTTTTTATACATTTACAACCTTATCCAGAATAGTCAGTTGTTCAAAAATCAAAGCAATTGTCCAAAACTCAATGTTTGTCTCCAACTAGCTCTAACTTTAGAACAACTAGGCTGCAATGGTAATGGTGCCTCCCTTGGTCAGATAGCAAGGTCATATGGTATTAGTCAAGGTGCGGTGGTCTCATCTTCATGGAGAGTAATTGAGGTGATTTTTGCATTGGGACCTCAACTTCTAAAGTGGCCGAACGAAGCAGGACAAATTGAAATTTCCACTAGCATGGGATTGGAAGGAGTCCTGGGTTGCATTGGGTTTCTGGATGGCACAACAATACCGTTATTCCAAAGGTCTGGTTGGGATGGGGAGGTTTATTATGATTGCAAGAAAAGATATTCATTAAATGTTCAAATTGTATGTGATAATTTTAAAAGGATCACGGACTTACTAAGTGGATGGACAGGCTCTTGTGCACACAGTACAAGATATAAGAGGATGGGATTGTATTTGCGACCATGCAATTTCTTTAGTCCTGGTGAGTTTTTTGCTATGATTCCCTTGTATCAAATGGATGGTGGCTAATATTGTCTCAACAAGGGCAATATCTCCTCACTGATTCAGCTTACCCTCTCAGCCTCCATTGTATCCCATGCTACAAGGGGGCGGCTGCCGAATCACGTTACAACTGCTTGTTCAATTATTATCTTTCCCAGTCACAAGTGCGAATTGAACATTGCATAGGAATCCTGAAGGCACACTGGGCATTGCTTCAAAATTTGCGCTTAGCTTGCAATCAAGCTAGTGACATGATCCACATCAATAAATGGATCTATGTCTGCAGTGCTGCATAATATCCTCATCAATCGTGGTGATCACTGGGAGGGGAAGCATGGGGAGGACCAAGGTCTTCAAATTTTACAAAATGATAACTCATACAATAGGGGCCCTGCTCAAGCTCATCGTCAGAAAGTACAGGAATTCTGTTTGGCTCTTAATGGGGTCTTATGAATTGGGGAAAGGAAACTCAGTGGAATTTCTTTGCATGTGGTGAGAATTTACTAGCCTTTCACATATGAATAAAAATAATGATTATATTTTTTTCATATTAATTCCTTACCTGATTAATAAAGTGTTTCCCCAGAAACCCAACATTTTGGGGGAAATTGCCATTTTGGGGAGACCCAGCCACATGTTTGTGTTGCAAGGCCTTCATATTTTATGCATAATAATGGGTGAAAAACCACACAAGCCTCTGTCTGCCACTGAGGTTAAATGTCTTGTATGGTTTTTCACTCATTATTATGCATAAAATATGAAGGCATTAGCCCTCAGTGCCTTGCAAAACACACATGTGGCTGGGTCCCCTCAAAATGGAAATTTCCCCCAAAGTATTGGGTTTCTGGGGAAACACTTGGTCTTCCACTGAGTTTAAATTTCTTGTATGCCTTGCAACACACACAAATGAATTGAAATTAATTGAAATTGAGTAGAATTAATTAAAATTAATTAAAGTTAATTAAGATTAATTAAAATTAATTAAAATTAATTAAAATTAATTAAAATTAATTAAAATTAATTAAAATTAATTAAAATTAATTAAAATTAATTAAAATTAATTTAAATTAATTAAAATTAATTAAAATTAATTAAAATTAATTAAAATTAATTAAAATTAATTAAAATTAATTAAAATTAATTAAAATTAATTAAAATTAATTAAAATTAATTAAAATTAATTAAAATTAATTAAAATTAATTAAAATTAATTAAAATTAATTAAAATTAATTAAAATTAATTAAAATTAATTAAAATTAATTAAAATTAATTAAAATTAATTAAAATTAATTAAAATTAATTAAAATTAATTAAAATTAATTAAAATTAATTAAAATTAATTAAAATTAATTAAAATTAATTAAAATTAATTAAAATTAATTAAAATTAATTAAAATTAATTAAAATTAATTAAAATTAATTAAAATTAATTAAAATTAATTAAAATTAATTAAAATTAATTAAAATTAATTAAAATTAATTAAAATTAATTAAAATTAATTAAAATTAATTAAAATTAATTAAAATTAATTAAAATTAATTAAAATTAATTAAAATTAATTAAAATTAATTAAAATTAATTAAAATTAATTAAAATTAATTAAAATTAATTAAAATTAATTAAAATTAATTAAAATTAATTAAAATTAATTAAAATTAATTAAAATTAATTAAAATTAATTAAAATTAATTAAAATTAATTAAAATTAATTAAAATTAATTAAAATTAATTAAAATTAATTAAAATTAATTAAAATTAATTAAAATTAATTAAAATTAATTAAAATTAATTAAAATTAATTAAAATTAATTAAAATTAATTAAAATTAATTAAAATTAATTAAAATTAATTAAAATTAATTAAAATTAATTAAAATTAATTAAAATTAATTAAAATTAATTAAAATTAATTAAAATTAATTAAAATTAATTAAAATTAATTAAAATTAATTAAAATTAATTAAAATTAATTAAAATTAATTAAAATTAATTAAAATTAATTAAAATTAATTAAAATTAATTAAAATTAATTAAAATTAATTAAAATTAATTAAAATTAATTAAAATTAATTAAAATTAATTAAAATTAATTAAAATTAATTAAAATTAATTAAAATTAATTAAAATTAATTAAAATTAATTAAAATTAATTAAAATTAATTAAAATTAATTAAAATTAATTAAAATTAATTAAAATTAATTAAAATTAATTAAAATTAATTAAAATTAATTAAAATTAATTAAAATTAATTAAAATTAATTAAAATTAATTAAAATTAATTAAAATTAATTAAAATTAATTAAAATTAATTAAAATTAATTAAAATTAATTAAAATTAATTAAAATTAATTAAAATTAATTAAAATTAATTAAAATTAATTAAAATTAATTAAAATTAATTAAAATTAATTAAAATTAATTAAAATTAATTAAAATTAATTAAAATTAATTAAAATTAATTAAAATTAATTAAAATTAATTAAAATTAATTAAAATTAATTAAAATTAATTAAAATTAATTAAAATTAATTAAAATTAATTAAAATTAATTAAAATTAATTAAAATTAATTAAAATTAATTAAAATTAATTAAAATTAATTAAAATTAATTAAAATTAATTAAAATTAATTAAAATTAATTAAAATTAATTAAAATTAATTAAAATTAATTAAAATTAATTAAAATTAATTAAAATTAATTAAAATTAATTAAAATTAATTAAAATTAATTAAAATTAATTAAAATTAATTAAAATTAATTAAAATTAATTAAAATTAATTAAAATTAATTAAAATTAATTAAAATTAATTAAAATTAATTAAAATTAATTAAAATTAATTAAAATTAATTAAAATTAATTAAAATTAATTAAAATTAATTAAAATTAATTAAAATTAATTAAAATTAATTAAAATTAATTAAAATTAATTAAAATTAATTAAAATTAATTAAAATTAATTAAAATTAATTAAAATTAATTAAAATTAATTAAAATTAATTAAAATTAATTAAAATTAATTAAAATTAATTAAAATTAATTAAAATTAATTAAAATTAATTAAAATTAATTAAAATTAATTAAAATTAATTAAAATTAATTAAAATTAATTAAAATTAATTAAAATTAATTAAAATTAATTAAAATTAATTAAAATTAATTAAAATTAATTAAAATTAATTAAAATTAATTAAAATTAATTAAAATTAATTAAAATTAATTAAAATTAATTAAAATTAATTAAAATTAATTAAAATTAATTAAAATTAATTAAAATTAATTAAAATTAATTAAAATTAATTAAAATTAATTAAAATTAATTAAAATTAATTAAAATTAATTAAAATTAATTAAAATTAATTAAAATTAATTAAAATTAATTAAAATTAATTAAAATTAATTAAAATTAATTAAAATTAATTAAAATTAATTAAAATTAATTAAAATTAATTAAAATTAATTAAAATTAATTAAAATTAATTAAAATTAATTAAAATTAATTAAAATTAATTAAAATTAATTAAAATTAATTAAAATTAATTAAAATTAATTAAAATTAATTAAAATTAATTAAAATTAATTAAAATTAATTAAAATTAATTAAAATTAATTAAAATTAATTAAAATTAATTAAAATTAATTAAAATTAATTAAAATTAATTAAAATTAATTAAAATTAATTAAAATTAATTAAAATTAATTAAAATTAATTAAAATTAATTAAAATTAATTAAAATTAATTAAAATTAATTAAAATTAATTAAAATTAATTAAAATTAATTAAAATTAATTAAAATTAATTAAAATTAATTAAAATTAATTAAAATTAATTAAAATTAATTAAAATTAATTAAAATTAATTAAAATTAATTAAAATTAATTAAAATTAATTAAAATTAATTAAAATTAATTAAAATTAATTAAAAGTAATTAAAATTAATTAAAATTAATTAAAATTAATTAAAATTAATTAAAATTAATTAAAATTAATTAAAATTAATTAAAATTAATTAAAATTAATTAAAATTAATTAAAATTAATTAAAATTAATTAAAATTAATTAAAATTAATTAAAATTAATTAAAATTAATTAAAATTAATTAAAATTAATTAAAATTAATTAAAATTAATTAAAATTAATTAAAATTAATTAAAATTAATTAAAATTAATTAAAATTAATTAAAATTAATTAAAATTAATTAAAATTAATTAAAATTAATTAAAATTAATCAAAATTAATTAAAATTAATTAAAATTAATTAAAATTAATTAAAATTAATTAAAATTAATTAAAATTAATTAAAATTAATTAAAATTAATCAAAATTAATTAAAATTAATTAAAATTAATTAAAATTAATCAAAATTAATTAAAATTAATTAAAATTAATTAAAATTAATTAAAATTAATTAAAATTAATTAAAATTAATTAAAATTAATTAAAATTAATTAAAATTAATCAAAATTAATTAAAATCCCAAAAGTGTCCCAGAAACCCATTTATTTGCATGAAGTTGCCTTTTTGTGGGGACCCAACCATATGTGCTTGTTAAACATTGCCTTTCTGGGATATCACTTTGTTTCACACTGAATTTAACTTCCTTGCATGATTTTTCAAAATCAAATAATTCATGATTATTTCTTTCATTTAAATGACCAGTTCTTCAATCAATTTACAATTGATTCAATTAATTATTGCTTATTTCTTCTTTTCTTTAAATAACAAATTAAATCAAAGTAGCTCAAAATTTCAAAGCGCAAAAACTTTTGCATTCACTTCATTTGGTCCTTTATTTCCTTCATTCAGACATCAAATTTCAAACTCACAAAATATTATGTATTTCCTTATGAACTGACTCACATTAGATTTCTTGAAAATGTCAAAATTAAGTCAATTTCATACGCATTTCTTTTAGAAATAATCAAAATACATCTTATAATGAATTGTTTCTATTTTTACCACTGATTTAGCCCACTTGTCTTGATATAAATGAGCTATATGAGACTAATTACAAAAATACCATTCTTAATCTGAAATTTAAGAAAATTTCCATTAATTTGCTGTATTTCTATTCCACAATGATATTTGAGTAATTACTTATATATCCAATAATTAGCTACAACTGCTTAAGAAGTCCAGTGATCTCCTTACTTGTCTTCGAAGATAGCAGTAGCTCTTTGGCCATTTCCAATTTTGTCTCCATCAATGATGTCTCACAATTCATTCGCTCTCTCTCCAAATCAAATTGGCATTCCTGTGTCCCTTTTCTAATTAATAATTGTGATCACTTTCATTCTTTTTGCGCTCTTTTTCTTTGGTATCCAATTTGAATTGCCTTTCCATTCTTTCCTTTTTTGAGCTGATAATCACAATCATTTTTTTTTCATAATGAACTATTCATCGGACCACTTGTTTGCTTTCAAAAAAACAAAATCCTTCAATAACCATACACTAATGTCTTCCTTTTGCCGGTTTTCTTGTTCATGTATTTGCTTGAGATTCCCCATGGCCCCTTGGGTCATTGATGCCCTTTTAGATGCAGCCCAATTGCCCTTGGGCCCCTTATTAACAGTTATTTGATCATTTGACTTGGTATCCTTTCTTTTTTTGGTTCTGTTGAGGTGCCAATGGAGTTGCTCATAGGCTGATATTCCCGACTCACAATCACTAAATGCCTCCCAATCAGAATCTTCCTTGAAAGGACTTCCTACGTTGATTGGATCTTGACTAGTCGTGTTCAATTCATTAAATTCTATCACATTTGGTTTTGATCCAAAGATTTGATTCATCTGCTCATAACACGGGCACATTGTCTCTAACTTCTTCTGGATTGTCATGCCCATTTCTTCTTCACTGAGCCCTGCTCCAGTATTTGCTGCCCACATGCAAGTAGCCAAATTTTTTTTTTTGTAATTGCTAAACCGCTGCTCACAATGTCTCCCTGTTAATGCCAAGCCCAAATTGAAGGAGTTGAGATGTCCAGCAAAAAGCTTGTATGCTGCTTTTCTTGTCATCAAGCGCTCCCCAACATTCATTTTTGTTGTTTTGCCAAATAAACGGTTGTAGTTGTCCTCATTCTCTAAGTAATTGCATACATTCTTGTAATCCTTGATTGTGAAGTTTGGGTTGCTATCTCTTTTTTTTGTTACTGAAAATTTCTTGTGTTACTTATTACTATTAGTCACACTCTGAACTGGTGATTCCAATTGGGATATAACCCCACTTCCCTCAGTAGTTTCCCAGCTTATGCCACTAGCAGACCTTGAAGGAGTCAAATGTAGACATTTGACTGACTGAGTGAGGCCCGTCGCTTGATTACCACCCCTGCTACAATGATAATTTTTGGGTCCTTGCGATATTGAACTAATCAATGCAGGACTCCAATTTTCATGAAGGTTTGTGTGGTGGCTGGAAACAATTTGAGATTGTCCATGCCAATTCGTGATGAGACCTGGTGACAGATGGGTATTTGGACATGCCAGGTGTAGCCCAGAATCTAAATTTGGATATTGATTGGAATTTGCTGGAGATCCCGGGTCTTGCCTTCTATATTGATGATTGGTCTGATGGAGATGATGGATTGCTTCTTCACCCAAAGATGAGCCATTTGGACCACGTTCAACATTGAATGGGCCTGGGACAAAACCTTGTGACAGATCATGGTGGACTTCTGGATGTGAGGGTTCAAAAGAAGGTGAATTATTCTTCCTATTACCATTATACATGCGCATGCCGGAATATATATCAGAATTAACTGGATTCATGTATAACTAAATATGAATTATTGAAATCAGCAGCTGAATAAGGAGAATATGAAGAAAAAATGTCCAGCTAGCAAGCTCACCAGTGGGCAACCTTGCAAAGTCCGTTAATGATACTTGTGGTGGAGTAGTGTCTATTAAGGAAATTGCGGTTAAGTAGAGCTGGAAATTTCTGTTTTTTTAAAAAATGAATGATTGGTTAAGGTGAGTAGGAAATGTTGGTTTTTTGAAGAAAAGATGCTTGGGGTTGGATGAAGTCCGTTAATGATACTTGCGGTGGAGTAGTGTCTATTAAGGAAATTGCGGTGAAGTAGAGCTGGAAATTTTTGTATTTTTAAAAATTGAATGATCGGTTAAGGTGAGTAGGAGATTTGGGGTTTTTGAAGAAAATATGCTTGGGGTTGGATGAAGTGACAAAAAACCAACCTTGCTCCCCGGAACTGCTCAAGAAGGCAACATTTGGGGGGTTCTGGAAAGCTGGTGGGGCATCTCATATTGAACTTTCACACATGCTCTTTGTGTGACATATGAGACATCTCTCATTTTTAATTTGTGGCAAAGATTGAGTCCCCCTAATGAAATGATGACCAGTCGCGCACAACAGATGCCTTCAGTGAAGGAGTTTAGTTTCAGAGACAAATATTGTGCACTCTGCTACACCACCTAAGTCAAGTGAAATGCATCTTGTGCTTTGGGGCCTGACCTGATGACGGATCAAGTACTTCTACTAAAATCTCACAACCCTTTGTGAGCATGTGAAACTAAATGTGTAAGGTTTGACTATGAAAAAATAAGTAAAAATTACTAATATTTTACTTATTGTACTATGAATGTCCTTATAAATGAAATAAATAAGACAAAAATAATTATGATAATAAAGAATTATTATAATTATGGCATAAAAATAATTATATTATTAATGAAATATGATAATATAATTTGTATTCTAAAATATAATATAATAAAATAAATATATTGATATAAAATAATTAATATATTTAATAGCACTTTTTTATTGTTACAAACAAATAATAAAGGCGTAAAAAATTGTTTTTTATTAATAAAAAACAATTAATAAAAATAATATTACCAATATTAAAGTTATAAATTAATATAAATACTATATACATTAATTAAGAATTATTAAAAGAATAATAAAGAGAAAATTATTATAATAAGAGAAAATAACCTACTTTTAATACTTAATATAATAAATTTGGGGTAGTTTATGCCAAATAATGTAAATACAACTTATACAAATTGTATTTACAATAAAAAAAAGAAAAATTACAAATATTCTTGATTTTTACGTGGAAATGAGTTTTAGAGAGATTTTTAACAAAAACAATTAAACAAATGATTTAATGACGTCAAAATTGATGATTATAATAAGATGAACTTTGGTCTTTAATAATATAAAAGTTTTATATATAAAGAATAAGGATATCACCTTTTTATTTGTATTGATTTAATGTTTTTGATGCGTCTGAGGGGAAAACAGAGCAAAAAGAGCTCTTGTTATAGTAAATACCTCCCTCCTAGATTCCAACAGGCTTCTAGTAGACGTGTACTGATCATATCCACTGGAATTGATCAATATTTTAAGGCTTGGTGATGATTACATCATGATAAAACCTCATTACATCATTATTACGCCATTATTTAGAGTTATCACTATAACTCTAAGTTTGATGATGTCAAAGGCTTGGCAGAACCCCAAATTTCATGGATTTTATTATTTTTAATCATGAACTAATAGTATTCACCAATTTTATCACTCATATGACTGTTAAACTTAATTTAAGGTTACAGTGAGTGATCATAAATGATCAAATTAAGCTCAAACTTTGATCCTTAATACCTTTTAAGATTTACACACTACAGCAATTCAGAGAGTGAATTCTGATAGCTTGGCATAACCTCATTATTCTTCCAAGAGAATTTCATTACATCATCAAAACTCTATTTTTGATGATTTTTCTTGTAACTCATCTTTTCTGTTGAAATTTAATATTTTAAACTTCAAACTATGATTTCAAGGGGTTATACCTTGAATATTACAATAACAAATACATCATTATTCACGAATGAGCTAGTAGAATCCAACTGTCTACTTTTTCTAAGTTTGGACCACTTTCACAACAAAGTGGTCAACAGCTCTGTTGATTTTAATCAATAATTCCTTACAGATATTAACCTTGCTTATAGCTTGTGAAATGAACTTCATTTCTGTATTCCTACAGTAACTATGTGATGACTTTACTTTTGGTTCATCACTCTATCATCTATAATTCAAGAGATATTAGCTAAAATCCTTGAATATATGCGTTGACCAAAAAAGTGCATATATTCAGGTTAATTCCTTAAGTATTGGTTTTGAAGCTTAGCTTATTAATTGTTTTATGTGTGGACGTTTATGGAGAATCCAATTGTACCATTTCTTTCACATGTTGTTTCATTGGTTTTTGAAATAAATAAGGATTTGTGTTTTTTATAAGGTATTATTACTTATAACTTATTAAATATTGACTTTACAGATATGCCATAAAAATGGTATTTATGTATTTTACCATGGGGAATCCAATGGTGTAATTTATTCCAATTTTTTATTCATTAGTGTTTAAGTTAAACCAAGTTTTATACCAATTTATGGTATTTTTGTAGCTTTAAGGTACTTATTTTTAATGTATAATTATATTAAATATTTCTTGTGACCTTTTTGGGTATGTGGTCATATCTCAAAGGTTCACATTCCCTACCACCAAAAAAGATTTTACCACAATCTGATATGTGTAGTTAGGGTATCATCCACTGTCCTACCTCTTCAATAGACTTTGTTAGTCTTGAAGCTCAATAATGCTTAACTTTTCTATTTTTCAGGTTTTCTTTCATGTCTGAACCTTCTTAGTAGTTTATCAGCATTTGTTATATCTTTCTCAAGTAGCCATTCATATTCTTGAGTTGAATTTCTATACCTTACAAGGTATTCCCTTTTTTTTTGTTTCTTGTCCTTCTTTCTTTAAGGACTTTTACTATTTTCTTTTCCTCTCCTTCTTCCCAGGGGGGAATTTCAAGTGGGGGTTTATTTCTTAGTGGAAATAACTCCTTGTCACTTGAACTGTAAGGTTTTATCAGACTTACAGGGAAAGTTGGGTGTTTGTTCATTAGTTCACCTGTGAGTTCCAATTGCACAGCATTGGGTCCATGAAGCGCTTTTATCATAAATGGTCCTGCAAAGGAATCTTTCAATTTCTTTGGACCTCTTATGTTATTTAAATTAAGGGTTGATACTAGGACCAAGTCTCCTATTTTGAAATCAGGTGGCTTATGACTTTTATCCCATCTTTCTTTTGCATATTTGAAAGAGTCTTGCATACATCTGTTTGCACGGTGTCTTGCTTTTTCAAGCATTATCTTAAAGCTGCTTGCTGTTGGATGTATATCCACTAAGTCCTTTTTGAGGGTGTCATAAGGAAGTCTTGAATTCCAACCTTTTTCTAGCATTGCTGGTGTTTTGCCAGTAGAAGAATGGAATGATGTCTTATATGCCAGTTCAAGAGCTGGTATTAGTGTACACCAATCATGGGTAAAACCATCAGAATCTTTGAATTCTAGCCCATAAGCACAGAATCTTCGGATCATGTCCTCTAGGGTCTGTATCATTCTTTCTGCTAAAACATCAGTTTGAGGATGGTAAGCTGTTGAGAATGATAACTTTGTCCCAAACAAGTTATGGAGATTTGTCCATAATGCTTAAGTGAACTTTGGGTCTCTGTCACTTATAATATTCTGGAATAAGCCTGTATGGCCAATAACTTTATTCCATATCATTATGGCTGTGTCCATAGCTGTGTCATCTTTATGAAATGGTAGGAACATGGGAGTTTTTCTATACCTGTCAACCAATACTAGGCATGCATTATAGCTTCTGTCTCCTCCTGGAGGTAAAGCTGTTACCTAATCCATATGAACTATTTCCCAAGGGGATTTTGGTTCTTGGATTTGGATCATCATTACAAATTTCTTTCCTGTGGCTCTTTTGGCTTTTTGACATCTGTCACAGGTTTGGCAGTATTCTATAACATCTTTCTTCCAATTTGGCCACCAAGAGCAGGTTTTCACCCTCTCTAGTGTTCTGTCTTCTGAAAGGTGTCCAGCTGCAACACTATCATGACACTCATGTAAAATAGTGTTTATCAGGGTTCTATCTGTTAAGGCCATAACACATGTGTGTTTTGTTTTATGGTCAAGGATTCCATCAAGGAGGTGGAATCTTCCTTCATCATATGCCTTTTTCCATATTTAATCTAGTTTTGATGAAAGTGATGGGTCTTTGCAGTCTTTCATTAGAAGTTGGCTTAAGATATGGCAATTTTTGTCTATCTTATAGCTTTCTTTAACTTGGTTAAAGAATTCTGTGCCAATGTCTGTAACACATATTCCTTCTATATGGTGTTCTTCTTGTGGTACCCATGCTGGATTGTCAGGGGTATTTGCTAGAGCCCATCTGCTAAGACCATCTGCATTTTTGTGAATATTACCAAATTTATGAACAATAGTCATATTTCCTCTATATTCTTGGATAGCAATCTGCCATCTCAGCATATGTCTATTTGGAGTTTTTATATTGAATAGAGATTTTACAGCATTACAGTCTGTAATCACATCAAATACTGTTCCATCCAAATAGTAATGTAATTTTTCTAAAGCCCACACTAAGTAGAGGAATTCCATTTGGCTTGATCCATATCTTGCTTCTGTTGGCTTTATCTGTCTTGAAATAAAACCAATTGGTCCTTCCACTGGTTTATCATTGTGGATTTGTGTCTGGTGTAGTGCAGCACCCAGTCCTTCTCCACAAGAATCAATGTAAAGTTTGAAGGGTAGTTTCCAATCTGGCAATAGAAGAAATGGGGCATTTGTTAAGGAATTTTTCAATTCCTCATATGCCTTGACTCTTTCTTCTGTCATTTCATAGACTGTTTGTTGTTCACATAGCTTATACAAGGATCTAGCAATTTTTGAAAAGTCCTTTATATGCTGTCTATAGTAACCAGCAAATCCTAGAAATGATTGAATTTCTTTTTTGGTTTGAGGCATTGGTTTAAGTAGTACTGCTGCTACTTTATTCTTGTCTATGCCTAGACTAAGTCCAGATACAACATGTCCTAGTGCTTTTAGCTCACTGTATGCAAAATGACACTTTTTCAAGGAAATTTTCATATTTACTTGGACTATTTTCTGTAGTACCCTTTCTAGTCTTGTAAGGTGATTTTCCCAAGTCTCTGAGAAAACTATGGTATCATCAATATAGATGATTAACCATCCTTCTGATAATTCTTCAGGAAATATGGTATTCATCATTCTTTGATAATGGGAAGGTGCATTTTTTATGCCAAATGGCATTCTTAAGTATTCAAAAATTCCACAGTGGACTATTATCCTCAGTAGTTTTTTGGCATTGTCTGTTAAGACATTTTGATGAAAACCCTTTAAGGCATCCATGGCTGTGATGAACTTAGCTTGTGACAGTTGTGTCAATGTCTCATGGATCCTGGGTATTGGATACCTGTCTGGAATGGTATAGGTGTTCAGAGCTCTGAAGTCTCCTACCATCCTTGATTTTCCATTATGCCAAGTTATAATGACAGGTGTAGTGACTTCTACCTGTTCATTATTTCCTACCTTTCTTAATACTCCAAGGTCCATGAATTATTTAATGTGTACCTCTAAGGCTTCTCTAGCCCTTGGACTAGCTGGGTAAGCAGGTCTCCTTAGCAGAGGTGGGTAAGGTTTTTCCACATTAAGAATTATATCCACTTCATGTCCAATTATGGCACCTAGTGGCTCTTTGTCAGTTGCAAAGGCATTTGTGTACTTGAATAAGAGGTTAATTAATTTTTCTTTCATTTTTTCTGTTAGTTCTTGATTGAATTCTGCCTCTTTAAGTTGTTCAGATATAAAAAGTTCCTTTTGTGGAACTTTTTCTTCATTCTTAATAGCTGTGATTGGTTTTTTGTTATTTAAGAAGCCAAACTTTTGTCTTTTGCTGTCTCCTATGGTAAAATATCTATCCTTTTGGTTGGAGATATCTATACCATAAATTGATAAGTAATCATTTCCAAGTATGAAGTGATTACTAGTACAGTTGTCCATTACTACAAGCTCTACTTTGATTCTGACACATTGTTAGGGATGAGGAAAAATTAGTGTTAAATCAATTATTCCAAGGGGCTTCATGCTCTCACTTGCACTACTAAATTTGACACCTTGTATTGGCATAAGTTTTTCTTGCCAGTCTGGGACAATGGTTTTTAAATAACTTTCACCAACACAGGTGCAATATGCTCCTGTATCTAAGTTAACTTTTCCTTCGTGGTTATCAACCATAACAATACTTATACTTGATTTTCCAGCTGTATATCCCATTCCTCTTGCAGGTTTGGTCCTATACATTTTGGCATCTTGTATGTCTGTCAGGTTTGTGTCAGATGTCCCAGCTTGTGGTAAGTTTGAGTTAACATCCAGTACTTCATAAATTATATCAATATTATTAATTTGTGCATTAATTATATTGATTTCATCACTTTCAGAGCTTTCTGACTCTTCTGTCCCTTTTTCAGAGTCAGATTCCTCTTTGTCATTGTGGTTTTCTGTTTCCACAATTTCATTAATCTTTGCCTTTTTAAGGCAATTATTGGCTAAGTGTCCAATACCTCCACATTTATGGCATTTTCTTTGCTCATTATTGTTGGATGTATTGGGCTTGAAGGATTCTTTTGATTTATCTTTTTTGATAAATGGTTTATTTGGGCTTTTAATGTCCAATTTCTTCCAAGTCCTGCCAATTTTTGCTCTTTTCACTATGTCTTCTAGTGCATTAATATGCGCTTCTGTGGAGCATGGTTCTATACACCTGCTTCTTAGGGCATGTTCTAGCTCTCCTCCACATTTCTTGAGTATTTTCATATGCACCATTTTTTGTGATATTTCTGGGTACAATGCATTAAGTCTTTCAACTTGTTTCAAGAACCAAGTTAAAGGTTTGTCTTTGTCTGGGTCAAAGAAAGAATTTTCAAATGCATTTTCTATTTTGTACCTCCAGGCATCATTAGCCCACTTGGTGATTATTTCTTGTTTCCACCAAGACCAGGTATTTTTGCCATTTTTTTGCCTTATGCCATAATAAAATCTTTTTGCAGATTTTTCAAACAATGAATGTAATCTTGCAGTGATTAATTCATCTGGTATGGCATAATCTTCTTGTAGCATGTCAATTGTTTTGATAAATGACATGTGGTCATATTCACCTTCTCATGTGAATGTTGGCCATTCTTTCAATTGAGGTGCTTCCTTCATTAAGACTTGGTTATTGTCTTGGTGACTCAAGTATGTTATGAATGGATTTGTTAATTCCTCTTTTGGTTTAACAGGGCTTCTTATGTGAGAAAATGGTGTTGATAACTTTGGCATATTTAGATTAGCCTCATTAATTTTATCCATTTTTTTTAGTAATAAGCCTTATTTCACTTTGAACGTCATCTTTCAGATGCATTCTTGTTTCATCACTTTTTTCCACATGGTCCAAAAGTAATTTTTGGTGTGATGAAGTCTTTTCTTCAAATTTTTCTGTAAGATTGTCAATACTCACATCATAATTGATTGTCAAGGTTTTTTTTTCTTTGATATCACTTATGTATTTATACAACTCTTGTTGTCCTTGTATTAATTTCTGAGTATTGTCAATTAATACTTTTGGTTTATTATTTTCAATCATAAATTTCATGTTATCAATTTCTTTCTTATTTTGTACAACAAGTTTTGTTAAAGATGATAAACTGTTATTTATTTCTTGGAAAGATAATAAACTATTTTTAATGTCTTTAAGAGGTAAGATACTATTTTTAAGCTCTGTTAAAGTATTTAGAACATCAGGAGACAAGGGTATTTCTATGAGAAATGGGGTTGTCTCATTCTTTGTTCCTCTTTGTCTTTGAATTCCATCAAAGTTCTGGCCATGTTGAAGACATTGTCCATGGCATCTTTTTGGATCTTGGGATCCTGTAGCTTGGGGAATATGGTTTTCTCCAATTCTTTTTCTTGTTCTTCTTCCCTTCTTGGGGAAGTGGGTAGAATTGGGGCTTGCTGGTAGAAGCTACTGGGGCTTCTTCCTTGGCTGCCTCCTTCTTTTTGGCATGATACTCCTTGATCTTTTTGATTTGAGGTTTTGATGATAGTGGATTCCATCCATTGGAGTATCTCACTATTTCCTCCTCTTTGAGGAACTTTTTCAGGTTGTCCCAGGAGTTCATCACTCCTTGGTGTATTTGAGGCAACATTTCCCAATCTTTGTCCTTGTACACTGTGTAGTACTGTTTTTATTGGCTCATGTAAATGTCTATTTGAGCCCTCTGAATGTGATTTGTACCTGTTTGAGTTACTCATACTTAGTTCCAATTCAGGTTCAGATATCATGGGCGTTTCTGGGACTTGCCTTTGGGATAAGGCACTTCCTTGTGTGGATTCTGTTCCACTGGGGATATTTCCCTTCCTTTTCCCTTTTGAGGAATCAATTCTACCTCTGAGTCCAGCTCAATCTGATTGGATGTAGTATTGGGAGCCTCTTCTGGTAGTCATATTATAAGAAAAATAAGAAATAAGAGGATTTCAGAACAGGAATTTTCTCATGGCAACTTATAAATGAGGTACTCACCTTCAGAGTCCTGAATGGTGGGTCCTGGAAAGTCCAATTTCTTGGCTATCTTTCTTTTGGTAATTATTGGTGTTGGAGAACTTTGACAAGTTTCTTCCACCAATCTTTCAACAGTGGCTTGGTTATCCTCTGTTGGGTTGTCTTCAAACACTAAAAAAAGACAAATAAATATAAGTCTTTTATATAAAAGTGTTA
This sequence comes from Austropuccinia psidii, assembly GCA_023105745.1. Lineage (NCBI taxonomy): Eukaryota > Fungi > Basidiomycota > Pucciniomycetes > Pucciniales > Sphaerophragmiaceae > Austropuccinia > Austropuccinia psidii. The sequence continues at coordinate 62,802,795 of JALGQZ010000003.1, read as the reverse complement.
TTTTTGGTAAGATATGGCAATTTTCCACGTAAAAATTGCTTTTATATCTTTTTTTATAGAAAAAAAATGAAAATAATTAAGGAAATGAAATTAAAATGAATAAAATAGCTTTTTTATTGGCTTATAATATTCTTAATATTTTTTATGTTTTTATTTTTAAAGAATAAAATAAAAATGAGTATGATTCTTTTTATAAAATTAATTTATAAAATATCTTTTTTAATCACTAGAGTCACTCAAAGAAAGTTTTTGCAAATCTAAGGATGTGAAAAACCACATGTAAGACAGTACAATTGCTTTCCAAATGCCTCAATAGATTTTAAAATCAATAAATATATAACTATTATATAATTTTATGATTATAAGTATAATTTATTATGGGATAAGCCCAATTAGAATTTTTTTAAAGGTTGTTTATAGTAAATATCACGGCCAGGCCCCCAAATGTAAGGTTTGACTATGAAACAATAAGTAAAAATTACTAATATTTTACTTATTGTACTATGAATTTCCTTATAAATGAAATAAATAAGATAAAATTAATTATAATAATAAAGAATTATTATAATTATGGCCTAAAAATAATTATATTATTAATGAAATATGATAATATAATTTATATTATAAAATATAATATAATAAAATAAATATATTAATATAAAATAATTAATAGCACTTTATTATTGTTACAAACAAATAATAAAGGCGTAAAAAGTTGTTTTTTATTAAGAAAAAACAATTAATAACAATAATATTACCAATATTAAAGTTATAAATTAATATAAATACTATTTTTATTAATTAAAAATTATTGAAAGAATAATAAAGAGAAAATTATTATAAGAAGAGAAAATAACCTACTTTTAATACTTAATATAATAATTTTGAGATATTTCATGCCAAATAATGTAAATACAACTTATACAAATTGTATTTACAATAAAAAATAGAGAAATCACAAATATTCTTGATTTTTACGTGGAAATGAGTTTTAGAGAGATTTTTAACAAAAACAATTAAACAAATGATTTAATCACGTCAAAATTGATGCTTATAATAAGATGAACTTTGGTCTTTAATAATAGAAAAGTTTTATATATAAAGAATAAAGATATTACCTTTTTATTTTTATTGATTTAATGTTTTTGATGCGTCTGAGGGGAAAACAGAGCAAAGAAAGAGCTCTATTTATAGTAAATACCTCCCTCCTAGAGTCCAACAGGCCTCTAGTAGACTTGTACTGATCATATACACTGGAATTGATCAATATTTTAAGGTTTGGTGATGATTACATCATGATAAAACCTCATTACATCATTATTACGCCATTATTTAGAGTTATCACTATAACTCTAAGTTTGATGACGTCAAAGGCTTGGCAGAACCCCAAATTTCGTGGATTTTATTAGTTTTAATCATAAAATAATAGTATTCACCAGTTTTATCACTTATATGACTGTTAAACTTAATTTAAGGTTACAGTGAGTGATCATAAATGATCAAATTAAGCTCAAACTTTGATCCTTAATAACTTCTAATATTTAAACAATACAGAAATTCAGAGAGTGAATTCTGATAGCTTGGAATAACATTATTATTCTTCCAAGAGCATTTCATTACATCATCAAAACTCTATTTTTGATGATTTTTCTTGCAAATCATCTTTTCTGTCGAAATTTAATATTTTAAACTTCAAACTATGATTTCAAGGGGTTATACCTTGAATATTATGATAAAAAATACATCATTATTCACGAATGAACTAGTAGAATCCAACTGTCTACTTTTTTCAAGTTTGGACCACTTTCACAACAAAGTGGTCAACAGCTCTGTTGATTTTAATCAATAATTCCTTACAGATTTTAACCTTGTTTATAGCTTGTGAAATATACTTCATTTCTGTATTCCTACAGTAATTATGTGATGACTTTATTCTTGGTTCATCACTCTATCATGCATAATTCAAGAGATATTAGCTAAAAGTGCATATATTCAGGTTAATTCCTTAAGTATTGGTTTTGAAGCTTAGCTTATTAATTGTTTTATGTGTGGAGTTTTATGGAGAATCCAATGGTACCCTTTATTTCACATGTTGTTGCATTGGCTTTTGAAATAAATAAGGATTTGTGGTTTTTATAAGGTATTATTACTTATAACATATTAAATATTGACTTTACAGATATGCCATAAAAATGGTATATGTGTATTTTACCATGGTAAATCCAATGGTATAATTTATTTCACATGTTTATTCATTGGTTTTTAATTCAAACCAAGTTTTATACCAATTCATGGTATTTTTGTAGTTTTAAGGTACTTCTTTTTAATGCATAATTATATCAAATATTTCTTGTGACCTTTTTGGGTATGTGGTTATATCTCAAAGGTTCACAAAATGATGATGTATTATGTTAATGAGCTGTGTAACATGAATGATGACAAGCGTGAGTAATGACTAAGTCATACCTAAACGGTGCACTAATAATAACTGTAAAAGTTTATTGAACTAAAGGCTTTCATATTTATTAACAAGAGATCGTTGTATAACAGAAAAGATAACAAATATACAAATTTACCTAAAAGGTGGATTCAGTGGATACAATGGTAAGAGTAAACAAGGTAATGGTAAAGAGGAATAACAATCTGTGATTAGAGTTTCAATGTCAGTTTCGTGAGTAAGAGCTGTTGCTCATACCTGTGGTTAGAGCAGCTGTAAGTATTATTTGAAAGACGGATAAGGGAATGATGTTTCTGTTGCAATGTGTAAAATAAAATCATCAACCAAGATCTTTGATTGAAACCTAACATCAAGAGTAAACTCCACACAAAAATTGTCCTGAACAATCATTCCTCAGTTCCTCATTCCCTGAGTTTTATTTGTATCTCTTTTTCATTTTGATAAAAAACTCATCCTTTGTTCTCTATAAAATGTTATGTCTCTTTTCCTTCACTTATCAAAAGGAAAAGGAAAAGAAAAATCCAGAGAAAATAAATATTTGCATACCGTTATTCTCATTGACTACTTAACATATGCTTCTGTGTAATTGGTAAGATCATTCTCTTCACCCATACAAAGATAACCTATTAATTCAAGATCATTTTTGTATTCAGAAACTTGTCTTTATTCTGAATAAACAGTATTGTCATTGTAATTTTATTCATGTTATAGGCTTGTTTTCTAGGTACAATACATTTTCTTTATCATTTCTATAAATACAATCAAAATATTGAAATGAAAATCTAGCTTATTTTTCTCTGAAAAATTAACAGATTTACAGTCTCAATTGACTCAAGAGTTCATAAGCTATAAAATCTGACTACAAAATGAACACCAATGACCAAAATAACAACTTATGAAAAATCATTCCTGTCCTAACCAATGAAAACGATGATGGGAATAAGAACTAAAATGGTATTTCATAAACAACTATTTAGGTACAAGCAACGATGGATGAGAAACAAGAAAAGTACCTAAAAGGTGGAAAGCTGTGAGATGACAACAGAGTGAAAAGAGAAGAACAGAATGGTGAATCTAAATGCATGCTATAGGTACAAAGAAGTCTTCTTTAAATAGTATTAGGATATAGTATGCTAGTTATGGATATGAGCTTTGATGTCATGGTTGCTTATGCGTTGTGGCCGGACTGGTCACAATGTGTGTCTGAATCCTTATTATGTAGCTTGTTGTGTGTCAGGCTGAGTCTATGATAAGAGTAATAAAGTGTATTTACAGCTTTTAACTATGACTGTGACACGGTGTATAAAAGTTAAAAAGGTTTTATAAGAGTTGAAGATGGTTCTAATTTAATAATAAAGGGCTTTACTATAGTGGATATAGTGGTGGTGAGCGCTGTTGAAAGCCCTGGGTGCAGCTTTACCTGTTGGGTTACAATAATAAAGACTACAATTATTAAGATTATAATAATACCTGATTATTACCCAAGAGTAAAACTGTTTTTGACAGTTTACTACGTAGGGTATTCAAGAGCAGGATGAGGAAAGGTTTTTGGCTGTGAAAAGCCCTCCTTTTATCCTGAAATTGAGGTGAAAAGGTGATTAAACCTTTTCACGTAGAGGGAGTGAAGATTTTTCACTCCCCATGACAGGCTTGTGGTTTGCAAACAACCTGTATACACTGTATTGGGCTCAGATGTGGTTTTGAAACCACATCTGGGCGGTTTTCACCAATACAGGGTGAAAATTTTCATCTGGGGACCTCACAGCCTGATTCTGACGTGTATGACGCGTAGAATGCTGTACAGAAACTGTATGGGACCCCAGTATTGACTGACATATGAGGTATTGAAGTAAAAACATGCTTCTTCGTCTGTTGACACCTCATATTCATGATTATGGGGTGTTATCCCATGGTAAGGCTGTATATGACAGCTGGTGGGATTTTGACCTTAAAATGGTCATAACTCTGTCAGTTTTTGAGATATCAAGCTCAAAGTTGGTTAATTGAATAGCTCTATATGAGCTCTACACAATGGTACCCAACTTGACATGGTTATCATTAAATATGACAAAGTTATCCCATGTACAAGTATTTTGTACATTGGCGTGGTTTGGGCAAAAAGCTGTATTAAGCTTGTTTGGCCAATAACTTCTGTTGTAGTTGAGTTATGGGGAAATGGATGACACCATCAGATAGCCCTGATTGTGCTCTTTCCAAAAAGACCCCACTTTAAGTATCTCACACTAAAACTGTAAAAGTTAGATGAGAGGTGAATGTTTTGTTCACCCTTATTTGGTCTGAATTTGACCATAACTCAAGTAATACTGGTGCTAGCTCAGTTTGGCTGGTACCATTGGATAGCCCTGGCTTAGAGCTTCATTTTGAATACCCATTTGATGGGGTTAAGCCTCTCCTTCTAGATTTTAGATGAGAGGTGAAAATTAAGGTTTATGCTCAGCAATGACTTTGAGCAGGAATAACTTTGTTATTTCTTGTCCTATGGTGATGGGACATGTATTTTCAGAAAGAGGTGAGTTTCCTCTTTCTTTTGATACCTTTTGAGCTAATTTGGCTCAGTTCCATGTTTTGGTGGTATCTTGGCTATACCATTGATTTATGGTATATTGGCTGTCATGCTTGTGCTCTGGTTTTGAGTCACAGGCTGACATACCCTCCCTCTAAAAAAGGCTCATCATTGATGAGACTGTTCAGTCCTCCTAGAGGCTCTGAATCTCCTTAAATGAAGGTTCCCATCTGGTATGGCATCCTCTGCCAACCATTTGTCTTTATCAGCTGTCTGGTTTTTGAATCTGACTAGGTATTGTCTTTGATCCTTTCCATTAAGTCTGATTTTTCTGGCCCTGATGATTTTACTCACAGGTCCAGGAGAGTCTTCTACTTCCACTATTTCTGGTGGAGTGATGTTCTTCTTCCTGGAGGGGAATTTTTCCTCCTCTGTTTGGAAGTATGGCTTGACCAGGCTCACTGGAAAGACTGGGTGTTTCCTAGAAAACTCCTCAGTGAGCTTGACCTCTACTGCATTTTTCCCTATTAACTTAATGATAGTGAAGGGCCCTACAAATGAGTCTCTCATTTTCTTAGGTCCTTTGAGATTGTTGAAGTTCAGTGTAGACACTAACACCTGGTCCCCTTCCTTGAAGTCAGGTTCCATATGTGATTTGTCCCACCTCTGCTTGTTATACTCTTTGGCCTCAGCTATGCATTTGGCTGCAGTATCACAGGCTTTCTTCCACATATCATGGAAGTCTTTGGCTGTGGGGTGGATGGTCAGAAGATTTTTCTTCAAGTGATCCACAGGTAACAGGGGATTCCACCCTTTCTCTACCAGTGCAGGTGATTTTCCTGTGGTAGAGTGCTGGCTTGTGTTATAAGCCAGCTGGACTGCTGGTAAGAGGGTAACCCAATCATGGGTGTATCCTTCATGGTCCTTGTATTCCATGCCATAGGCACAGAACCTCCTGAGAATGTCCTCCATTGTTTGGATCATTCTCTCAGCCAGGCCATCTGTTTGGGGATGGTAAGCTGTGGAAAAAGCAAGTTTGGTGCCAAGCATGTCATATAAGTTGGTCCAAAATTCAGATGTGAATTTTGGGTCCCTGTCACTAATTATGATCTTGGGGACTCCACAGGTGGATATGATGTTATTCCAAAATAACAGAGCAGTGTCCATGGCTGTGTCCTCTTTATGGCATGGTAGACATCTCATGCTTTTGCTGAACCTATCAACTATGATTAAGCAGGCATTGTAGTTTTCTTTGCCTCCTGGGACAAGTCCTGTGACCCAGTCCATGTTAATGGTTTCCCATGGGTGCTTGGGTTCTTCTATATGTTGAAGTAACCCATATTTCTTCCCATGTTTTCTATTTGCCTTTTGGCATCTTTCACAAGTGTTGATGTATTCACTCAACTCTTGTTCCCACTTGGGCCACCAAGCTGTGCTTGCTACCCTCTCTTTGGTCCTGTCTTCACTCATGTGTCCCATATAGGGGCAGTCATGGCATTCCTGCAGGATTAGAGAGATGTGGTCTCTGTCTATCACTGTGAGTGCACTGGTGTGCTTTTCTCTGTGATAAATCAGGCCATCTATAAGGAAGAATTTATTGTCCTTATAGGCCCTCAACCAGGGTTCCTCCAGCTGGGTTTCCAGTTCTGGGCTCCTGTATTTTTGTTGAAGGAGTTGGAGTAATATGCTACACTGTTTGTGCTTAGCATAAGATTTCAGGACTGCATTGAAAAATTCATTGTGCAGTTCTGAGGAACTTATTCCCAGTATGGGAGTTTCTGTCCCTTCTGAATCAGTGTTTCCACTGTCAAGGGTACCACTCTCTGGTGCCCATTCAGAGAGTCTGAAGTTCTTTTTCCTATTGATCTCCATAAAATGGATAGGAATTTTTGCAGCAACTTCAGGGTCATAAGCTGGATTGCTTTTGACATTGTCCAGTGGCCATCTGCTAAGGCCATCTGCATTGGTATGGCTTTTACCTTCCTTGTATATGATGGTCATGTTCCCTCTATACTCCTGGATGGCTATTTGTTATCTCAGCATATGTCTATTAGTAGTCTTCATGTTTAGTAAAGACTTCAAGGCTGTGCAGTCTGTGTAGACTTCAAAGACTGCACCCTCCAAATAGTAATGGAGTTTTTCTAGAGCCCAGACTAGACATAGACATTCTGTCTGGGTGGCCCCATACCTGGCTTCTGAATCTTTCAGCTGCCTGGAGATGTAACATATTACACCTTCTCTTGGTTCACCATCCACAATTTGTCTTTGGTGAAGGGCTGCTCCTAAGCCTTGGCTGCATGCTGCATCTATGTATAACTTGAATGGTAGTTCAAAGTCAGGCAAGATGAGCACAGGTGCATTTGTGAGTTCATATTTGATCCTCTCATATGCATCCCTCCTTTCCTTGGTTATTTCAAAAACTACATCCTTTGAGCATAACTTGTATAAGCTACTAGTTATGTGGGCAAAGTTTTTGATGTGGTTTCTATAGTAGCTAGCAAACCCAAGGAAAGATTGCATTTCTTTAATGCTCTTTGGTACTGGCTTTTGCAGTACTGCTGCTACTTTGTTCTGGTCAATTGCCAGACTAAGGCCTGAGACTTTGTGTCCTAGAGCTAGTAGCTCTTGTTGGCCAAAATTACACTTTTTAAGTGAAATTTTTAGATTGATGGGTGTACATTTACTTAGCACTCTGTCTATGTATTGTACATGGTCTTCCCATGTCTCTGAGTATATAATGATATCATCAATATATACTACCATCCAGCCTTCCATTATTTCTTCCTGAAATATGGTGTCCATCATCCTTTGGAAGTGGGCTGGTGCATTTTTGATGCCAAATGGAATCCTGGTGTACTCATATATGCCCATATGGCATATTATTCTGAGCAACTTCATGGAGTTTGGTTTAACTCCATTTTGGTGGAAGCCTTTCATACAATCCATCTTGGTTATGTATTTGGCTTTAGCCAGTTTATCCAAGGCATGAGGTATCCTTGGTATAGGGTACCTGTCTGCTTTTGTGTAGTTATTCAGGGCTCTGAAGTCTCCACACAATCTAGACTTGCCATCATGCCAGGTGATTAGGACAGGGGTGGTAATTTCCACTATCTCATTATGTCCAATCTTCCTAATGACATCCATGTCCAGGAGTTCATTGATATGTTTCTCAATCTCTTTCCTGGTCTCCAGACTTGCTGGGTAAGGAGGTCTCCTTAACATGGGTGGATAAGGCCTTTCCACATCCAGATATAGTTCTATATCATGGCCTTTGATCTTGCCTAATGGTTCTTCACCAATGGCAAATGCTGGTCTATTCTTCCTCAGCATCTTCAGTAAACTTAACTTTTGTTTACTGGTGAGGGTAGTGCTAAACTGTCCCTCTCTGAATTCTTTCAGAAGTTCTTCCAGTGGGTCCTGAGAAGATATCTGGTATATATCAAGAGAAAATTTCTTTTCCTTGTTAGTACCAATGGTAATATGCCTATTTTTACTATTGTAAATATCTATGCCATACATCCTCTGGTAATCTGTCCCCAGTAAAAACCCTTGGATGTGGGCATCTTCAAGCACTACAAACTCTGGGTTGAGTCTGATATTACCTTTTCTGTGGGGTATAATTATCTCTTTGATAATTGTCCCAATAGAGGTCATCTTTCCAGATGCACTCTTAAAGTTCTTTGCCCTGGTGGGCAAGAGTTCTTTTTCCCAGTTTGGGAAGTGTTTATCCAGATAATTTCTGGCCACTATGGAGCAGTGTGCTCCACTGTCAATGATCAGTGGGTGCTGAGCATTGTCAATACATACAGTCATTTTTGTGGCTGTTCCATGTATATATGCCATTCCTTTGGTTGGTGTAACCAGGAATGTTTGTGCATCTTGTGTATGTTTACACAAGTTTTTGTTGGCAGTGTCTTGTGGCATGCCTGCTTCCAACTGTATATCCTGGATTTCTAGTGGGGTTTCCTCTTGGTATTCCACTAGAAATTCCTCTCTTGGGTCTTGATCCTCATCAGATGGTTCTCTAATGGCATCACCCATAGAGTCTGATTCAGAATCCTCTGTTGGAGGTTCTTCCTCAGGGACTTTCTCTATGGCATAGAATTTTTTCTTTGCCTTTGGACAGTTGTTAGCATAGTGGTCTGTTGAACCACAATTGTGACAAGAATTCTTCTTCTTTGCCACTTCTGCCACTTTTTCTCTGGGTTTGTCTTTAAATTCCACCCTGAAAGGTTGTTTCTCTTTGAAACTACTGCTTCTATATGGGGTGAATTTCCCTATATTAGTCCTTTTCCTTATGTCTTGTAAGGTATTGGCTATATCATCTAGAGTGCAATTTTGGTTGCATCTGCACTTTACTGCATGCTCTAGTTCTCCTGGCAGTTGTGTCAGGAGTTTGTGATTCCTCATTTGGATGTTCATCTGAGGATCAATGGCTTTAAGTCTTTTAGACTGTCTAAGACACCACTCATATGGATCTTTGTCCACAGAGTATTTGTCATTTTCAAATGACATGGTCTTTTGCCATATCCAAGTTCCATTACTGTACTTTTGGATTATTTGACTCTTCCACCATGGCCAATTCCTTCTGCCATGGATTTCTTTCATTTCAGTGTACCATATACTTGCATGACCTTTAAATGCAGTGTTCAGTCTAGCAGTAATCCAGTAATCTGGTATGCTTGGTACATCAATGAAGAGTCCATCAATATAATCTATGAGTTCCATATGATCATATTCTCCTGATCCAGAGAACTTGGGCCAGCTTGAGGCCTCAGGAAGCTGTTTCAAGGCTTCCTTCTCTGAATAAGACATGCCATCTCCATCTTGGTATTGTGATGGAGATCTTGCCTTATTCAACAACATGGCATCTGGTTTGATGTCATCTGGTTGATATGGATTCTCCATAGCTTGGCCTTGTGGTTGGGGCTTTAAGCTATGGTAGGCATCAAACAATTTGTTGATGTCTTGGTTCAGACACTCCCTGTCCCTGCTACTATGGTGTTGTTCTTCAGAGACTTGGTTCAGTCTCTTGTTGGTTTCTTCAGAGGCTTTGCTCAGTTGAGCATATCCTTCCTGAAGGTTTTTAACTATCTGCTCCAATGAGGCTTGAGTTTTTCTCATCCTCTCTTGGGCAGCTGCAAATTCTGTAGCCTGCTTTGCAGATTGCTCAGCATATTGGGACATTTGTAACCACAGTGTGTCACTGTTGATGTTACTCTCAGATGTGATAATGTTATTTTCAGTCTGAGTGGGGGTAATGTTTCTATTACTAGGACTACTGATTCTAGAGTGGTGTACAACTACTTCTGGTTCTTGTGTACTTCTTTTACCAAATCTAACAGCTTCTGGATCATGGGGTCTGACTCTTTCCTCCTCTGGTTGAAGGAGGCTTTGTTTTTGCCCTTGTTGCCTTGTCTTCTCCTGGAAACTTCCTGGAATTGTGAAGAATGGTGACTCTTGGCCACTGATCTGCTGGTTTCTGAATGGTGTGAAGCCACTGGAGAGCTGATTTGGCATGCTCCTTGTGAACCTGAAGGAATCTGAGTAGGCCCTGTCTGGGTTAACTGTTCTTCTATAGCTTGGATAGTGGCTTGATTCTCCCTTATCCTCTGTGCCCTTGCCTCCAGGAGTCTGTGCTGCCTGGTAGGATTCCAACCCTTGGTGATTACCATAAGGTCTTTGAAGTCTATCTCTTTGAGACAGATCTTCTGGCAACTTGATCCCAGTTCTGCCCAGTGAGTTGCTAGGTTGAACCTCTTGTTGTCCATACTCCATTGAAACAAATCTTTGAGGAGTTGGTGGATTTGAAGAACTTGATCCATATCCTTCCAGTCCTCTGGTTTGAGGTCTCTGTTGAATTGGAGTGTGAATGGCAAGGTTGATATTATCTCCCTCATTGTTTTGCCATCCACCACTGTGTCCAATGTGTCTTCTTTCAGGTCTTCTGGTTCTAGACATTCCTGCTCTATCCTCTGGCTGGTTCCTTTGGAAGCCAAGGTCTCTGAGGTATGCAGGGGACATATCAGTGTTTGCAAGCAGTCAAAAACTTTATGTTCTTAGGGTATTTACCTTTGACTGTGCCTTGTACAAATTTGCTATCTGCTGATTTGGGCAGTTTGCCTTTGGAGGTTACAACTGGGTTAATAATTGTAATCTTCCCTGCACAGGTGGTTAAGGTTGGTTTACCTTGTATTGAAGCAGAGTTTCGTGGTTTTCTACTCCTCTGAGTGGCTATTGGTGTCCACTTTTTGGCTGTGATGAGGCCTTCACTAAGCCTTTTTCCTTTGCCCTTGCTGCCCTCTGGTTCTGAGGGTGTCACTGGTATGTTGGCCTGTGACTGGGTCTCAAGTGGTATGAAGTTTTCTTCCACTGAATCAAAACAGGAAAAAGAGGGCTTATGTCAGTTAAGACTTCTTACAAGGCTGGTTTTGCACGTCTAAGAATGGCCTCTGGGCTTGTATGTTACTACAGTATGCCCTTGTATAGTGACAGTGTAATTGAATTAACAATTCCACGTCAGAGATACAGCTTATTGATTATTGGTATACTGTTTGTATACCAATATCTTACAGAATACTTGTTATTAGCAAGTATAATCTGTCAAAAATGGTGTATTACAGGGCAATTGAGTTAACAATGTGTCCAAACACGCCTCAACTGTTGGTTTATCAGTATGAGCTGTCTTAATTCAATTAAGAATTGAGACTGTAGAAATGGCTTAAAAAGTGTTTTTATATGCAAAACACGCCAAAAATACTGGTCTTGTGGTTATTAGCCACTAGACAAATACTCTTCAAAAATATGAGTATTATTAAATTTTTAAAGAAGAATATATATAAAATATATTTTTCAAAAGAAAATGACGCCTAAAAAAAAAAAAAAAAACAGGTGTCAATAAATGATAAAAAGAGAAAAAACTTACTTGTAAGGTCCAAAATAAGTAAAAAACACGGCCAGGCCCCCAAAATGTCAGGCTGAGTCTATGATAAGAGTAATAAAGTGTATTTACAACTTTTAACTATGACTGTGACACGGTGTATAAAAGTTAAAAAGGTTTTATAAGAGTTGAAGATGGTTCTAATTTAATAATAAAGGGCTTTACTATAGTGGATATAGTGGTGGTGAGCGCTGTTGAAAGCCCTGGGTGCAGCTTTACCTGTTGGGTTACAATAATAAAGACTACAATTATTAAGATTATAATAATACCTGATTATTACCCAAGAGTAAAACTGTTTTTGACAGTTTACTACGTAGGGTATTCAAGAGCAGGATGAGGAAAGGTTTTTGGCTGTGAAAAGCCCTCCTTTTATCCTGAAATTGAGGTGAAAAGGTGATTAAACCTTTTCACGTAGAGGGAGTGAAGATTTTTCACTCCCCATGACAGGCTTGTGGTTTGCAAACAACCTGTATACACTGTATTGGGCTCAGATGTGGTTTTGAAACCACATCTGGGCGGTTTTCACCAATACAGGGTGAAAATTTTCATCTGGGGACCTCACAGCCTGATTCTGACGTGTATGACGCGTAGAATGCTGTACAGAAACTGTATGGGACCCCAGTATTGACTGAAATATGAGGTATTGAAGTAAAAACATGCTTCTTCGTCTTTTGACACCTCATATTCATGATTATGGGGTGTTATCCCATGGTAAGGCTGTATATGACAGCTGGTGGGATTTTGACCTTAAAATGGTCATAACTCTGTCAGTTTTTGAGATATCAAGCTCAAAGTTGGTTCATTGAATAGCTCTATATGAGCTCTACACAATGGTACCCAACTTGACATGGTTATCATTAAATATGACAAAGTTATCCCATGTACAAGTATTTTGTACATTGGCGTGGTTTGGGCAAAAAGCTGTATTAAGCTTGTTTGGCCAATAACTTCTGTTGTAGTTGAGTTATGGGGAAATGGATGACACCATCAGATAGCCCTGATTGTGCTCTTTCCAAAAAGACCCCACTTTAAGTATCTCACACTAAAACTGTAAAAGTTAGATGAGAGGTGAATGTTTTGTTCACCCTTATTTGGTCTGAATTTGACCATAACTCAAGTAATACTGGTGCTAGCTCAGTTTGGCTGGTACCATTGGATAGCCCTGGCTTAGAGCTTCATTTTGAATACCCATTTGATGGGGTTAAGCCTCTCCTTCTAGATTTTAGATGAGAGGTGAAAATTAAGGTTTATGCTCAGCAATGACTTTGAGCAGGAATAACTTTGTTATTTCTTGTCCTATGGTGATGGGACATGTATTTTCAGAAAGAGGTGAGTTTCCTCTTTCTTTTGATACCTTTTGAGCTAATTTGGCTCAGTTCCATGTTTTGGTGGTATCTTGGCTATACCATTGATTTATGGTATATTGGCTGTCATGCTTGTGCTCTGGTTTTGAGTCACAGGCTGACATTGTGGGCTGGTTCAGTGGCAGGAGTGCTGGTTACTTCCTTTCTCTTAGCTAGAGATTTATCTTGGTTTTTGACCAGGTAATCAACATCCCCCTCACTCCTAGCCGCAGAACCCCAAGTGGAACTAACAACCCCACAAGCTTTGGTTTGAGAACCAATTTAGTGAGAAAATCAGCCAGAATTTGAAGGGTTGGAACATATCATAGACAAATGTGCCCACCGTCTTTTGCCTCCCTAACAAAATTTTACTGGATGTCAATGTGTTTCATCCTCTTATTGTTGAGGTTGCCATTGCCAGTTGCTGTCTTTGTTAAGATATTACGGCTAAATCATTGTAACTCAGGAAGAAAGAGTCTTAAGTCTTTACTTTGACTAATCTGGTTTTTTTAACCATGTATTATTTTTCCTAGGGTAGATTTTTTTATTCATCTTTTCTTCTTTATTCTTTGATCTAGTCAATTTCTTGTTTTAATTACCTTGTAACTACTGCCTATCCTGAGAAGTGCTTGGGAGTAATACGTCGTCCTTCCTGCATTCTTTGTGATCTCTATCTTATTTTACCAACATATAACTTTTCCTTATCCAAAACTTCTCAGGTAAGGGTTTTCTATTTCCTCTCTGTTGCGCAATCATATTGATCTTATTTTAACGACGTATTACTTTGCCTTATCCAAAACTTCTCAGGTTATAGGCCCAGCGTTCTGCTGAAATCCTATATAAAAATCTTATTTATTTATTCTTTTATATCAATATCATCATCATGAATCAAATCGACTCAGAATCCTCTTGAGATGAGTCACCTATCCTTCAGGTACCCTCAAGCCGAATGCAACAAGAACCATCCAATCATCTTTGGTTAAGAACTTCAACTCCCTCATATAAATTACTAAAATTGAATCTTTTAAGAGATCTTACTACTAGAAGTCTTGCTGAAACTCTAGAAAAAACAAATATTGATCCTTTGACTTCTAAGAATTATGTGAAATGGAGTAATAAGGTTGAAATGGCACTCACAATCAAAAATATTGACATATTCTTAAAGCCCGACTGGATAAGTTCCCCGCCCAATGATGCACCAGAGGAAGAATTAGAATTATTCCATAAGAGTTGCAGACAAATCTAGTTCTGGCTAGGTAACAATCTTGATCAAGAGAACTATGAAAAGTTCTTTGATGATGATCAAGAGAATTACAATTCAGCCACTCTTTGGCTCAATATTCATGATTTCTATGCTGCTTCATCAGTTGAAAACTGGGCTACAGCTATGACCAAACCTTTTGGAATGAACATAGAAGATGGAATCGTTTCAAATTCCATTATAGAGATTTGGCATCAATATAAGCTCCTTAAATCTATGGGACAGGATCTATTTGAAGAAAAGACTATCTCTCATATGCTGGCTTTTTACTATCTTAGAAACCTCCCAACTTCTTTATTGTTTGTAAAGAACAACATATACCAAGAGATCAAGATATCAAAGCGTGTTCCCACACTTGAAAGCTTATTGTCTGATATAGAACTAGCTCTTGCTAGGAATCAAGAACTATCAGTACCCAATGGTCAGGCTCTTCACATTGGAGAAAGAAGGGTAAAATGTAACAATGGGAAGTATTGTCATGAAGCTCCTCATTTGGAAGATCAATGTTTTCAGCTTCATCCACACCTTCTTAAGGAGTTTAGAGAAAGGAGGAACCATGATAAACGCTCAAAGGTGACCTCCAGCACTACCGAAAGTACTGGTCTAAAACCAATTTCCTGTCCTAGAATCTTTTGCATCAGTACTTAATCAAAAAGAATATCATTTATTAAGGAAGAACGTGCCATTCTTGACAGAAGTGCCTCTCATTTGGTGTACAAAGACTCAGAGAGATTCATCTCATTAACTAAAACTGGAGTGGCCTTAAACCAGGCCAATGGCACTGTGATCTACGCTGAAGTTTTTGGAACTGCAGCCATCACATTGTCACAGGGGCTCTTATGGAAGCAAGAGGGCCTGGCACTCAGGAATCAAGAACTCACTTGGAGGGCTCCAAAGATGATAAGAAATACTACGGAATATGTTTCTTAAGCAGGAATAAGAGAAAGGACAAAATATGCCAAAGATAGAAAAGAATAATAAGAATGGAGCCAGAGGCCAAAGATAAAAGAAAGCCAAAAGCCAAGAAGCCAACCAAGTGAATCCTCAATTCACTGTTTCAACCTGCCAGAAAGAACAATGGGATTAGTAAAGGATATGACCACCAATATCCACTGACAGGCGAGGAAAGAAAAGAGAAGGGTGCTAATGACTGACTTAAGATTATCAGTATTAAATTTAATAAGATAAAAGAAAATAAGGATAAAAATAAATCCAATATATTAATTAACTGGGGAAAAAGTCCCCAGGTGATGAAAGGTAGCCGGTATATGTGAAAACTGAAAGATTGATCCTGGAAGGTGGATCAATGGCTGTATTGTCCAGATCGGGAAATAAAGTTCTGGCCATCTTGAATCTTGAACTGTGTGATGGAATTCCCACAGTGGAATATGAAATGACCCAATTGGGCCAAGACCATACAGGTTGATTGAATGAGGCCTGTATGGATGAATTGGGTTGTCCAAAGGAGTATTGAATACTTGATGCCTAGACAACTGATTGAAATGATTTAATACCTCTTGAGAATTTCCCTCAAATAATCCTTAATGAATTGTGCCAACCCAACTCCTGCAGATACAGGTGGTTGGGATCCTTGAAGAGTCTTATGATTGCCGCCATAACTTGTCAGACTGATGAGCTGATTAATCCTCCTTCAAAATGGGCGTTGGGTTTTGAGACCTTGAGTTGGGCAGGTGGAATTGGATCCTGAAAACGTCACCATTGGATTGCTGAGCAAAAATGGTGCATAATGGTATATAATACCATATATGCACCATGCCTGCAACCTTGAGTACCAATGGTATGAGGGAAAGGAAGAAATCCCCTGGAGTTGAGGGGAAAGACGGGCTGAGCTGATCTGGTGGCCTCTGATGGTTGCCAGAGGCCATGGCCAAAAATGGGTCCTACAGGATTTATGGCCAAAATGGTGTCCATGAGGTT
Organism: Austropuccinia psidii; assembly: GCA_023105745.1. Classification (NCBI taxonomy): domain Eukaryota; kingdom Fungi; phylum Basidiomycota; class Pucciniomycetes; order Pucciniales; family Sphaerophragmiaceae; genus Austropuccinia; species Austropuccinia psidii. The sequence continues at coordinate 62,786,331 of JALGQZ010000003.1, read as the reverse complement.
TTTGGTCATTTTTGGGTCCAAGGAGGTGGTGGCCAAAAATGGCTCATGTGGGCCCAATTGTGGTTTGGGACCCACCTCGCTGGCCCCTTTTGGCCTCATTGGATTAGGCCAAAAGGGGCCTAAATGGCCTACGGACCGCGGATCATGGCCCATGGGCCGTAGGGGGCCTAAATGGCCCAAAAAGGCCATTTAGGCCAAAACCCCAATAATGAAAGGGGTGGCCCTGAATCCAAGGATGAGGGCTAGGGGGCCTGGAGGCCCCTAGAAGACAAAATTACCCCCAGGCCCAAAATCAAAGATGAAGGCCTGGGGGTTGGTGAAGTAGGAATTGGCCAAAAAGGCCAATGGCGGCAGGATATGGCCATTGGAAGGTGTTTTGGTGTGGGTGCCATGGAACACCCAAGGGGGCCAATTGGCCATAAAGGATATGACTTGACCAATTGGCCCCAACTTGGCTCCAGGTTGGATTGCCGCAACCATCAAGGAGGAGGGTCAAACTCATGGTTGTGACAGTACCCCCCTACCTTGAATGGTGAGCTCCTGAGCACCAAGATAAGGTAGAATCCTGTTGAGGCTGTTGAGAAGGATTGGACAGAGGGGTTCCAGAGGTATTTTGATCTTGGAAAGAAAATCTTGAACTGATAATAATGTTGGCATATGAATTGAGGTTGACGTAGTCTTCTCTTGACATTTGGCTTGAAAATGTTGAAGCATTGAATTTGACATAGAATTTTGGCATAAAGATTAAAATAAAAGAAATTTTTAAAGAGAAGTAAAGATAAAGAAACAGAAAAGGAAATCAAAAAAGAAAAATTTTGAAGGGGGATCCAATCTTCATCACGGATTTTGACGGTTGATTTGTAAGTGGCCAAGGACCTGGAATAAAATAATTTGATGCCAGGTGCTCACAGAGTGGCCAAGGTGATGTTTTGAAAAGATTTTAGACCCCTCAGGGAAGTGCACACCAGGAGAGGAACTTACATTTAGAAGTTGCGAATCCCGCCAGTGCCATAAATAAGAATATAAATTTGATGAAGGAATGTCTTGAATTGGAAAACTTGGAAAGGAAAATGAATGTGAATGGTCCGTTTGCCCAAGTGAAAAATGGCCATAATTTTGGAATTGATGTTGAAAGCCAGGCAAACAAATCTGTGTCTAAATTGCAAAGTGCTCACAGAGTGGCCAAGGTGATGTTTACAACAAAGAGGAGTAGAATACCCCTAAGGGTGCATACCAGGAGTGGGACTTACTTTTGGTAATTCCTCTCCCCACCGAGCACCATAAAAGATAAAGCTTTTGAAGAATTGGGTCCTGGCTTGTCAAGATACAAAGAATAGAAATTGTTGACAAGATCAGGACAATTCTTGAGGTTTTCAGCTGGTTCCCAAGTGGATCTTGCTGGGTCTTGACTGAAACATTCCATTCCACCAGATACCATAGCTTTCTCCTCTTGAGCTTTTAATCCAGTACTTGAGAGACTTCCATTCCTCTTCTTCTTCAATGGTAATTGGAGGAGGAGGCTCTTGATGCCAATTTGGGATTGTTGATGTCTTGACTGGTTCCAGAAGGGACGATGGAAGACTGGGTGGACAGATTTCCATTGAGATGGAAGCTTGAGGTGGTATGCATGAGAACTGACTTTCTTCAAGATTGGAAAAAGACCCAACCATCTTTTGGATAGTATTTTGGTGGGTCTGGTTGATTTGATATTCTTGGAGGAAAGCCATACCATGTCACCAGGATTGAAAACAGGTAGACTTGCTCCACCTTTATCTGCATACCTCTTAAACTGGTTTATGGAAGCTTCAAGTTCTCTCTTGACATCTTGCTGTACTGAGTGGAGTTTTGTTTATAACTTTCCAGAAGGAGTATCTTGAGTGATGTGAACTGAATCAAAATGTGGATCTCTTCCATAAACAGTGAAAAACGGGGATTGCTTGGTTGAAGAGTGATCAGAATGATTGTAGGCAAATTCAGCCAGAGGGGGCCAGGTGTTCCAATCATCTTGATGATAACTGATATACATACAAAGATACTGTTCTAGTATCTGATTTACCCTCTCTGTCTGTCCATCAGTTTCTGGATGGTAAGCAGTTGACAAGTCTCTTGAAATCTTGAGCTGCTGACAAAGATTGGTCCAAAAAGAAAAAACAAAGAGTGAACCTCTATCCCTGACAATGCTTAACGGAAGGCCATGCTTTGAAAAGATATTCTTGATGAATGAATGGGTCAAGTCCAGGGAAGTGATTGAAGACATTGTTGGAACAAAAACCACCATTTTTGAGAATCTTTCCACTATGAGCAGGATTGAATCAAAGGAATTGGACAGCGGCAGTTGAGTGATGAAGTCCATTGAGAGATAAATCCAATGACTATTTGGAATTGGAAGAGGTTTGAGGAATCCAAACTTCTTATGGTGAATATTCTTGTTTCTTGAACAATGTTGACAGGATGAAACATAATCCTTGATAAATTGAGTCATGCCGGACCAGTGGAAATCCCGCTTGACTAGTTTGAGAGTCTTCTCTTGGCCAGGGTGGCCAGCTAGAGGAGAATCGTGACGCTTTTGAAGAATACTAAGTTGAATTGTGGATTCATTTGGGACTACCACCCGATCTTTGAAGAGAAGAAGTTGGGAAGAGGAATCAAGAGAATAATCTTGGACAGATTTACCTTTACCCAAATCTTCAAGGATACTTCTGTACTGGGGATCTTGCCATAATTTCTTCTGGATGGAATTAATCAAATTTGAAAAAGATACCACCTTGACTGCAAAAAACTTTGAGGGTTGAACTTCATCTTGCTTAATGATTTGATGAAAATTCATTGGATTCTTGCTTATTAAATCCTCCCCCCTCTCTGGATAAATGTTGTCCCGACGTGATAAGGCATCCAGAAGAGTAGCTAGGCGGCCAGGGCGGTAAGTGATTGAAAAATGAAATTCAGAAAGGAATTCAGCCCAACGGCCTTGACAGCGAGTGAGTACTTTGGAGGTCATGAAGTATTGAAGGGAAGAGTGATTGGTGAGAACTTCAAAAGGGGAAGACAGTGAAAGAAGAAAAGCCCTCCAGCGCTTGAGAGCCCAGATGATTCCAAGGAGTTCCTTGTCATGAACTTCATAATTGAGCTCTGCTGGGAGAAGCTTGCGGCTGTCGAAGGCAATGGGATGTCTTCCTGAGTCAGAGACCTGACTCAGTACAGCACCCAAAGCATAATCTGATGCATCAGTCTCTACAATGGTGGGTAGAGAAGGATTGAAGTGGGAAAGGATTGGAGCGGTGGTGTAAGCCTCTTTGAGTTGGTGAAACTGACTGAGAGCTTCCTCATTGAGGGGAAAACAGGAATCTTTCTTGAGGAAACTGGTGAGTGAACTGATCTTCTTTGAATAATTCTTGATGAAACGGCGGTAGAAGCTGGCAAAGCCAAGGAAAGATTGGAGAGCCTTGAGGTTTCTTGGAGGCAGCCAATTTAGAATCTGCTGGACGTTTTCTTGGTCCATCTTGAGGCCTTCAGAAGAAACTACATAACCAAGATATTCCACACTTGAAACATGAAACAGGCATTTGGACGCCTTAGCAAAAAGGTTATTGGCTCTGAGTCTGGAAAGAACAGTGGACACATGAGTGACATGTGCTTCCTCAGATTTGGAAAAGACCATAATGCCATCCAAATGAACCACAACATAAACATCGAGAAGATCTTGTAAGATATCATTAACAAGATTTTGAAAAGAAGCAGGAGCATTGGTGAGCCCAAATGGCATAACCAAGTACTCATCACTGCCATATTTAGTTCTAAAGAAAGTCAAATGTTCATCACCCTCCTTGATTCTGAGGAGGTTATAAGCACCATGCAAATCAATCTTGGAGAAGATAGAAGAACAATTAAAGACATTGGAAAGCTGATTCATAGGAGGAACAGGATACTTGTTCTTCCTAGTTAAAGCATTGAGTTTGCGGTAATCAACACACAAATGGAGGCCACCATCTTTCTTTTTGACAAAGAGGACAGGTGCTCCTGTTGAAGAGGAGCTTGGCCGGATGAAACCTTTCTCTACATTCTCTGAAATGTAGGCCCTGAGTGTATCTGACTCTTGTTTGGATAAAGAGTAGATCACCTCAACTGGAGGTGGAGACCCCTCCAGCTCAATATGATGATCACAGGCGCGGTGACGAGGATGTTTCTCTGCTTTCACCTTGGAGAATACATCCAAGTATTGGTGATAGACAGAAGGAACAACCTTCATCATGGTTTCTACTTCTTCTGGCTCTTCCTCTTCATCCCACAACTCCTCCAGGGAGTCATGATAAGATGAAGGAGGAAGGTCCATATTCCCAAATAAGAGGTGAAGTGAAGATACAGAATTATCTTCTCCAACATGTTGAATCTCTTTGAAGACTTCAGCTCTAGGAGATAGTAATGACTGTGGGGAATTAAGGGGAGGAATTTGGACAGAAGACGGAAATGATGGTGTTCTAGAATCACCAACCAGAGCTGCACATGATTTGGAAGAGGAAAAGTCATTACGGAAAGAATTTGAAGGATCAGAATAGTCCAAATGATCAGGATTAAAGGTGATCAGCCCTTGCCTCCAATCAATAGTAGGATTAAAATGATTGAGAAAGTCAAAGCCAAATATGAGGTCTTCTCCCTTGGGAGTATCAATGACTAGAAAGTCCCATTCAAAGCTTGGGAAGGAAGGGAGCTCAACCATATATCTAGTATGGTGAGTCACAAATAAGGAAGGAGACTCAGAGGATTCAAGAATGATAAGGGGAATCTTCTCTGGAATCTCTGATGTAGTCATTGAGTACTTGTGAACAAACTGCTTTGCAATAAATGAGTGTGTGGCACCAGAATCAATGAGAATACTTTAAAAAACATCAGAAAGAGCAGAAAAAACAAAACATTTAAGAGAATTTTTGACACCAGTATTCAGAATGCACAATTGTGCTCTGGAAGGAAAACTGTGAAGACCATTGAACACAACATGGTCTCCACTCAGGCTTTTCCCTGGCTGGGAAATTTGCCTGATGGTTAGGTAAGCTTGTTTTGAGGCCTTTTGAAACAGGACTCAAGACTATGCTTCCCACCACAATAGGTAAAAAGACCCTCTTTGATTCTTCTTTCTTTTTCAGAGTTCATGAGCTTGAAATCTTTATTCAATAACAAAGAATGGGGCTTGTCCCTCTTCTGAAAATTCTTCTTCTTCTTGTGACTTGAACTTGAAAAATTTTGAGGATGAGAAATACTTGATCTTGGGGCTTCAAGTTTCTTCTCTTGATAGTGACTCTTCTCCTTTTGCCTTTCATGGTACCTGGTATCAAGTTTCAGGGTAACGTCCATTAAGTCTTGAAGAGAATCAATATTTGAAGGATGGGAGGCCAATTGATCCAGAATCCTGGATGGCAATCCCTTCCTTAGATGATGGATGAGAGCTCTTTCTCCCCACTCCCTGATTCTTGAAACCAAACTCCTGAAATAGGCTATGTATAGTGAAACATGACCACCTTCTTTCATTCTAAGGCCATCCAACTCTGCTTCAGCTTTTCTAACTTCATTTGGGTCCCCAAATAAAGTGAAGAGTTGGGATTCAAACAATGGCCAAGACTTGAGAAGATAACTTGAGTCTTGATTGGTGAGATTAGAAAGATAAGGCTCAATCCATTTTGCAGCCCTGCCAATAAGAAATGAAGTGGCATAAAGAACCTTCTTCCTGTCTTGAGAGAAGTTTTCCGGATCATTATGAAAGATAAGCTGGCATGACTGAATAAAGCTTCTGACTTTGAAGGACTGAGTCCCATCAAAGAATTCTGGTGCCTTCATAGATGGAGTCTTGCAGGCTGGTGGTCTTGATGAATCAGAAGAAGAAGCTTCTTGAAGATTGGCCATAATCTGAGTCATTTGCTGCATAATGGCCAATAAAGATGGTTCAGATTGGTGAGAGACAGGCTGATCAGACTGGGCTAGAGTTGGTCTTCCAGTACCTTGGGATGCCTCCACCGGAGCAGGAACACCTTCAGTACCTTCAGACTCTTCCTCTTCCACAGAATTCTCCTCCTCCTCTTCACCGTCTTCACCCAGACCTTTGAAACTTGTCCTTGACATGCCTTGAAAACTGCCAACTACTCCTGAAAAAGAATTCGATCTTCTTGGCACTCTTCCTTCCTTCCTGGATGGTGCTGCTCCTTCCATGCAGGGTCCTCTATCTAATTGGGCCCTCAGTTGAGGAACTGCTGGGGTGCCATCAAGAGGAACTCTTGGAGTAGCAGTAAGAACAGCTTGAGTTTGAGCCTGGGATCTGGTCTGTCTTGCAGGAGGTGAGTGTTGGAGTGGCATGATTGAATAAGAGTAAAATTTAAATAAAATGAATCAAAACTTGAATAAAAACTTGAGGCAAAACTGAAATAGTCTTGAGGATCAAATCAAATCAAATCTTGAGGGGAAAAATCAATGAATCAATTAAAGTCTTCAGGTACTTCAATAAATCAAAATAAATGAGTCTTGAAGTCAAAAATCAATATAAATGAAAGTCTTGAAGTCAATAAAATCAATTAATCAATCACTAAATGAAATCTTGCAGTAAAAATCAATCAATCAAATGAATTCTTGAGTCAAATCAATTTATGTCAAAGTCTTGATGTGAAATTCAGCAAAATCAAGGAGAATTCTTCAGGTCAATCAATTATCTTGAAGTCAATATCAATTATGTCAAATCAGTCAATCAAATCAATTATCAAGTGAATTCTTCCTGAAAATCAAAATTCTTGAGGAATAAATCAAAATGAATCCTGATATGAAGAACGTGTCTGAGCAATTTGATGAATAATCTGAGAATGAAAATGATAATATGCCTGAATGACGGATAAAAATGAGATTGATGATTGGTTGAAATTAAGATTGAAAAAGATAACAGAAATAAAATTGGGTCAGCTTTCAATTTTCAGAATGAAGAATGAATGTGAGAAAATTGAGAGGTGACAAAGAATCATTAATTTTCATAAGCGTAAAGAGTCATAATTTCAATGAATGAATGAATGAAATTGATGAAGAATGAATGAATAAAATGATGAAGAATGAATGAATAGAATAAAAAGAAATTATGAGTTAATTAATATAATGTCACAGGGGCTCTTATGGAAGCAAGAGGGCCTGGCACTCAGGAATCAAGAACTTACTTGGAGGGCTCCAAAGATGATAAGAAATACTATGGAATATATTTCTTAAGGAGGAATAAGAGAAAGGACAAAATATGCCAAAGATAGCAACGAATAATAAGAATGAAGGCAGAGGCCAAAGATAAAAGAAAGCCAAAAGCCAAGAAGCCAACCAAGTGAATCCTCAATTCACTGTTTCAACCTGCCAGAAAGAACAATGGGATTAGTAAAGGATATGACCACCAATATCCACTGACAGGCAAGGAAAGAAAAGAGAAGGGTGCTAATGACTGACTTAAGATTATCAGTATTAACTTTAATAAGATAAAAGAAAATAAGGATAAAAATAAATCCAATATATTAATTAACTGGGGAAAAAGTCCCCAGGTGATGAAAGGTAGCCAGTATATGTGAAAACTGAAAGATTGATCCTGGAAGGTGGATCAATGGCTGTATTGTCCGGATCGGGAAATACAGTTCTGGCCATCTTGAATCTTGAACTGTGTAATGGAATTCCCACAGTGGAATATGAAATGACCCAATTGGGCCAAGACCATACAGGTTGATTGAATGAGGCCTGTATGGATGAATTGAGTTGTCCAAAGGAGTATTGAATACTTGATGCCTTGACAACTGATTGAAATGATGTAATACCTCTTGAGAATTGCCCTTGAATAATCCTGAATGAATTGTGCCAACCCAACTCCTGCAGATACAGGTGGTTGGGATCCTTGAAGAGTCTTCTGATTGCTGCCATAACTTGTCAGACTGATGAGCTGATTAATCCTCCTTCAAAATGGGCGTTGGGATTTGAGACCTTGAGTTGGGAAGGTGGAATTGGATCCTGAAAACGTCACAATTGGATTGCTGAGCAAAAATGGTGCATAATGGTATATAATACCATATATGCACCATGCCTGCAACCTTGAGTACCGATGGTATGAGGGAAAGGAAGAAATCCCCTGGAGTTGAGGGGAAAGACAGGCTGAGCTGATCTGGTGGCCTCTGGTGGTTGCCAGAGGCCATGGCTGAACTATTGGTCCATGGCCAAAAAGGTGTCCATGAGGTTTTTGGTCATTTTTGGGTCCAAGGAGGTGGTGGCCAAAAATGGCTCAGGTGGGCCCAATTGTGGTTTGGGACCCACCTGGATGGCCCCTTTGGCCCCATTGGATTAGGCCAAAAGGGGCCTAAATGGCCTACAGACCGTGGACCGTGGATCACGGCCCACGGGCCGTAGGAGCCATAGGGGGCCTAAATGGCCCAAAAAGGCCATTTAGGCCAAAACCCCAATAATGAAAGGGGTGGCCCTGAATCAAAGGATGAGGGCTAGGGGGCCTGGAGGCCCCTAGAAGACAAAATGACCCCTCAGGCCCAAAATCAAAGATGCAAGCCTGGGGGTTGGTGAAGTAGGAATTGGCCAAAAAGGCCAATGGCGGCAGCATATGGCCTGAGGCCATAAAATGGCCATTGGAAGGTGTTATGGTGTGGGTGCCATGGAACACCCAAGGGGGCCAATTAGCCATGAAAGATATGACTTGACCAATTGGCCCCAACTTGGCTCCAGGTCAGATTTCCGCAACCATCAAGGAGGAGGGTCAAGCTCGTGGTTGTGACACACAGGTTACAAAGGTTCAATAATTCACCTTAAAAACTCACTCATTGCTCCAAGAATTACTACTCCATTGATTTCTTTATCTCCCTTCCTTCAAAGAGGCTTCTCCCTCTGTGGAAAAGGGGGAATCATTCAGCTTTTTGATGAAGACAATGAAATTATACTTGAAGGAAATCTTGTAGACAATTTCATCTCAATCCTTCTTGGTGCCCCAGTTTCACACTTCACTAAGGCAAGCACTGATGTGTCTATCATCCACCAAGCTTTAGGTCATCCAAGAAATCAATATGCTTCTTATCCCTTCCCATCTTTGAATTTTTCAGGTTTTAAATGTGAAGCATGTCTAAGTTAAAAATCTCATTGTCTTCCCTTTAATGGAACCTTTCCTAACACCTATTAGCCACTACAAATTGTCCACATGGATGTCTGTGGACCAATCACTCCTGTCTCTAAAGGAGTTAGTCACTTTATTTTCCAAATAATCAATGGCTACTCCAGATACCGTTTTACTTCATCTATCTTGAACAAATCCAAATGCTTTGAGTCATTCAGATTATTAAAAATGTTTATTGCAAAACAGACTAATTTTTGAATCAAGAAAGTGGTATCTGATAATGGTGGAGAATTCTTTGGGGGATCTTTTTGTTGATACCTGCTTGACAAAGGAATAGAGTCTCTACTCACCGCTCCACATACGCCTCAGCAAAACCCCTTTGCTGAAAGGGCCAATCAAACTCTAATGGAAAGGGTTTGTTGCCTCCTGTTGGAGTCCAAACTCTTTTTTGATTGAGGGGGAGAGGCTGTGTCTACTGCAGCTTACTTGCTAAATAGAACACCTGTATCCTTGTTGTCATGTAAAACCCCTTTTGAGACAATTTTCAATTATGCTCCTAAGATGGACCATCTCCATCCCTTTGGATGCCCTGTATACATCCATGTAAATAAGTCAAATCTAAAATCAAAGCTTCACCCTCGTGCCGAAAAGGGGTTCTTTCTTGGCTACTCAGAGGGGCACAAAAATGTTTGTCTCTATAACTTCACAACCAACAAAATTCAAATCACGCATTACTGCCTTTTCAACGACAAATCTCAGGAGATTTCCAACTCTTCAGAAGAAGAAAGTTCATGCCTTGGATCTACCTCTTTTGTTCCTATAAGCAATACTGCCTCAGAAACATCAATTCCTGACGACTCCAGTCCTTTAGTAGAAACAAGACCTCCTCTCAACAACAATATCCCTCTTCCTTCTTCATCTTTTCAAACAGCTACTGAATTCAATGACAAATAAGCTGATGATTTCCTAGAACCTCAAAGTTTGGAGGATGCTTCCACTCATCCTCCGCCAAGCTCTTTACCCATCAAAAGCCTTCCGAAGGGCTGGGTAATGGATAATGTACTGGATAAAGCACCAAAAGACATATCTAGCAACCTTGATGCATCCAACATCCTACAAGAAGTGCAATGAAGGTTTTCTAAAGCTACTACTTAATTCAATTCAAGTACACCTAAAAGCTACTGCCAGGCTATGAATCAACCTACAGGCCAACAAATGGAAATTGGCAATCATTGAGCAGAATGGAGTCTGGCAAGTTGTTCCATTATCACAAGAAGCTAACCTCCTGGGTTCTACTTGGGTCTTCCGTGAGAAAGAAGACAACACTGGAAAGGCTGTTAGATACAAAGCAAGACTTTGCATTCAAGGTTTCTCGCAAATTGAAGGAATAGATTATAATGAAGCTTATGCTCCGACTGGAAGACTTGCTTCTCTTTGTTTTCTACTTTCTTACTGTGCTATTAATTATTTTGAATTTCACAAAATTGACTTTTGCACTGCTTTTCTTCATGGAATAACTGAGGAAAAGGTTTGCTGAAATACCCAGAGGGGTATCCTCATGCTATCCAACCCAAGACCTGTCTATGAATTATCAAATCACTATATGGGCTGAAACAACGCCCAAGGTGTTGGTATAAAAGACTAAAAGATGTGTTTGTCTCCCTTAAATTTAAACCATGTCAAGCAGACCCATGTCTATTTATTCACATTGAAAGTAGCTGTCACAACCATGGCAATTCACCTCCTTGGATCCCCATATGGCATATCAAGCCACAGTTCTTTTATGGCCAATTGGCCATATCCATCACCAGTGGCCAATATGGCCACGTCATCATCTTATGGACCATTTGTGTTTTGGGGCCTTCATGGCCCTTCACCTCAATCCAGAACCCATAGCGGCAATTTATGCCCAAATGGGTATTTCTGGTCATTTCCCTCAAAACCAAGGGAAATGGCCCAAATGGCTGTTTTTGGCCATTTGGGCTCATAATGCGCATATTTGCGCACTTTTGCGCATTTTTGCACATTTGCGCATATTTGTGCACTTTGATGCATAGTGTCCAAAAGACACTTTCCCGCCTTTTGGGCCAGTTTTGGCTCAGAACCCAAAAGTGGCCAAAAACCCCAAAGGGCCCAGAAACACCCTTTCAAGCTCTGAAGCCATCACATCCATCCTTTTCCCCTCTGCCTTTCCATCTCAAGACCTTTGGACGTAATCTTCTTGCCAATCAACCAATATGCCATAAATGATGTTATATATCATTGTGCGTCATTTTTCAACAGCAATTCAATGGTGGCAATATCACATGGTCATTTCGACATTCCAACATCTCATCACGTCATCAAGGCACCCAATCATTCAGAGGAATCATCAAGGCTCAAGAGCAAGTGTTTCAGCGTCAAAGACCAATGACGCCATCAAGCAGTCATTGGTTATTCTCACTCCAAGTATTCCTTCCAAGGGAATACTGTCAATTCATTCTCAAGGTTTATTCAAGAGGCAGTGCCAAAAGAAGTTGTCAAGTGTCAAAGCTCCACTCAATCCATCTTGGCAACCACATTCATTTCAATACAGTTTGGATCCATCAAGAACTGTATTTCACTTTCAAGCATGGGAAGTTCATTCAACCCAATTCAATTTCAATATTAGCCAGCTGTATCAATTCCCAAAACAATCAATACAGCCTCAAGGATTAATACAGATCAGTTTTCAGCCTGAAGAACTCAAGATCCCAACTTGTCACATATACCGGCTACCCTTTCCACCCTGGGGGGTTTTTCCCCAATTAATTAATATACTTTGATTTTATTTTGTCTTTATTTTCCTTTCCTTTTAGTTAAGCAAATACTGATATTATTAAGTCAGTCATTTAGCACTTTTCTCTTTCTCTTTCTTTGCCTGTCAATGGATATTTGGTGGTCATATCCTTGCTAATTCCATTATTCATTTGTGGCAGGTTGAAACAGTGATTAAGGACTTACTTGGTTGGCTCTTTGGCCATTTGGCTTCTCTTTCCTCTTTTGCATCTCATCTTGTACCTGCATATCTTTTAGAGGAATTCATTCTTATTATTTTTTGTTCTTTATTCTTTTGGAGTCTTCCAAATGAGTTCCCTGATTGCTGAGTGCCAGGCCACTCTTGTATTTCTGTCCAAGAGCCCCTGTGACATTATATTAATTAACTCATAATTTCTTTTCATTCTGTTCATTCTTTCTCTACAATTTCATCCACTCATTTCATTGAAATTATGATTCTTTCATGCTTATGAACTTTATGATTCATCGTCACCTCTCAATTTTCTTTCATTCATTCTTCATTTTGAAAATTGAAAGCTGACAAATTTTTGTTTTTGTTATTCTTTTTAAAATCTTTTTCAAATCATCAATTTTCATTACATTCATAATTCAGGCGTCATCTTGATTTTCTTTGATTTTCAAATTTTTCATCGAGATATTCAGACACGTTATTCACATCAAGATTCATAAATGATTCATTCTTCAAGAATTTTGGTTTTTAAAAAATAATTCACTTGATTTTGATTGATTGATTGATTTGACATATTTGATATTGACCTCAAGAAAATTGATTGACCTGAAGATTTCATTGATTTTGCTGATTTTTTCACATCAAGAATTTTGACATAAATTGATTTTTCTTCAAGATTGCATTTGATTTATTGATTTTTGCAATATTTTGATTTTGATTGATTTGATTCATTGATTTATTGAGTTGAAAACTTCATTTTGATTTAATTCATTGATTTACTTCAAGACATTGATTTGATTTTGACTTCAAGACTTCATTTGATTTTGATTTATTGATGTACTTGAAGATTTTCATTTGATTCATTGATTTTCCTCAATATTTGATTGTTGACTTATTTCACTTCAAGCAAATTTTGAATTTCAATTTTATTACTGATATCATGCCTGTTCAACATTCACCTCCGGCAAGGCAGACAAGATCTCAGGCCAGAGCTCAAGGTGTTCTCACTCCAACTCCAAGAGCTCCTCTAGATGGCACCCCAGCAGTTCCTCAACTGAGGGCCCAATTAGGTAGAGGACCCCGCATGGAAGGAGCAGCACCATCCAGGAAGGGAGGAAGAGGGCCCAGAAGATCAAGTTCATTTTCAGGAGTAGTTGGCGGATTTCCAGGAACTTCAAGGACTATTTTCAAAGGTCCAGGTGAAGATGGTGAATAGGAGGAGGAGAATTCTGTGGAAGAGGAAGAGTCTGATGGTACTGAAGGTGTCCCTGCTCCGGTGGAGGCATCCCAAGGTACTGGAGGACCAACTCTAGCCCAGTCTAATCAGCCTGTCTCTCATCAGTCTGAACCATCTCTATTGGCCATCATGCAGCAAATGACTCAGGGTATGGCCAATCTTCAAGCAGCTTCATCCTCTGAAGCATCAAGACCACCAGCCTTCAAGACTCCATCTATGAAGGCACCGGAATGCTTTGACGGGACTCAGCCCTTCAAAGTTAGAAGTTTCATTCAGCCTTGTCAATTGATATTTCATAATTATCCGGCAAACTTCGCTCAAGACAGAAAGAAGGTCCTTTATGCCACTTCATTTCTCATTGGCAGGGCTGCAAAATGGATTGAGCCTTACCTTTCCAATCTCACCAATCAAGACTCAAATTACCTTCTTAATTCTTGGCTTCTATTTGAATCTCAACTCTTCACTCTATTTGGTGACCTGAATGAAGTCAGAAAAGCAGAAGCTGAGTTGGATTCTTTAAGAATGAAAGAAGGTGGGCATGTATCCTTATACATTGCTGATTTCAGAAGTTTAGTCTCAAGAATCAGGGATTGGGGTGAATGAGCTCTCATTCATCATTTCAGGAAGGGATTGCCATCCAGGATTTCGGATCAATTGGCCTCCCATCCTTCAAGAATTGACTCTCTTCAAGACTTAATGGGCATTACCCTGGAACTTGATACCAGGTACCATGAGAGGCAAAATGAAAAGAGTCATCATCAAGAGAAGAAGCCAGAAGCCTCAAAGTCAAGTTCTTCTCATCCTCAAAATTCTTCAAGCTCAAGTCATAAGAAGAAGAAGAATTTTCAGAAGAGGGACAAGCCCCATTCTTCTTCGTTGAATAAAGATTTCAAGCTCATGAATTCTGAAAAAGAAAGAAGAATCAAGGAGGGTCTTTGTACCTATTAAGGTGGGAAGCATAGTCTTGAGTCCTGTTTCAAAAGGCCTCAAAACAAGCTTACCCAACCGTCAGGAAAATTTCCCAGCCAGGGAAAAGCCTGAGTGAAGATCATGTAATGTTCAATGGGCTTCACAGTTTTCCATCCAGAGCACAATTGTGCATTCTGAATACTGGTGTCAAGAATTCTCTTAAATTTTTTGTTTTTTCTTCTCTTTCTGATTTTTTTTACAGTATTCTCATTGATTCTGGTGCTACCAACTCATTCATTGCAAAGCAGTTTGTTCACAAGTATTCATTGACTACATCAGAACTTCCAGAGAAGATTCCCCTCATCATTTTAGACTCCTCTGAGTCGCCTTCTTTATTTGTGACTCACCATACTAAATATATGGTTGAGCTCCCTTCCTTCCCAAGCTTTGAATGGGACTTTTTAGTCATTGATACTCCCAAGGGAGAAGACCTCATATTGGGCTTTGACTTTCTTAATCATTTTAATCCGTTTATTGATTGGAGGCAAGGATTGATCACCTTTAATTCTGATCATAAGGACTATAATGATCCTTCAATTGCTTTTAGTAATGACTTTTCTTCTGCCAAATCATGTGCAGCTCTGGTTGGTGATTCTAGAACACCATCATTTCTGTCTTCTGTCCATATTCCTTCCCTTAATTCCCATCAGTCATTACTATCATCTAGAGATGAAGTCTTCAAAGAGATTCAAGATGTTGGAGAAGATAATTCTGTATCTTCACTTCATCTCTTCTTTGGCAATATGCACCTTCCTCCTTCATCTTATCATGACTCCCTGGAGGAGTTGTGGGATGAAGAGGAAGAGCCAGAAGGAATAGAAACCATGATGAAGGTTGTTCCTTCTGTTTATCACCAATACTTGGATGCATTCTCCAAGGTGAAAGCAGAGAAACTTCCTCCTCACCGCGCCTGTGATCATCATATCGAGCTGGAGGGGTCTCTACCTCCAGTTGGGGTGATCTACTCTTTATCAAACCAAGAGTCAGATACACTCAGGGCCTACATTTCAGAGAATGTAGAGAAAGGTTTCATCCGGCCAAGCTCCTCTTCTACAGGAGCACCTGTTATTTTTGTCAAAAAGAAAGATGGTGGCCTCCGTTTGTGTGTTGATTACCGCAAACTCAATGCTGTTACTAGGAAGAACAAGTAGCCTGTTCCTCCTATTAATCAGCTTCTCACTGTTTTCAATGGTTCTTCTATATTCTCCAAGATTGACTTGCGTGGTGCATATAACCTACTCAGAATCAAGGGAGGTGATGAACATTTGACTTGTTTCAGAACCAAATATGGTAGTTATGAGTACTTGGTTATGCCATTCGGGCTTACCAATGCTCCTGCTTCTTTTCATAATCTTGTCAATGATATTTTTTATGATCTTCTTGATGTTTATGTTGTGGTTTATTTGGATGACATTATGGTCTTTTCCAAATCTGAGGAAGAACATGTCACTCATGTGTCCACTGTTCTTTCCAGACTCAGAACCAATAACCTCTTTGCTAAGGCGTCCAAATGCCTATTCCATGTTTCTAGTGTAGAGTATTTAGGTTATGTTGTTTCTTCTGAAGGCCTCAAGATGGACCAAGCAAAAGTCCAGCAAATTCTCAATTGGCCACCTTCAAGAAACCTCAAGGCTCTTCAATCATTCCTTGGCTTTGCCAATTTCTACCGCCGTTTCATCAAGAATTATTCAAAGAAAATTAGTTCACTCACAAGTTTCCTCAAGAAAGATTCCCGTTTTCCCCTCAATGAGGAAGCCCTTAGACAGTTTCATCAACTCAAAGAGGCATTCACCACTGCTCCAATCCTTCTCTACCCACCATTGTAGAGACCAATGCATCAGATTATGCCTTGGGTGCTGTACTGAGTCAGATTTATGACTCAGGAAAACATCCCATTGCATTTGATAGCCGCAAGCCTCTCCCAGCTGAGCTCAATTATGAGATTCATGACAAGGAACTCCTTGGCATAGTCTGGGCTCTCAAGCGCTGGAGAGCTTTTCTTCTTTCAATTTCTTCCCCTTTTGAAGTTCTCAACAATCATTCATCTCTTCAATATTTCATGTCTTTCAAGATTCTCACTTGCCGTCAAGCCCGCTGGGCTGAATTTTTATCTGAATTCCATTTCTCAATCACTTACCGCCCTGGCCGCCTGGCCACCCTTCCAGACGCCTTGTCATGTCGGGACAACGTTTACCCAGAGAGGGGGGAGGATTTCATCACCAAGAATCCAATGAACTATCAGAAGATAATCAAGCAAGATGAAATTCAAGTCTCAAAGTTTTTTGCAGTCAAGGTGGATTCATTTTCAAATTTGATTGATTCAATTCAGAAGGCAGTGTGGCAAGATTCTCAATATAGAAGTGTCCTTGAAGATTTGGGTAAAGGTAAATCTGTCCAAGATTCTTCTCTTGATTCCTTTTCCAAACTTCTCCTTTTCAAAGATTGGGTGGTGGTCCCAAATGACCCCACAATTTAAATCAATATACTTCAAAATCGGCATGACTCTCCTCTAGCTGGACACCCTGGCCAAGAGAAGACTCTCAAGCTTGTCAAGCGGGATTTCCACTGGTCCGGCATGACTCAATTCATCAAGGATTATGTATCATCCTGTCAACAGTGTTCAAGAAACAAAAATATTCATCAAAAGAAGTTTGGACTCCTCAAGCCTCTTCGAATTCCAAGTGGTCCTTGGATTTGTCTTTCAATGGATTTCATCACTCAATTGCCACTGTCCAATTCCTTTGACTCAATTCTAGTTATAGTGGACAGATTCTCAAAAATGGCAGTTTTTATCCCAAAAATAGCTTCAATCACTTCATTAGATTTGGCCCATCTATTCATCAATAATATTTTTTCAAAGCATGGCCTTCCTTCAAGCATTGTTAGTGATCGAGGTTCTCTTTTTGTTTCTTCTTTTTGGACCAATCTTTGTCAGCAGCTCAAGATTTCAAGAGACCTGTCAACTGCTTATCATCCAGAAACTGATGGACAGACAGAGAGGGTAAATCAGATACTAGAATAGTACCTTCAGATTTATGTCAGTTATCATCAAGATGATTGGAACACCTGGCTCCCTCTGGCTGAATTTGCCTACAATAACTCTGACCACTCTTCAACAAAACAATCACCGTTTTTCACTGTTTATGGAAGAGATCCTCATTTTGACTCAGTTCACATCACTCAAGATAATCCGGCTGGAAAGTTATCAACAAAAATCCAATCAGTACAGCAAGATGCCAAGAGAGAACTTGAATTTGCCATAAACAGGTTTAAGAGGTATGCAGATAAAAGTAAAGCAAGTCCACCTGTTTTCAATCCCAGTGACATGGTATCGCTTTCTTCCAAGAACATCAAATCAACCAGACCCACCAAAAAGCTGTCTGAAAGATGGCTGGGTCCTTTTCCAATCTTGAAGAAAGTCAGCACTCATGCCTACCACCTCAAGCTTCCATCTCAATGGAAATCCATCCACCCAGTCTTCCATATATCCCTCCTGAAACCAGTCAAGACATCAACAATCCCAAATCGGCATCAAGAGCCTCCTCCTCCAATAATCATTGAAGAAGAAGAAGAATGGGGAGTCTCCCAAATACTGGACTCAAAGCTCAAGAGAGGAAAACTATGGTATTTGGTGGAATTGAAAGGTTTCAGTCAAGACCCAGAAAGATCCACTTGGGAACCAACTGAAAACCTCAATAATTGTCCTGAACTCGTCAAAGATTTTTATTCATTATATCCTGACAAGCCAGGACCCAATTCCTCAAGAGCTTGATTTTTTATGGTGCTTGGCGGGGAGAGGAATTACCAAAAGTAAGTCCCACTCCTGGTATGCACTTTTAGGTGTATTCTACTCTGTTTTGTTGTAAATCAACTAGGCCACTCTGTGAGCACTTTGCAATTTTGGACACAGATCTCTGGCATGGCTTTCAACTTCATTTCCAATCTTATGGCCATTTTCACTTGGGACAACAGGCCATACACTTTTCAATTCATTTCCAAGACTTCAAAATTCAAATTCATTCCTTCAGCATTTTGTTTTACTTTTATGGCACTGGCGGGAGTGGTAATTACCAAAAGGAAGTTCCTCTCCTGGTGTGCACTTCCCTGAGGGGTCTACAATCTTGTCAAAACATCACCTTGGCCACTTTGTGAGCACCTGGCATGAAATTTCTCTTTCCAGGTCCCTGGCCAATCTCAAAATCAGTTATCAAACTCCGTGATGAGGATTGGAACCTCCTCAAGATTCAATTCATTTTTCTCTTTTCTTTTCTTATTTTAGTTTTCATTCTTTATTTTTATTTTATTTTCATTTTAAATTTTCTCTTATCACGTCAATCATCAGGTCAAAAATTTTTCATTCATTTTAAAATTCAATTCAAATCATGAAGCCAATGTCAAAAGAAGATCAAGCAAGTCCTGCGTCAAATGTCAAATTATTAATATCAGTTTTCAATTTTTTTTACCTCAATCAGTCCTCTTGAATCAATCTCTCAAAATCTTTCCAATAGCCTCAACAGGCTTCACCTTGTATTGGTGCTCAGGAGCTCACCATTTCAAGGTGGGGGGTACTGTCACAACCATGGCAATTCACCTCCTTGGATCCCAATATGGCATATCAAGCCACAGTTCTTTTATGGCCAATTGGCCATATCCATCACCATTGACCAATATGGCCATGTCATCATCTTATGGACCATTTATGGCCATTTGTGTTTTGGGGCCTTCATGGCCCTTCACCTCAATCCTGAACCCATAGCGGCAATTTATGCCCAAATGGGTATTTCTGGTCATTTCCCTCAAAACCAAGGGAAATGGCCCAAATGGCTGTTTTTGGCCATTTGGGCTCATAATGCGCATTTTTGCGCATTTGTGCACTTTTGCACATATTTGCGCACTTTGACGCAAAGTGTCCAAAAGACACTTTCCCGCCTTTTGGGCCAGTTTTGGCTCAGAACCCAAAAGTGGCCAAAAACCCCAAAGGGCCCAGAAACACCCTTCCAAGCTCTGAAGCCATCACATACATCCTTTTCCCCTCTGCCTTTCCATCTCAAGACCTTTGGACGTAATCTTCTTGCCAATCAACCAATATGCCATAAATGATGTTATATATCATTGTGCATCATTTTTCAACAGCAATTCAATGGTGGCAATATCAAATGTTCATTTCAACATTCCAACATCTCATCACGCCATCAAGGCACCCAATCATTCAGAGGAATCATCAAGGCTCAAGAGCAAGTGTTTCAGCGTCAAAGACCAATGACGCCATCAAGCAGTCATTGGTTATTCTCACTCCAAGTATTACTTCCAAGGGAATACTGTCAATTCATTCTCAAGGTGTATTCAAGAGGCAGTGCCAAAAGAAGTTGTCAAGTGTCAAAGCTCCAATCAATCCATCGTGGCAACCATATTCATTTCAATACAGTCTGGATCCATCAAGAACTGTATTTCATTTTCAAGCATGGGAAATTCATTCAACCCAATTCAATTTCAATATTAGCCAGCTGTATCAATTCCCAAAACAATCAATACAGCCTCAAGGATCAATACAGATCAGTTTTCAGCCTGAAGAACTCAATCTCCCAACCTTTCACATATACCGGCTACCCTTTCCACCCTGGGGGGTTTTTCCCGAGTTAATTAATATACTTTGATTTTATTTTATCTTTATTTTCTTTTCATTTTAGTTAAGCAAATACTGATATTATTAAGTCAGTCATTTAGCACCTTTCTCTTTCTCTTTCTTTGCCTGTCAATGGATATTTGGTGGTCATATCCTTACTAATTCTATTATTCATTTTTGGCAGGTTGAAACAGTGATTAAGGACTTACTTGGTTGGCAGTTTGGCCATTTGGCTTCCCTTTCCTCTTTGCATCTCATCTTGTACCTGCATATCTTTTAGAGGAATTCATTCTTATTATTTTTGTTCTTTATCCTTTTGGAGTCTTCCAAGTGAGTTCCCTGATTGCTGAGTGCCAGGCCACTCTTGTCTTTCTGTCCAAGAGCCCCTGTGACATTATATTAATTAACTCATAATTTCTTTTTCATTCTGTTCATTCTTTGCTTATAATTTCATTCACTCATTTCATCGAAATTATGATTCTGTTATGCTTATGAACTTAATGATTCATCGTCACCTCTCAATTTTCTTTCATTCATTCTTCATTTTGAAAATTGAAAGCTGACCCATTTTTATTTTTGTTATTCCTTTTAAAATCTTTTCAAATCATCAAATTTTCATTTCATTCATAATTCAGGCCTCATCTTGATTTTCTTTGATTTTCAAATTTTTCATCAAGATATTCAGACACGTTATTCACATCAAGATTCATAATTGATTCATTCTTCAAGAATTTTGGTTTTTAAAGAAGAATTCACTTGATTTTGATTGATTGATTGATTTGACATATTTGATATTGACCTCAAAATAATTGATTGACCTGAAGATTTCATTGATTTTGCTGATTTTTCACATCAAGAGTTTTGACATAAGTTCATTTTTCTTCAAGATTTCATTTGATTGATTGATTTTTGCAAGATTTTGATTTTTGATTGATTTGATTGATTGGTTTATTGACTTGAAGATTTCATTTTGATTTGATTCATTGATTTACTTCAAGACATTGATTTGATTTTGACTTCAAGACTTCATTTGATTTTGATCTATTGACGTACTTGAAGAATTTCATTTTGATTCATTAATTTTCCTCAAGATTTGATTGTTGACTCTTTTGACTTCAAGCAAATTTTGATTTTTAATTCATTTATTTCATTTTTATTCCTGAAATCATGCCTGTTCAACATTCACCTCCGGCAAGACAGACAAGATCTCAGGCCAGAGCTCAAGCTGTTCTCACTCTAACTCCAAGAGCTCCTCTAGATGGCACCCCAGCAGTTCCTCAACTGAGGGCCCAATTAGATAGAGGACCCCGCATGGAAGGAGCAGCACCATCCAGGAAGGAAGGAAGAGGGCCCAGAAGATCAAGTTCATTTTCAGGAGTAGTTGGCGGATTTCCAGGAACTTCAAGGACTATTTTCAAAGGTCCAGGTGAAGATGGTGAATAGGAGGAGGAGAATTCTGTGGAAGAGGAAGAGTCTGATGGTACTGAAGGTGTCCCTGCTCCGGTGGAGGCATCCCAAGGTACTGGAGGACCAACTCTAGCCCAGTCTAATCAGCCTGTCTCTCATCAGTCTGAACCATCTCTATTGGCTATCATGCAGCAAATGACTCAGGTTATGGCCAATCTTCAAGCAGCTTCATCCTCTGAAGCATCAAGACCACCAGCCTTCAAGACTCCATCTATGAAGGCACCGGAATGCTTTGACGGGACTCAGCCCTTCAAAGTTAGAAGTTTCATTCAGTCTTGTCAATTGATATTTCATAATGATCCGGCAAACTTCGCTCAAGACAGAAAGAAGGTCCTTTATGCCACTTCATTTCTCATTGGCAGGGCTGCAAAATGGATTGAGCCTTACCTTTCCAATCTCACCAATCAAGACTCAAATTACCTTCTTAATTCTTGGCTTCTATTTGAATCTCAACTCTTCACTCTATTTGGTGACCCAAATGAAGTCAGAAAAGCAGAAGCTGAGTTGGATTCTTTAAGAATGAAAGAAGGTGGGCATCTATCCTTATACATTGCTGATTTCAGAAGTTTGGTCTTAAGAATCGGTGATTGGGGTGAAAGAGCTCTCATCCATCATTTCAGGAAGGGATTGCCATCCAGGATTTTGGATCAATTGGCCTCCCATCCTTCAAGAATTGACTCTCTTCAAAACTTAATGGAAGTGACCCTGGAGTTTGATACCAGGTACCATGAGAGGCAAAATGAAAAGAGTCATCATCAAGAGAAGAAGCCAGAAGCCTCAAAGTCAAGTTCTTCTCATCCTCAAAATTCTTCAAGTTCAAGTCATAAGAAGAAGAAGAATTTTCAGAAGAGGGACAAGCCCCATTCTTCTTTGTTGAATAAAGATTTCAAGCTAATGAATTCTGAAAAAGAAAGAAGAATCAAGGAGGGTCTTTGTACCTATTGTGGTGGGAAGCATAGTCTTGAGTCCTGTTTCAAAAGGCCTCAAAACAAGCTTACCCAACCATCAGGCAAATTTCCCAGCCAGGAAAAAACCTGAGTGAAGATCATGTTGTGTTCAATGGTCTTCAAAGTTTTCCATCAAGAGCACAATTGTGCATTCTGAATACTGGTGTCAAGAATTCTCTTAAATTTTTTGTTTTTTCTTCTCTTTCTGATGTTTTTTACAGTATTCTCATTGATTCTGGTGCTACCAACTCATTTATTGCAAAGCAGTTTGTTCACAAGTATTCATTGACTACGTCAGAACTTCCAGAGAAGATTCCCCTCATCATTTTAGACTCCTCTGAGTCTCCTTCTTTATTTGTGACTCACCATACTAAATATATGGTTGAGCTCCCTTCCTTCCCAAGCTTTGAATGGGACTTTTTAGTCATTGATACTCCCAAGGGAGAAGACCTCATATTGGGCTTTGACTTTCTTAATCAT
The DNA here is from genome assembly GCA_023105745.1 of Austropuccinia psidii. Lineage (NCBI taxonomy): Eukaryota > Fungi > Basidiomycota > Pucciniomycetes > Pucciniales > Sphaerophragmiaceae > Austropuccinia > Austropuccinia psidii. The sequence continues at coordinate 62,763,519 of JALGQZ010000003.1, read as the reverse complement.
TTTAATCCGTTTATTGATTTGAGGCAAGGATTGATCACCTTTAATTCTGATCATAAGGACTATAATGATCCTTCAATTTCTTTCAGTAATGACTTTTCTTCTGCCAAATCATGTGCAGCTCTGGTTGGTGATTCTAGAACACCATCATTTCCGTCTTCTGTCCATATTGCTTCCCTTAATTACCATCAGTCATTACTATCATCTAATAATGAAGTCTTCAAAGAGATTCAAGATGTTGGAGAAGATAATTCTGTCTCTTCACTTCATCTGTTCTTTGGGAATATGGACCTTCCTCCTTCATCCTATCATGACTCTCTGGAGGAGTTGTGGGATGAAGAGGAAGAGCCAGAAGAAATAGAAACCGTGATTAAGGTTATTCCTTCTGTTTATCACCAGTACTTGGATGTATTTTCCAAGGTGAAAGCAGAGAAACTTCCTCCTCACCGCGCCTGTGATCATCATATCAAGCTGGAGGGGTCTCTACCTCCAGTTGAGGTGATCTACTCTTTATCAAACCAAGAGTCAGATACACTCAGGGCCTACATTTCAGAGAATGTAGAGAAAGGTTTCATCCGGCCAAGTTCCTCTTCTACAGGAGCACCTGTTCTTTTTGTCAAAAAGAAAGATGGTGGCCTCCGTTTGTGTGTTGATTACCGCAAACTCAATGCTGTTACTAGGAAGAACAAGTATCCTGTTCCTCCTATGAATCAGCTTCTCACTGTTTTCAATGGTTCTTCTATCTTCTCCAAGATTGATTTGCGTGGTGCATATAACCTGCTCAGAATCAAGGAAGGTGATGAACATTTGACTTGTTTTAGAACCAAATATGGTAGTTATGAGTACTTGGTCATGCCATTTGGGCTTACCAATGCTCCTGCTTCTTTTCAAAATCTTGTCAATGATATTTTTTATGATCTTCTTGATGTTTATGTTGTGGTTTATTTGGATGACATTATGGTCTTTTCCAAATCTGAGGAAGAACATGTCACTCATGTGTCCACTGTTGTTTCCAGACTCAGAGCCAATAACCTCTTTGCTAAGGCGTCCAAATGCCTATTCCATGTTTCTAGTGTGGAATATTTAGGTTATGTTGTTTCTTCTGAAGGCCTCAAAATGGACCAAGCAAAAGTCCAGCAAATTCTCAATTGGCCACCTCCAAGAAACCTCAAGGCTCTTCAATCATTCCTTGGCTTTGCCAATTTCTACCGCCGTTTCATCAAGAATTATTCAAAGAAAATTAGTTCACTCACAAGTTTCCTCAAGAAAGATTCCCATTTTCCCCTCAATGAGGAAGCTCTTAGACAGTTTCATCAACTCAAAGAGGCATTCACCACTGCTCCAATCCTTTCTCACTTCAATCCTTCTCTACCAACCATTGTAGAGACTGATGCATCAGATTAAGCCTTGGGTGCTGTACTGAGTCAGGTCTCTGACTCAGGAAAACATCCCATTGCATTTGATAGCCGCAAGCTTCTCCCAGCTGAGCTCAATTATGAGATTCATGACAAGGAACTCCTTGGCATAGTCTGGGCTCTCAAGCGCTGGAGAGCTTTTATTCTTTCAATTTCTTCCCCTTTTGAAGTTCTCACCGATCATTGATCTCTTCAATATTTTATGTCTTCCAAGATTTGCACTTGCCGTCAAGCCCGCTGGGCTGAATTTTTATCTGAATTTCATTTCTCAATCACTTACCGCCCTGGCCGCCTGGCCACCCTTCCAGATGCTTTGTCACGTTGGGACGACGTTTACCCAGAGAGGGGGAGAGGATTTCATCAGCAAGAATCCAATGAACTATCAGAATATAATCAAGCAAGATGAAATTCCAGCCTCAAAGTTTTATGCAGTCAAGGTGGATTCATTTTCAAATTTGATTTCTTCAATTCAGAAGGCAGTGTGGCAAGATTCTCAATATAGAAGTGTCCTTGAAGATTTGGGTAAAGGTAAATCTGTCCAAGATTATTCTCTTGATTCCTCTTCCAAACTTCTCCTTTTCAAGGATCGGGTGGTGTTCCCAAATGACCCCACACTTCAACTCAATATACTTCAAAAGTGGCATGACTCTCCTCTAGCTGGACACCCTGGCCAAGAGAAGACTCTCAAGCTTGTCAAGCGGGATTTCCACTGGTCCGGCATGACTCAATTTATTAAGGATTATGTATCATCCTGTCAACAGTGTTCAAGAAACAAAAATATTCATCACAAGAAGTTTGGACTCCTCAAGCCTCTTCCAATTCCAAGAGGTCCTTGGATTTGTCTTTCAATGGATTTCATCACTCAATTGCCACTGTCCAATTCCTTTGACTCAATTTTAGTTATAGTGGACAGATTCTCAAAAATGGTGGTTTTTATTCCAACAATAGCTTCAATCACTTCATTAGATTTGGCCCATTTATTCCTCAAGAATATTCTCTCAAAGCATGGCCTTCCTTCAAGAATTGTTAGTGATTGAGGTTCTCTTTTTGTTTCTTCTTTTTGGACCAACCTTTGTCAGCAGCTCAAGATTTCAAGAGACTTGTCAACTGCTTATCATTCAGAAACTGATGGACAGACAGAGAGGGTAAATCAGATACTAGAACAGTACCTTTGGATGTATGTCAGTTATCATCAAGATGATTGGAACACCTGGCTCCCTCTGGCTGAATTTGCCTACAATAACTCTGACCACTCTTCAACAAAACAATCACCGTTTTTCACTGTTTATGGAAGAGATCCTCATTTTGACTCAGTTCACATCACTCAAGATAATCCGGCTGGAAAGTTATCAACAACAATCCAATCAGTACAGCAAGATGGCAAGAGAGAACTTGAAGTTTCCATAAACAGGTTTAAGAGGTATGCAGATAAAAGTAGACCAAGTCCACCTGTTTTCAATCCCGGTGACATGGTATAGCTTTCTTCCAAGAACATCAAATCAACCAGACCCACCAAAATACTATCCAAAAGATGGTTGGGTCTTTTTCCAATCTTGAAGAAAATCAGTTCTCATGCTTACCACCTCAAGCTTCCATCTCAATGGAAATCCGTCCACCCAGTCTTCCATATCTCCCTTCTGGAACCAGTCAAGACATCAACAATCCCAAATTGGCATCAAGAGCCTCCTCCTCCAATTACCATTGAAGAAGAAGAGGAATGGAAGTCTCTCAAGTACTGGATTAAAAGCTCAAGAGAAGAAAATTATGGTATTTGGTGCAATGGAAAGGTTTCAGTCAAGACCCAGAAAGATCCACTTGGGAACCAACTGAAAACCTCAAGAATTGTCCTGAACTCGTCAAAGATTTTCATTCATTATATCCTGACAAGCCTGGGCCCAACTCTTCAAAAGCTTGATTCATTATGGTGCTTGGTGGGGAGAGGAATTACCAAAAGTAAGTCCCACTCCTGGTATGCACCTTTAGGGGTATTCTACTCTTTTGTTGTAAGCATCACCTTGGCCACTCTGTGAGCACTTTGCAATTTTGGACACAGATCTCTGGCATGGCTTTCAACTTCATTTCCAATCTTATGGCCATTTTCACTTGGGACAACAGGCCATTCACTTTTCAATTCATTTCCAAGACTTCAAAATTCAAATTCATTCCTTCAGCATTTGGTTTTACTTTTATGGCACTGGCGGGAGTGGTAATTACCAAAAGGAAGTTCCTCTCCTGGTGTGCACTTCCCTGAGGGTTATACAATCTTGTCAAAACATCACCTTGGCCACTTTGTGAGCACCTGGCATGAAATTTCTCTTTCCAGGTCCCTGGCCAATTTCAAAATCAGTTATCAACCTCCGTGATGAAGATTGGAACCTCCTCAAGATTCAATTTATTTTTCTCTTTTCTTTTCTTATTTTCATTTTCATTCTTTATTTTTATTTTATTTTCATTTTAAATTTTCTCTTATCACGTCAATCATCAGGTCAAAATTTTTTCATTCATTTTAAAATTCAATCCAAATCATGAAGCCAATGTCAAAAGAAGATCAAGCAAGTCCTGCGTCAAATGTCAAATTCTTAATATCAGTTTTCAATTTTTTTTACCTCAATCAGTCCTCTTGAATCACTCTCTCAAAATCTTTCCAATAGCCTCAACAGGCTTCACCTTGTATTGGTGCTCAGGAGCTCACCATTTCAAGGTGGGGGTACTGTCACAACCATGGCAATTCACCTCCCTGGATCCCAATATGGCATATCAAGCCACAGTTCTTTTATGGCCAATTGACCATATCCATCACCAGTGACTAATATGGCCATGTCATCATCTTATGGACCATTTATGGCCATTTGTGTTTTGGGGCCTTCATGGCCCTTCACCTCAATCCAGAACCCATAGCGGCAATTTATGCCCAAATGGGTATTTCTGGTCATTTCCCTCAAAACCAAGGGAAATGGCCCAAATGGCTGTTTTTGGCCATTTGGGCTCATAATGCGCATTTGCGCACTTTTGCGCATATTTGCGCACTTTGACGCAAAGTGTCCAAAAGACACTTTCCCGCCTTTTGGGCCAGTTTTGGCTCAGAACCCAAAAGTGGCCAAAAACCCCAAAGGGCCCAGACACACCCTTCCAAGCTCTGAAGCCATCACATCCATCCTTTTCCCCTCTGCCTTTCCATCTCAAGACCTTTGGACGTAATCTTCTTGCCAATCAACCAATATGCCATAAATGATGTTATATATCATTGTGCATCATTTTTCAACAGAAATTCAATGGTGGCAATATCAAATGGTCATTTCGACATTCCAACATCTCATCACGTCATCAAGGCACCCAATCATTCAGAGGAATCATCAAGGCTCAAGAGCAAGTGTTTCAGCGTCAAAGACCAATGACACCATCAAGCAGTCATTGGTTATTCTCACTCCAAGTATTCCTTCCAAGGGAATACTGTCAATTCATTCTCAAGGTGTATTCAAGAGGCAGTGCCAAAAGAAGTTGTCAAGTGTCAAAGCTCCACTCAATCCATCTTGGCAACCACATTCATTTCAATACAGTCTGGATCCATCAAGAACTGTATCTCATTTTCAAGCATGGGAAATTCATTCAACCCAATTCAATTTCAATATTAGCCAGCTGTATCAATTCCCAAAACAATCAATACAGCCTCAAGGATCAATACAGATCAGTTTTCAGCCTGAAGAACTCAAGCTCCCAAGTTTTCACATATACCGGCTACCCTTTCCACCCTGGGGGGTTTTTCCCCAGTTAATTAATATACTTTGATTTTATTTTATCTTTATTTTCTTTTCATTTTAGTTAAGCAAATACTGATATTATTAAGTCAGTCATTTAGCACCTTTCTCTTTCTCCTTCTTCGCCTGTCAATGGATATTTGGTGGTCATACCCTTACTAGTTCCATTATTCATTTTTGGCAGGTTGAAACAGTGATTAAGGACTTACTTGGTTGGCTCTTTGGCCATTTGGCTTCCCTTTCCTCTTTGCATCTCATCTTGTACCTGCATATATTTTAGAGGAATTCATTATTATTATTTTTGTTCTTTATCCTTTTGGAGTCTTCCAAGTGAGTTTCCTGATTTCTGAGTGCCAGGCCACTCTTGTATTTCTGTCCAAGAGCCCCTCTTACAGGTACAGTCAAAACCATACTAACCTCCCTTTAAAATAACTAAAACTGTTTGTTGTCATTGTCTAGTTTGCTCATTGTGTTTAGTAGCAATCATAGTTGTATAATGCAGTTTCATTAACTTTGTATGGTGTTATCCACCCTTAGGTACATTTTGATACTCTCACTCATTATATTTGTGGATCACTAGTTAAAATAATAATACTCCTTAGTTTTGACCTCTAACAGATTTACAGTCTTGGGGTTCTATTACAAACAACGATAAAAAGGGTGGATACTGAATCTACAACATGACCGATAACAATGTAGAAAAAGAAATTCTCACTATCCCCGTTCTGGACGGCACGAACTACAGTGAATGGAGTGTAAGGATGACTATCCTACTATGGTCAAAAAAACTACTTGACGTCTGTGAAAAAGAACCAGAACCAGGCGTCTCAGCTGCTGCAACCAACCAATGGACTAAGGCAAGTTACAATGCAGTAAGCCTCATTACCACTTGTGTCAGCAATAAAGTCTTCATTGAGGTCATCAAACTAAACACAACAAACTCCTATCTCTTATGCACCAAACTGAAGGACAAATACGCATCAAAAAAGGCTACCAACTGAGGTTGTGTGTGGATGAATCTTCTGCATTCCTCCTATCAAGGTAACATTCAACAATATGTTACTCAAAGTCAAAAAATCATTCTTGAACTCAAATCCATTGGTATTCTCCTCACTCCTGACCTGCTTTCATTTACAATCTCAGGAAAACTTATGGGAGATCCTAAAGTCCATCAATATGTTGAACTACTTACCCTTAATGAGGATTTAGTTGGGAATCCAGACAAAGTCTTATTGAAACTTGAAGATTTCTGTAATAGCTCAACTCTTCAAGAACCCCAGTCAATTTCTCCAGCTTCAGCATTAATCAATGAAAGCTCTGTACCCTTCAAGATAACCCATTACTGTGCAAATGGAAAGCACAACTCAAAGTTCATTAATCACTCAAAAGAAGAGTGTTACACAGAGAATCATCATTTACGACCAGACCGTCGTGATAAAAGGAGAAGACCTTTTCCCAGTAAAAATGCATCTGCACATGTGTCCACAGCTCAGTCATTAATTACTGGACGAGAATCTTCATCAAAAACGCAAGATCTTATTATTGACTGTGGTGGCACTCACCACATGTTCAATAATAAAAATCTGTTTCTTTTTCTTTTAAAAATCAACCCTATTAATGTCTCCACTGGCGATTCATCAAGCACCTTGTCAGCTATTGGTCTAGGGACAGTCAAATTAATCTGCAACAAGAAACCAGTAATCCTCAAAAACAGCTTATTTGTTACTGGACTCAATTGTAACCTAGTCAGCCTTCTTCAATTATTTAACAAAAAATTAGTTATCAGCCATTGTAAAAGTCACTTCACCCTGGAATCCAAAAGCTCAGTTATGGTGAAAGACTCAATCTTCAACAACCTCATGAAGGTCAAATACCTCATTCCCCAAGCCTTCATCTCAAATATTGATCCCCATTACTGGCATCAACATCCTGGACACCCAGGTCCTGCGGTATCAAAATCAATGGGACTACTATCCAATATGTTCAGCTGCCAGACATGTGACCTTAGAAAGGCACATCTCCTCCCTTTTCAAGACCATTTTGAACACATACATCTACCCTTAGACTGTGTTCATCTTGATCTAGTTGGACCTATAACTCCTCCCTCAGTCTCCGGTTACCAATATTTCCTCACAATTGTTGACCAATTTACTTCATTCAAGATTACTTGCTTCCTTAAAAACAAGTTGGATGCATTCAACAAGTTTCTTCATCAAAAGATTTCCATGGAGAACCTTCATGATAGAAAACTGAAGAAACTAGTGGCTGGAAGGGGCAGTGAGTTCTTTAATCACAAGTTCAAGGCCTTATCTGAAAAATGTGGATTCCAGAACGTTTTTTTCCCTGCAGAAACTCCTCAGAACAATGGATTTGCTGAGAGAGAAAATCAGTCAATCTTACTTAAGAAAAGATGCATCCTCAATCACTCCAATTTTCCAAATTTCTACTGGGAAGAAGAAGTTCAAACAGCTACAATCCTGTGCAACATTGTTCCTACCCCATCCAGGACCAATCATAGCCCCTTCCACTTTGGAAAGGCTCACCTCCTCAGATCAAAAACATTCGCACCTTTGATTTCCAAGCCATCATCTCCCTTCAAAAAGAACATTTGGAATGGAAGTTTGGACGTTCTGGGAACAAAGGGGTGCTCCTTGGCTTTGAAAACAACAACACCTCATATTGTATCCTTAGAATCTTGAACAAAAAGGAAGTAATAGCCCGTCATGCTACTTTCAATGAAAACTTGTTTCTCAAGGTATCTGGAGACATTGGAGAATTAATCGTTGATTGGAACTTGAATCATTGGCCTGCAACTGTGATAGATGAAACCCACATTGCAGCATCAGCAATGGTAGATGAACTCCAAGCTGATGAGAAACCTGAGGACACATCAAGAGTGGTAGATGAAGTCCATGTGTCTCATGAAGATGCTTCCAATACTCAGGAACCAATTCCTGAATATTGTCATCTCTCAAGTCCTAGGCCCCCGACATCCTACTCGCATGACCAGTGCCATTCTGGAACAAAATAACCTTCCCTATTCCAGAAGGGCCAGCGCTCTTTTAACCACAAGTAGCAAAGACTTCAAAACCTTTATACAGGCTTTACTGGAACCAAACAAGGAAGCTTGGACAGAGGCAATTAACAAAGAATCAACCCCCATGGAAAGCCTCAATGTTTGGGAGGTTATTGATCTTGATCCAGGATATAGACTGATTGGTACCATGTGGGTCTTCAAGACTAAATGCAGTCACCTTGGCAAAATTTTAGAGAACAAGGCCTGTCTCTGCACTCAGGGGTTCACCCAAACAGCAGGAATTGATTATAACAAGACCTACTTGCCAACAGGTTGTTTCAATTCCCTCTGTACCCTGATTACCTTTTCTGCAACACACTCTCTACCATTCCACCAATTCGACATTAAGAGCACATCCTTAAATGATTCTCTGAATGAGACTATTTATCTTTTGGTCCCTCAAGGTCTTGATTTGGAAAAAGACAAGTACTGTTTATGCCTTTGAAAGGCCATATATGGTCCCAAGCAAGCTCCACTTTCTTGGTACAATAGGCTCAAAAGCTGGCTTGCTTCTAGCGGATTTGCTGCCTGCCTTTTTTATCAAAACAGAAATAATCCAATGTGGCTTTATGTTTTTGTGGATGACATTGCAATTTTCGGCACTGATGCATTGTCTTTCAAAACCAACATCTCAAAAGAGTTTGAAATCAAAGGCATTGGCCCTACTGACCTGATGTTAGGTGTGAAAGTCATGCACCTGCCCAATGGGATCAGCTTAGATCAACAACAATTTGGGAACCCCCTGTGATTTTTGTATGGCATGCAGGAATGCAGGCCTGTTTCTATGCCAATACCACCAAACAACCAATATTTGCCTACTAACAAAGAAGAAGCTCTCAAATTCAAGAAACTTGTGGTCAACTATTAGAGTGCTATTGGTAGTATCAACTACTTAAGCACGGCAACATGGCCCAATCTCTCACATGCTGTAAGTTTGCTGTCTCAGTTTCTGGAGAACCCAGGTGTCACCCATTGGCGTGGCTTCCTCCACGTCTTGCAGTATCTAAGGGGCTTCTTTATTCTAAAAGTCCCTCTCAAGGTATCACCGCCTATAGCAATGCTGCTTGGGGGAACTGTTGTGTGAGTTGACGATCCGTCTTGGGATATCTTGCGACTCTTAATGGCTGTCTGGTGCTCTGGAAGACTTGGAAGCAGCCCTTTGTCTCTTAATCTACCGCAGAAGCTGAGTATAAGGCTATGTGTGATCTGACTTCTGAACTTTTTTGGCTTGGTCAATGGGTAAAAGAATGTTGTCTCTTTTCTACAATTGCTCCTATTGTGGTTCATGAAGACAACCAGAGCTGCATCAATGCAGCCAATGGGGACTGCAATGTTAACAACAAACACATGAAGCACGTCAAAATTGAACTTGACTTTATTAAAGAGGTCATTCATTCATCTGCTATACGACTCAGCTACACTCCAACAGATTCAATGCTAGCTGACTTTCTCACAACGTCACTTCCTTGCCCTACCCTGTCCAGGGCGCTCTCCCACTTGAGTGTTGTGTGGCTAGGTGTGAGGGGGGATGTTGAAAATCATCTCAATACAGACCAAGATGATCAACACTCCTATCCTCAACTCCAACAGTTCAACCAAGTGCCAAAGAGCAATGCGCATCACTAGACAACAATCAATTCACCTTATAAGCAGTCCCCTCTACCTCAATCAGGGGGGGCAATCCTCTCTCTCCTTTCTTTTCTTACTTCTTTTGTTACTCTTTTATTTCTATTCTTTATTTTTTTATTAATCGACACTGATTCAGGTACAGTCAAACCATACTAACCTCTCATGAAAATAACTAAAACTGTAAGGTGTGGATATGAAACTTTGATTAAAAATCAAGTACTTTTCCTGTCCTCAAAATTTGTATAAGGTAAAAATCAATTAAAAATAGTAAGAAATATTATTTTCAAGAGAGAACACGCCAATTTTATTGTTTATAACTTTATTAGTATAAAACAATGATATTATAAAGATTTATTGTTTTACCAACAATGAAAATTTATCCAAAAATACTCTACAAGAGATATTTAAGGCAACAAAAGAAATTTCTTCAAGAGCAATTTCAATTGGAATTCATTGAGCAAAGAACTGAAAGCAATCAATTAAAGAACAGAGTCTTTAAAAAGAATATTAAAGAGAAAACATGCCCAAAAGTGACCAGAGTGAATTTGGAAACAAAGTGACAAAGTTTACAGTGATGAAAGATGCTTTAATTCACTTTTGGGGTGGTTCAGGGGTAAAAATGATTATAAGAGTTACAAACAATGATTATAATGATTTTTTCACGTGGTTAAAAGGTTTAAAATGATTTAATAAAGGTGGTTGGAATCTCTTATTAATTGGTTTAACAATGTTTAAACTAATTATAAAAGGAAAAGATTCTAACATGAAGAGAAAAGTGGGGCAAAGAAGACATTCTTTTATAGCCATCAATTCTCTTAGTCCAAAAGTAAAATTTACTCTTGTCAGTCGTGAAAAACAGTCTGACAACAGAAAAGCCAATTATGGCATCATTGAACCCTGATTTAGACCAAAAAGGGCTGGTTTAAGCCATTTTTAGCTATTTTAGACCCTTAAATCAGCCATTACTATAGCAATACCTGGTCTAGAGCCTTCAAAACACGTCAGAATGTGTGTAAGAGACGTAGAAGCCAGTTAAAACTGTTTTTACTATGATGGTTTTATCTTAAGGGTAGCTTTACCCTCTTGGCAACAGCTAAAACTACCCCAGTTGGTATCAAAACCTCATCATCAATTGAGTCCACAGACCCTGTAACTCAATTCCAGGCCAAAAGTGATGAACGTTTGCATGAATTCTGACATCCCACGCCTGTCAGCAAGGATTTTGGGGGTCTAGCTCCCCCTTAGAGCTGGAGTTCCTTTTCCCCCCCAAATTTAATCTTTCCAATTTATTTTTCCTTTAATTCCTCATCATGTATTATACTTATAATTTAAATATGTAATTCAATTGAATTGTACAGTACAATACGGTAATAATTGATACCTCATATGTAAATCAAAGTTCACTTATGTAATACACGCGCACATTTTGACATTTCAATTGAATTCAACTGAAAATACTTCAATTCCTAATAACTTCCAAACTAAACACAACACCTCAATTTTAACACAAAAATTGACGGTTAACACCACATGTGGTGTGAATTAAATTAAAGTTTTGAGGATTTTCAACTTTTGTATTGAAAATACTGAAAACTTAATTTAAGCTTATTTAGAGTTGAGTTACAAGAATTTCCCTCAGAGGTGACCCCACCTGATTTTTTATGAGGAATCCAATGGTGAAATGATTTTTATATGTTTATCTATTGAATAAAAAACAATAATAATTTTTATAATTCCAAAATTTGATGTAATTTTATTTTTAAATTGTAATTAATTTTTCTATTTTGAATATAATTTTATATTTATATTTTGAATTATATTTTAATAATATAAATAAATTCATTTTACTTATATTCATATGTTAATTTTGTATTTGTGGTCTTTTGGGTATATGAAATTACCTCTCAGCCTCACAAAAACTGATTGTTGTTGTTATCTAGTTTGGTCATTGTGTTTAGTAGCAATCATAGTTGTATAAAGCAGTTTCATTAACTTTGTATGGTGTTATCCACCCTTAGGTACATCCTGATACTCTCACTCATTATATTTGTGGATCACTAGGGAACATAATAATACTCCTTAGTTTTAACCTCTAACAAGGATTGCTAGTGGGTGAAGCCAGGGTTTTCCATAAATTGAGACAATGAGCTGTCAGAAAAGCAAAGATTGGGATGTGTTGCAGTGCTTAGGTAATTGATACTGCCAACAGCACTTCTGAAATTGATGTTGAGTGAGTTGAATCTTGCAATGTTGTCAAGTGTAGCAGGCTGAAGGTGAGTGTTGGGAATCAAAGGGGTGGCAACTGGTTCGAAATCAGTAATTCCTATTGGTGAATGAGGGACTGAGTAAAATGTTGCTGATCTAGAGAGATTGCATCATTGAAGTGATTGATCTTGATGCCCAACATGAGATTAGAAGGGCCAGAATCTCCGATGTTGAGCTTTAAGGCAATTTCTCTTTTGAAGACAGTGCATCATGCCCAAATATGGTGATGTCATCAACATGTATGTAGATCCAGGTGGGTGACTTACTGCACCTATGGAAAACACATGGATCAGAGTTGAAGGAGGAGAAGCCAATTTTAACTTGCCAGTCTTTCAGATACTCATACCAGGCTAATGGAGCCTGCTTGAGGCCATGGATAGCCTTCTTTAACTTTGGGCAATAGCTTCAGCAATCTGCCTCAAGTCCTTGAGGAATGGACAAGTAGACATCCTTGGTAAGAGGAGCGTTCAAGAAGGCACTTTTTGCATCTACCTGGTGAAATTGAAGACCTTCTGAAGCTGCAAAGGCAATGAGTGTGCAAAGAGAGTTCAAGGGGCCTGTTGGAGAGTAAGTCTGGTCAGAGTTGATTCCAGGCTTCTGAGTAAAGCCTTGGGCACAAAGCCTTGCTTTGTATTAATTTATCTCGTTTATATGATTGTGTTTGATCTTGAAAACCCAGGTTGTACCCACCAATTTGTAATCTCTTTTTAATTCTATCATCTCCCAAACGTTCAGCTCTGTCATGGACAATAATTGTTTTTTGATGGCTTTGATCCATTTGTCTCTTTCCAAAGAGTAGAGAGCAGCCTTAATAGTGTGTGGGGTGGAACCAAGGCTAGTCACAAAGGTATTTTCATTTCTTGAATATGGTAGGATATTCATATTGTTGATATCACTTGTAACCAAAGCTGAGTGACGTGGTCCTATAACCCTTATCCTTGATGGATTTGCTGGTGACAATTCAGGAAATGAGTTATATGATGTCTCTTCCTCTTCCAAGGGGTCATCTTCTGTTTCAGATGGTGCATCACAATTTTGGGGAAGAGGTTGACTTTTGTCTGTTTCAGTAATGGGAGCTTTGGTAGGGTGAGTTTCTGTCTTTATTTCTGGATCAGGTGCTTCTATGATGATAGAATAAGGATTGGTGGTCTCATTGTGTTTTGGACAAGGAAAAATACTTTCATCAAAAGCTACATAGTTGGTTGTGAGGATCTTTGAATCTGGAAGATGAAGAACATGATAAGCAGTGTTTTTGTTTTTGTAGCCAAGAAAAATTCCCTCACATCCAGTTTCCCCTAGTTTCCAAGCCCTGTGATTTACAAGTACAGTAACATTTTCCCTACAGTCAAAGGTACAAAGCCTTTGTATCTTTGGAGAAAGACCTGTCCATAAGGTGTAGGGTGAATTGCTGAGTCTTGAGGGAGTAGGGAAAATCTTGGAAAGCATGGCAGCAGTATCAACTGCCTCTGCCCAGTAACATGCAGCGGGCTTTGTCTAAGATGGTGCAATTTGCTCTCTCAGCAAAACCAATTTGTTGAGGAGTCTTAGGTGGAGAAAAAATGTGTCAGAAGCCACAATCTTGGGATAGAGAATTGAATTTTTCATTCAGAAACTCCCCACCACAGTCAGACACCAATTTCTTCAGTGTTCTTTCATGGTGATTTTCCATGATCTTTTTTACCACAAGGAATTTACCAAAAGCACCTGATTTGTTTTTGAGGAATTGGATTATTTTGAACAAAGTTGATTGGTCTACAATGGTGATAAAGTATTTAAACCCTGATACAGAGGTTGGGGAGATTGGAACAACCAAATCAATATGAACACAATCTAACGGTAGATTTGCATGTTCAAAGTTATTGCAAAATGGTAGGCAGTGAGCCTTGTTCAGATTACAAGTGATGCAGTTGACGCTACCTGAAGGAAGACCAAGAATTTTAACTCTTGTTGGTCCTGGATGAGAAAATTGTGCCACAGTGTCTTTGAGTTGATAGATAAGAATCCTCTTGGAAGAGAATAGTCAACATACATAAGCCTGTTTGCTATGCGACCTCTTAGCAGAATTTTGCCATTGGGTACTAAGCTGAAGTGACTACCTTTTTGATTGATTGTCAGCTGATCGCCAAATAGATCAAGGAGTCTGACTAAGCTTCAATTAAGATTTGGAACATACAGGCATTTATTCAATGTTATTGTTGTGTTGTTACATAGAATTCTTACAGTCCCAATTCCATGGGCTTTTAGTGCACTATTGGAGTCACCAGTTGAGAAAGTGATGTTGGTCATGTCTGAGATGGATAAGAAAAAGCTTTTTGAGTTAAACATGTGGTGAGTAGCACCACAGTAAACTAAAATCTGGCTACATTGAAGACTATCATCAATTGAAGTGACCAGAGCTTGGACTGTTGATAGATTTGTAGCAGCATTGCTGTGAAGGTTCATTATTTTCCTTTTATCTTTTTGTTTGGGTAGAAGATGAGGTTTCTCTGAGAAACATTCTTCTTTCTTATGCATAGTACACTTTGGGTTGTGTTTTCCATCTGTGCAGTAATAAACAACCTTGTATGGTTCATTGATGGTGGACACAAGAGCAGAGGCACTTAAGTCTTTAATTGGTTCTTTAATTCTCATTAGTTTGACATAATCTTGAAGTCTTGAAAATATGATGTCAGGTCTTTGGATAACTTCTTCATTCAGGGTAAGTCCTTCTACTAATTGATAAAGTTTGCGATCTCCTCCAAGCTTACCGAGTAGAGAGGATGTAAGAATTTCATTGGGTACATGGATATTTACCGATTCCAGGTCCATCATAAGCTTTCTACAGTCCTCAACGTATTTTTGAAGGTTTCAATTGTAGAAACAACATTGCCAGTCCATCCAGACCCAACCTCTGTTGGCAGGGGTCTTAGATGCATATTTATCATCGATTCGTGACCATAGGAGATTAGCCTTCTCTGAGGTTTCTGAATTAATTACTTCAAGCAGAACTCTTTCGTTGATGCGTGAGAGAATAGCACTCACAGCCTTGTAACTGGATTTTGTCCATCTGTTGATTGTGATGGTTGATGCACCTTCTCCAGGAGGATTTTCACAGACTTCAAGAAGGTCTCTTGGTCTGGGATGAGCCTTCATACAAACAGACCATCTGCGAAAGCTGGAACCATCAAGCATGGGAATTCTTGATGTATCTTTAGAATCTGGTGTTTTGGTTGTCATTTTTAAATTCTTGCAGTCCACCTTTTGATTGTGTGTAAGCCTCTGGACTTTAAATCTGATATAAATAGGAACTAACATGGTATTTCATCAACACCTATTTAGGTACAAGAAAGAATAGATGAGAAACAAGAAAATTACCTAAAAGGTGGAAAGCCGTGAGATGACAACAGAGTGAAAAGAGAAGCTATATAAAAGAGAAGAAGAGAACGGTGAATCTAAATACATGCTATAGGTACAAAGAAGTCTTCTTTAAATAGTATTAGGATGTAGTTTGATAGTTATGGATATGAGCTTTGATCTCATGGTTGCTTATGCATTGTGGCCGGACTGGTCACAATGTGTGTCTGAATCCTTACTACGTAGCTCGCTGTGGGCTCGTTCAGTGGCAGGAGTGCTGGTTACTTCCTTTCTCTTAGCTAAAGATTTATCTTGGTTTTTGACCAGGTAATCAACAAACAATTAAGAATGGAAGTTACAAATGATTATTTGTCTAAAGTAAAGAAGACTCTACCAATACTTCATTGAACAATGCATTCCAGGTGATGGTGTAACACAAACACCAACATTGGAAGCAAAAATGTTAGATGCTATTGTTGAAGATTGTGGACTCATCACCAATTTCCTAGATTCAAGAAAATTTGCAGCTCTAGTAACGACAGAAGAAATAACACAGAATACTTAATTACTTTGGAAAAAATTCACTGAAAGGTTCTCATCGTTGATGTTCAACAGCAAGGCGAGAATTTGGAGTAAATTTCAAAAACTAATGTATGATGACAGTCTCAAAGACTTCATTGCAAACACTCAAAAATGCCTTAATGATATATCAGCAGTTGGCATAGCTGTGGAAGAAGATATACTAGCTTTCTCAATCCTCACTAAGCTTCCTGAAGAATTCCATTTTATAATAGAAAATGCTACACTGAATGCTGAAACTCAAGGAAAGCCCAACACCATCCTCAATGTGCTACATGAAGCAGCTCTCAAAGAAGAAGCATTATCAATGGACAACACTAGATCTCTTGTAATTAAAAAGGATAATTTCCCTTGAAAAGTTTTCCACTACTGCAGAAATAGAAAACATAATTCTTTCATCACCACACATGGACCAAAGAAATGCTGGCAATTACATGCCAAATTAAAACCTGAAAAAAGATGAAAAGAAAAAGAACAAAAGGCAAACTGCACTATAGCTCCAGCATTGTTTACACATGAATCAAAAGAATGAAATAAACTAAAAACAACTTTACTTGACACAGGAGTGTCTAACCATATGTTCAACAAAAAAACATTCTTCAAAACATTACACCCCAATCATCAAACTAAAGTAGCCACTGGGTGTGAGAAATCTACTCTAACATCACAAGGAAGAGGACTAGCAAAAAAAATAGATCTCCTTGGGAATCTATGGCTATTACCAAACAGCCTCTATGTGCGTAATCTAACAACCAATACACTAGCGCTTTCTAGTATAGCCAAAAGCAAAACATGAATCAGAAAAAACTACATCCCACTTGAAAGTCTATCTTGAAAACAACAATAAACCTTCATTTGTCTGCCCTATCACAAGTAATATCTTAGAAAATCACATTAGACTCTCCAATTTTTGTTTCCTAAACACTCAAGCAAGAGAAGAGGGTGAATTGTGGAATAAGCTATTAGGACACATGAATAAAAACAATATGATGAAGTTAGTCAAGGTAATTGGAGTTGGCAGTGTCTGCAATGAATGTATAAAAGGTAAGATAACTCAATTACCTTTCAAACAGTCATTTAAAGCTGCTAATCAACTACTGGAAAATATGCATCTTGATCTGTGTGGACCCTTCCAAACTCTTTCCATAGCCAGTGCTAAATAATTCCTCATAATTATAGACCAGATGAGTAGATTCATAACCATTAGATTTCTTGAAAATAAAAGCAACTGTTTCAATCATTTTAATGGAATTGAACATTGCTATACCTTTGCCCTATTTAGGCTTAACCATACCAAATGAGATACCATTGTGTAAAAGCCATCCAGGGCTACCAAATGAACTAACCTTGAGATCATTACCTTTAAAACTGACAAAGGTATGGCAGTTTCAAAGTAATAATCCCACAGTATGCTCAAAAACTCAATACTTTGGGATGATATCCCATATCTCTGAATATGAAGTGTCAATTCTAAAAATAAGCCTGTTCATGCGTCAATAACTCATATTTTGGGCTGTCTGGGGTTCCCATACAGGACCTATAGAGCTTCCTATGTGTAATACACATCAGAAGAAGGCTGTGTGGTCCCCAAATGAAACTTTTCACCCTGTATTGGTAAAGCCCACCCAGATGTGTTTTCAAAGCCACATCTGAGCCCAATACAGGCTGTACAGGGAATATATTAATCACAAGCCTTCTGTTTGAAGTGAAAAATCTTCATTCCTTCTATGTGGTTAGGACTAATGGTCCTCCCACACTACTTGAAGATAAAACGGGACTCTTCTCAGACCAAAGGAGAAATCCCCATCCTGCTCTTGATGTTGCATGGCAGAATTTTATCCACAAATTGCCAGTATTAACCAGTATTTCAACAAGTTTAATAGAATTTTTGGAAAGAGTTCCATTTTTTGAGGTCTGGAAAACAGAACTGTGACAATAAACCAGTTACCAATGTCATGGGTTTGACTATGGTTTGATACAAGGAGAGGTCTCAGTCAAACAACCAAAAATTTCTGGGTTTTACACTCCATTGGCATACAGGTGTTCTTCCCCTTGAAAGTTCCTTGTAGGCTCCTGTTTTGACTGATGTACCTCCATGAGGGTGACATGGGTAATACCATCAGTTACATGCACTTTGGGATGCAGTGCTCTAAATGTGGGGGTACTGTCACATGGTGGAATGTGATGTACAACTTTCCAGTATTAACAAGTATTGAAACAAGTTTCATTGCCTTTTGGGCAAGAGTTCCCTTTGTTGAGGTCCAGAAGACAGCATTTTGACACTTGAATTCCTACATAGTACACTTGTTTAACAACAGTCATACTCCTGGACAATGATTATGTATAAGTATTAATTTAATTGTTGTGATCTTTTATCATAATAATAAAACTGAGAAAGCTTTACCAAGGGCTTTGAAAAGCCCTCACCACCACTATTTCCCAATCATGAAGCCCTTAATAACCTTTATTAAACCTTTCTGAGACTTTATATTTTTTTATCAGTCATAGTTAAAATTGTAAACACTTTTATTATCACTTCATCATAGACTCAACCTGCCAATAACCCTGTCCACTCCTTCATCATTATTCAATCACAATAACAGAGTATCTGTAAACTTAAAGTATATTTCTTGAAACCAAAATACACTTCCCCTTGCCAAGAAGGCTCTTGGGTATAATGAAAAAATTTGTTCCATCCATAAAAAGGCAATCCCTTTCAGCCCCTTGTGCCTCATAACCTAACAAATTTTACATCTCCTATTTGCATCTGTCCACCAAATGTACTGCTTTTGATAAATACTGATAGCTTTGACTACCAAACTTGTTACTAAGATCATTATTCCCCTTCCAACATAAAAATTGTGGGTGAATTTGCCAACCAAGCTGACATTTCCATTGGAGCCAAGCCCCTTTAGTGTCAACGCAAGCCAATTTGAAATGGGAAGTTGTTTTCATTTACTTTAATTTTGAAAAATGCAGTGGTTTTTGATGTGATTTTATATAAATATGAAGCCTTCTTTTGAAATTCTCATACATTGGTTGAAATCATCATCTTGCATGTTGAATAACAAGTACATATAAAATATATCACATGTGCCAGATTTCAATAGTTTTTCCAAGTATCAACTCCTCATTGCCAACAGAAAGGCCTCCAGATATGTTCAGTAATGATTTTGGTTTCTCAATGTCTCTATGAGGCGCAGGTTAGTATGTGATTGGCGTTTCAGATTTAAGAGCCTTTATTTCTTGATATCTCTGAAGACCTTCATTTCCCAACAATTCTCCTCATAGAAAACCATCAGGCACATCAGCCGCAGTTCCTTGATGATCTGTTTCCTTGTGAGGTTTTAGGCATATTTTTTGAAGTGTTGAGTAAGTGTGTACTGATAGTGCAAAAAAGGTTAGAAACTCACTCATTTTCGTGAGGTGGGTGCATGATCAATTGGCTTGTGGGCACAGCTGGCATGTTTCTTAGGAGGTTAGCTCAATTGGCACAGGCGCACACGCGCACTTGTTGGTGCGCATGACGGGTCCAGGTGCCTAAGCAAAATAATATTTTCAGCTTAATTTAACATCAAATTTGTTAGAATTTATCCTGAATGAGCCATCCAATTAGCTGACTTATTGGGTGGGTTTGGCATTGTAAATTAAGCTGCTGATGACTAAAAGGTGGCTCATGAAAACGACGCCTCGAACTTCCCTGATGAATAAGAAAGCGACTCTCTCTCTTTACATTGTTTATCACAGGACAAGTGTTTCAGTAATGATCAAGTGAAAGCATGCAAAGTATCTATTTTGCCGCAAATAAACATGGATACTATTGCTCAAAAACCCATTCAGTGATTGTTCTCGAAGAGCAAGAGCTGGATCAAAGAAACTTCTGAGACCATAAACCAGATCGAGGCGATGGTACCCACCAGCTGAACTTCATGCCGCATTTCACACCAAAAGGTCATTTTTTAATAAAAGTGCAAGGCTTGATTCAGATATAGCAAATGCTGAAGCGTATATATGGCCAGGAAAGCATATAATTTAAAATTTCATTCGGTAAAATTTCGTGAAGCTACTTCATTGAGACAAAAATATTCAAGCCCTAACCAAATAACAACTCTACAAATCCCCCATGTCGTGTTTTCTATGGTTCAAACAATTTGCTTCAAAATTTAGTTTCAATAATTGGACTCAAAAAAATTAATTTCAATTTCAAATCCTTTCAAATAACGCTGATGATACCATATTATTCGAATGAAACTTGCTTTCTTAGATCATCATTAGTGTTTCGGTTCACAGCCGTCCTTGGTGCCACATTGCGTAAACTTATATGGTTTAAGCGTGTTTCGTCCAGTGGGATATTGAATACAATCCAGTTTCTCTCCATTGCAGTTGCAATTGCCATCGGCCTGGCGAGAGCCTCGGGCCAAGACCTTACCGTCCTGGTGAAGCACAGCAATCGGGGCGCCAGAATCGCAAATATACTATAAAGCAGTGTGCTTCGTTAGCAAAATACGTCAAAACGTCTCATTGTGAAGCTGTAATAAGAACTTACTGTTACGCCTTTTAATTCGTTAGGGCACCCAAGTTCATTGCCGCAAGTGAGCTCCCCATCGGGCAATTGATTGTTTGCAGAGGGCTTTTGTGAGCATGAAAACTTATTGTCTTTATCGCAATCACAAACCCCGTCGGGTTTCACAGTTGGACCATTAGTAAATTTGGAATAATGGTGGCCAGGGTAGACTAATCCAGCTGCTGAATTATTCTGGCAGACATACTAAAATGGAATAATAATAGTCAATAAAATAGGAAATTGCTTACAAAAACCAGAAATGGAAAACAAGCTATCATGATGAAGAGAAACAGACCTGAGGCGCTACGAAAGTTAGCTCTCGGCAATTGGCCAACTGAAGATACAATGCAAGAACGAGGAAAACGTATGAAAGCATTTGAGCAAAGCTAGCTTGAAAATATTTCTTGAAAAATTTGGTTACTAGTTAGATGGTTTTAGGTGAAGGTTGGATACGCTCCTGGTTTGGTTTGAGAACTGCCTTGAGCTATCGAAGGGGCTGCTTATATAGTCTTCATAGACATGCAAGATAGACGTCTCTCTCCCGACGGAAATTTGCAAACTCTCACGTTCTTGTTCGGTAGTGTAAGCGTGTGTGCGGCTCATAAGGGCCGTTGCAGTGGTGCAGCGGTGTAGGGTGCATGTTTTGATACCCTAAGACCTTACAAGTAGAAGCCTCATAGCTTTACGGTGCTGCACAAAAATTCCTTGCGAAACATTCAATCAAGCTTACTCATCATCAAAGTCTCTCCCACCAAACCGCTGAACCCTTCCCACTGACATATTGGCTCTCGGCATCTCAAGTTGTTTCTCCAGTGCAGTCAGAATAAAATGTTGAACAGTCGCACGCAACAGACGCCTTCAGTGAAGGAGTTTAGTTTCAGAGACAAATATTGTGCACTCCGCTACACCGCCTAAGTCAGATGAAATAAATCTCGTGCTTTGGAGCTTGACCTGATGACGGATCAAGAACTTCTACTAAAATCTCACAACCTTTTTCCACAAAAATCCGAAAAACCAACAATTCATACGCACCAAAACAACCCCATCACCTCACCTTACCGCTCAAAACCAACATCTTGAAAGAATTCAAACTAAAGGTGGATTTCGTCAATACAACAACTGACATTTTAAGAGATAATGGTTAGCTGATCTACCTAAAGGTGGACAGCAAGCTGTAATACAATGAGTTAAGTGAATGGTCTTATTGGGAGTCTAAATGGTAAGATCTTCGGAGTAAATGTTGTTAGGATCAAAAAACTAAACGGTAATATTGCATTAATGATAGTGGCAGTAAATATATATGAATAAGAAGATTGTACCTAAACGGTGGACTACAAATAGCTTATGAAAAAGAGCAGTAACAAAGATAGGCACAAATGAATATGATCTGAATCAAGCAGGTGAACTTTATTAATAAGTAAAAACGGAGGAAAAGAATGTGAGAGATGTACGGAATGGAAAGAGGGAATGATATCGGAAAGGAGAGACGAAGAAGAAGGAAGTGAGAGATGGAAAAAGAAAAGAGTGAAAGATTTAAGAAGGAATTTATCGAGAAGGGATTGCGTGAGTTGATTCAGGTTGCTCATCGGTGATTTATAAGTGGAAGAATGTTTGATTATGCGCAGTGATTTGCGCATGTCGATCTTGGTCGGTTAGTTTTTTAATAGTGGCGGTGTGGCGTCGGTTGGACTAGGAGTGACATCTTGCTGATCAAACTGGTTTTGATCGTGATTTTCAACATCCCCCCTCACTCCTAGTCCAACAACACGGAGTGAACAAAGAGAGCGAGAAAGGACTGGCCTGCTGACCGACTTAGTGAGGAAGTCAGCCAGCATGGACGAGGTTGGTGTGTAGACAAGACGAACAATTGAAGATTTAATTGCTTCTTTGATGAAGTGAAGTTGTATGTCGACATGCTTCATTCGTCGATTGTTCAAATTGCAGTCTCCGTTCGCGGTGTTAATGCAAGATTGATTGTCCTCATAGATTGGTATCGCTGAGTTGTCAATAAGAAGTCCACATTCATTACACCACTGTCTCAGCCAAAGAAGCTCTGAAACCAGGTCGCACAAGGCCTTATACTCCGCCTCAGCTGTTGAGATAGACACAGAAGGCTGCTTGCGCGTCTTCCAGAGAATGAGATTACCACCAAACTGAGCAAGAAAACCGGTGACTGATCTTCTTGTACTTCGGCAATTTCCCCAGTCAGCGTCACTATACCCCACTATGCCACAATGATCCCCTTGAGTGTACACCAATCCAAGCCCCTGAGTTCCCTTTAACTATCTCAGAACGTGGAGAAAGCCGTTCCAGTGATTGATGCCGGGATTTTCAAGGAACTGGGAAAGAGAGCTGACCGCGTGTGAGAGGTTGGGTCTCGTGGCAGTGCTGAGATAATTAATGCTGCCAATAGCACTTCGGTAGTTAACTCCAAGAGATTGAAACTTCGCCAATTCCTCAGTGGTAGCAGGATGAAGATGAACATGAGGCTCAAGAGGTGTTGCAACCGACTTGCACTGACTGAGTCCATAAAGATCCAAAAGGGACTCAGTGAAGTGGCTCTGATCAAGCGAAATGGACCCAATTCCATGAGTAACCTTAATACCCAACATTAAGTCAGCACAACCTATGTCCTTGATGTCGAATTCTTGGGCTATTTCTTGCTTGAAAGTCGAGACGTCCTCTCCAAAAATGGCAATGTTGTCAACGTGAATGTACAACCAGGTCGGAGTACATTTGGAGCGAAAGAAGACACAGGGGTCAAGGATACACGAAGAAAAACCTATCTTCAAGAGCCATTCTTTGAGACGCTGATACCAAGCAAGCGGCGCTTGCTTGAGACCATAAATTGCCTTCTTTAGACGAAGACATGATTTCCGCTGGTCAATGTTGAGACCCTGAGGAATAGACAAGTAGACTATTTCGGCCAAGGGGGCGTTTAGGAAGGCACTCTTCACGTCGATCTGGTGAAAGTGCAACCCTCTTGAAGCTGCGTGTGCGATCAGGCATCGAAGGCAGTTTAATCTGCCAGTGGGAGCATAGGTCTTGTCGAAATCCACTCCTGGGGTCTGAGTAAACCCTTGAGCACACAAGCAAGCCTTGCATTCCACTACATTGTTTAAATGATCCTTCTTGATCCGAAATACCCAAGTGGTTCCAACAAGTTTGTAGTCAGGGCAAAGGTCGACCACATCCCAGACATCTAAGTGATTCATTGAAGAAAGTTCCTTGTCGATCGCTTTTAACCAGGAGTCTTTGTCGAGAGATTTGACTGCCTGATTGAAAGTACGAGGAGCTTTTGAAATGGATGTGAGCAAGGTTTTTGGCCGTCGTTGATAGGGCAGGATGTTACTGATGTTTACATCACCCACGATAAGTGTCGGATGCCTTGGACCGATGACTTTAATCCAAGAGGAGCTTATTGGGTCAGAGTCTTCGACTTCTTCGGCAGCAACAGGGGGTTCTTGGACTTCATCTACCATTCTTGAAGAACCCTCTGACGGATGACAGGGAAGATCTTCCTGAGATTCATTAGACGATGAAGGACTAGACGATGGAATGTCTCTGGCTATGTCTTCTGTTTCAATCGAACCATTGTATGGAACAAGCCATGCTTCCTTGGTTGAACCTGCACCTAGAATTTGAGGAAAAACATCTTCTTCAAATTTTACATGCTTGGAGATCACTACTTTGAGATCGGATAAGCGAAGAATTCGATAAGCCAAGTTTTCGTTTTCATATCCCAGAAGCACTCCTTCTGCTCCAACAGGCCCAAACTTCCAACTCCTTTGACTTCTAGGAATGGATATTACAGCCCTACACCCAAAGACACAAAGCCTCTTGATCCTAGGCGGGAGACCTTTCCAGGCGGCATACGGGCTGATATTGTTCCTGGATGGAGTGGGAATGAGATCGGATAGGAAGGCAGCAGTTTTTACTGCCTCTGCCCAATATTTTCTTGGAAGATTTGACCGATTGAGGAGGCATCTTGCCTTTTCAATGATCGTTCGGTTAGCTCTTTCTGAAAACCCATTGTGTTGAGGGGTTTCAGCTGGGGATAAGATGTGCACAAAGCCGTCAGTTTCGGCAAGTTTTTTGAATTTGTCATTAACAAATTCACCACCTTGGTCGGAAACCAAGGTTTTCAGCTTTCGATCATGGAAACTTTCCATGCGATTCTTCACAATAACGAACTGCTCAAAAGCATCAGACTTTAGCTTTAGCAGACGAATAGTTTTGTAAGAAGTGGCTTGATCCACTATGGTGAGAAAGTATTGGAAACCAGAATTTGAAGCTGGGGATACAGGCCCTACAAGGTCGAGATGAACACAGTCAAGAGGTTGACTTACTTCTCCAAAGTGTTTGTTGAACGGAAGCATGTGCATTTTATTCAAGTCACATGTAGAGCAAGTTGAATTGGTGACGGGAAGTCCCATCGTTCTGATCGCTTGGTTTCCTGGATGACCCAATCTCTCATGCCAGGGATTTAAGGCAGTGGTGGTGAGGTGATTTTCAGGGACTGAGTATTCAACACGCATCAAGTTATTGATTATTTTTCCTCTTATTATTCCAAAATTGTCGATTTTGAGCAAAAAGTTTTCATTTTCCCTATGAATGACTATATTCTTTTGGCTTAGTGCCAAGAGGCTAACTAGATTGCAGTTCAGTCTTGGAACGAAAAGTGAGTTCTCAAGACATAGAGATTGACTTCCGCAGAGAATAACAACAGTACCTATTCCTGTTGATAAGAGAGTGCTAGCCGAGTCCCCAGTGCTTACACTTATTTCCGATGTTTTGGAGAAAGAAGTGAAGCATTTTAAAGAGTTGAACATGTGGTGTGTTGCGCCACAGTCAATGATTAACTCTTGAGGTTGAATGGAATCCTGGTTGCCAGTGATCAGTGCTTGAGCGGTCGACAGATGAGCTGAAGCCTGATTCTTCCTCTTGTTATTTCGGCGAGGTGGCCTAAGGTGAGGATTTTCGGCATAACATTGTTCTTTGCTGTGAGTTGTACACATAGGGTTGTGTTTCCCATTCGAGCAAAAATAGGTAATCTTGTACGGATGTGCTGATTCAGATATGAGTGCAGAGGCTGGAGTGGAGCTGGATTTTTCCTGGGATGAACTGTTGTCATGAAATTCTTGCAATTTGGCGAGAACTAATTCAGGATCTTTGATGAGATCTTCATTCAGAGTTAAGACTTCGACATATGAATGCATTTTGGGATCTCCTGTGAGTTTCCCCAAAAGAGAAAAAGAGTGACACTCATTTGGAATAGTGATATTAACGGTTTCGAGTGCCATCATCAGCATTCTACTATTGTTGATGTAATTCTGAAGATCTCCATTATAAGCGAATTTTATCCATTGCATCCATACTCGTCCTCTGTTGATTGCCTTTTTTGATGCATACTGCTCCTCGAGTTTTTTCCATAGAAGATGGGCATTCGTAGAGAATTGCTTGACCACTTCGATGAAGACTCGGTTATTTACTCGACAAGTAATGATGCTAATTGCGTCAAAGCTCGATTTGTTCCATTTATTTGTTGCTGTCGTAGAAAGATCGGAAGGCATTGGTCTCTCACACACATCCAGTAGATCTTTTGATCTTAAGAGGATGGTGATACGAGCAACCCATTCTCCATAGTTGGAGTTGTTGAGAATGGGAATCGAGTTGACTTCGGCATTGCTTTCGAAGTTCATAGCAAGTTTGATGATCCACCGTCGTTTATTGAGATCGATGAGAGCTCGAGACTGTAAATCTGTTAGGATCAGAAAACTAAACGGTAATATTGCATTAATGATAGTGGCAGTAAATATATATGAATAAGAAGATTGTACCTAAACGGTGGACTACAAATAGCTTATGAAAAAGAGCAGTAACAAAGATAGGCACAAATGAATATGATCTGAATCAAGCAGGTGAACTTTATTAATAAGTAAAAACGGAGGAAAAGAATGTGAGAGATGTACGGAATGGAAAGAGGGAATGATATCGGAAAGGAGAGACGAAGAAGAAGGAAGTGAGAGATGGAAAAAGAAAAGAGTGAAAGATTTAAGAAGGAATTTATCGAGAAGGGATTGCGTGAGTTGATTCAGGTTGCTCATCGGTGATTTATAAGTGGAAGAATGTTTGATTATGCGCAGTGATTTGCGCATGTCGATCTTGGTCGGTTAGTTTTTTAATAGTGGCGGTGTGGCGTCGGTTGGACTAGGAGTGACATCTTGCTGATCAAACTGGTTTTGATCGTGATTTTCAACAAATGTCAATACAGTAGTAGCTACAGAAATAGAGTAAGAAGCATTACCTGCTAATGCTTCTTTTAAAGAAGTTTAAATAATTTACGACAAAGATATTGCCGGGGAGAACAATTAACTATTGATAATAAGAATAATTAGATGACACAGTAAAAATTAGGAACTGAGGTCTCCAAGGAAAGATCAGTTAATCGTCAAGAGATGTGCTGCTTTTATAGTTAATGTGATCATATCATGATTGGTGCTCAATGACGTCATGGTCAAGAGTTATTCTTAGTTTAAGAGCACACATCATAATCAACGGTTGAACAATCTTAGTTTGCCAGTCAATGCTATTTCATTCATCAGTTGTGTTGATTTCAACACATCTCTGTCCTCACCCTCCTCCTATTGTCTTGTATCTAATCTTACCTCAATTAGCCTTTGAAATACATGATCCCTAGCGCCGCTCATTTAAAACTTCTTCCCTACTAGCTCTCTTTGCTGATGAATCCTTTTGTTAAAAGCAAGGATCTTGAGGAGGAAACACAATAGTCTTAGCCGGAGTAAGTTATGTCAAAATAATCAAAATCTTGTCAAAACCATCATTGTCGTTAAAGTATAGTTTTCCTCATCTCTTATAATTCACTCCATGATCCTGAAGGGATCTTAACTTGATTATTTTGTTTCCAACTGAGATCAACCTAGATATATGTATTCTGTTCTCTTGTATTATAATTACCTATTATTTTTTTAGGCAAATAAAACTAAAAGATTTATTTCAATATCATGTGTTTGTGAATGTCATACATGTATATGTGTAAGGGAAAACAAATAAATACCTAAAAGACAGGATTTTAATATGACACCTATGACAACAATAATATTCTTTTAAACAAAGATAAATAACTAGAATAAATCATTTCAATTAAATTATCATGAGTTATTGTCAACAAACCTTTTACATTTGTATGAGAGAAGAGATTTTCTTACTTTATCACGAAGTAACGATCAAACAAGAAAGAGTGAGTGTGAAGAGTTTTTATCATTGTTATATTTAATGAAGATGTTTTTAAATGAGGAAAATAGAGCTACGTTATAAATGAATGAAGAGAAATGAGTTTTAGAAAAAATAAAATAAAACTCAGACACTGAGAAAATGAGATATGTTTGGTGAGGAAGTCACGAGTAGAATAGGTAAAATGTTAGGTTAAAATTTTTTTTATGTTTACATCCCCCCTTGCGAGGAACTGGGAGAGGGAGCACATATTTCTTTTAAAAGGTTATGAAATTGAAGAGATCTTATTGTTGGAATGCAGAACTAAAGGTGCATTTCATCAGTCTTCTACGGTAGCTAAAATCACAAGAATATTGGTGACAATACCTAAAGGTGGATAAAAAGTGAACAATAATAATAATAAATGGAAAATAATTCACCGACTTAGAACAACAAACATCTGGAATAACAAGATTAGTCAATTTAATAGCTTGTAGTTAAAGAAGTGATGACATGGTTGGTTGTGACTGTACCTGAACAACTGAGGACAAAAGATTATATGTAAAGGAGGGTGAGCAAGTAAGAAAGAGAAAAGAAAGAAAAGAAAAAGAGTTCAAGAATGACAAAAAGTAAGAAAAGTAAAAGTTTGATAATCATTCTTGTCAGGAGTTGAGAGGTGGGGTTTAAATAATAATGATGGTCAGTAGTGATGAGCACCGACTGTTATTGTGGCGGTTGAGGGATGACAATGATCATTGTGGCGCATATCCGGTTTTAGTGGTTATTTGCTTGGGCATTTTTGAGCCATTGGAGTGTTAGTTAATCTGATTTTTAACACCCCCCCTCACTCCCAGGCTCAAAACTCCCAAGGAGTCCAAAGCATGAGGGAGGACGGGTTTAGGCACAGATTTTGTAAGGAAATATGCTAGCATGTCCTTACTCGGTGTGTATTGCAATTGTATTTGACCCAACTTGACAGCTTTTTTGACGAAATGTAGTTGTATGTCAAAATGTTTCATCCGTCTTCTGTTAACATTACTGTCTCTGTTTGCTATGTTGATACCGCCCTGATTGTCTTCATGTACTGGAATCAAATACAAGCACAGTGAAATACCAGACTCCAGGCACCATTGTGCCAGCCAAAGAAGCTCTGAAGTGAGATCACACAATGATTTATACTCTGCCTTGGCTGTTGATAATGAAACGGTAGGTTGCTCCCACGTCTTCCAAACTACCAAACACTGATTGAAGCAGGAAAGGTAGCCCGTGATTGATTGTTGAGTGAATTGACAGTTTCCCCAGTTAGAATCACTGTATGATGAGATTCCACATTGCTCCTTTCCTCAATACACTAGCCCCAAGTCCTGGGAGCCGTTCAGGTAACACAGGATGTGCAGAAAGGCCTGCCAATGCTTAATGCTGGGATTATCCAGGAACTGGGAGAGAGTACTGACAGCAAATGACAAGTCTGGGCGTATGGCAGTGCTGAGGAAGTTGATGCTCCCTATGGCACTCCAATAGCTAATTACTAAGGAAGCAAACTCAGCCATTTCTTGCAGAGTGGCTGGTAGGAGATGGCTATTTGGAACAAGAGGAGTTGACACCAGACAACTTTTCCCCATTCAATACAGCTCAAGGAGTGACTTGGTGTAGTGCTGCTGATCAAGAGTGATGATCCCATCTTGCTGAGAGATCTTAACCCCAAGAATTAGATCAGCTACTGCAATATCTTTGATTTCGAATTCATTGGAAATCTGAGCTTTGAAATCTTCAACTTCTTTACCAAATATTGCTATTTTGTCTACATGTATGTACAGCCAAAGGGGATGGTCCCCTTGTCGATGGAATACGCAAGAATCAAGAGCTCAGCCCTTGAATCCAAAAGTAGTCAACCAGCACTTCAGTATTTCATACCACGCCAGGGGAGCCTGTTTTAGCCCGTAAATAGCTTTGTTGGGAGGAAGGCTGAACTTTTGCCTGTCCTTGTTGAGGCCTTGCGGAAGACTGAGATAAACTGTTTCCGGGAGAGGGGCATTAAAGAATGCACTCTTGATGTCAATTTGGTGAAAAAGAAGACCGTGAGAGGCTGCAAAGGCAATTAGCGTTCTTAGGGAATTTAGCCTTCCAGTTGGGGAATATGTTTTATTGACATCAATTCCTGTGGTCTGAGTGAATCGCTGAGCGCAGAGACGGGCCTTATGCTCAATAACCTCATTAAGATAATTCTTCTTTGTTTTGAAGACCCAGGTGGTACCAACAAGCTTATGAGACAGATCGAGATTGACAATGTCCCAGACTTTGAGCTTCTCCATTGACAGAAGCTCCTTGTTGATTGCTGCAGTCTAGACTTCCTTGGAATTGTAGTTTATAGTTGCCTTGAAAGTACAAGGAGTTTCATCTGAAGACATTAAAAGAGCCCCAGCCCGTCTGGAGTAGGAAAGTATGTTTTGTTGATCTATGTTTCTACAGATAAGAGTTGGATGACGTGGACCAATGACTTTGATACAAACAGGAGGTTTGGATTTACCAGTGACAAGAGGTGGGGATGTAGTTTCATCCACCAGCAGGTCTTCATATTCCTGATCCAGATTGGATGTGGGCACAGTGTCCTGAGAACCTGTCATCTGTACTTCATCTACCGGTTCTTGACCGTCAGGTTCCAGCAGACACTCAGGTGGAGAGTGGGGTTCATCTACCACTTCCTGCCCTTCAACTGCATCCCAGGAGATATAAAGAGGAGCAATATCACCTTCTTGCTGCTTCAATCCAGGAAAAACTAACTCATTGAATCTAACATGTTTTGAACCAATTACTTTCCTGTTGGAAACACAAAGGATACAATATGCCAAATCATTTTGATACTGAAGAAGAATTCCTTCTTCTCCAGTGGGAGCAAGCTTCCGTTGTTGATGTTATTTTGGAGTCATGACAAAGGCTTGAAAGCCAAATACTCAAAGTTTTCTAATTTTTGGAGACAACCTTGTCCACATCGCATAAGGGAAGTGATTGTGTCTTGATGGAGTAGGGTTTTAGTTGGACAAAAGAGTAGCGCTACTGACTGCTTTGGCCTAGTAGGAGCTCAGGAGTTTTGAAGCATTGAGCATACACCTAGCTTTTTCAAGGATTGTTTTATTGGCCCTTTCAGCAAAGCCATTGTGTTCAGGGGTGTATACTGGAGAGAACGGAAGTATGAATCCACACTCATCTGAGAGCTGCTTGAAATGAGAGTTCAAAGATTCACTACCTCAGTCAGATGTTAACCTTTTCAGCGATTTGTCTTGTTGGTTATCCATCATTTTCTTAGTTATTGCAAACTTTTCAAAGGCATCCAATTTATTCTCCAAAAGTTGGATGACCTTGTAGGAGGTGTGTGAGCCTTGGAGGTATTTTCATATACCCAAAAGACCACAAAAGATAAATTAAGATACATATATAAATAAAATAAATTTATTTATATTATCAAAATAAAAATTGAAATTTAAATACAAATTTATATTTAAAAATCAAAATTTAATTATAATTTAAAAATAAAATTACAATAAAATTTAAAATTATGAAATTATATTTTTACTTGTAAAAATTAAGTAAAAATGAATTTTTAATAAAAATTGAGAAATTAAAACATTTTTGGTAAAAATTTGTATATAATATATTATAACTTTTTATTCAACAAATATACATAAACACATTATCACACCATTGGATTCCTCATAAAAAATAAAGTGGGGTCGCCTCTGGATGAAATTACTGTAACTCAACTCTAAATAAGCTTAGATTAAGTTTTCAGTATTTTCAATACAAAAGTTGAAAATGCTCACAGCTTTGATTTAATTCACACCACATGTGGTGTTAACCATCAATTTTTGTGTTAAAATTGAGGTGTTGTGTTTAGTTTAGAAGCTATGAGGAATTGAAGTATTCTCAATTGAATTCAATTGAAATGTCAAAATGTGCGCGTGTATTACATAAGTGAACTTTGATTTAAATATGAGGTATAAATTATTACTGAATTGTACTGTACAATTCAATTGAATTACATATGTAAATTACAAGTATAATACATGATGAGGAATTAAAGGAGAAAATAAATTGGGGGGAAAAGGAACTCTAGCTCCAAGGGGGAGCCAGACTGCCAAAATCCTTGCTGACTGGCGTGGGATGTCAAACTCCATGCAAAAGTTCATTACTTTTGGCCTGGAATTGAGTCACAGGGGCTGTGACTCAATTGATGATGAGGTTTTGATACCAACCAGGGTGGTTTTAACTGCTTCCAAGAGGGTAAAACTACCTTTAAGTTAAAACCATGTTAGTAAGAACATTTTGAACTGGCTTCTACGCCTCTTACACACATTATTACATGTTTTGAAGGCTCTAGACCAGGTATTGATATAGTAATGGCTGATTTAAGGGTCTAAAATGGCTACAAATGTCTTAAACCATCCCCTTTTTGGTCTAAACCAGGGTTCAATGATGCCATGATTGGCTTTTCTTTTGTCAGACTGTTTTTCACGGCTGACAAGAGTAAATTTTAATTTTTGAGTAAGAAAATTGATGGCTATAAAAGAATGTCTTCTTTGCCCCACTTTTCTCTCCATTATAGAATCTTTTCCTTTTATAATTAGTTTAAACACTGTTAAACAAATCAATAAAAGATTTCAACCACCATTATTAAATCCTTTTAAACTTTCAAACCACATGAAAAAAATAATCATCATCATTTTTACCCCTGAACCACCCCAAAAGTGAATTAAAGCATCTTTAATCACTGTTAGCTTTGTCACTTTGTTTCCAAATTCACTCTGGTCACTTTTGGGTGTGTTTTCTCTTTAATATTCTTTTTAAAGACTTTGTTCTTTAATTAATTGCATGCAGTTCTTTTCTCAATTAATTTCAATTGAAATTGCTCTTGAAGAAATTTCTTTTGTTGCCTTAAATATCTCTTGTAGAGTATTTTTGGATAAATTTTTATTGTTGGTAAAACAATAAATCTTTATGATATTATTGTTTTATACTAATAAAGTTATAAACAATAAAATTGGTGTGTTTTCTTTTAAAAATAATTTTTCTTACTATTTTTAATTGATTTTTACCTTATCCAAATTTTGAGGACAAGAAAAGTACTTGATTTTTAATTAAAGTTTCATATCCACACCTTACATTTGGGGGCCCAGCCGTGATATTTTACCTGTAAAATATTCTTTTTACTCTTTTTTAAACCTTTTTCTTATATTGAAAAATTTAAAAAGCATATAAAAAATACTTATAATTCAAAAAATGCATAAAAAATAATTTTTTTCATATTATAAGTGAGGCTTATATTTTTATTTCTTTTTTTGAAATAACCTTTTTTTTACTTAATTAATTGGCTTTTTCATTATTTTTAGTGTCTGAAAGCGTGGTAAGACAAGAAAACATTGAAACAGCCTCAACAGTCACCAGCATTATTCCTGCCAGTACTGTTAATTCAGACCATAATAGTACTGTTATTGTGACTCAAAATAACCAACCTGAACCAATATCCTTTAAATTGATTAACTTGTATAGAAGTAATACCCTTCAGAAAGCTAAGAATTTGGCCAATAGTAAGTTTTTGAGGTAAAAATACTATTTTGAGCCTTTTTAATCATAAAATATGCCTTCAACTACATCAGGAGCCAGCTATAACCCCTCAGGAAGCTCCTAGAAAGGTAATAGACGTGATTATGGCAGAAGCCAACCAGCTACAGAAGGAAAAGGGTCAGTTGATGATTTCCAAACAACTAAAATAGGTCATTATGATGCTGATAATACTATTTTACCTTCACAAAGAGCTGACACCGCCACAAGAAGCCTCAGTGGACATATACAAATCCCGCCACAAAGCATACAACAATGCCCTGCAGTACAAGGAGTACCAGATCCTTGCAGATCTGTGGAAAAACTGCATGAATTCTTACCTGACCGTGAGAAAATTCCTGGGCCATCCCAATAGTTGCAAATTGCTCAATGGATGGCATCCATTGATGGAGAAGAAAAACATGATGCTCTTGACACTAGAATGGAGGAAAAAAACCCTCCACCACCCAAGCAAGTGCCAACAACAGTCCCAGTGGCCAGCAGCAGCAATTCCAACGTGAGAAAGCAGCCACAAGCTCCAAACAAGGGCAAAGGAAAGGCACCAGCCACCAAACCTTACAGCCAGGGCTACAGGATTCCAAAAATTCAACAGGATGCCATGGAAAATGTGTTTCAGATGGCCAGAACAATGATGGAATTACAACAGAAAGAGGAGGCCAGATTAAAATATCAGAAATGATTTCTGATATTTTTGATTCTATTCTAGAGTTGTCTGAAGCTATAACTGATGTAAAAATTTATCTTTCTAATAAAAATACATCAATTTGTGATAATCTTAAAACACATAACTTGAGTCTGAGCCAAATAAATGAAACAATTGAATGTTTTGAAAAAGTTTCAAGAACAATCAAAACTTCCACAAATGATAATTCTTTTGGAAATAAAATAAATGAACAATCTGCCATTATTACGGAATTTACAGACAAATATTCTAAATTCAATATTGATGATATAATTGAAGCAAGAATAAAACAAGCCATAAATAATATCAAAGAGGATAATAAGAAAGTACTTGATGAGATTTCAAAATCATTTACTGAAGTAAAGACACATATAATTGCCTTGAACAAGTGTTTTGATACCTCAAAAGAGGAAATATCAAAATTAACAATAAAGTTAAATGAAGTTATATCTGATAATACTGAGCAAACAGAATTATGGAATGATCTGACATATAAAGAGGATGATCATAAAAAAAATGTAATAACCTCTATACAAAGCTTACAACATGAATTAAGAAATTAACAAAGGTGTAAAAACAGTAAAATGAATGATATTGAACAACTATTAAACACCCTACCAAGAATTTCTACACCTCTGAATCAAAATGATGGTACAGGGATTCCCAATACACAAATATTGGATATTAAAAATTCTCAATTAACAAATGAGTTTTCTACTTCTTTTCATCACTTGGAACAATCAATGGGCCAAGCACTGTTGAAAAAAGTTCCAAAACTTAAGGAATGGCCTCACTTCAGTGGTGAAGGAGAGTATGACCATATGGAATTCATCAGAGGAATTGACATGATTAAAGAAGATTTTGAATTACCAGAAAGATTGGTAACAGCCAGTTTTAACACCTTACTTAACAAATCAGCTCATAGATGGTATATCAAATTGAGACAAGCACATGGACACCAAAGTTGGACTTGGTGGAAAGCCCAAATTATCAACAAATGGGCCAATGATTCTTGGAGGGTTAAAGTGGAAACAGGATTTGAATCTGCCAAATTTAATGCTGATAAGCACAAGGCTTTAACTTGGTTTTGCCAACAGAAAGACAGATTAACAGCATTACATCCTGGCATGTCAGAATTTATGATCCATAGAAAGGTTCTGAGACAATGTGGAGGTGACTTAGAGCATGCTGTCAAAAGCAGGACTACTGAACAATATTCAGCAGAGGATATTATCAATATATTAGAAATAACCACCAGAACCAAATTCGTTCTAGGAGGGTGAATCTCAAAACAAGGTTTAATACACCTTGGAAAGATTATGTGGACAAAATCCACAAAGAAAATTCTAACAATGTTAGATATAAATCTGCAGATACAGTCAGAAAGTGCCATATGTGCCAAAGAACCACCCATTTAGCCAATACATGTCCAAAAAGGGGGAAAATCAATGAAATTGATATTGAAAAGGAACCTGATGTTAAAAAAGATGACATAATTGAAAACAATTCAGATGATAAGTCATCCATATTTGCTGAATCTTTAAAAGATATAGAAAATATCAATGCCACTTTTGAAATCATGGAATCTTATTCCCACTTGCCACAATTGAGCAATGGCCAGCTTGATTTATCAAAAGTTCAAGATGCACAACTTATGAAAGCCAAACCAAACAGAGGGAAAGGTTATACAGCTGGTAACTCCTGTATAACAGAAGTGGTGATTGACAACAAGCCCACCAAACTTTTTCTTGACCCAGGAGCCTTCTGCTCTTGTGTTGAAAAATCCTTTCTAAAAACCTGTGTACAAAACTTTGAAGATCAGTTGTTGCCAATTGATGGTATAAAATTCAATAGTGCAAGTAGCCCAATGAGAGCATTGGAAATATTTGAAAGTAGTGTCATATTTCCACATATAAATGCAAATTTAAGAATCACTGTTGAATTTTTTGTTATGGAAAATTGCTCTAGTACCCATTTTATATTGAGAAATAACTATTTAATCATGTATGGAATAGATTTACATAACAAAAAAGACAGATACTTTACGATTGGAGACAATAAGCGTCAGAAATTTGCCTTTTCACCATTTAAAAGACAAATTACAGTAAAGAAAGTATCACCAGTCAGCTTAATATTGGAAAAATTCAAATCTGAACAGTTAAATGAGGCTAAAATAAGCGTTCATCTGACTGATAAACAAGAAAATGAAGTTTCTTCCCTTTTGTATGACCACAAAGGAGCATTTGCTTCAGACAAAGAACCTTTAGGAGAAACTATTGCTCATGAAGTTGACATTATTCTTCATATTGAAAGACCTCATCCACCACTCTTGAGAAGACCTGCATACGCACAAAGTCCCAAGTCAACAGAAGCTCTGGAAACTCATATCAAAGAACTTCTAGACCTTGGTGTAATAAAAAAAGCGGGCCATAATGAAGAAGTAAAAATAACTACACCAGTCATAGTGGCATGGCATAATGGAAAATCTGGAATGGCTGGGTACTTTAGAGCTCTGAGCACTTACACTGTCCCAGAAAGATAACCAATACCAAAAATTTAAATTTCCCTTACTCAAATATCTCAAGCAGTGTATATAACCACTATGGATGCCCTTAGAGGATTCCATCCAAATGTGGTGACACAAAGAGCAAGAAAACACTTGAGGATTATTATTCATTGTGGAGTGTATGAATACTTAAGGATGCACTTTGGTATCAAAAATGCACTTTCACACTTCCAAAGAATGATGAATGAAATCTTCCCTGAAGAAATTTTAGAGGAATGTTTAATCATTTACAATGATGAAATTATTGTCTGTTGGAAGACTTGGGAAGAGCACATGTACAGATTGTCCAGAGGTTTGACAAAAATTTAATCAGTAAACATGAAAATCTCCTTGAAGAAATGCCATTTTGGATTTAAAGAACTTAAAGCACTAGGACATGTTGTATCTGGTTTGTCCCTTGTAATTGACAAAAACAAAGTTGCAGCAGTATTGCTAAAACCTATGCCTCACAACCAAAAGGAAATTCAGTCATTTTTACGTTTTTCAGGATATTACAGGCAACACATTAAATATTTTGCATCCATAGCAAGACCACTTTACAATTTGTGTGACAATGACACAGTATTTGAAATGACTGTTGACAGAGTCAAAGCTTTTTGAGTCTCTAAGAGAAGCCTTGACCACTTCTCCACTCTTACCGAGGCCAGACTTTAACTTGCCTTTTAAATTGCATATTGATGCATCAGGGGATGGGCTGGGTGCTGCATTTCACCAAGTTCAGATCATAAATGATAAACCTGTAGAAGGACCCATATTTTTCATATCCAGGAAAATCAGACCAAATGAAGCCAGATATGGAGCAAGTCAAATGGAATTTCTATGCCTTGTCTGGGCCTTGGAAAAATTGAACTACTTCTTAGAGGGATGTGTTTTTGAGGTGATAACAGATTGTACAGCTGTCCAATCACTTTTAAACATGAAAACACCCAACAGACATATTCTCAGATGGCAAATAGCCATACAAGAATATAGAGGCAATATGACTATTGTGCATAAGAATGGGAATATTCATAAGAATGCAGATGGACTAAGCAGATGGCCATTGCCAAATAATATTGATAATCCTGCTTATGTTCCAGAAGAAGATTCACCACAGATCCCAATAGAAGGAATAAGTGTTACAGACTTGAACACCACCTTCTTTGAAGAGGTAAGACACAGTTACACTCAAGATAAGAACTGTAGCATCTTGTGGAAATTACTTAACAAAGACTGTAAAGACAACGCTCTCATACATTTCTTGGATGAAGTATGGAAGAAATCTTATGATGAAGGAAGATTTTACCTACTGGATGGTATAATTTACCACAGAACCAAGTACACATGTGTCATAAAAGTTGTAGACAAGTCATTAATCAATCTTGTACTGAAAGAATGCCATGACAGCCCCTTTTGAGGACATCTGTCTGAAGACAGAACTAGAGAAAAAGTGAAAACCTGTATATGTTGGCCAATGTGGCAGAAATATGTTGCAGAGTATTTCAAAACCTGTGACAGATGTCAAAAAGAAAATAAATCCAATGGCAAGAGACTTGGAAATATGATAAAAATCCAAGAACCAAGAAAACCTTGGGAAATTGTTGATATGGATTGGGTAACTGGCCTACCACCAGGAGGTGACAGAGGTTATAATGCTTGCCTAGTGATTGTGGACATATTCAGTAAAACTCCAATCTTTTTACCATGTCACGAGGATGATACAGCCATGGATACAGCTCTTCTGATATGGAATAGAGTAGTGTCATGGACTGGAATATTTACAAATATCATTAGTAATAGTGATCCCAAATTCACTTCAGCACTATAGACAAATCTTCACAAATTATTTGGCACTAATCTGTCTTTCTCTACAGCCTACCACCCACAAACTGATGGTTTGGC
The DNA here is from genome assembly GCA_023105745.1 of Austropuccinia psidii. Classification (NCBI taxonomy): domain Eukaryota; kingdom Fungi; phylum Basidiomycota; class Pucciniomycetes; order Pucciniales; family Sphaerophragmiaceae; genus Austropuccinia; species Austropuccinia psidii. The sequence goes on along the minus strand of JALGQZ010000003.1, from coordinate 62,724,928 downwards.
TGAAAGGATGATCCAAACCTTAGAGGACATGGTGAGAAGAATTTGTGCATATGGCCTTGAATTCAAAGATTGTGATGGATTTACCAATGATTGGTGTACTCCGTTTCCAGCACTGGAATTAGCATATAAAACATCAATCCATGCCAGTACCAATCAAACTCCTGCTATCCTAGAAAAAGCATGGAACCCCAAATTACCCCAAGATTCCTTGTGGAAAGATTTGATTGAAATACATCCCACAGCTGCTAGCTTCAAAGGAATGGTAGACAAAGCTAGAAAGCATTCAGTAAGGTGCATGGAGGACTCTTTTGCATATGCTAAGGACAAATGCCATAAATCACATGCAACTCCAGATTTCAAAGTGGGGGACTTAGTTCTTGTATCCATCACTAACTTTAATAACATCAAAGGATGTAAAAAGCTAAAAGACTCCTTTGCAGGACCTTTTGTCATTAAGGCCCTCCATGGAGAAAATGCTGTTGAAGTAGAGTTATCTGAAGAACTTTGCAATAAGCATCCTACATTTCCTGTAAGGTGTGGATATAAAACTTTGATTAAAAATCAAGTACTTTTCCTGTCCTCAAAATTTGTATAAGGTCAAAATCAAGTAAAAATAGTAATAAATATTATTTTTAAGAGAAAAAATGCCAATTTTATTGTTTCCAACTTTTTTAGTATAAAAAAAAGATATTATAAAAATTTATTGTTTTACCAACAATAAAGATTTATCCAAAAAATACTCTACAAGAGATATTTTAAGGCTACAAAAGAAATTTCTTCAAGAGCAATTTCAATTGGAATTGATTGAGCACTGAACTGCAAGCAATTAATTAAAGAATATTAAAGAGAAAACACGCCCAAAAGTGACCAGAGTGAATTTGGAAACAAAGTGACAAAGTTTACAGTGATGAAAGATGCTTTAATTGCCTTTTGGGGTGGTTCAGGGGTAAAAATGATTATAAAAGTTACAAACAATGATTATAATGATTTTCTCACGTGGTTAAAAGGTTTAAAATGATATAACAAAGGTGGTTGGAATCTTTTATTGATTGGTTTAACAATGTTTAAACTAATTATAGAAGGAAAAAATTCTAACATGAAGAGAAAAGTGGGGCAAAGAAGACATTCTTTCATAGCCATCAATTATCTTACTCAAAAAGGAAAATTTACTCTTGTCAGTCGTGAAAAACAGTCTGACAACAGAAAAACCAATTATGACATCATTGAACCCTGATTTAGACCAAAAAGGGCTGGTTTAAGCCATTTTTAGCCATTTTAGACCATTAAATCAGCCATTACTATAGCGATACCTGGTCTAGAGCCTTCAAAACACGTCAGAGTGTGTTTAAGAGACGTAGAAACCAGTTAAAACTGTTTTTGCTATTATGGTTTTATCTTAAGGGTAGTTTTGCCCTCTTGGCAAAAGCTAAAACTACCGCAGTTGGTATCAAAACCTCATCATCAATTGAGTCCACAGACCCGGTAACTCAATTCCAGGCCAAAAGTGATGAACTTTTGCGTGAATTTTGAGACCACACACCTGTCAGAAAGGATTTTGGGGGTCTAGCTCCCTCTTAGAGCTGGAGTTCCTTTTCCCCCCAAATTTAATCTTTCCAATTTATTTTTCCTTTAATTCCTCATCATGTATTATACTTATAATTTACATATGTACTTCAATTGATTTGTAAAGTTCAATACAGTAATAATTGATACCTCATATGTAAATCAAAGTTCACTTATGTAATACACGCACACATTTTGACATTTCAATTGAATTCAATTGAAAATACTTTAATTCCTCATAACTTCTAAAATATACACAACACCTCAATTTTAACACAAATTTTGGTGATTAACACTACATGTGATGTGAATCAAATTAAAGTTTTGAGTGTTTTCAATTTTCATACAGAAAATACTATAAACTTAATTTAAGCTTATTTAGATTTGAGTTACAAAATTTTCACCCAGAGGTGACCCCACCTGATTTTTTATGAGGAATCCAATGGTGAAATAATTGTTATATGTTTATTTATTGGATAAATAGTTATAATAATTTTTATTTATTTTTTTACAATTTTGTTAAAAATTCATTTTTACTTAATTTTTTCATATATAAATGTAATTTTATAATTTCAAAATCTAATGTAATTTTATTTTTCAATTGTAATTAAATTTTTAATTTTGAATATAGCTTTATATTTATATTTTGATTTTTATTTTAATAATATAGATAAATTCATTTTATTCATATTTATATGTTAATTTTGTATTTGTGGTCTTTTGGGTATATGAAATTACCTCTGAGGCTCACAGAATTTATCCTCTTATTTCATTACTCTTATCACTTTAGTATTTTATTCTGAGCCCTCCATCAGTAAGTTTTTTCACTGAGTGCCAGGCCCTCTTCATTTAGAAGAGCCCCTGTGACATTATTTTAATTAACTCATAATTGCTCCTTCTTTTCATTCATTTTATTCATTTCTCTCAGTCTCAATTATGATTTTTTCATGATTTTATGATTTCATTATGTAAGGTTTGTCTGGGAAACTCTTGATAATAGTAGCAAAATCAGCAGTACTATGACTGTCCTCAGTAGAAATATATAATATAACAAAATATTATAACCATAAATTTGAATATAATTATTAAAAATAATTGTATATATAAAAAAATAAATTTAATTATTATTATAAAAATATAATAATAAAAAAAATATAGTAATTAAAATAAATATAATTATTCTATTATTGTTATAGTCACTGATGGTTATAACAATAAGAAGTGTAAAGCTCTTAATGAGACAATTACACATGGAAAATATGAATATTAACCACTTATAAATAATATAAATATTATTTATAAAAGAATTAAACACACACTGTCCAGAATTAATTCTTATAGAATAAAAATTCTATATAAAAAAAACTAATACTAGATAAAAAAATATAGAAGTTTTAGAGAAAAAACTTACTTATAATATTTATTTAATACAACAAGTCAAACAACAACAGTTATTATATTAAATAATAATTATCAGTTAAAAACACGCCAAAAATCAATAAATTTAAAGATAAAACAACTTTTTATAATAAAAAATCAAGATTAAAGAGTTTTTAAGAGGAATTTGTGGATTTTAAAAGATATTTAAGATGATTTAATTTTATATAATAAAATATATTACTGGTGATTACAACAATAATCTAAATTCTATGATTTCAATTCTTTGATTTAAATAAATAAAGAAGAAAATAACTTAAGAATTATTTGAATGATAAGAGTTTATATTTAATAAAACTTTACATGTTTGAATTTCTAATATGATTGGATTGATAATGAATGATTGACAAAAGCAGTGATGAAAAGACTCTTTGCATGTCTTCAGAGCAACTCTCATGATTCATAATGGATATAGAGGGCGTTCTCAGGTCAAAACTGAAAAACCATGCTTAAAAATAAAGTTCTTAACTTAAGGTAACCTAATTTTAATTCCAATTTAAAGTTAACAGGGATATTCTTAACTCCATGTAGCTTTAATCCTCATTTAAACTAATTATTTTAAGTTTTTAATATAAATAAGCTTATTTATATTAAAGCTCATCACATGAACAACTTAAAAATAGAGTTTCAAGCAAAAATCTCTTAAACTTAATTTTTAATTAATTTTTAAAGAAATTATAATTTTCTTTGAGCTTTAATTAAAAGAGTAAATTTCCAGGCTAATTACCCAGGAAACTTATTCATAAAAGATACTTAAAATTTGTTTTATATGTAGATAATAGTGAATTGTAAGCTGTGTAAAATTTTCAAGCAAATACATTAAGAATTGGATTTTTAATGAATCTTTGAAGTTATTGCTGTTTTTCCACGTAAAATAGCAATACACACCAAACCTTAAGTTTTGATAAGGTTTTAATGCTTGTAACCTTAAATTTTTAAGCTTATTTAAGCTTTTTTAAGCTTAATTAAGCTTTTACAGTTCTTAAAACCTTGAATTCAAGCCTGCATATTGGGATTTACCCTCTGGCAGCTTGAGATTCCTGTCTAATTTGGGATAAAACCAGTTTAAACTTTAATGTTGGATCAAAGTCTAATCTTAAAGTTTAAATAAGGTTGAAAAGCCTCCAATAAAGGTGGACAACCTTAATTGAATGCTTTCAGATCAAAAAAGTTGGGTACCCCAGCTCTATTTGGTCTTTTTCCCTTGTCCCACCTTTTTGCATGTATTTTGCCCTTTTATTTATTTAAAGCCATACTATGGCCTTAAACCCTTTTAAATTGAGCTCACACAGGATTTACATTCCGTATGGAAAATTCTTAGCCAATTCAGTAAATATACACCACACCTCAATTTTAACTAAAAGTTTGGTGAGTTTGCATAAACCTTATGCAACTTTAAATTTAAGTTTATTCAAGCTTAAATTGAACAATTTTAAAAAAAGGTTAAAAAGGTTACATTAGTATTGTGAGATTCTTAAGTCTTCTAATAACATAAGAGATAAGTGTTTTTGGGTATAACACCTTATGGATGTACCCCAGGCTATTTTTGGTGTAGAATCCAAAAATGACATAATATTTATAACTTTGTTTATCCAAAAAAAAGTTATACTTATTTTTTGTTATTTTTTATTTTAAATTCAATTAAAAAGTCTGTTGAAGACAATTCTAACTGTGTAAAAAGTTATTTGTGGCCTTATGGGTATGTTATACATACCTCACGGGCTCACATGCCCTACCACCAAAAATAATTGTACCACAATTTTTCTTTTGTAGTATACCCCCAAGTTATTTTTGGGGGGGGGTATAATCTGCTGTCCAACCTCTCTACCTATACTTTTCTAAGTATGTAAAGCACACAATTCAAACTTTATTGAGCGATTGGTCTTCTCTCATGTCTGAATCTTCTGAGAAACTTTTGGGAATCAGGTATTTTTCTTTATACAATCCACTCATCTTCATGTTGCGGATTTTTATACCTTACTAAGTATTCTTTTTCATTTTTTCCCCCAAGTCTTCTTTCTTTCAAGACTTTTAGTACCTTTTTCTCCTCACTTTGATCCAGTGGGGGTACTTCTAAGGGTGTTTCATTTCTCAAAGGAAATAATTCCTTATCACTTGAAGTGTAATGCTTTACTAAACTGACAGGGAAAGTTGGATGTTTGTTTTCCAGTTCTCCTGACAGTTCTACCTGTATTGCATTTGTCTCATGAAGGGCTTTAATAATAAATGGTCCTGCAAAGGAATCTTTCAATTTCTTTGGGCCTTTAATGTTATTAAAGTTCATGGTTGAAACTAGTATTAAGTCCCCTACTTTGAATTCTGGGGTCTTATGACTTTTATCCCATTTCTGTTTAGCACATTCAAAGGCATCATTCATGCTTTGATTTGCATGATTTCTTACTTTATCAAGAAATAACTTAAAGCTTGATGCAGTTGGATGAATATAAATCAGATATTTTTTCAAAGTATCCATTGGGAGTTTTGGGTTCCATCCTTTTTCCAACATTGCAGGATTTTTGCCTGTTGAAGCATGGATGGAGGTCATGTAGGCTAATTCCAATGCTGGTATAAGAGTACACCAATCATGGGTAAAGCCATCAGAATCTTTAAACTCCAGGCCATAAGCACAAAATCTTCTGATCATGTCCTCAAGGGTTTGAATAATTCTTTCTGCCAGTCCATCTGTTTGCAGATGATAGGCTGTTGAGAATGATAGTCTTGTACCCAAAAGGTTATGTAAGTTAGTCCATAAGGCTGATGTAAATTTTGGGTCTCTGTTGCTAATGATGTTTTTAAAGAGACCAGTATTGGATATTACTCTATTCCGGATCAAAAGAGCTGTATCCATAGCTGTGTCATCTTTGTGACATGATAAAAAGATTGGTGTTTTGCTATATCTGTCCACAATAGCAAGACATGCATTTTAACTTTTATCACCTCCAGGTGGTAAGGCAGTTACCCAATCCATGTGAGCCACTTCCCATGGGGTACTTGGTTCTTGAATATGGATCATTGAACCAAATATTTTACCAGTAGCTTTATTGGCTTTCTGCAATCTATCACAACTGTGACAGTCCTCAATGACATCTTTTCTCCAAGATGGCCACCAGGCACATGTCTTAATTCTTTCCATAGTTCTGTCTCCAGAAAGATGTCCAGAATATATGTTATCATGGAATTCTAGTAGTATGTTGTTAATTGGCATTCTACTACATATGACCATGACACATGTGTGTTTAGATCTATGATATAGTATACCATCAAACAAATGCAATCTCCCATTATCATAAGATGTTTTCCAAAGATCATCCAGAGGATTAGCCAAGGCTACACCTTTGCAATCTTTTTCAAGGAGAGCAGTAAGAATATGACAATTCTTATCTTGCTTATAGCTTTCTCTAACTTCTTCAAAGAATTCTGTTGCAACATCTGTGATATTAATGCCTTCAATTGGAATTTGAGGTTCTGCAGTTGTAGGAACATAGGCAGGGTTATCAGGTGTATTTGGTAATTCCCATCTACTTAAGCCATCAGAATTCTTATGAATATTTCCAGCTTTATGTATTATGGTCATATTGCCTCTATACTCCTGTATAGCAATCTGCCATCTTAACATGCCTCTGTTTGGAGTTTTTATGTTAAGAAGTGATTTTACTGCATTACAATCAGTAATTACTTCAAACACATTACCATCAAGATAGTAATGAAGTTTTTCCAAATCCCAAACAAGGCAAAGGCACTCCATTTGGCTAGCTCCATATCTGGCCTCGGTAGGTTTAATTTGCTTGAAATAAAACAAATTGGACCTTCATAAGGTTTTTCATTGACAATTTGAACCTGATGAAGAGCAGCTCCTAAGCCTTCACCACATGCATCAATATGCAGCTTGAAAGGAAGTTTCCAGTCTGGCATCAATAATAATGGTGCATTGGTCAAAGCATACTTGATTTTCTCATATGCTTGAATCCTCTCCTGTGTAGTTTCAAAAACAGTTTGTTGATCACAAATTCTGTATAATGATCTGGCATGGATAGCAAAATCTTTAAGGTGTTGCCTGTAATAACTGGCAAACCCTAAAAAAGGCATCATTTCTTTTTTGTTCTGGGGAATTTGCTTTAGTAAAACTGCAGTCACTTTGTTTTTGTCAACACCAAGGCTCAGTCCTGAGACTACATGTCCTAGAGCTTTTAACTCATGAAACCCAAAATTACATTTTTTAAGAGATATTTTCATGTTCACTTGAAGAATTTTCTTAAGTACTAATGAAAGTCTCTCTAAATGTAATTTTCAGGTTTCTGAACAAATGATAATGTCATCAATATAGATGATTAACCATCCTTGTGAGCCTTAGAGGTAATTTCATATACCCAAAAGACCACAAATACAAAAATAACATATTAATATAAATAAAATGAATTTATTTATATTATTAAAATAAAAATCAAAATATAAATATAAAATCATATTAAAAATAAAAAATTAATTACAATTTAAAAATAAAAATACATTAAATTCTGTAAGTATAAAATTACATTTATACTTGAAAAAATTAAGTAAAAATAAAATTTTAACAAAATTGTGAAAAAATAAATAAATTTGGAAAAAAGTTAAATAAAAATTATTATAACTTTTTATCCAATAAATAAACACATAAAAATTATTTCACCATTGGATTCCTCATAAAAAATCAGGTGGGGTCACCTCTGAGTGAAATTCTTGTAACTCAACTCTAAATAAGCTTAAATTAAGTTTTTAGTATTTTCAATACAAAAGTTGAAAATCCTCAAAACCTTAATTTAATTAACACCAAATGTGGTGTTAACCATCAATTTTTGTGTTAAAATTGAGGTGTTGTGTTTAGTTTAGAAGTTATGAGGAATTGAAGTATTTTCAATTGAATTCAATTGAAATGTCAAAATGTGCGCGTGTATCACATAAGTGAACTTTGATTTACATATGAGGTGTCAATTATTACTGTATTGTACTGTACAATTGAATTGAATTACATATGTAAATTATAAGTATAATACATGATGAGGAACTAAAGGAAAAATAAATTGGAAAGATTAAATTTGGGGGGGAAAAGGAACTCCAGCTCTAAGGGGGAGCTAGACCCCCAAAATCCTTGCTGACAGGCTTTGGATGTCAAAATTCATGCAAAAGTTCATCAATTTTGGCCTGGAATTGAGCTACAGGGTCTGTGGACTCAATTGATGATGAGGTTTTGATACCAACTGGGGTAGTTTTAGCTGTTGCCAAGAGGGTAAAACTACCCTTAAGATAAAACAACCATAGTAAAAACAGTTTTAACTGGTTTCTACGCCTCTTACAAACATTCTGAAGTGGTTTGAAGGCTCTAGGCCTGGTATTGCTATAGTAATGGCTGATTTAAGGGTCTAAAATGGCTAAAAATGGCTAAAAATGGCTTAAACCAGCCCTTTTTGGTCTAAACCAGGGTTCAATGATGCCATAATTGGCTTTTCTGTTGTCAGACTGATTTTCACGACTGACAAGAGTAAAATTTACTTTCCGAGTAAGAGAATTGATGGCTATAAAAGAATGTCTTCTTTGCCCCACTTTTCTCTTCATGTTAGAATCTTTTCCTTTTATAATTAGTTTAAACATTGTTAAACCAATCAATCAAAGATTCCAACCACCTTTCTTATATCATTTGAAACCTTTTAAACCACGTGAAAAAATCATTATAATCATTGTTTGTAACTTTTATAATCATTTTTACCCCTGAACCACCCCAAAAGTGAATTAAAGCATCTTTCATCACTGTAAACTTTGTCACTTTGTTTCCAAATTCACTCTGGTCACTTTTGAGCGTGTTTTCTCTTTAATATTCCTTTTAAAGACTTTGTTATTTAATTAATTTCTTGCAGTTCTTTGCTCAATTAATTCCAATTGAAATTGCTCTTGAAGAAATTTCTTTTGTAGCCTTAAAATATCTCTTGTAGAGTATTTTTTGGATAAATTTTTATTGTTGGTAAAACAATAAATTTTTATAATATTATTGTTTTATACTAAGAAAGTTATAAACAATAAAATTGGTGTGTTTTCTCTTAAAAATAATATTCCATACTATTTTTAATTGATTTTTACCTTATACAAATTTTGAGGACAGGTAAAGTACTTGATTTTGAATCAAAGTTTCATATCCACGCCTTACATTTGGGGTCCCAGCTGTGATATTTTACCTGCGACGTATTTTTTTTACTCCTTTTAAATATTTTTCTTATATTGAAAAATTTAAAAACATATAAAAAATACTTATAATTCAAAAAATCCATAAAAATAACCTTTTTTCATATTAGAAGTGAGGCTTATATTTTTATTTCTTTTTTGAAATTACCCTTTTTGTTAATTAATTAATTGGCTTTTTCATTAATTTTAGTGTCTGACAACGTGGTAAGACAAGAAAACATTGAAACAGCCTCAACAGTAACCAGCATTATCCCTGCCAGTACTGTTAATTCTGATCATAATAGTACTGTTATTGTGACTCAAAATAACCAACCTGAACCAATATCTTCTGAATTAATTAACTTGGACATAAGTAATACTCTTCAGAAAGCTAAGAATTTGGCCAATAGTAAGTTTTTTGACGTAAAAATACTATTTTAAGCCTTTTTAAACCATAATTATGCCTTCAACCAGGTCAGGAGCCAGCTACAACCCCTCAAGAAGCTCCCAAAAAGGTAATAGACGTGATTATGGCAGAGGCCAACCAGGTACAGAAGGAAAAGGGTCAGTTGATGACTTCCAAACAACTAAATTGGGTCATTCTGAAGCTGATAATACTATTTTACCTTCAAAAAGAGCTGACACCCCCACAACAAGCCTCTGTGGACATATACAAAGCCAGCCATGGTGCATACAACAATGCACTTCAATTCAAGGAGTACCAGATCCTTGCAGACCTGTGAAAGAATTGCATGAATTCTTACCTGACAGTAAGAAAATTCCTGGGCCATCCCAACACTTGCAAATTGCTCAATGGATGGCATCCATTGATGGAGAAGAAAAAAATGATGCTTTTGACACTGGAATGGAGGAAAAACAACCCTCCACCACCCAAACCAGTGCCAAAGACAGCCCCAGTGGCCAGCACCAGCCATTCCAACGTGAAAAAACAGCCACAAGTTCCAAACAAGGGCAAAGGGAAGGCACCAGCCCCAAAACCTTACAGCCAGGGCTACAGAATCCCAAAGATTCAGGAGAATGCCATGGAAAATGTATTTCAGATGGCCAGAACCATGATGGAATTACAGAAGAAGGAGGAAGCCATATTAAGATTGCAGAAATGATTTCTGATATATTTGATTCCATCCCAGAGTTGTATGATGCTATAAATGACGTGAAAAAACATCTTTCTGATAAGAATGAAACCATTTGTAACAACATTAAAACAAACAACCTGAGTCTGTGCCAAATTAATGAAACACTTATGTGGTTTGAAAAAGTTTTAACAACAATTAAAAATTACAATAATGATAATTCTTCTAACAATAAAATCAATGAACAATCTGCCATTATTAAAGAATTAACAGATAAATATTCTAAATTCAATATTGATGACATGATTGAAAAAAGAATTAAACAAGCCATAAATATTATCAAAACAGAAAACAAGAAAGTCCTTGATGACATTTCAAATTCATTTACTGAAGTAAAGACATATACCATTGCCTTGAAAAAGTGTTTTGATGCTTCACAAGAAGAAGTATCAAAATTATCAATGAAATTGAATCAAGTCACTGCTGATAATACAAGACAGACAGAGTTATGGCAAGAACTGACACATAAGGAAGACATGTATAAAATTGAAGTAATAAATTTAATACAAAGCTTCCAACATGAATACAGAAATTCCCAAAGGTGTAGCAACAGTAAAATGAATGACATTGAACAAATACTGAACACCTTACCAAGAATGTCTACACCTCTAAAATGAGGGCACAAGAATTCCAAATCCACAAGTATTGGATCCTGATAATTCACAATTAAAAAATGAATTATCCACTTCTTTTCATAACTTGGAACCATCAATGGGCCAAGCACTCTTGAAAGAAGTTCCAAAACTTAAAGAATGGCCTCACTTCAGTGGTGAAGGAGAGTATGACCATATGGAATTCATTAGAGGTATTGACATGATCAAAGAGGATTTTGAATTACCAGACAGATTGGTAACAGCCAGGTTTAACACCTTGTTTACCAGATCAGCTCACAGATGGTACATCAAAATAAGACAAGCACATGGACACCAGAGTTGGACTTGGTGGAAAACCCAAATCATCAACAAATGGGCAAATGATGCGTGGAGGTTTGAAGTTGAAACAGCCTTTGAATCTGCCAAATTTAATGCTGATAAAGACAAAGCTTTACCATGGTTTTGCCAACAGAAGGACAGATTGACAGCATTATATCCTGACATGTCAGAATATATGATCCATAGAAAAATTCTGAGACAATGTGGGGGTGACTTAGAGCATGCTGTCAAACGCAGGACTACTGAACAATCTTCAGCAGAGGATATTATCAATATACTAGAAGAAGTAACCACCAGAACCAAAATTGGTTCTAGTAGGGTGAATCTCAAAACAAGGTTTAATACACCTTGGAAAGATTCTGTGGACAAAAACCCCAAAGAAAATTCTAGTAATATTAAATATAAATCTGCAGATACAGTCAGAAAATTCCATCTTTGCCAAAGCACCACCCATTTAGCCAATACATGTCCAAAAAGGGGGAAAATCAATGAAATTGACATTGAAAAGGGACCAGATGTTGAAAGAGAAGACATAATTGAAGACAATTCAGATGATAAGTCATCCATATTTTCTGAATCTTCAAAAGATATAGAAAATATCAATGCCACTTTTGACATCATGGAATCTTATTCCCACTTACCACAATTGAGCAATGGTCAAGTTAATTTATCAAAAGTTCAAGATGCACAACTTATGAAGACAAAACCAAACAGAGGAAAAGGTTATACAGCTGGTAATTCCTGTATAACAGAAGTGGTGATTGACAACAAGCCTACCAAACATTTACTTGACCCAGGAGCCTTCTGCTCTTGTGTTGGAAAATCTTTTCTTAAGACTTGTGTACCAAATTTTGAAGACCAATTGTTACCAATTGATGGTATAAAATTCAACAGTGCAAGTAACCCAATGAAAGCATTAGGAATCTTTGGGACCAATGTCATATTCCCATACATAAATGGGAATTTAAAGATCACAGTTGAATTTGTTGTTACGGAAAGTTGCTCTAGTACCCATTTTATATTGGGAAATGACTATTTAATCATGTATGGAATAGATTTACATAATAACAAAGACAGATACTTTACAATTGGGGACAATAAGCGCCAGAAATTTGCCTTTTTACCATTTAAAAGACAAATTACAGTAAACAAATTATCACCAGTCAACTTAGAGTTAGAGAAATTCAAGTCTGAACAGTTAAATGAGGCTGAAATAAGCCTTCATCTGACTAATAAACAAGAAAATGAACTTTCTTCCCTTTTGTATGACCACAGAGGAGCATTTGCTACAGACAAAGAACCCCTGGGAGCAATTGCTGGTCATGAAGTTGACATCATTCTTAACCTTGAGAGACCTTATCCACCACTCTTAGGAAGACCTGCTTATCCAGAAAGTCCAAAATCAAGAGAAGCTCTAGAAATTCATATCAAAGAACTTCTGGAACTTGGCATAATAAGAAAAGTAGGCCACAATGAAAAAGTAGAAATAACTACACCAGTGATAGTGGCATGGCATAATGGAAAATCCAGAATGGTTGGGGACTTTAGAGCTCTGAACACTTACACTGTCCCAGACAGATACCCAATACCAAAAATCCAAATTGCCCTTACTCAAATATCTCAAGCAGTGTATATAACCACTATGGATGCCCTTGAAGGATTCCATCAAAATGTGGTAACACCAAGAGCAAGAAAATACTTGAGAATTATTGTTCATTGTGGAGTGTATGAATACTTAAGGATGCCCTTTGGTATCAAAAATGCACCTTCACACTTCCAAAGAATGATGAATGAAATCTTCCGTGAAGAACTCTCAGAGGGATGGTTAATCATTTACATAGATGACATTATTATCTGTTCAAAGACTTGGGAGGAGCACATGTACAGATTATCAAGAGTTTTGACAAAAATCCAATCAGTAAACATGAAAATCGCCTTGAAAAAATGTCATTTTGGATTTAAAGAACTTAAAGCATTAGGACATGTTGTATCTGGTTTGTCCCTTGGAATTGACAAAAACAAAGTTGCAGCAGTATTGTTAAAACCCATGCCTCAGAATAAGAAGGAAATTAAGTCATTCTTAGGTTTTTCAGGATTTTACAGGCAACACATTAAATATTTTTCATCCATAGCAAGACCACTTTATAAGTTGTGTGACAAAGACACAGTATTTGAAATGACTGTTGACAGAGTCAAAGCTTTTGAGTCTCTAAGAGAAGCCATGACCACTGCTCCACTCTTACTGATGCCAGACTTTAAATTGCCTTTCAAACTGTATATTGATGCATCAGGGGATGGACTGGGTGCTGCACTTCACCAAGTTCAGATCATAAATGATAAGCCTGTAGAAGGACCCATATGTTTCATATCCAGGCAAATCAAACCAACTGAAGCCAGATATGGAGAAAGTCAAATGGAATGTCTATGCCTTGTCTGGGCCTTGGAAAGATTGAACTACTTTTTAGAGGGATGGGCTTTTGAAGTGATAACCAATTGTACAGCTGTCAAATCACTTTTGAACATGAAAACACCCAACAGACACATGCTCAGATGGCAAATAGCCATACAAGAATACAGAGGCAATATGACTATTGTTCATAAGGATGGGAATATTCATAAGAATGCAGATGGACTAAGCAGATGGCCATTACCAAATAATATTGATAATCCTGCTTATGTGCCAGAAGAAGCTTCACCACAAATTCCAATAGAAGGAGTAAGTGTTACAGACTTGAACACCACCTTCTTTGAAGAAGTCGGAAGTAGTTACACCCAAGATAAGAATTGTAGCATCTTATGCCAATTACTTAACAAAGACTGTAAAGACAACTCTCTAATACATGCCTTGGATGAAGTGTGGAGAAAATCTTATGATGAAGGAAGATTTCACCTACTGGATGGTATAATTTACCACAGAACCAAGCACACATGTGTAATGACAGTTGTAGACAGGTCATTAATCAATCTTGTACTGAAAGAATGCCATGATAGTCCCTTTTCAGGACATCTATCTGAAGACAGAACAAGAGAAAAAGTAAAGACCTGCATATGGTGGCCAATGTGGCAGAAAGATGTTGCAGAGTATTGCAAAACCTGTGACAGATGCCAAAAGGCAAATAAATCCACAGGCAAAAGACTTGGAAATATGATAAAAATCCAAGAACCAAACAGACCTTGGGAAATTGTCCATATGGATTGGGTAACTGGCCTACCGCCAGGAGGTGACAGGAGCTATAATGCTTGCCTAGTAATTGTGGACAGATTCAGTAAAACTCCAATCTTTTTACCATGTCACAAAGATGATACAGCCATGGATACAGCTCTTCTGATATGGAATAGAGTAGTGTCATGGACTGGGATATTTACAAATATCATCAGTGATAGAGATCCCAAATTCACTTCAGCACTATGGACAAATCTTCACCAATTATTTGGCACTAAACTGTCTTTCTCTACAGCCTACCACCCACAAACTGATGGCCTGGCTGAAAGAATGATCCAAACCTTAGAGGACATGGTGAGAAGACTTTGTGCATATGGCCTTGAATTCAAAGATTGTAATGGATTTACCCATGATTGGTGTACTCTGTTGCCAGCACTGGAATTAGCATATAAAACAACAATCCATGCCAGTACCAATCAGACTCCTGCTATTCTAGAAAAAGGATGGAACCCCAAGTTACCCCAAGATTCCTTGAGGAAAGACTTAATTGAAATACATCCCACAGCTGCTAGCTTCAAAGGAATGCTAGACAAAGCTAGAAAGCATGCAGTAAGATGCATGGAGGATTCTTTTGCATATGCTAAAGACAAATGGGATAAATCACATGCATCTCCAGATTTTAAAGTGGGGGACCTAGTTCTTGTATCCACCACTAACTTCAATAACATCAAAGGATGTAAAAAGTTGAAAGACTCCTTTGCAGGACCTTTTGTGATTAAGGCCCTCCATGGAGAAAATGCTGTTGAAGTAGAGTTATCTGAAGAACTTAGCAACAAGCACCCCACATTTCCAGTAAGCCTGATAAAGCCATATAAATCTAGTGATTCTGAGAAATTTCCCTTGAGGAACAAGATTCCCCAAGTTATACCTCCTATTGAGACATCTGGTACTAAGAAAATTACCAAAGTTCTTAAAGAAAGAAAATTAAGAACTAAGAAAGTAAGGGAATACCTTGTTAGGTTCAGTGACCCAACTTGTGAAGATGAATGGTTAGAAGAAAAAGATATACCAGAAGCTACCAAACTCCTCAGGAGATTCAGACACACTAGAAACACCAATATTACAAACTAATATTCTTTTTTAGGGGGAGGGGATGTGAGCCTTAGATGTAATTTCATATACCCAAAAGACCACAAATACAAAAATAACATATTAATATAAATAAAATGAATTTATTTATATTATTAAAATAAAAATCAAAATATAAATATAAAATTATATTAAAAATAAAAAATTAATTACAATTTAAAAATAAAAATACATTAAATTCTGTAAGTATAAAATTACATTTATACTTGAAAAAATTAAGTAAAAATAAAATTTTAACAAAATTGTGAAAAAATAAATAAATTTGGAAAAAAGTTAAATAAAAATTATTATAACTTTTTATCCAATAAATAAACACATAAAAATTATTTCACCATTGGATTCCTCATAAAAAATCAGGTGGGGTCACCTCTGAGTGAAATTCTTGTAACTCAACTCTAAATAAGCTTAAATTAAGTTTTTAGTATTTTCAATACAAAAGTTGAAAATCCTCAAAACCTTAATTTAATTCACACCACATGTGGTGTTAACCATCAATTTTTGTGTTAAAATTGAGGTGTTGTGTTTAGTTTAGAAGTTATGAGGAATTGAAGTATTTTCAATTGAATTCAATTGAAATGTCAAAATGTGCGCGTGTATCACATAAGTGAACTTTGATTTACATATGAGGTGTCAATTATTGCTGTATTGTACTGTCCAATTGAATTGAATTACATATGTAAATTATAAGTACAATACATGATGAGGAATTAAAGGAAAAATAAATTGGAAAGATTAAATTTGGGGGGGGGGGGGAAAGGAACTCCAGCTCTAAGGGGGAGCTAGACCCCCAAAATACTTGCTAACAGGCGTGGGATGTCAAAATTCACGAAAAGTTCATCACTTTTGGCCTGGAATTGAGTTACAGGGTCTGTGGACTCAATTGATGATGAGGTTTTGATACCAACTGGGGTAGTTTTAGCTGTTGCCAAGAGGGTAAAACTACCCTTAAGATAAAACAACCATAGTAAAAACAGTTTTAACTGGTTTCTACGCCTCTTACACACATTCTGACGTGGTTTGAAGGCTCTAGGCCTGGTATCGCTATAGTAATGGCTGATTTAAGGGTCTAAAATGGCTAAAAATGGCTTAAACCAGCCCTTTTTGGTCTAAACCAGGGTTCAATGATGCCATCATTGGCTTTTCTGTTGTCAGACTGTTTTTCACGACTGACAAGAGTAAAATTTACTTTTGGAGTAAGAGAATTGATGGCTATAAAAGAATGTCTTCTTTGCCCCACTTTTCTCTTCATGTTAGAATTTTTTCCTTTTATAATTAGTTTGAACATTGTTAAACCAATCAATAAAAGATTCCAACCACCTTTGTTATATCATTTTAAACCTTTTAAACCACGTGAAAAAATCATTATAATCATTGTTTGTAACTTTTATAATCATTTTTACCCCTGAACCACCCCAAAAGTGAATTAAAGCATCTTTCATCACTGTAAACTTTGTCACTTTGTTTCCAAATTCACTCTGGTCACTTTTGGGCATGTTTTCTCTTTAATATTCTTTTTAAGGACTTTGTTCTTTAATTAATTGCTTGAATTTCCTTGCTCAATTAATTCCAATTGCAATTGCTCTTGAAGAAATTTCTTTTGTAGCCTTAAAATATCTCTTGTAGAGTATTTTTTGGATAAATTTTTATTGTTGGTAAAACAATAAATTTTTCTAATATTATTGTTTTATACTAATAAAGTTATAAACAATGAAATTGGTGTGTTTTCTCTTAAAAATAATATTCCATACTATTTTTAATTGATTTTTACCTTATACAAAGTTTGAGGACAGGAAAAGTACTTGATTTTTAATCAAAGTTTCATATCCACACCTTACAATCCTTCTGACAATTCATGTGGGAAGATGGTATTCATCATTCTTTGATAATGAGAGGGTGCATTTTTAATACCAAGAGGCATTCTCAAATACTCATAAATCCCACAATGAGCAATTATTCTCAATAATTTACTAGCATGAGGTGTCAAAACATTCTGGTGAAAGCCTTTTAGAGCATCCATGGAAGTAATGAATCTTGCTTTGGATAATTGAGTCAAAGTCCAATGAATTCTAGGGATTGGATACCTGTCTGGGATAGTATAGGTATTCAGTGCTCTAAAATCACCAACCATCCTTGACTTGTCATTATGCCAAGTAATGATTACTGGAGTTGTGACTTCTACCTCCTCATTGTGTCCAACCTTTCTAAGAACTCCCAGTTTCATTAGTTCATCAATATGATTTTCTAATGCTTCTCTAGCCCTAGGGCTAGCTGGGTAAGCTGGTCTTCTTAATAGTGGCGGATAAGGCCTTTCCACATTAAGCATAATGTTCACCTCATGGCCTTTTATAGCCCCAAGTGGTTCATTATCTGAAGCAAAGGCTTCCCTGTATTGAAATAAACTTTGAATAAGCTCTTCCTTCATTTCGATTGTTAATTCAGGACTGATTTGTGCTTCAATTAATTGACTTGACACAAATCTTTCCTTATTAACATTTTTTACTTGTTTAATTACAGTAATTCCTCTTTTTTCTATAGGAAAAGCAAATTTTTGTCTTTTATTTTCCCCTATAGTGAAATACCTGTTTTTATGATTATTAATATCAATACCATAAATGTTGAGATAATCATTCCCAAGTATAAAGTGTTTGGAAGTAAAATTATTCATAACAACAATTTCAACTTTCAATCTTATACTTCCTGCAGGATGAGGAAATATGATTTCTGCTTCAAATATACCCAAGGGGTGCATATTTTGGCTAGCACTGCTGAATGTTATACCTTCAATTGGCATTAATTTGTCTTGCCAATTGATATAAATCTTGTCAAGATAATCCTTTCCAACACAAGTGCAAAAAGCACCTGAGTCAAGGTGTACCTTGGCTTCTGTGTTGTTTATCACAATATTAGTGATACAAGATGAACCAGCTGTATAACCTTTACCTCTGGCAGGTTTGGATTTTTGCATTTTAGCATCTTGCACATGTATGAGATCCATACATTCATCACTATACTGTGGCAAATGACTGTGTACCTCAGTGACTTCAAAAGAAACATTAATGTTTTCTATACTAAGCTCCTCTGGTACTTCTTCTTCTTCTGAAGGCTCAGAATCAATTTCATGTAAAGATACATCAGTTGTTTCTTTTGTGTCTTCCACTTTTTCAGCATTTATCTCATTGATTCTTGTCTTTCTTGGGAAAGTGTTTGCTAAATGAGATGCGCTTCCACATTTGTGACATTTCAAAGGAAGTCTGTCTTGTGGCTTATTTGGCTTTGAAATTGGTTTCCCATTAGTGTCAGGCTGAGTCTATGATAAAGGTGTATATGAGTATTTACAAGCTTTAACTATGACTGTGACACGGTAAAAATGGTTTTAAAAGATGATAAGATTGATAATAAATGATTTAATTTAAGATTTAAAGGGCTTTACTATAGAGATATAGTGGTGGTGAGCGCTGTTGAAAGCCCTGGGTGCAGCTTTACCTGTTGGATTACAATAATAAAGACTACAATACTTTAAATTAAGAGTATACCTGATTATTTAACCAAGAATAAAACTGTTTTTGACAGTTTACTACGTAGGTTATTCAAGAGCAGGATGAGGAAAGCTTTTGGCTGGGAAAAGCCCTCCTTTTATCCTAAAATTGAAGTGGAAAGGCTGCTAGACCTTTCCACGTAGAGGAAGTGAAGATTTTTCACTCTCTATGACAGGCTTGTGGTTTGCAAACAGCCTGTATACCCTGTATTGGGCTCAGATGTGGTTTTGAAACCACATCTGGGCAGTTTTCACCAATACAGGGTGAAAATTTTCATCTGGGGACCTCACAGCCTGATTCTGATGTGTATGACGCGTAGAATGCTGTACAGAAGCTGTATGGGACCCCAGTATTGACTGACATATGAGGTATTGAAGTAAAAACATGCTTCTTTGTCTATTTGACACCTCATATTCATGGTTATGGGATATTATCCCATGGTAAGGCTGTATCTGACAGCAGGTGGGATTTTGACCTTAAAGTCGTCATAACTCTGTCAGTCTTTGAGATATCAAGCTCAAAGTTGGTTCATTGAATAGCTCTGTATGCGCTCTACACAATGGTACCCAACTTGACATGGTTATCATTAAATATGACAAAGGTATCCCATGTACAAGTATTTTTATATATTGGCGTGGTCTGGCCAAAAGCTGTATTAAGCTTGTTTGGCCAATAACTTCTGTTGTAGTTGAGTTATGAGGAAATGGATGGCACCATCAGATAGCCCTGATTGTGCTCTTTCCAAAAAGACCCCACTTTAAGTATCTCACACTAAAACTGTAAAAGTTAGATGAGAGGTGAATGTTTTGTTCACCCTTATTTGGTCTGAATTTGACCATAACTCAAGTAATACTGGTGCTAGCTCAGTTTGGCTGGTACCATTGGATAGCCCTGGCTTAGAGCTTCATTTTGAGTACCCATTTGATGGGGTTAAGCCTCTCCTTCTAGATTTTAGATGAGAGGTGAAAATTAAGGTTTATGCTCAGCAATGACTTTGAGCAGGAATAACTTTGTTATTTCTTGTCCTATGGTGATGGGATTTATATTTTCAGGAAGAGGTGAGTTTCCTCTTTCTTTTTATACCTTTTGAGCTAATTTGGCTCAGCTCCATATTTTGGTGGTATTTTGGCTATACCATTGATTTATGGTATTTTGGCTGTCATGCTTGTGCTCTGGTTTTGAGTCACAGGCTGACATACCCTCCCTCTAAAAAAGGCTCATCATAGATGAGACTGTTCAGTCCTCCTTGAGGCTCTGAATCCCCTTAAATGAAGGTTCCCATCTGTTATGGCATCCTCTGCCAACCATTTGTCTTTGTCAGCTGTCTGGTTCTTGAATCTGACTAGGTATTGTCTTTGATCCTTCCCATTAAGTCTCATTTTTCTGGCCCTGATGATTTTACTCACAGGTCCAGGAGAGTCTTCTACTTCCACTATTTCTGGTGGAGTGATGTCCTTCTTCCTGGAGGGGAATTTATCCTCCTCTGTTTGGAAGTATGGTTTGACCAGGCTCACTGGAAAGACTGGGTGTTTCCTAGAAAACTCCTCAGTGAGCTTGACCTCTACTGCATTCTTCCCTATCAACTTAATGATAGTGAAGGGCCCTACAAATGAGTCTCTCATTTTCTTGGGTCCTTTGAGATTGTTAAAGTTCAGTGTAGACACTAACACCTGGTCCCCTTCCTTGAAGTCAGGTTCCATATGTGATTTGTCCCACCTCTGCTTATTATACTCTTTGGCCTCAGCTATGCATTTGGCAGCAGTATCACAGGCTTTCTTCCACATATCATGGAAGTCTTTGGCTGTGGGGTGGATAGTCAGAAGATTTTTTTTCAAGTGATCCACAGGTAACAGGGGATTAAACCCTTTCTCTACCAGTGCAGGTGTTTTTCCTGTGGTAGAGTGCTGGCTTGTATTATAAGCCAGTTGGACTGCTGGTAAGAGGGTGACCCAATCATGGGTGTATCCCTCATGGTCCTTGTATTCCATGCCATAGGCACAGAACCTCCTGAGGATGTCCTCCATTGTTTGGATCATCCTCTCTGCTAGGCCATCTGTTTGTGGATGGTAAGCTGTGGAAAAAGCAAGCTTGGTGCCTAGCATGTCATACAAATTGGTCCAAAATTCAGATGTGAATTTTGGGTCCCTGTCACTAATTATGATCTTAGGGACTCCACAGGTGGATATGATGTTATTCCAGAATAACAGAGCAGTGTCCATGGCTGTGTCCTCTTTATGGCATGGTAGACATCTCATGCTCTTGCTGAACCTATCAACTAGGATTAGGCAGGCATTGTAGTTTTCTTTGCCTCCTGGGACAAGTCCTGTGACCCAATCCATGTTGATGGTTTCCCATGGGTATTTGGGTTCTTCTATGTGTTGAAGCAACCCATATTTCTTCCCATGCTTTCTATTTGCCTTTTGGCATCTTTCACAAGTGTTGATGTATTCACTCAACTCTTGCTCCCACTTGGGCCACCAAGCTGTGCTTGCTACCCTCTCTTTAGCCCTGTCTTCACTCATGTGTCCCATGTAGGGGCAGTCATGGCATTCCTGCAGGATCAAAGAGATGTGGTCTCTGTCTATCACTGTGAGTGCACTGGTGTGCTTTTCTCTGTGATAAATCAGGCCATCTATAAGGAAGAATTTATTGTCCTTATAGGCCCTCAACCAGGGTTCCTCCAGCTGGGTTTCCAGTTCTGGGCTCCTGTATTTTTGTTGAAGGAGTTGGAGTAGTATGCTACACTGTTTGTGTTTAGCATAGGATTTCAGTGCTGCATTGAAAAATTCATTGTGCAATTCTGAGGAACTTATTCCCAGTATGGGGGTTTCTGTCCCTTCTGAATCAGTGTTTCCACTGTCAAGGGTACCACTCCCTGGTGCCCATTCAGATAATCTGAAGTTCTTTTTCCTATTTATTTCCATAAAATGGATAGGAATTTTTGCAGCAACTTCAGGGTCATAAGCTGGATTGCTTTTGACATTGTCCAGTGGCCATCTGCTAAGGACATCTGCATTGGTATGGCTTTTACCTTCCTTGTATATGATGGTCATGTTACCTCTATACTCCTGGATGGCTATTTGCCATCTCAGCATGTGTCTATTAGTAGTCTTCATGTTTAGTAAAGACTTCAAGGCTGTGCAGTCTGTGTAGACTTCAAAGACTGCTCCCTCCAAATAATAATGGAGTTTTTCTAGAGCCCAGACTAGACATAGACATTCTGTCTGGGTGGCCCCATACCTGGCTTCTGAATCTTTCAGCTGCCTGGAGATATAACATATTACACCTTCTCTTGGTTCACCATCCACAATTTGTCTTTGGTGAAGGGCGGCTCCCAAGCCTTGGCTGCATGCTGCATCTATATATAACTTGAATGGTAGTTCAAATTCAGGCAAGATGAGCACAGGTGCATTTGTGAGTTCATATTTGATCCTTTCATATGCATCCCTCCTTTCCTTGGTTATTTCAAAAACTACATCCTTTGAGCATAACTTGTATAAACTACTAGTTATGTGAGCAAAGTTTTTGATGTGGTTTCTATAGTAGCTAGCAAATCCAAGGTAAGATTGCATCTCTTTGATGTTCTTTGGTACTGGCTTTTGTAGTACTGCTGCTACTTTGTTCTGGTCAATTGCCAGACTAAGGCCTGAGACTTTGTGTCCTAGAGCTAGTAGCTCTTGTTGGCCAAAATTACACTTCTTAAGTGAAATTTTTAGATTGATGGGTGTACATTTACTTAGCACTCTGTCTATGTATTGTACATGGTCTTCCCATGTCTCTGAGTATATAATGATATCATCAATATACACTACCATCCAGCCTTCCATTATTTCTTCTTGAAATATGGTGTCCATCATCCTTTGGAAGTGGGCTGGTGCATTCTTGATGCCAAATGGCATCCTGGTGTACTCATATATGCCCATATGGCATATTATTCTGAGCAACTTCATGGAGTTTGGTTTAACTCCATTTTGGTGGAAGCCTTTCATACAATCCATCTTGGTTATGTATTTGGCTTTGGCTAGCTTATCCAGTGCATGAGGTATCCTTGGTATAGGGTATCTGTCTGCTTTTGTGTAGTTATTCAGGGCTCTGAAATCTCCACACAATCTAGACTTGCCATCATGCCAGGTGATCAGGACAGGAGTGGTGATTTCCACTATTTCATTATGTCCAATCTTCCTAATGACATCCATGTCCAGGAGTTCATTGATATGTTTCTCAATCTCTTTCCTGGTCTCCAGACTTGCTGGGTAAGGAGGTCTTCTTAACATGGGTGGATAAGGCCTTTCTACATCCAGATATAGTTCTATATCATGGCCTTTGATCTTGCCTAATGGTTCTTCACCAATGGCAAATGCTGGTCTATTCTTCCTCAGCATCTTCAGTAAACTTAGCTTTTGTTTACTGGTGAGGGTAGTGCTAAACTGTCCCTCTCTGAATTCCTTCAGAAGTTCTTCCAGTGGGTCCTGAGAAGATATCTGGTATATATCAAGAGAAAATTTCTTTTCCTTGTTAGTACCAATGGTAATATGCCTATTTTTACTATTGTAAATATCTATGCCATACATCCTCTGGTAATCTGTTCCCAGTAAAACCCCTTGGATGTGGGCATCTTCAAGCACTACAAACTCTGGGTTGAGTCTGATATTACCTTTTCTGTGGGGTATAATTATCTCTTTGATAATTATCCCAATAGAGGTCATCTTTCCAGATGCACTCTTGAAGTTCTTTGCCCTGGTGGGCAAGAGTTCTTTCTCCCAGTTTGGGAAGTGGTTATCCAGATAATTTCTGGCCACTATGGAGCAGTGTGCTCCACTGTCAATTATCAGTGGGTGCTGAGCATTGTCAATACATACAGTCATTTTTGTGGCTGTTCCATGTATATATGCCATTCCTTTGGTTGGTGTAACCAGGAATGTTTGTGCATCTTGTGTATGTTTACACAAGTTCTTGTTGGCAGTTTCTTGTGGAATGCCTGCTTCCAACTGTATATCCTGGATTTCTAGTGGGGTTTCCTCTTGGTATTCCACTAGAAATTCCTCTCTTGGGTCTTGATCCTCATCAGATGGTTCTCTAATGGCATCACCCATAGAATCTGATTCAGAATCCTCTGTTGGAGGTTCTTCTTCAGGGACTTTTTCTATAGCATAGACTTTCTTCTTTGCTTTTGGACAGTTGTTGGCATAGTGGTCTGTTGAACCACAATTGTGACAAGAATTCTTCTTCTTTGCCACTTCTGCCACTCTTTCTCTGGGTTTGTCTTTAAACTCTACCCTGAAAGGTTGTTTCTCTTTGAAACTGTTGCTCCTATATGGGGTGAATTTCCCTATATTAGTCCTTTTCCTTATGTCTTGTAAGGTGTTGGCTATGTCATCTAGAGTGCAATTTTGGTTGCATCTGCATTTCACTGCATGCTCTAGTTCTCCTGGCAGTTGTGTCAGAAGTTTGTGATTCCTCATCTGGATGTTCATCTGAGGATCAATGGCTTTAAGTCTCTTAGACTGTCTGAGACACCACTCATATGGATCTTTGTCCACAGAGTATTTGTCATTTTCAAATGACATGGTCTTCTGCCATATCCAAGTTCCATTACTGTACTTTTGGATTATTTGACTCTTCCACCATGGCCAGTTTCTTCTGCCATGGATTTCTTTCATTTCTGTGTACCATATACTTGCATGACCTTTAAATGCAGTATTTAATCTAGCAGTTATCCAGTAGTCTGGTATGCTTGGTACATCAATGAAGAGTCCATCAATATAATCTATGAGTTCCATATGATCATATTCTCCTGATCCAGAGAATTTGGGCCAGTTTGAGGCCTCAGGAAGCTGTTTCAAGGCTTCCTTCTCTGAATAAGACATGCCATCTCCATCCTGGTATTGTGATGGAGATCTTGCCTTATTCAACAACATGGCATCTGGTTTGATGTCATATGGTTGATATGGATTCTCCATAGCTTGGCCTTGTGGTTGGGGCTTTGAGCTATGGTAGGCATCAAACAATTTGTTGATGTCTTGGTTCAGACACTCCCTGTCCCTGCTGCTATGGTGTTGTTCTTCAGAGACTTGATTCAGTCTCTTTTTGGTTTCTTCAGAGGCTTTTCTCAGTTGAGCATATCCTTCCTGAAGGTTTTTAACTATCTGCTCCAATGAGGCTTGAATTTTTCTCATCCTCTCTTGGGCAGCTGAAAATTCTGCAGCCTGCTTTGCAGATTGCTCAGCATATTGGGACATTTGCAACCACAGTGTGTCACTGTTGATGTTGCTCTCAGATGTGATAATGTTATTTTCAGTCTGAGTGGGGGTAATGTTTCTATTACTAGGACTACTGATTCTAGAGTGGTTTACAACTACTTCTGGTTCTTGTGTACTTCCTTTACCAAATCTAACAGCTTCTGGATCATAGGGTCTGACTCTTTCCTCCTCTGGTTGAAGGAGGCTTTGTTCTTGCCCTTGTTGCCTTGTCTTCTCCTGGAAACTTCCTGGAATTGTGAAGAATGGTGACTCTTGGCCACTGATCTGCTGGTTTCTGAATGGTGTGAAGCCACTGGAGAGCTGATTTGGCTTGCTCCTTGTGAACCTGAAGGAATCTGAGTAGGCCCTGTCTGGGTTAACTGTTCTTCTATAGCTTGGATAGTGGCTTGATTCTCCCTTATCCTCTGTGCCCTTGCCTCCAGGAGTCTGTGCTGCCTGGTAGGGTTCCAACCCTTGGTGATTACCATAAGGTCCTTGAAGTCTATCTCTTTGAGACAGATCTTCTGGCAACTTGATCCCAGTTCTGCCCAGTGAGTTGCTAGGTTGAACCTCTTGTTGTCCATGCTCCATTGAAACAAATCTTTGAGGAGTTGGTGGATTTGAAGAACTTGATCCATATCCTTCCAGTCCTCTGGTTTGAGGTTTCTGTTGAATTGGAGTGTGAATGGCAAGGTTGATATTATCTCCCTCATTGTTTTGCCATCCACCACTGTGTCCAATGTGTCTTCTTTCAGGTCTTCTGGTTCTAGACATTCCTGCTCTATCCTCTGGCTGGTTCCTTTGGAAGCCAAGGTCTCTGAGGTATGCAGGGGACATATCAGTGTTTGCAAGCAGTCAAAAACTTTATGTTCTTAGGGTATTTACCTTTGACTGTGCCTTGTACAAATTTATTATCTGCTGATTTGGGCAGTTTGCATTTGGAGGTTACAACTGGGTTAATAATTGTAATCTTCCCTGTACAAGTGGTTAAGGTTGGTTTACCTTGTATTGAAGCAGAGTTTCATGGTTTTCTACTCCTCTGAGTGGCTATTGGTGTCCACTTCTTGGCTGTAATGAGGCCTTCACTAAGCCTTTTTCCTTTACCCTTGCTGCCCTCTGGTTCTGAGGGTGTCACTGGTGTGTTGGCCTGTGACTGGGTTTCAAGTGGGATGTAGTTTTCTTCCACTGAATCAAAACAGGAAAAAGAGGGCTTATGTCAGTTAAGACTTCTTACAAGGCTGGTTTTGCACGTCTAAGAATGGCCTCTGGGCTTGTATATTATTACAGTATGCCCCTGTATAATGACAGTGTGGTTGAATCAACAATTCCACGTCAGAATTACAGCTTTTGGTACCCTGTCACACTGTATGTGTGCCAGTATCCCACAGATACACTTGTGGTTTTCAAGTGTATTCTGTACAAGTGGTTTTGTATAAGTGTTATTGAGTCAACAATACACTTAATCCACGCCTCAACTGATGGTTTTTCAGTCAGAGGTGTCCTTATTCAGTCAAGAATACAGGACGTATTGATGGCTTATGTGTTTTTATATACAAAACACACCAAAAATAATTATTTTCAGTGGGTATTAGCCACGTGAAAAATACTCTTATAATATGAGTATGTATATAAAAAGGATAAATATATATAATATATATATTTAAATAAAGAAATTACGCCTAAAAAAAGATAAAACACTGGTTAATAAGTCATAAAAAGAGAAAAAGACTTACTTATAAGGTCCAAAAAGGTTTGAAAACACGGCCAGGCCCCCAAAATGTCAGGCTGAGTCTATGATAAAGGTGTATATGAGTATTTACAAGCTTTAACTATGACTGTGACACCGTAAAAATGGTTTTAAAAGATGATAAGATTGATAATAAATGATTTAATTTAAGATTTAAAGGGCTTTACTATAGAGATATAGTGGTGGTGAGCACTGTTGAAAGCCCTGGGTGCAGCTTTACCTGTTGGATTACAATAATAAAGACTACAATACTTTAAATTAAGAGTATACCTGATTATTTAACCAAGAGTAAAACTGTTTTTGACAGTTTACTACGTAGGTTATTCAAGAGCAGGATGAGGAAAGCTTTTGGCTGGGAAAAGCCCTCCTTTTATCCTAAAATTGAAGTGGAAAGGCTGGTAGACCTTTCCACGTAGAGGAAGTGAAGATTTTTCACTCTCTATGACAGGCTTGTGGTTTGCAAACAGCCTGTATACCCTGTATTGGGCTCAGATGTGGTTTTGAAACCACATCTGGGCAGTTTTCACCAATACAGGGTGAAAATTTTCATCTGGGGACCTCACATCCTGATTCTGACGTGTATGACGCGTAGAATGCTGTACAGAAGCTGTATGGGACCCCAGTATTGACTGACATATGAGGTATTGAAGTAAAAACATGCTTCTTTGTCTATTTGACACCTCATATTCATGGTTATGGGATATTATCCCATGGTAAGGCTGTATCTGACAGCAGGTGGGATTTTGACCTTAAAATGGTCATAACTCTGTCAGTCTTTGAGATATCAAGCTCAAAGTTGGTTCATTGAATAGCTCTGTATGAGCTCTACACAATGGTACCCAACTTGACATGGTTATCATTAAATATTACAAAGGTATCCCATGTACAAGTATTTTTATATATTGGCGTGGTCTGGCCAAAAGCTGTATTAAGCTTGTTTGGCCAATAACTTCTGTTGTAGTTGAGTTATGAGGAAATGGATGGCACCATCAGATAGCCCTGATTGTGCCCTTTCCAAAAAGACCCCACTTTAAGTATCTCACACTAAAACTGTAAAAGTTAGATGAGAGGTGAATGTTTTGTTCACCCTTATTTGGTCTGAATTTGACCATAACTCAAGTAATACTGGTGCTAGCTCAGTTTGGCTGGTACCATTGGATAGCCCTGGCTTAGAGCTTCATTTTGAGTACCCATTTGATGGGGTTAAGCCTCTCCTTCTAGATCTTAGATGAGAGGTGAAAATTAAGGTTTATGCTCCGCAATGACTTTGAGCAGGAAAAACTTTGTTATTTCTTGTCCTATGGTGATGGGACTTATATTTTCAGGAAGAGGTGAGTTTCCTCTTTCTTTTGATACCTTTTGAGCTAATTTGGCTCAGCTCCATATTTTGGTGGTATTTTGGCTATACCATTGATTTATGGTATTTTGGCTGTCATGCTTGTGCTCTGGTTTTGAGTCACAGGCTGACAATTAGTCTTATTGTCTATTGGGGATTTGGACCAATTTCTTCCAATTCTTGTTCTAGTAGCGATGTCCTCCATAGCATTAATATAATCTTCTGTAGAGCAAGGCTAAATACATCTGCTTCTTATAGCATGCTCAAGATCACCACCACACTTTCTTCATATCCTTTTATGTAACATTGTTTCAGACATATCAGGATGAAGGGAAGTTAATCTGTCCTTCTGTTTAAAAAACCAAGACATGGGCCTGTCCCTCTCAATATTAAAAATGGCTTCTTTAAAAGAATTTTCCATTCTAAATCTCCAGGAATAATTAGTCCATTTGGAAATAATTTGTTCTTTCCACCAAGGCCAAGAATGTTAACCATGGTCTTGTCTTATTTTGTAATACCATTTCTTTGCTGATCTGGTAAATAATGAGTGTAATCTGGAACTTATGTATTCATCTGGTATGTTAAAGTCTTCTTTCAAAATATCAATTGTTTTCATAAATTCCATATGATTATATTCTCCTTCACCATTGAAGGTTGGCCATTTCTCTAAGTTTGGAATGTCTTTGAAATTGCAAGCAGTTTCCACCTCATTACTTGAAATGGTATGATGTAAATCATTAAGCACATTTATGTCAAGAATTGGTGTGGATTGCCTTGGCAATTCATTTTTGAGTGATATATTATTAATACTTGATTGAATGTCTTCTTTCAATTCAAGTCTTGCTTTATCACTTTTTTCCAATTGTTCTTGGAAAAGAGCTGCATTGTGACCAGTTGAATTTTCCAAGTTTTGAACTTGTAATTTCTATTTTCTTAACTGTCCAGTTATAAAATAGATTGAATTGTCATCTGGTTGATTGATAAAAGTAACTTTAGACTCAATTCTTGCACAAATTTGTGTCAAAGACATAATATTGTCTTTATTAACATTTTCAAGGCCAAAAATGGTCTTTTGTTGTTCTTTCACTTGTAATATCTCATTACCCAACTTTTGTTGGAGATACTCAAATGTTTTAAACTTTGTTATGATTTCTTTATTACAAGATTCAAATTGAGTTACAAGTTTAACAAGATCTAATTCTTTGGGAAAGATTGGCTCAATCTTTCCTCCTCCTTGTTTTTGAATTCCATCAGAGTTCTTGCCATGTTGAACACATTGTCCATGACTTCCTTTTCTTTCTTTGGGATTCTGTAATTCTGCGGGTAAGACTTGTTCCATTTGGGCTTTGCCTTTCCCTTTTCCTTTTGCTTGCACTTCTGATTGGTCTTTGGGGCTTTCTTGGCACTTGTTAAGGCGGATTTGCGCTGGTGGCTGCTTGGGGAGCTTCCACTGGGCTGTTTTCCTTGCCTTGGGCCAACTTCTTCTTCTGATCTTCTGATAGCATGCTTTGGTTTTTCAACCAAGCTTTTATCTGTTGGACTTGTCCTTTGCAAGACATTGGTGTCCAACCCTTCAGAAGATCTTCTGTCTTTTCTGGCCCCATGAATTTCTTCACCTGAAGATAAGATTTCATGGTGCCTATCCAAAGACTTGGGAGAAGTTCCCACTCTTGCTGTTTGGCGGCCATAAACCAGTTCTTGTATTGAGACTGGTAAATCTCCACTGCTGCCTGTTGGAAATGATTCAGGTCCAAAAGCAATATCAGTTATGTCAGATTCTGGACTCTCAATAAGAGATTCAAAGGTGCTGGCTAACCTTTGGGAACTGGTGGAAGTTCTGGAATCCTCCATTTGTGCCTCTCCTCTGGGCTTACATTCTTGTCTTTTTGATTTGTGACTGGAATGTCCTGGTACAGATACATTTGATTGGATGGAGTAGTTACTTCCACTTCTAGTAGGAGTCATTGCATTTCAATTTTAAGAAAAATAGACTAAGAGTGGATTGAATTCACCTGCTGGACCTTTAAAGGGTTCTTTGGTTATTAAACCCCTTGGTGGTAGGCTGGTTTGAATTTCAATACTAGACTCTGAGGCTTTAGATTCTGAAGAGCTGTCTCTAATTGATGAAGCTAGAGAAAAATAAAAATATAAGCTATTTTATCAAACAATAAAAATAACTTATAAACTCAACTTATTGAATAAAGTCGTTTTAAGGTAATTTATGGCAAATTACGTCAAAAATAAAGAAAAATGTCTAAGATAAAAGAAAAAATGTTTTTGGTAAAGATTTTCAATTTTTTAATTTTTTATTTGATTTTTTATTTTCTTTAAAGAAATAATGATTATGCAATTAACAAGTTTATTAATCAAAATTGTATTATTATTCACTTTATACTAGAATAACTCAAAGAATAAATTTCAAGTCTGTGATGTGAAAAAGTCACTAGTCAGACAAAAGATATGTATTCAAGTCACTCAATAGTATATTGTTTCAAACAATATTCTTAAGAAAAAATAACTTTATTAATATTATAAAGATTATTTACAAGGGATAAGTCCCAAAAAAGCCAATATTAAGTAAAATATGTCAATTTTACGCCAAAAAACAGTAAAATAAGGTCTAGAATATGATTTATGTCCAAAAATTGGTTAAAATCATGGCCAGGCCCCCAAATGTAAGGTTTGTCTATGAAACTCTTGATAATAGTAGCAAAATCAAGAGTACTATGACTGTCCTCAGCAGAGATATGTAATATAACAGAATATCATAATGACAAATTTAAATATGATTATTAAAAATAATTATATATATAAAAAAAGAAATTTAGTTATTATTATAAAAATATAATATTAAAAACATATAATAATTATGATAAATATAATTATTCTCTTATTGTTATAGTCACTGACAGTTATAACAATAAGAAGTGTAAAGCTATTAATGAGACAATTACACATGGAAAATATGAATATTAACCACTTATAAATAATATAAGAATTATTTATATAAGAATTAAACACACACTGTCCAGAATTAATTCTTATAGAATAAAAATTCTATATAAAAAAAACTAATACTAGATAAAAAAATATAGAAGTTTTAGAGAAAAAACTTACTTATAATATTTATTTAATACAACAAGTCAAACAACAACAGTCATTATATTAAATAATAATTATCAGTTAAAAACACGCCAAAAATCAATAAATTTAAAGATAAAACAACTTTTTATAATAAAAAATCAAGATTAAAGAGTTTTTAAGAGGAATTTGTGGATTTTAAAAGATATTTAAGATGATTTAATTTTATTTAATAAAATATATTATTGGTGATTACAACAATAATCTAAATTCTATGATTTCAACTCTTTGATTTAAATAAATAAAGAAGAAAATAACTCAAGAATTATTTGAATGATAAGAGTTTATATTTAATAAAACTTTACCTGTTTGAATTTCCAATATGATTGGATTGATAATGAATGATGGACAAAAGCAGTGATGAAAAGACTCTTTTCATGTCTTCAGAGCAACTCTCATGATTCATAATGGATATAGAGGGCGTGCTCAGGTCAAAACTGAAAAACCATGCTTAAAAATAAAGTTCTTAAGTTAAGGTAACTTAATTTTAATTCCAATTTAAAGTTAACAGGGATATTCTTAACTCCATGTAACTTTAATCCTCATTTAGACTAATTATTTTAAGTTTTTAATATAAATAAGCTTATTTATATTAAAGTTCATCACATGAAAAACTTAAAAATAGAGTTTCAAGCAGAAATCTCTTAAACTCAATTTTTAATTAATTTTTAAAGAAATCATAATTCTTGTTGAGCTTTAATTAAAAGAGTAAATTTCCAGGCTAATTACCCAGGAAACTTATTTATAAAAGATACTTAAAATTTGTTTTATATGTAGATAATATTAAATTGTAAGCTGTGTAAAATTTTCAAGCAAATCCATGAAGAATTGGATTTTTAATGAATTTTTGAAGTAATTGCTGTTTTTCCACGTAAAATAGTAATACACACCAAACCTTAAGTTTTGATAAGGTTCTAATGCTTGTAACCTTAAAGTTTGAAGCTTATTTAAGCTTTTTTAAGCTTAATTAAGCTTTGACAGTTCTTAAAACCTTGAATTCAAGCCTGCATATTGGGATTTACCCTCTTGCAGCTTGAAATTCCTGTCTAATTTGGGATAAAACCAGTTTAAACTTTAATGTTGGATCAAAGTCTAATCTTAAAGTTTAAATAAGGTTGAAAATCCCCCAATACAGGTGGACAACCTTAATTGAATCCTTTAAGATCCAAAAAGTTGGGTACCCCATCTCTATTTGGTCTTTTTCCTTTGTCCCACCTTTTTGCATGGAGTTTGCCCTTTTGTTTATTTAAAGCCATACTATGGCCTTAAACCCTTTTAAATTGAGCTTACACAGCATTTACATCATGTATGGCAAATTCTTAGCCAATTCAGTAAATATACACCACACCTCAATTTTAACTAAAATTTTGGTAAGTTTGCATAAACCTTATGCAACTTTAAATTTAAGCTTATTTAAGCTCAAATTTAACAATTTTAAAAAAATGTTAAAAAAGCTACATTAGTACTGTGAGATTCTTAAATCTTCTAATAACATAAGAAATAAGTGTTTTTGAATATAACACCTTATGGATGTACCCTAGGTTATTTTTGGTGTGGAATCCAAAAATAACATAATATTTATAACTTTGTTTCTCCAAAAAAAAGTTATACTTATTTTTTGTTATTTTTTATTTTAAATTCAATTAAAAAGTCTGTTGAAGACAATTTTAACTGTGTATAAAGTTATTTGTGGCCTTATGAGTATTTTATACATACCTCACCGGCTCATACATTATCTCTCATCAATTTGCATCTCATTCATTTCATTCTCATGAAAATTCATCATTTTCTCATTTCTCAATTCTGCTGACCATTTCACTTTATTATTTATAATTCTCATTTCTCTTTTTGTCTGAATTCAGGTTTTTATCAGGTTATTTGATTGGAATTATTTGGGTTAATTTATTCATCATTCAGGGATTCTATTGATTTGGGGTATTCAGTGATTTTGATTTTGGAATTTCTCAAGAATTATTGATTGATTGATCTGATTATTCAAGAAATTGACTTTACCTCAAGACTCTGATTTGATTTAATTGATTTATCTAAGTTGATTCCTCAAGAAAATTGAATTGAATTTTGAAGATATTAATTGATTCCTCAAGACATTGATTTCACCTCAAGACTTTGATTTGACTTTAATTGATTTGATTTGATTGACTTGATTTGATTCCTCAAGATAGCTGATTTATCCTCAAGATTTGATTTTAATGAATAGATTTTGAATATATTGATTGAACTCCTCAAGACTTAATTGATTTGATTTTGGATTGACTTGATTGACTTGAATTGATTTATTGATTGACATTGATTATCCATGAGAATTTGATTCTGTCATTTTCATTGTTCAAGATTTCTCAGAGTATTTTCACTTCAAGACCGTTTATTGATTCTTCAAGATCATCAAGATTCTCATTTAATTTGATTTGGTCAAGCCTTATTTTATTCAAAGTATAATCAAGTTTTTATTCATTCTTCTTTCATGTTGCCACTTCAGCATAGCCCACCAGCCAATAATACAAGATCCCAGAGACATCAAGCTGTTCTTACTCCTACAGAAAGGCCTCCTCTTAACCGCACACCATCAGTTCATCAACTGAGTGCAAATTTGGACAGAGGACCACCAATGGAAGGAGCAGCACCCTCCAGAAGAGGGGGTGTGAAGTCTAGAAGATCAAGATCATTCTCTGGACTATTGGGTGATTATCCTGGTGTTTCTCAAGGGCCTAGGAGAAGATTGGGGGAAGCTGAAGATAAGGAGGGGGAGGAGTCTGTGGAGACTGAAGTAGAAGCTGCCTTGGCAGGTGCTCCTGAAGCTCCTGACACTCCAAATCTAGCCCTTTCTAATCAACCTTCTGTCTCTCAAGCTGAACCCAATTTCCTCAAGATGATGGAGCAAATGACTCAGTTTATGGGACAACTCACTCAAGCAGTTTCCCCAAAGGAAAATTCAAAAGCTCCAGCATTTAAAACTCCATCAATGAAGGCACCTGATGCTTTTGATGGTACTAAAGCTTATAAATTGAAAGGATTTATTCAATCTTGTCAATTAATTTTCCATAATGACCCAGCAAACTTCTTCTCTGAAAGGAAGAAGGTTTTGTACTCAACTTCTTTTCTTACTGGTAGAGCTGGAAAATGGATTGAACCTTACCTCTCAAATATCTCCAATGAAGACCCTTCTTATCTCCTCAATAACTGGAAGTTGTTTGAAACCCAGTTATTCACTCTGTTTGGTGATCCTAATGAAGTAAGGAAAGCTGCACAAGAGTTAAACAATCTCATGATGAAAGAAAGTGGTCAAGTTTCCTTGTACATAGCGGATTTCAGAAGTTCAATGTCAAGAATTGGAGACTGGGGGGAAAGGGCCTATATTCATGTGTATAGGAGAGGCTTGGAATCAAGATTGTTGGACCAATTGGCTTCTCACCCTGGATACTTTGATAGCCCTCAAGAGCTCATGGAAATCACTTTGGAACTAGATACCAGATACCATGAGAGGCAGAAGGAAAAGGGTAGTCATCAAGAGAAGAAGCCTCCAATGAGTGGATCTAACTCCTCCAAGCCCCCTCAAGGTTCATCATCAAAGAAGCCTTACCACAAGAAGAATAGGATGGGGAAGAATTTTCAAGTGTCCTGTAAGGCTGAGTCTATGATGAGAGTATTAAAAAGTATTTACAACTCTTAACTATGAATGTGACACAGTAAATAAATATTTATAAGATTTTATAAGAGTTAAAGATGGTTTAATTTAATAATAAGAGGGCTTTACTATAAGGAATATAGTGGTGGTGAGCGCTGTTGAAAGCCCTGGGTGCAGCTTTACCTGTTGGGTTACAATAATAAATACTAAAATACTTTAAATTAAGAGTATCCCTGGTTATTACCCAAGAGTAAAACTGTTTTTGACAGTTTACTACGTAGGGTATTCAAAAGCAGGATGAGGAGACAATTCTGGCTGTGAAAAGCCTCCTTTTTATCCTGAAATGGGGTGGAAAGGGTGCTAGACCTTTCCACTTGAAGGAAGTGAAGATTTTTTCACTCTCTAGTACTGGATTGTGGCTTGCAAACAGCCTGTATAACATGTATTGGGCTCAGATGTGGTTTTGAAACCACATCTGGGCAGTTTTCACTAACACAGGGTGAAAATTTTCATCTGGGGACCTCACAGCCTGATTCTGACGTGTATGACACGTAGAATGCTGTACAGAACCTGTATGGGACCCCAGTATTGACTGACATATGAGTTATTGAAGTAAAAACAAGCTTCTTCATCTATTTGACACCCAATATTCATGGTTATAGGATATTATCCCATGGTAAGACTGTATGTGACAGCAGGTGGGAATCTGACCTTAAAACAGCCATAACTTTGTCAATTCTTGAGATATCAACCTCAAAATTGGTTTGGTGTGTAGCCCTGTATGTGCTCTACACAATGGTACCGCATTTGATATGGGTATTGTTAAATATGGCAAAGTTATCCCATGTACAAGAATTTTGTACATTTGCATGGTATAGGTAAAAAGCTGTATTGAGCTTGTTTGCCTCATAAATTTTGTTCTAGTTGAGCTATGGAGAAATAGATGACACCATCAGATAGCCCTGATTGTGCTCTTTCCAAAAAGACCCCACTTCAAGTATCTCACACTAAAACTGTAGAAGTTAGCTGAGAGGTGAATGTTTTGTTCACCCTTATTTGGCCTGAAAATTGACCATAACTCCAGTAATATTGGTGCTAGCTCAGTTTGGCTAGTAACATTAGATATCCCTGGCTTAGAGCTTCATTTTGAGTACCCATTTGATGGGGTTAAGCCTCTCCTTCTAGATTTTAGATGAGAGGTGAAAATTAAGGTTTATGCTCAGCAATAACTTTGTTATTTCTTGTCCTATGGTGATGGGACTTATGTTTTCAGAAAGAGGTGAGTTTCCTCTTTCTTTTGATACCCTTCAAATCAATTTGGCTCTGTTCCATGTTTTGGTGGTATCTTGGCTATACCATTGGTTTATGGTATTTTGGCTGTCATGCTTGTGCTCTGGTTTTGAGTCACAGGCTGACATGTCCAAAGACAAGCCTCATGCTGCTCTCCCCAATAAGGACAACAAATTAATTGGTTCTGAAAAGGAGAGGAGGATTAAAGAAGGCTTGTGCAATTATTGTGGTGGTAAACACCCATTTGAAAAATGCTTCAAGAGGCCTGAAAATAGGCAAGGGTCATCAAAAGGCTTCCCTAGCAAGCAGGGAAAAGTCTGAGTGGAGATCATAATGTGTTCAATGGTTCTCACTTCTTTCCTTCAAGAGCACAATTGTGCACTCTGAATAATAGTGTAAAAAATCTTTAAAATTTCTTATTTTTTCTTCAATCTCTGATATTTTTTATAGTATTCTCATTGATTCTGGTGCTACAAACTCCTTTATTGCAAAGAATTTGGTTCTCAAGTGCTCATTGACAATTCCAGAGCTCCCTGAAAAGATTCCTCCTTTCATTCTGGATTCCAGTGAATGCACTTCCTTGTTCATCACCCATTATACCAAGTGGGTTGTTGATTTACCTTCCTTCCCAAGCTTTAAATGGGATTTCTTTTTCATAGATTCACCCAAGGGAGAAGACCGGATGTTGGGATATGATTTTCTTCCCCATTTTAATCCTATTATTGATTGGAAAAGTGGATTGATCACCTATGATTCTAATCATAAGGATTCTAGTGGTCTTAACCCTTCCATTAGTAATGACTTCACCACTGCTGTCAAAAGTGTTGCTCTGGTTGGTGAACTTAAGACACCTTCCCTTCCTCCTTCTATCCATAACCCCTCCATCTTTCCCTCTCAGTCATTACTTCCATTAAGAGATGAAGTCTTCAAAGAGATAAAATATGTTGGAGAAGATGTTGCTATATCTTCAATTCATCTCTTTCAAGGGGATATGGACCTTCCTCCTTTTTCTTTTCATGCCTCCCTGGAGGAGCAGTGGGATGAGGAGGAAGAGCCAGAAGACATTGAAACTGTGCTGAATGGTGTCCCTCCTTTTATCACAAATATTTGGATGTATTCTCCAAGGTGAAAGCAGAGAAAGTTAATCCACACCGCACCTGTGATCATCATATCAAACTGGAGGGTCTTCTACCTCCAGTTGGTGTTATCTACTCTTTATCAAAGAATGAGTCAGAAACACTCCGGGCCTACATTTCAGAGAATTTAGCGAAAGGTTTGATCAGGCCAAGCTCCTCTTCAACAGGAGCACCTGTCCTTTTTGTTAAGAATAAGGATGGTGGTCTTCGTTTGTGTGTTGACTACCGCAAACTTAATGCTGTCACTAGGAAGAACAGGTATCCTGTTCCTCCAATGAATCAGCTTCTTACCGTCTTTAATGGTGCTACTATCTTCTCCAAGATAGAACTGCGTGGTGCTTATAATCTCCTGAGAATGAAAGAGGGGGATGAGCATTTAACTGCCTTTAGAACCAAATATGGTAGTTATGAGTATTTGGTTATGCCATTTGGCTCAACCAATGCTCCAAATTCATTCCAAAATTTTGTGAATGATATATTTGCAGATTATTTGGATATTTTTGTTGTAGTGTACTTAGATGATATTATGGTCTTCTCTAGATCTTTGGATGAACATGTTAAACATGTGGCCTCTGTTCTCCAAAGACTGA
Organism: Austropuccinia psidii; assembly: GCA_023105745.1. NCBI lineage: Eukaryota > Fungi > Basidiomycota > Pucciniomycetes > Pucciniales > Sphaerophragmiaceae > Austropuccinia > Austropuccinia psidii. The sequence continues at coordinate 62,686,683 of JALGQZ010000003.1, read as the reverse complement.
GAGACAATAATTTGTTTGCTAAAGCCTCAAAGTGTGTATTCCATGCCTCAAATGTGGAATACTTGGGCTATGTTGTTTCAAGTGATGGCCTCAAGATGGATTCTTCAAAGGTTCAACAAATCCTCAATTGGCCTCAGCCCAAGAGCATCAAGGCCCTCCAATCTTTTCTTGGCTTTGCCAACTTTTATTGTCGTTTCATTAAAAACTATTCCAAGAGAAATCTCTGCTCTCACTTCCCTCCTTAACAAAGATTCTCCCTTTATCTTCAATGAGGAATCTCTTAGTAAGTTTCAAATACTCAAAGAAGCTTTAACCACTACTCCTATTGTCTCCCATTTTAATCCTTCTCTACCAACTATTGTAGAGACTGATGCTTCTGATTATGCCTTGGGTGCTGTACTGAGTGAGGTGAATGACTCAGGAAAGCATTCCATTGCATTTGATAGTCCCAAGCTCTTATCAGCTGAACTCAACTATGAAATTCATGACAAGGAACTCCTTGGCATAGTTTGGGCTCTCAGCGCTGGAGAGCTTTTCTCCTTTCTCTTTCTGATTCTTTTGAGGTCTTGACAGAACATTGTTCTCTTCAGTATTTTATGTCCTCTAAAGTCCTTACTCATCATCAAGCCCATTGAGCTGAATTTCTATCTGAATTCCATTTTATCATCACTTACTGCCCAGGCAGGCTGGCCACTTTACCAGATGCCTTGTCACATCAGGACAACGTGTACCCAGAGAGGGGGGTGGATTTCATCAGCAAGAATCCTCAAAAGTTTTATCAAGTTCTCAAGCAAAATGAAATTCAAGAGTCAAGATTCTTCACAATAAAAGTTGATATGTTTTCAGATGTAGTTGATCAAATTCAAAGACAAGTATGGCAAGACAAAGATTATAAGGAAATCCTCAAGAAATTAGCAAGAGGAGAATCAGTCCCAGACTATTCTCTTGAACCTCACAAAAAATTATTATTGTTCAAAGATAGAGTAGTCATTCCAAGAAATCATGAAATTCAATTGGACATTCTTCAAAAGAGTCATGACTCACCGTTGGCTGGCCATCCTGGCCAGGAGAAGACCCTCAAGCGCATCAAGCAGGATTTTTATTGGGCTGGCATGAATCAAATAATCAAGAACTATGTGTCCTCATGTCAGAAATGCTCAAGAAACAAGAAAATCCACCATAAGAAGCTTGGGCTACTCAAGCCTCTTCAAATTCCATCTGGTCCTTGGAATTCTTTATCAATGGACTTCATCACTCAATTGCAACTGTCAAACAACTTTGACTCAATCTTAGTAATTGTAGAAAGATTCTCAAAGATGGAAATTTTTATTCCAACTTATTCAACAATCACTGCTTTGGACTTAGCTCAAATCTTTATTAGTCATGCCTTTTCCAAACATGCTCTTCCAATCAGTATTGTTAGTGATAGAGGTTCATTATTTGTTTCAACATTTTGGACTCAATTGTGTCAGCAGCTCAAGAAATCAAGAGATCTTTCAACTGCCTTTCACCCTGAAACAGATGGACAGACAGAGAGGGTAAATCAGATTCTAGAACAGTATCTTTGGATGTATGTCAGTTACCATCAAGATGACTGGCACACCTGGATCCCTCTGGCTGAATTTTCCTATCATAATGCAGAACATTCATAAACAAAACAGTCACCATTTTTCACCATTTATGGAAGAAATCCCAGCTTTGACTGAATTCACACTTCTCAAGATACACCTGCTGCAAAGATATCAACAAAACTCCAATCAGTACAGAAAGTTGTCAAAGAAGAATTAGAGTCAGCAATAAAGCATTTTAAGAAGTACGCAGATAGAAATAGAGCAATTCCACCTGATTTCCAACCTGGGGACAAAGTATGGCTAGCTTCCAAGAACATCAAGACAACAAGACACACCAAGAAACTTTCAGAAAGATGGTTGGGACCCTTTGAAGTTCTCAAGAAGATTGGCAGCCATGCATATCACCGCAAGTTGCCTCAACAATGGAAGTCAGTTCACCCTGTATTCCATGTGTCCTTGTTAGAACCAGTGAAGCAATCAACTATTGCAAATTGACACCAATTTCCACCACCTCCAGTAATAGTGGAAGAGCAAGAATAATTGGAAGTGACTCATGTTCTGGACTCAAAACTCAAGAGAGGTACATTATGGTATCTAGTGGAGTGGAAAGGATTCAATGAAGGCCCCAAAAGAACAACTTGGGAACCAGCTTCCAACCTTACCAACTCCCCAGACCTTGTCAATGATTTTCACACTTTTTATCCAGACAAGCCTGGCCCAAATGCCTCAAGAGTTCGATTTCTGGTGCTTGGTGGGGATTGGAGTTTATGAAAGTAAGTTCCTCTCCTGGAATGCACTTTTAAAGGGGTATCCTACCCAAATATGTTGTAAGCATCACCTTGGCCACTTTGTGAGCACTTGTCAATTTCTTTGGACAGTTTTAGAAGGCCTTGCAACATCAGTACCCTCAAATTTGGACCTTTCATCAAGATATGGCCAAATTCCCTTTTACTTTTTATTCTTTTTCTTTCTTTCACAAATATTATTGCAAATTATGCCATTCAATATTATTCAAGACATTCTTTAACTCAAATTCATTTATGGCAAAGTTTTCTATTCTGTTATGATGCTTGGTGGGGAGTGGAAGTTATGAAAGTAAGTTCCATCTCCTGGTATGCATCTCTGAGGGTTCTACTTCTTGTAAAACAACACCTTGGCCACTTTGCAAGCATCAAATGTTTGGTTTTATTTTTTCAGGAAGAATTATGGCCAAAATCAAGCAGCTCACCACAAGAAGATCAATCCTCAGAAGTTTTTCTTATTTCTATTTCTTTACTCTCTTTTTCTCTCAATTCTTTTTCATTTTTATTTTATTTCATTTTCTTTTACTTGTATGTTTTATTTTTATTTCTTATTTCAGAAGCAGTAGTCATCACTCCCATATCATGTTTGGGGAGTCAATTCATTGAATAATCAAAGAGCAAAACACTAGTAATGGTAAATACCAGATACAGATAACCCTCATCAAAATTTCTTCAAGTCAGCCTTAAATTCATTCCTTAAGATCAAAATTGAAAGGCAAAACCCAATAAGCAAGGCATTTATGGCAATTGACCAGTCAAGGAGGGGATAAGAAGAAAGACATTCAAGAAGAAATCAAGATCAAAAAGAGAAAAACTGCTTCAAATGGCCCAATTGTCTGATTTCATGAATTTATGCACTTTGGCACAAATGGCCATATCAGACCTCAAAACTTCAAAATAGCTCATTTTTATCATTTTTCATCAAAATATGCTTAATTATGCATATTGGCAAATTTGTGCATTTTGCACAGTTTTGCGCAAAAGGCCTCTTTATCTCATCAAACGGCTTCAAAAGGCCTTTTTGGCCCATTTCATCATAATTGCGCATTTTGCGCAAAAATGTGCAAAATGGCCAGAATCCATTATAAGGCCATTTTTCAATTTTTTCACCACTATATGCCATTATGGCATATATGTGCATTTGCGCACTTTGCGCAAATTGGCCAAAAACCCCTTTAATCACAAAATCAGGGATTTTGGCCAGGACTTGTGAAATGGTGGAAAACCTCAAGTATTGGCCATTTTATGCCAACACTCTCAAGATTCAAGTTATGATGAAATCAGGTGTTCTTGGGACATAAGCCCAGGTCACCCACTTTTCAAAAGCCATGAGAACTCAAGAAAAGTTTGGTGAAGACACTCAAGACAAGAATGAAGAAATTTTAAGAAGAATGAAAGCATTTTGAAGGAAAAGAGGGAATTCAGAATCAAGATCAAGGTGAAAATACGTACAAGTGATCAAAGAAAGATTTTGTTTGAGTATTGATTGAAGAAGAAAGCTTAATGGGATAAATTCAAGGAATTGGGGGAAAGAACTTGATGGATTGATTGCAAGCTTGTCAAGACTCACTATACTTATGGTGCTCAGAGCTCACGACTTTCAAGAGGGGGATAATGTCACAGCCAAGGAGGCAGGGGCATTACCAATCATCTTCAACAAGAATTACTTCATTGATACCCTTCAAAACCCAATCAGCAAGGGGGTTTCATTCAACATTCTCCAAATACAGTTTTCAGACCTCAATACAGTTTCATACAGGCAATACCCAAATACAGGATTCACCAAATACAGGCCTGTCATCAATACAGGCACAAATAACTGTATTGACTGTATAGCCTGTATTGGATTCACCAATACAGGATTCAATCCCACATCCAACTTCTTCCAGCATACAGGCAAGTATCTCAACACTCAAATCCAAGGCTGGTATTTCTCACATATACCAGCCCCTCTTCATCCACCTGGGTGTTTTTCCCCCAGTTAATTAAAATATTGGATTTATTATTTAATATTATTTTATTAATTATTAAGTTAGTCTTTGCCTTCCCTCACCTGTTCAGTAGAGTCCTGGTGGCCATATCCTTTATTAATCCTTTTCTCTTTTCTGAACAGGTTGAAACAGTGGTACAGGACTATTTGTGGTTGGCTCTTTATTATTGCTTTTGTTTTTCTCTCATATCTTTTAATGCTTATTATTTTATAGCTAGGAATGTATCCTCTTATTTCATTACTCTTATCATTTGAGTATTTTATTCTGAGCCCTCCATAAGTAAGTCTGTTCAATGAGTGCCAGGCCCTCTGTCACAGGGGCTCTTGGACAGAATACAAGAGTGGCCTGGCACTCAGCAATCAGGGAACTCACTTGGAAGACTCCAAAAGGATAAAGAACAAAAATAATAAGAATGAATTCCTCTAAAAGATATGCAGGTACAAGATGAGATGCAAAAGAGGAAAGGGAAGCCAAATGGCCAAAGAGCCAACCAAGTAAGTCCTTAATCACTGTTTCAACCTGCCAAAAATGAATAATGGAATTAGTAAGGATATGACCACCAAATATCCATTGACAGGCGAAGAAAGAGAAAGAGAAAAGTGCTAAATGACTGAATTAATAATATCAGTATTTGCTTCACTAAAAATGAAAAGAAAATAAAGATAAGATAAAATCAAAATATATTAATTAGCTGGGGAAAACCCCCCAGGGTGGAAAGGGTAGCCGGTATATGTGAAAAGTTGGGAGCTTGAGTTCTTCAGGCTGAAAACTGATCTGTATTGATCCTTGAGGCTGTATTGATTCTTTTGGGAATTGATACAGCTGGCTAATATTGAAATTGAATTGGGTTGAATTAATTTCCCATGATTGAAAATGAAATACAGGTCTTGATGGATCCAGACTGTATTGAAATGAATATGGTTGCCAAGATGGATTGAGTGGAGCTTTGACACTTGACAACTTCTTTTTGGCACTGCCTCTTGAATACACTTGAGAATGAATTGAAAGTATTCCCTTGGAGTGAATACTTGGAGTGAGAATAACCAATGACTGCTTGATGGCGTCATTGGTCTTTGACGCTGAAACACTTGCTCTTGAGCCTTGATGATTCCTCTGAATGATTGGGTGCCTTGATGACGTGATGAGATGTTGGAATGTTGAAATGAACATTTGATATTGCCACCATTGAATTGCTGTTGAAAAATGATTCACAATGATATATAACATCATTTATGGCATATTGGTTGATTGGCAAGAAGATTACGTCCAAAGGTCTTGAGATGGAAAGGCAGAGGGAAAAGGATGGATGTAATGGCTTCAGAGCTTGGAATGGTGTTTCTGGGCCTTTTGGGGTTTTTGGCCACTTTTGGGTTCTGAGCCAAAAACTGGCCCAAAAGGCGGGAAAGTGTCTTTTGGACACTTTGCGTCAAAGTGCGCAAAAATGCGCAAAATGCGCAAAAATGCGAAAATGCGCATTATGAGCCCAAATGGCCAAAAACAGCCATTTGGGCCATTTCCCCTGGTTTTGAGGGAAATGACCAGAAATACCCATTTGGGCATAAATTGCCGCTATGGGTTCTGGATTGAGGTGAAGGGCCATGAAGGCCCCAAAACACAAATGGCCATAAATGGTCCATAAGATAATGACGTGGCCATATTGGCCACTGGTGATGGATATGGCCAATTGGCCATAAAAGGACTGTGGCTTGATATGCCATATGGGGATCCAAGGAAGTGAATTGCCATGGTTGTGACACCCTCTTCATTTAGAAGAGCCCCTGTGACAAACAAGCTCTTGAGAAGTTATCATAGTTGCTCAGGCATAAAAACACAAAAAGGGACTCTCAAAAGACCTTGATCAAAGAAGAGAACAATAACAGTGCCTGACTCACTGCCTCAAACCAATTCCAATATAAATTAACATACATCTGTAAAGACGGCAAACACAACATCAAAAACACCCATAACTCCATCCTCCAACACAAAATTGCTACAAAAAGAAAACATCAGAGGCTGAAACTCATCAAACCAGAATCTCACATCAAATCTTCCTAATTGCTACTGGGCAGAGGCAGTCAACACTGCCACGTACCTTGTCAATAGCATCCCTACACCCTCAAGAAACAACCAATTGCCATATTTCCTATGGACAGGAGTTGCCCCCAAAATTAGAATGATCAGGACATTTGGGTGTAAAGTTGTCTTCAATGTTCCCAGAAATCATCGTAGCTGGAAATTAGCTCAAACTGGTGAAATCAGAATCTTGCTTGTAATCACGAATGAATCTGCTTATCACATCTTAAAAACTAGTGACAAGTTTTATACAAGTAGGCATGTTAGCTTCTTTGAAAATAACTTTCACACTCTAAATAACTGTGAAGAGTCTAATAATAATATGATTCCCAACACCAGCTGGAACAACTTTGTTGAAGAAGAAGACAAATTTTACGATTGCCTAGAGGAAGCAGAAAAACAAGCACCAATAAGTGAAGACCAGTCAGAAGACATGTCTATATCTTCTAACCTAGGCAACAAAGGACTAGAGTCACCACTAAGAAAGAGAATCAAGGTAATAGGACCAAGACACCCCACCTTGATCAATTCACACATCAGTGAAGCAACCATATTACCTTATCCTAGGCGTCCGACCACTCATCTGACTCACTCTGATCCCAGCACATTCAACAAAGCCATGAAATCAGAAGAATCAATCACCTGGATGAGTGCAGTCACAAAAGAATTAAACAACATGAAAGAACTTGATTTTTAGGAAGAGGTGCCAATCCAAGATAACTACAAGCTCATAGGCACCACCTGGGTTTTCAAAACTAAGAGAAATGAAAAACAAGAGATTCTTGAGTACAAAGCCAGATTATGTGCCCAAGGGTTCTCTCAGACACATGGAATTGAATTCTCCAAAACCTTTGCACCCACAGGTCAATTAAATTTACTTTGCACATTCATTTCTCATGCTGCTTCATTAGGTTTGAGATTCAAGCAGTTGGACATGAGGAGCGCCTTCCTCAATGCTGTGGGAACTGCTGTTGTTGTGGGATAAATAATAGGCAGTACCTTGAGGGGGAAATTATTGGTGAGTCTGTTTTGAATTTCAGAATTAGCCAATAACCATGGGTGCTAAGGTGTATTAGCTGCCCCTCTAAATATACTGAAAAAGATACCCTTTTTGATGAGATTACAAATGAATTATTTAGTTTTGTGGACTTTCAATTAGAGAATTTTCTTCAGCAGTCTCTATCAGTCTGTCAATAAAAGATCACTTGACAATAATGGTAATAGTTAATATATTTCTTAATAATTTAGGTTTGCTTAATTTTCTTGTTATTGATTATAATTCTTTTTAATTAATTCTTCTAGTATTCCTTCTTTCAATACCTGAGATATTTAAAGAATATTGTTTAAGATCACTATTAATATTAATAAAAGTCTTGATAGCTAGCTAATACTTTTAAAGGTGATTTAATAATACTATCAATATAGCTATAATAATTTAAGGGTAAGATAATTCTTTAAGGGTGGTTTCCTTTAATATAAGGGTAAGATATAAGTGATATAATAGTAACATAATACTATTGGGATAAATATAAATATAATCCAATATACCTAAAGGGCTTATGATATAAGGTATAAAGGTAAGATGATATCCCTTGTATAAATAAGGGTCATTGATAAATTAGATAAGATCACTATTCATAATATCTTCCAACACTACTTCAACACTACTACTATAATGGTAAGACTATTTAAATAATATTTAACTCTTTCATTAATTAAACATAAATAACACTATAAGATACTGAGCCTTGCTACTGATCTTTTTCAATATAAATACTAGATTATCCTACTAGAGAAGGGATGGATTGATCCTCAATATTATTGTCTGAATCAGAAGCATGGGGGGAAAAAAAGGGAGAGAGGCCCTTTATTTATACCTTTTGGGCCCTCCATAGAGCCTTCCAAAAACAAGGGACTTAGAAAACATTCCACCTTGAGACATTTTTGCTGGTGGGTAAATTAAAAAATTGTGTCATTTGATCAAGATATTGCACCATATGTTTGGTTGATTGCACCATTCTGAACCTTATTATTGTCAGTGAACAGGCTTGAGACATTTTTGCTAGTGGTTGAATTTGGAATGGTGTCATTTTTTCAGGATATTGCAACATATGTTTGGTTGATTGCACCATACTTTTTGAGTTATACTCTTATTTTAACTAAACTTTATTCTTATTATGCACAGCCTTGAGAGATTTTTGCTGGTGGTTAAATTTGGAATGGTTTCATTTGATACAGATATTGCACCATATGTTTGGTTGATCACACCATTTTTTAAAACTGTATTCTTATCTCTACTAACCTTATTTTTCTTCTTCACAGCCTTGATCTGTATTTAGTTGAGTATTTCTCTATGTAAAATATAATTTTTAAATAATACCTGTAATGTTTGGTTATGGGAGTTTAAGTGGGGATTAAGTAATGTAACACTATGTTAACTTATATGTCAGTGTTTTTTTTATGTCAAGACATGTAACACATGATGTTGTAAGAGTAATGGTATCACTTATGTAATATTCCACATGTTGATTCATATTGAATATTTAGACAAGCTGAATTATCTTTAAGCATATTCTTGTATCTAGTATAGAGTGTACAGTATCATTTCTCTTCTTTAATCCATGATATCTAGAAAATTATTGACATTATGGGCTTGAGGCAATATGTGGTTATAGGTAAAATTTGATGTAGATTCCAGTGGAATACTTATTTTTGTTATTTTAATATAATTCTCTTCCTTTTTCTTCCAATTTTTTTACTTTTATCTTTATTTTCTTTATATATATATTATTATTATTATTGATCCAAGTTTAGCTTTGAAATTGTGCAATTGAACCTTGGAAGAACTGGTATGGAATACCACAACACACTGTTGGAAGATGAAGTCTACCTGTCCATTCCATGAGGACTAGATTGTGATAAGAAGAAAATATGTCTCAAGCTAAAAAAGGCCATATATGGACTAAGGCAAGCACCACTAGCGTGGTACCGCCGTCTCTCTAACTGGCTGATCAACTGGGGACTTAAGGTCTCAAAAGCTGACTCTTGCGTCTTCCATCACAATGGAGACAATCCCCTTTGGTTATTTGTCCATGTTGATGACATAGAGGTCTTTGGTAAGAACCTGACTAAACTCAAGACAGAAATTGAAGCAGAGTTCAGCAAAAAATCCTGGGCCAGGCTGACCTCATGAAGAAAATTTGATCACCCTATCTCAATGTCACTACTTTGACTCTCTCCTTTATCTCTATGGAATGACCAATTATAAGCCAGTGGCCACTGCACTAATCCCAAATACTCACCTGGAAGCAGCATCAGATGAAGATAAGAAAAAAGTCTCAGTCCTCAATGTCAATTACCATAGTGCAATAGGAAGCCTCAGCTACTTGAGCACTGCTACAAGACCTGACTTGTCCTTTGCTGTCAGCACTTTGTCTCAATTCTTAGAATCCCCTGGTATACAGCACTGGAATTCTTTCCTACATGTACTCAATTACCTTAAAGGCACATCTTCAATTGGACTCACATATTGCAGAAATAATCTAGAGCCCCCCACTGCATACTCTGATGCAGACTGGGGTAGCTGCAGAGTATCTCGGAAATCAGTCACAGGCTATTTGATCACCATACACAACAATCCTGGCATCTGGAAAACAAGGAAACAACCCACCATTTCCTTGTCTTCTGCAGAAGCCGAGTATAAAGCTTTGACAGATCTCTCTTGCAAATTAATGTGGTTCAGACAATTCTGCAAGGAAATCCGCATCTACACAGAGAACAGACCAATTATTGTTCTGGAAGATAATCAAGGTTGTATTGACACAGCAAATGGCGATTGCAACACAAACTCCCAATGCATGAAACATGTAGACATTCAGCTACATTTTATTAAAGAAGTAATCAATGACTCAATCATCACCCTCAAATACACTTCCACAACAGGAATGTTGGGTGATTTCTTAACAAAATCCATTTGTTGACCAGCACTGTTAAGAACAATGAGTTGTCTCAGGTTGTCACGGATGGAAGACAGAGGGGATGTGAAAATATTGAACCTCTCCCAGTGCGTGAGCAGCTAGACACTTTTGAGAAAGAGGTATCTCTGCGTTGTTAAGAACTGTAACAATGTGGGATTAAGATCACACTTTGACTTCTGAGAATATATAAAGAGATCACATATGCCTCTATTGAACATCAGAGATAATCTGAACCTTTTTCTTTAACAGATCCTTACCAACACAATATTTAGAATCGTGCATAGCCCATACACCATTGTCAACAATAGTCGTGGTTGGTTGTCTTACAAGTTTACAAACTAACCCTTATCTTTACTAATTTTTTCTTTTTACATAAGTATTGTCTATCTAGCACCTATCGGCAGCACAGTTAAGAATACAGTTTGATAATATTAATAGTGAATTTAGGTATGATTAGTATTCTAAAGTAATACTCACTTTTGTTACTAATGTCATGACTACAATCCTGTCAGTTAGCCCAACACTACGTTGTACGCATAAGCAATTAGGCTCTTGATATTCATACAAGTTGTTCACCTTTAGGTACTATTTTGTCTTTCCTTTTATCTACATTATTTACTACAATGTTAATGCATTACTTTAGTTTGTTTTAAACTTTTCATTGCTCAAAAACCCATTCAGTGATTGTTCTCAAAGAGCAAGAGCTGGATCAAAGACACTTCTGAGACCATAAACGAGATCGAGGTGATGGTACCCCCCAGCTGAACTTCATGCCGCATTTCACACCAAAAGGTCATTTTTTAATAAAAGTGCAAGGCTTGATTCAGATATAGCAAATTCTGAAGCGTATATATGGCGAGGAAAGCATATGATTTAAAATTTCATTCGGTAAAATTTTGTGAAGCTGCTTCATTGAGACAAAAATATTCAAGCCCTGACCAAATTACAACTCTACAAATCCCCCCATGTTGTGTTTTCTATGGTTCAAACAATTTGCTTGAAAATTTTGTTTCAATAATGTAAAGAAACCAAACTAAAGGTGGATTTTATTACATAAACTAAAGCATATGGTGTACAAGTTTTTAATAGAGACAATTTAAGATCTACCTAAAGGTGGACACCACTTTAATCTATGATTTGTATATGTGAATGGTTAAGTAATGGAGTCTGCTTTTAGATATATGAGATGAGCTATTAATGAGTCTGATAATGTTGTCGTACTGAGTGGAGATAGTATTACCTTTCTATACCAATTCAGATGGTAAAATAGTCTTACGGTGACATTAACCGGAGAGAACAAGTATGAGAATAGTGATGATGAAGGAACAATTGACTATGGTAGTTTAAAGGAAGAATTGACTACAATAACTTAATGAAGGAGTTCTCCAAGGAAAAAGGAGAACATAGGTAACGGTACAAGGGGGCCTTTTTATATGACTGATAACAGAGGCATTTCTAGACGAGATGTGCTGTGAGTCAAATAGATCAGCTAGCTATGATGTCATAACTAACTGTTTTCCTTTGCTTAAGAGCACAATTACATGTGCATGAACTGATTGACAGATGCGCATTAGCATTATGCACAATTTTCAACATCCCCCTTGCTCTTAGACTAAGGACATTGAGAGCATCAAGACACTTTACCAGAGTAAGCCTGCACACCGACTTAGTCATGAAATCCGCCAGCATTTTGCTTGTGGGGACATAGACGACCTTGATCAAGCTGTTCTGGATAACTTCCCTGATGAAGTGTAGCTGGATTTCTACATGCTTCATGCGCCGCGCATTGGAGTTGCTGTCACTGCTTGCCGTATTGATGCAACCCTGATTGTCATCAAAGATAATTGTTGGTCCATCAAGGTTGCACAGAGACAGTTCTTTGACGAACTGCCTTAACCACAATACCTCAGTACTCAAGTTGGTTAGAGCCTTGTACTCAGCTTCAGCTGTTGACAAGGAGACCGTTGGCTGCTTGCAAGTTTTCCAGATTATCAAGCAATTATTGAAAGAGATTGTGAAGCCGGTGACGGATTGCCTTGTTTGCTTGCAATTCCCCCAGTCTGGGTCTGAGTATGCGCAGAGGCCACTATCCCCGTTTGAGACATAGAACAGCCCGAGATCAGCGGTGCCTTTTAGATAGCATAGGACATGGAGAAAAGCATTCCAATGTCCTATGCCAGGCTTTTCAAGGAATTGGGATAAGGAGCTAACGGCAAAAGAAATGTCTGTTCTTGTGGCTACACTCAGGTAGCTTAATGTACCAATTGCACTCCTGTAGTTCGTACTTAGTGCTTTAAATTCACTGCACTCCTCTGAAGAGCCCTCCTCCAGGTGTGAGTTTGTAACCATAGGGGTCGCCACTGGTCTGCATTCACTCATGCCGTATAATGCCAGTACTGACTCAACATAGTGAGTTTGAGACAGGATGAGTCCACCATTGGCGCAAATTAGTTTAATTCCCAGCATCAGGTCAGCTTCCCCTATATGCTTGACGTTGAACTCGCATTTGATGTCTCTTTTGAAGGAAGATAATTCGCGACCAAAAACCGCAATGTCCTCCACATGGAAGAAGAGCCAGATTGGTGGGGGGCTATTTGGAAGAATACACAGGGATCTGACACAGAGGCAGTGAAGCCTGAACATGTAAGCCAAGTCGTCAACCTTTTGTACCATGCTAGAGGAGCTTGCCTGAGCCCGTAGATAGCCTTCTTAAGCTTGAGGCAATAGCTCTTTCTACACATGGGGAGCCCTTGAGGAATGGAGAGATAGACATCTTCATCCAATGAGGCATTTAACAAGGCACTGCGAATGTCCAGTTGCTGGAAGTCTAACCCTTCTCTTACTGAGTATGCAATCAGAGCTTGCAGGGAGTGAAGACGGCCCGTTGGGGCAAAGGTTTTTGAGTAATCATTCCCAAACGTTTGTGAGAACCCCTGAGCACACAGCCTTGCCTTATATTCAGTGATCTCGTTCATAGAATTGTGCTTTTGCTTGAAAACCCATGTGGTTCCCACCAGCTTAAAGCCTTCTTTTAGTGGGATTACGTCCCATACCTCCAGCCTTTTCATGGAATCCAGTTCCTTGCGAATTGCTTCTATCCAAAGCAACAATTCACTTCCAGAGATGGCCTTTGAATAGGAGGTTGGAACATCCGTACTTGACGCGATTAAGGTCTTTGGTCTACGCGAGTATGGAAAGATGTTTTGAGCATCCACGTCTCCCTGTATTAATGTGGGGTGTTGAGGACCGATGACCTTAATTCTGCGATGCACATCGGGAAAGCAGGAGGCTGAATCCTCAGGGATCTGAGATTGTTCGATTGGTGAAGTTTCATTGACTTGATCAACGTCAACAGTCTCTTCAGGCTCAATCTCTTCGCAATCAAAGAATGTATTGTCCTCTTCTTGGCCGAGTTCCACCCATCTGGAGCAAGTAGGGACATTAGATGTATTATCAAGAGAAGGAAACTTGTCTTCAACAAATAATGCGTGCCTTGTGATTATCACTGCCTTGTCTCTCAGACAAAGAATTTTATAGGCTGAGTTGTCATTCACAAAACCTAACAAGATGCCCTCCTTGCTTGTTGGGGATAATTTCCACTCTCTCTTATTCTTGTGGACCAAGATGAACGCCTTACACCCAAAGGTTTTCAGCCTTTTGATACGACTGGGTTTTGAGGACCATAAGGAGAAAGGTGACAAGTTGTCTCTAGATGGAGTTGGAACTAGGTTTGATAGGAATGAGGCAGTGTTCACTGCTTTGGCCCAGTATGATCTGGGAAGATTTGAAGTCAGCAGTAAGCACCTTGCCTTGTCCAGTATGGTGCAATTTGCACACTCGGCAAAGCCATTGTGTTCAGGAGTGGAAGTGGGTGCAAATAGATGGACGAACCCGCAGGAGACTGCTAATGCAGAAAAGCTCTTGTTCTCGAATTCACCGCCTTTATTGCTGACAAGTTTTTCAATTTTAAGGGAGTGAAGACTTTCTGCATATGTTTTCCATTCTACAAATTCTTTGAATGCTTCATTTTTAGTTTTTAGGAATCTGACTGTTTTAAAGGATGTAAACTGATCGACTATGGTCAGGAAATATCAAAACCCACTATTTGACTCTGGGGTGATTGGTCCAACCAGATCTACATGTATGCATTCAAGAGGTTGATTGACCTTTTCAAAGCTACTCGAGAAAGGTAAGAGGGTTGATTTGCCTAGCATGCATGTTTCACATGTAGCCAATAAGGGAGGCAATCCAAGAGTCTTGACCACTTGATTCGATGGATGACCAAGTCTGTGATGCTAGAAATTGCCAGTCAACATAAGCGCTTTGGGTTCTTCATGAGTGACTGACATCAAGCCATTGATGATTTGACCAGTGATTGTGGTCTCGCAATTTATTACAAGCTTAAATCTTTCCTTTGCTAACCTTTCAATGACAATTGATTCTTGCAATAGTTGTATCATGCTAATGAGATTGTGAGAAATGCGAGGAATGTAGAGGCAATTTTTCAGGCTCAGTAATTTTCCGCTAATGAGGAGACTGACTGGCCCTTTTCCTTCAGCACACAGGTTACTTGTGGGGTTGCCTGTTGATACAACAAAGGGAGCGCATAGTTCAAGGCTAGTAAAGAGTGATTTATCGTTAAACATGTGGTGAGTTGCAGCACTGTCAATAACAATTTCGCATGGTGACTTTGGGGAGCAGGTCATGAGAACATAAGCTGTTGAAAGATGAGTTGATGGAGAAGAATTTGGCTGGTTATCCTTTTTGTTTTTTTTTTTTGGTTGAAGGTGAGAAAACTCTACATAGCATCGATTAGGTTTATGAGAGGTATTTAGTGGGTTATGAACACCATTTGCGCAGTAGTATACCAAGCGACTGGGATGGTTGGAGCTGCTAGATATCAATGCTGTGCTTATTTGTTTGTCTTTTGTTACTTTATTCTTAGATTCGAGGTGTCTAGCATAGTTTTGTAGTCGATTTAAAGTATTTGAAGGATTCTCAGTTGCTTCAGTACTCATAGCCAGACTATCAGCTAGATGGTACATGCTAGTATGGTCGCAAAGCTTTCCAAGAATCATGTATGATAGCACATCAGGTGGAATTTTGATGTTCACTGAAGCAATGTCAACAACTGATTGTCAACATTTCTTGATGAATTCTTCCAAGTTACCTTTATAGGCTATTGACACCCAGTTCATGACCACACGCCCACGATTTATTGCTGTTCTTGAGGAATACTATTCATTGATCTTATCCCAAAGGAGATGAGCATCTTTCATTGTTTTGTCGTCAACAACTTCGATGAATACAGAGGGGTCTATTTTACTAGAAATAAAGCTGACTGCATCACAGCTTGCTTTTTTCCATTTTTTGACGATGGTGGGTGTGGCTTCAGTGGGGATGCTATTTAGACAGACGTCCAATAGATCTTTTGATTGCAGGTAGATTTTTGTACGCCTGTACCAATCACTATAGTATGTCCCATTGAGTATAGGGATGTTACTATTGTCCTTGAGATCATTGATTTTGTCTGACATTTTCAAGGGAGTGCTTTCCACCGTATGGATAGTTCAATAGAGCTTTGAGACTGTAAATATGTAAAGAAACCAAACTAAAGGTGGATTTTATTACATCAACTAAAGCGTATGGTGTACAAGTTTTTAATAGAGACAATTTAAGATCTACCTAAAGGTGGAAACCACCTTAATCTATGATTTGTATATGTGAATGGTTTAGTAATGGAGTCTGCTTTTAAATCTATGAGATGAGTTATTAATGAGTCTGATAATGTTGTCGTACTGAGTGGAGATAGTATTACCTTTCTATACCAATTCAGATGGTAAAATAGTCTTACGGTGACATTAACCGGGGAGAACAAGTATAAGAATAGTGATGATGAAGAAACAATTGACTATGGTAGTTTAAAGGAAGAATTGACTACAATAACTTAATGAAGGAGTTCTCCGAGGAAAAAGGAGAACATAGGTAACGGTACAAGGGGGCCTTTTTATATGACTGATAACAGAGGCATTTCTAGACGAGATGTGCTGTGAGTCAAATAGACCAGTTAGTTATGATGTCATAACTAACTGTTTTCCTTTGTTTAAGAGCACAATTACATGTGCATGAATTGATCGACACATGCGCATTAGCGTTATGCACGATTTTCAACAAATAATTTTTCTCAAAAAATTTAATTTCAATTTCAAATCCTTTCAAATAACGCTGATGATACCATATTATTCGAATGAAACTTGCTTTCTTAGATCATCATTAGTGTTTCGGTTCACAGCCGTCCTTGGTGCCACATTGCGTAAACTTATATGGTTTGAGCGTGTTTTCTCCAGTGGGATCTTGAATACAAGCCAGTTTCTCTCCATTGCAGTTGCAATTACCATCGGCGTGGCGAGAGCCTCGGGCCAAGACCTTGCCGTCCTGGTGAAGCACAGCAATCGGGGCGCCAGAATCGCAAATATACTATAAAGCAGTGTGTTTGGTTAGCAAAATCCGTCAAACCGTCTCATTGTGAAGCTGTAATAAGAACTTACTGTTACGCCTATTAATTCGTTAGCGCACCCAAATTCATTGCCGCAAGTGAGCTCCCCATCGGGCAATTGATTGTTTGCAGAGGGCTTTTCTGAGCATGAAAACTTATTGTCTTTATCGCAATCACAAACCCCGTCGGGTTTCACAGTTGGACCATTAGTAAATTTAGAATAATGGTGGCCAGGGTAGACTAATCCAACTGCTGAATTATTCTGGCAGACATACTAAAATGGAATAATAATAGTCAATAAAATAGGAAATTGCTTACAAAAACCAGAAATGGGAAACAAGCTATCATGATGAAGAGAAACAGACCTGAGGCGATACGAAAATTACATTTTGGCAATTGGCCAACTGAAGATACAATGCAAGAACGAGGAAAACGTATGAAAGCATTTGAGAAAAGCTAGCTTGAAAATATTTCTTGAAAAATGTGGTTACTAGTTAGATGGTTTTAGGTGAAGGTTGGATACGCTCCTGGTTTGGTTTGAGAGCTGCCTTGAGCTATCGAAGGGGCTGCTTATATAGTCTTCATAGACATGCAAGATAGACGTCTCTCTCCCGACGGAAATTTGCAAACTCTCACGTTCTTGTTCGGTAGTGTAAGCGTGTGTGCGGCTCATAAGGGCCGTTGCAGTGGTGCAGCGGTGTAGGGTGCATGTTTTGATACCCTAAGACCTTACAAGTAGAAGCCTCATAGCTTTACGGTGCTGCACAAAAATTCCTTGCGAAACATTCAATCAAGCTTACTCATCATCAAAGTCTCTCCCACCAAACCGCTGAACCCTTCCCACTGACATATTGGCTCTCGGCATCTCAAGTTGTTTCTCCAGTGCAGTCAGAATAGGGGGACTCAATCTCTGCCGAATTTGGCCGTGAGATACCACCAAATGAGATTATCTCATTTTGAAAACAAGATAGCCGTATTTGGTGGTATCTCATACACTCTAACCCTAACCCCCGTCATACCCAAGCGGGATTTTTTCAGCATCATAAACCCAGCCCGGGTTCCTTTTTTCCACTTTCAAGTCCATCTTTTTTTTTGACTTTCTACCATTCCAACCCAATAAAATCTTACAGTCAAACTAATCACTTCCAAATAAAAAAATTCTTGTTCCTCCAAGTACCTCCTCATAAAATACCAAACTTTGATAATGAGCTTTAGCCCAGCGCAAGGAGAAATGGATATGGATGTTTTTACTGTGAATGCAAATGATACAGACGACTACTCCAAAAGAATGTTTGAAATGCTTTCCAACATGTCAAACAGACTAAACTCATTAGAAAAGAATATTGAAAACATTAAAAAAAATGAAAAAAAAGTAATTGAAAAAGAAAATAATAATAAAGTGCCAGCCACCCCACCAGCTAACCAACAAAATATGATTAACCGATTAATAGCAGAAAATGAAGAATTAAAAAGAAAGATACATGAATTAGAAAATAAAACTATTGGAGGTGCAAAGGACCAAAACCCCCTATCCCAGGTAAACAAAGTAATTAACGATCACATCACAACAACTAGGATTCCCCATCCTTTACCAGCACCACCCAATAAAACCATTAACCTATTTAAAAGAGGAAATGTGCTGATCAGAGCCAACAATGAAAAAGATAAACCATTCCAACAAGAAAACGCAGAACAAATTGCAAATAAAGTAATAAAGGCATTGGAGTCAATTAACGCTACTGTTAATGGAACTCCGATAGAAATCAAATCCGTTATCAGATATGCCTCAGGAGATGTTAGATTCTTTACCAAAGACAGAGCTCAAGCAAGATGGTTATTAGATAATAGACATTTATGGACTCACATAGCTGATCCATTATTCACAACAACACAGGCTTTATTCCCTGTCCTAGTACATTCAGTCCCAGTTCACTTTGATATTGATGATGACCCATCTATCAAATGCTTTTGTGAAGAAAATGATATACCCAGAGAAAAATTAAAAAAAATAAGATGGATCGGACATCCAGAAGATCAAAAGAAAATACATGGTTCATTTATCATGTACATGACAGATAAAGAGCTGGCAGGTAATATCATTAGAGGGTATCTATCATACAGGAAAGCCCACTTGAAACCGACAGTATTCCAAACATCCCCACCACAGTGTTTCAATTGTTTGGAAGTAGGGCATATTGCACATATGTGTAAGAATAAACCTACCTGTGCAAAATGCGGTAAAAACCACAATACTAGGGAGTGTCAGTTTGAACAATTAGAAAATAACTGTGTAAGATGTGTAAATGCAGACCTAGACAAAGACGAACCTATCAATTTTATGGAGGATAAATATTTTCATACTGCCTTCAGCAGTAAATGCCCTATTAAGCAAGCTGAGCTAGCTAAGGCTAGCTTAGCTAGACGCTTATAAAAAAGGGCAAATCAAGCCAACCAAACCAAAGAAAAAGAATTAGAGGTAGGTACTCAGATACTAGAATTACACTAATCCCAACTCACATGTACAATAATTTATCAATCCTTCAAATGAATTGCTATAATCAAAAAGACACAATTTTAAGCCTCCTAAATGAAGAACAGCAACATCTGATATTATTAATCCAAGAACCATGGGTATATAATCACAATTTCATGCCACCTAACCATCAAGCTTGGAGGAGAATCTCACCAATTACTAATCCTAACTCAAGAGACAAAAAGCCAAGAGCCTGTATATATATTAGAAATTTTGTACCATCGAAATATATTGAAATACACGAATATAAATCCAGACTTCTCACATCAATTACACTAACTCTAGACAGAAACGGTCCCAAAAGCCAAATCACATTAATATCACTCTATAATCCACCAAACACATTTGAAGGTATAGACATCCAGAGAACAGCTTACAACATTGCAACACAAGGGAATTCCCATTCATAATTGCAATGGATGCTAACCTTCACCACCAACTATGGAATCCAAAAGGATATAATCATGTACACCCAAGAGCAAAAGACCTAATAAAAATATGTGGAAAGAAAGGATTTAAATTGACATCACCTAAAGGTACCCCAACATACATAGGCGGAAACAGGACAGCAACAACAATAGACCTTACATGGTCAAACTTACCAGCAACAAAAGTAATCGACAGTTGCGAAGTCCAATCGGAAAATCATGCATCAGATCATCAACCAACTATAACCACACTCAACATAACAAGAGAAAACTTAAAGATCAAAGAATCACACACTAGTATGGCATTTGAGAGTCTAGATAGAGATAAATTCATCAACGGAGTAAGATTAAAATTAGACATACCATTAAGATGTTCACAAGATGTAAGTACCATTGCAATTGATTCAGATGCTAATAAAATCTGTGATATCTTATGTAGTGAGTACCTAGCACAAGGTAAGTCAGTAAATTCAAATAAAAACAAAACAAAAGAATGGTGGAATAAGAAAGAGTTAAATCCAATCATGAAAGAAAGAAATAGAGCGAGACGATGGTTACTCACTGCAAGGTCAGTGAAGGCAGTGAAATGCTACCAAGAATGGCAACTTACTTTCAAGAAGAAGGTTGAATAATTAAAAAGGAAACACTGGAGAAGCTTTTTAGCGTCAGAAGGGATGAACCACGCATTCCATGCATTTAAGTTTACCAAACAGAAGGCTTCATGCGATGTTGCACCACTAAAAAAATCAGATGGCAGATTAACAACGGATAAGAAAGAACAAAATGAGCTGTTATTCAACATGTTTGCCCAAGCAGGTGAACCAATAAACTTAGCAAATATACAACATGAAAGTCCATTACCACCTTTTCAGCTTTAGAGAAATCACTACACATGAAATTATGAATAATATTAAATCACTCCCAAATAAGAAGGCATCAGGACCTGACAAAATCCCAAACGAAATCATCAAGTTAGCAGGCGAAGAACTAACCAAGCCACTGAAACAACTTTTCAATAGTTGCTTAAGTTTGGGTCACTTCCCACAATGCTGGAAATTAGCAACCACCGTAATTCTACAAAAAGCCAATAAAGAAGATTATTCAGACCCCTCAGCTTATAGACCAATTGCTTTACTAAGTACCATTGGAAAGTTATTTGAAAGGATAATTAATAAGCGAATCATGTACTGGGCACACAAATCTGATGCAATTTCAGAAGGCCATTTTGGAGGTAGACAAGGGAGAAATATCGACAAAGCATTACTTACTCTAGACCTATGGATTAAAGATAAATGGAGAAAAAACAAAACAGTGATAGGATTATTCCTGGATGTAAAATCAGCCTACCCAGCTGTACATCGAGAATATTTAATTCATACCCTAAAAAAAAGAAAGCCCCTGATTATATAATAGCATTGATAAGTTCTTTCATGACAAATAGAAAGACAATACTAAGGATAGATGATTATACTTCCCCCATGATCACACTAGACAAAGGACTTCCTCAAGGATCACCACTTTTGGTAACACTCTATTTATTATACAATTCAGAGTTATTAAATGAGAATGGAATAAGCACAGGTACAAATACCATATCAATAGGATATATAGACGATGTCACTCACTTGGTGGCAGCAGAATCAATTGATGTAGCAATGGAGAATATGAAATCAATAGCAAACCAAACACTTGATTGGGGTTTCAAAACGGGATCAATTTTTGATATGAAAAAGTCTACTTTAATGATATTCAGCCCTAATAAAATAAATCAAAGAGAATTTCATTTTGGAGAAACGAAACTTATGTCAGTAAATAGTACAAAATGGTTAGGCATATTAATCGACTCAAAAATTAACTATAATAATCACCTGGATCAGTTGAATCAGAAGTCAGGAGGTACATTATCACAAATAAACAGGATAACAAACAAATACTTCGGCTTAAGCTCCAACGATACTAGGTTGCTGATCAAGACAGTTCTATACCCTAGAATCCTCTTTGGTAACATAATTTGGTGGAATGTAAGCAATGATAAAAAAATAAGCAAAATAATGAAGTTAATATTCAACCAATCAGCAAGACTAATTACGGGAGCGCAAAAGAGCACCCCTATTCGTTTCTTAAAATGGGATAGTGGACTACACTCATTAAGACAAATCCATATTAAACACGCACACAAGACAATAGCCAAATTATGCACCAAAGACAAACAACATCCAACAAAACACTTGATAAGCAAAGACTTGACAACAACTGGGACAACAAACCACCCATCAGCAATGCACAAATTATTAGAACAAGAAAATCTTACCAATATGCTAAGCACCCAACTCGAGGAAATCAACACATACACAGTGCCACCATGGAATATACCATTGGACCTATTTAACATCGAAAATCGTAAAGACCAAGCAAAAGCAGCAGTCTTAGAAACATTGGAGAAAGAGGGCCCCAAGACATTAGCGATATTCACTGATGGTTCAGATATCCCAAACAGGGGAAAAGGAGCAGCAGCAATAATACTCAACAACGATATGGTAATAAAAAGGCACATACCAAAAGAAACCCAAATATCAAATTATGAAACTGAGATAATAGGTCTTTCCTTAGCAGTTGAAGCAGCAAAAAGGGAAATTTATAGACATCGGGAGGCTGGAGAAGATATCAAGAAGATTTTCATATTCTGCGACAATCAAGGGGCACTAAGAAGAGTATCGGATCCAACAATTGCAGCATCAGCTCAATACTTATATTTAAAAGCACATCAAGAATACAAAACATTAATAAATTTAGTACCAACATACCTTTGGTGGTGCCCAGGTCATTCCGGAATAGAAGGGAATGATAAAACAGATAAAGCAGCTAAAGAGGCAGCAGCCGATATAACAACAAAGAAACAACAAGTAAAACAGAGTTTATCAAAAATAATGCAAAAAATAAAAACTAACCACAAGATGATCTACTCTAGAGAAGAAAAAAATAGAATTAAATTCAAAACCAATCCAAAGATATTAGCAAAAGAATTAAATAAATTAGAAAAAGCACAAACCTCAATTATTTATCAACTAAGATCGGGACACTCAACACTCAAAAATCACTTATTCCGAATAAAGATACGTAATAACCCACTATGTGAGAAATGTCAAAAATCAGAAACAGTCAGCCATTTTTTAACATTTTGCAAAAGATATAAAGCCCAAAGAGAAAGAATGAGAGTAGACTTAAAAAGAGAAAAAATTATCTATAATGAAAACAACTTATCAAGACTATTAGACATACCTTTGGCAATATCGCATATAATCCGATATATAGAATTGAGTAATAGATTTGACTACTATCGTAAATATAGAGAATCTAAGTTATGATACCACAGAAAGAAAATAAATAAAAAAAGGTCAACAAGAATAGCAATAGATAAGATAAACTGTAAATGTCGAACCTACACAAAATATATTTTAAACACATAGTACAGTTAGTTTAAAACTAAATTAAACCCTAATCGGAAATAGTGCGGAATTTAAAACACAAAGCACTATAAAAAAAAGTCCATCTTTCTTTTTTTTTGACGTTTTGGTCCAAGTTTTTTTTTGGATCTCTTGCAAGCTGGTTTACATCCACCTCATCACCCAAAAACAACAATTCAACCATTCTGACATGCCAAAGAAATCAGTGCGCCAGTAATTTATTCGTTATTTGCATAGAAGGTGGAAGAGGGAATGCAAGGAAACAATGGACACATGGCTTGAAATTCTTTTGTTTCCAAATGTTCCAACAATAAGTTCCATTTTGGGAGGTGATAGCCATATAATGGCTCTGGTGATTGAATGGCTATTTGCTGATGAGTTTCACCTTAATAATATGTTCCACTGAGCAATAAGAAATCGGTAAGATTTCACCCTTTGCATCATTTCTGAGTGGCTGACTTGGATGTTTAGGTATTTGACAGGACGTCAGGTGTACTCATCACGTGAAGAATACAATTTAGCAACACTTCTGGGCATGCGAGATAATGACTTTAAGCAGGTGGTGTGAACAACTCAAGATGGTTTTTTATACATTTACAACCTTATCCAGAATAGTCAGTTGTTCAAAAATCAAAGCAATTGTCCACAACTCAATGTTTGTCTCCAACTAGCTCTAACTTTAGAACAACTAGGCTGCAATGGTAATGGTGCCTCCCTTGGTCAGATAGCAAGGTCATATGGTATTAGTCAAGGTGCGGTGGTCTCATCTTCATGGAGAGTAATTGAGGTGTTTTTTGCATTGGGACCTCAACTTGTAAAGTGGCCAAACGAAGCAGGACAAATTAAAATTTCCACTAGCATGGGATTGGAAGGAGTCCTGGGTTGCATTGGGTTTCTGGATGGCACAACAATACCGTTATTCCAAAGGTCTGGTTGGGATGGGGAGGTTTATTATGATTGCAAGAAAAGATATTCATTAAATGTTCAAATTGTATGTGATAATTTTAAAAGGATCACAGACTTACTAAGTGGATGGCCAGGCTCTTGTGCACACAGTACAAGATATAAGAGGATGGGATTGTATTTGCGACCATGCAATTTCTTTAGTCCTGGTGAGTTTTTTGCTACGATTCCCTTGTATCAAATGGATGGTGGCTAATATTGTCTCAACAAGGGCAATATCTCCTCACTGATTCAGCTTACCCTCTCAGCCTCCATTGTATCCCATGCTACAAGGGGGCGGCTGCCGAATCACGTTACAACTGCTTGTTCAATTATTATCTTTCCCAGTCACAAGTGCGAATTGAACATTGCATAGGAATCCTGAAGGCACACTGGGCATTGCTTCAAAATTTGCGCTTAGCTTGCAATCAAGCTAGTGACATGATCCACATCAATAAATGGATCTATGTCTGCAGTGCTGCATAATATCCTCATCAATCGTGGTGATCACTGGGAGGGGAAGCATGGGGAGGACCAAGGTCTTCAAATTCTACAAAATGATAACTCATACAATAGGGGCCCTGCTCAAGCTCATCGTCAGGAAGTACAGGAATTCTGTTTGGCTCTTAATGGGGTCTTATGAATTGGGGAAAGGAAACTCAGTGGAATTTCTTTGCATGTGGTGAGAATTTACTAGCCTTTCACATATGAATAAAAATAATGATTATATTTTTTTCATATTAGTTCCTTACCTGATTAATAAAGTGTTTCCCCAGAAACCCAACATTTTGGGGGAAATTGCCATTTTGGGGAGACCCAGCCACATGTTTGTGTTGCAAGGCCTTCATATTTTATGCATAATAATGGGTGAAAAACCACACAAGCCTCTGTCTTCCACTGAGGTTAAATGTCTTGTATGGTTTTTCACTCATTATTATGCATAAAATATGAAGGCATTAGCCCTCAGTGCCGTGCAGAACACACATGTGGCTGGGTCCCCTCAAAATGGAAATTTCCCCCAAAGTATTGGGTTTCTGGGGAAACACTTGGTCTGCCACTGAGTTTAAATTTCTTGTATGCCTTGCAACACACACAAATGAATTGAAATTAATTGAAATTGAGTAGAATTAATTAAAATTAATTAAAATTAATTAAAATTAATTAAAATTAATTAAAATTAATTAAAATTAATTAAAATTAATGAAAATTAATTAAAATTAATTAAAATTAATTAAAATTAATTAAAATTAATTAAAATTAATTAAAATTAATTAAAATTAATTAAAATTAATTAAAATTAATTAAAATTAATTAAAATTAATTAAAATTAATTAAAATTAATTAAAATTAATTAAAAATTAATTAAAATTAATTAAAATTAATTAAAATTAATTAAAATTAATTAAAATTAATTAAAATTAATTAAAATTAATTAAAATTAATTAAAATTAATTAAAATTAATTAAAATTAATTAAAATTAATTAAAATTAATTAAAATTAATTAAAATTAATTAAAATTAATTAAAATTAATTAAAATTAATTAAAATTAATTAAAATTAATTAAAATTAATTAAAATTAATTAAAATTAATTAAATTAATTAAAATTAATTAAATTAATTAAAATTAATTAAAATTAATTAAAATTAATTAAAATTAATTAAAATTAATTAAAATTAATTAAAATTAATTAAAATTAATTAAAATTAATTAAAATTAATTAAAATTAATTAAAATTAATTAAAATTAATTAAAATTAATTAAAATTAATTAAAATTAATTAAAATTAATTAAAATTAATTAAAATTAATAAAATTAATTAAAATTAATTAAAATTAATTAAAATTAATTAAAATTAATTAAAATTAATTAAAATTAATTAAAATTAATTAAAATTAATTAAAATTAATTAAAATTAATTAAAATTAATTAAAATTAATTAAAATTAATTAAATTAATTAAAATTAATTAAAATTAATTAAAATTAATTAAAATTAATTAAAATTAATTAAAATTAATTAAAATTAATTAAAATTAATTAAAATTAATTAAAATTAATTAAAATTAATTAAAATTAATTAAAATTAATTAAAATTAATTAAAATTAATTAAAATTAATTAAAATTAATTAAAAATTAATTAAAATTAATTAAAATTAATTAAAATTAATTAAAATTAATTAAAATTAATTAAAATTAATTAAAATTAATTAAAATTAATTAAAATTAATTAAAATTAATTAAAATTAATTAAAATTAATTAAAATTAATTAAAATTAATTAAAATTAATTAAAATTAATTAAAATTAATTAAAATTAATTAAAATTAATTAAAATTAATTAAAATTAATTAAATTAATTAAAATTAATTAAAATTAATTAAAATTAATTAAAATTAATTAAATTAATTAAAATTAATTAAAATTAATTAAAATTAATTAAAATTAATTAAAATTAATTAAAATTAATTAAAATTAATTAAAATTAATTAAAATTAATTAAAATTAATTAAAATTAATTAAAATTAATTAAAATTAATTAAAATTAATTAAAATTAATTAAAATTAATTAAAATTAATTAAAATTAATTAAAATTAATTAAAATTAATTAAATTAATTAAAATTAATTAAAATTAATTAAAATTAATTAAAATTAATTAAAATTAATTAAAATTAATTAAAATTAATTAAAATTAATTAAAATTAATTAAAATTAATTAAAATTAATTAAAATTAATTAAAAATTAATTAAAATTAATTAAAATTAATTAAAATTAATTAAAATTAATTAAAATTAATTAAAATTAATTAAAATTAATTAAAATTAATTAAATTAATTAATTAAAATTAATTAAAATTAATTAAAATTAATTAAAATTAATTAAAATTAATTAAAATTAATTAAAATTAATTAAAATTAATTAAAATTAATTAAAATTAATTAAAATTAATTAAATTAATTAAATTAATTAAAATAATTAAAATTAATTAAAATTAATTAAAATTAATTAAAATTAATTAAAATTAATTAAAATTAATTAAAATTAATTAAAATTAATTAAAATTAATTAAAAATTAATTAAAATAATTAAAATTAATTAAAATTAATTAAAATTAATTAAAATTAATTAAAATTAATTAAAATTAATTAAAATTAATTAAAATTAATTAAAATTAATTAAAATTAATTAAAATTAATTAAATTAATTAAAATTAATTAAAATTAATTAAAATTAATTAAAATTAATTAAAATTAATTAAAATTAATTAAAATTAATTAAAATTAATTAAAATTAATTAAAATTAATTAAAATTAATTAAAATTAATTAAAATTAATTAAAATTAATTAAAATTAATTAAAATTAATTAAAATTAATTAAAATTAATTAAAATTAATTAAAATTAATTAAAATTAATTAAAATTAATTAAAATTAATTAAAATTAATTAAAATAATTAAAATTAATTAAAATTAATTAAAATTAATTAAAATTAATTAAAATTAATTAAAATTAATTAAAATTAATTAAAATTAATTAAATTAATTAAAATTAATTAAAATTAATTAAAATTAATTAAAATTAATTAAAATTAATTAAAATTAATTAAAATTAAATTAAAAATTAATTAAAATTAATTAAAATAATTAAATTATTAAAATTAATTAAAATTAATTAAAAATTAATTAAAATTAATTAAAATTAATTAAAATTAATTAAAATTAATTAAAATTAATTAAAATTAATTAAAATTAATTAAAATTAATTAAAATTAATTAAAATTAATTAAAATTAATTAAAATTAATTAAAATTAATTAAAATTAATTAAAATTAATTAAAATTAATTAAAATTAATTAAAATTAATTAAAATTAATTAAAATTAATTAAAATTAATTAAAATTAATTAAAATTAATTAAAATTAATTAAAATTAATTAAAATTAATTAAAATTAATTAAAATTAATTAAAATTAATTAAAATTAATTAAAATTAATTAAAATTAATTAAAATTAATTAAAATTAATTAAAAATTAATTAAAATTAATTAAAATTAATTAAAATTAATTAAAATTAATTAAAATTAATTAAAATTAATTAAAATTAATTAAAATTAATTAAAAATTAATTAAAATTAATTAAAATTAATTAAAATTAATTAAAATTAATTAAAATTAATTAAAATTAATTAAAATTAATTAAAATTAATTAAAATTAATTAAAATTAATTAAAATTAATTAAAATTAATTAAAATTAATTAAAATTAATTAAAATTAATTAAAATTAATTAAAATTAATTAAAATTAATTAAAATTAATTAAAATTAATTAAAATTAATTAAAATTAATTAAAATTAATTAAAATTAATTAAAAATTAATTAAAATTAATTAAAATTAATTAAAATTAATTAAAATTAATTAAAATTAATTAAAATTAATTAAAATTAATTAAAATTAATTAAAATTAATTAAAATTAATTAAAATTAATTAAAATTAATTAAAATTAATTAAAAATTAATTAAAATTAATTAAAATTAATTAAAATTAATTAAAATTAATTAAAATTAATTAAAATTAATTAAAATTAATTAAAATTAATTAAAATTAATTAAAATTAATTAAAATTAATTAAAAATTAATTAAAATTAATTAAAATTAATTAAAATTAATTAAAATTAATTAAAATTAATTAAAATTAATTAAAATTAATTAAAATTAATTAAAATTAATTAAAATTAATTAAAATTAATTAAAATTAATTAAAATTAATTAAAATTAATTAAAAATTAATTAAAATTAATTAAAATTAATTAAAATTAATTAAAATTAATTAAAATTAATTAAAATTAATTAAAATTAATTAAAATTAATTAAAATTAATTAAAATTAATTAAAATTAATTAAAATTAATTAAAATTAATTAAAATTAATTAAAATTAATTAAAATTAATTAAAATTAATTAAAATTAATTAAAATTAATTAAAATTAATTAAAATTAATTAAAATTAATTAAAATTAATTAAAATTAATTAAAATTAATTAAAATTAATTAAAAATAATTAAAATTAATTAAAATTAATTAAAATTAATTAAAATTAATTAAAATTAATTAAAATTAATTAAAATAATTAAAATTAATTAAAATTAATTAAAATTAATTAAAATTAATTAAAATTAATTAAAATTAATTAAAATTAATTAAAATTAATTAAAATTAATTAAAATTAATTAAAATTAATTAAAATTAATTAAAAATTAATTAAAATTAATTAAAATTAATCAAAATTAATTAAAATTAATCAAAATTAATTAAAATCCCAAAAGTGTCCCAGAAACCCATTTATTTGCATGAAGTTGCCTTTTTGTGGGGACCCAACCATATGTGTTTGTTAAACATTGCCTTTCTGGGATATCACTTTGTTTCACACTGAATTTAACTTCCTTGCATGATTTTTCAAAATCAAATAATTCATGATTATTTCTTTCATTTAAATGACCAGTTCTTCAATCAATTTACAATTGATTCAATTAATTATTGCTTATTTCTTCTTTTCTTTAAATAACAAATTAAATCAAAGTAGCTCAAAATTTCAAAGCGCAAAAACTTTTGCATTCACTTCATTTGGTCCTTTATTTCCTTCATTCAGACATCAAATTTCAAACTCACAAAATATATATGTATTTCCTTATGAACTGACTCACATTAGATTTCTTGAAAATGTCAAAATTAAGTCAATTTCATACGCATTTCTTTTAGAAATAATCAAAATACATCTTATAATGAATTGTTTCTATTTTTACCACTGATTTAGCCCACTTGTCTTGATATAAATGAGCTATATGAGACTAATTACAAAAATACCATTCTTAATCTGAAATTTAAGAAAATTTCCATTAATTTGCTGTATTTCTATTGCTTTATTTCTATTCCACAATGATATTTGAGTAATTACTTATATATCCAATAATTAGCTACAACTGCTTAAGAAGTCCAGTGATCTCCTTACTTGTCTTCGAAGATAGCAGTAGCTCTTTGGCCATTTCCAATTTTGTCTCCATCAATGATGTCTCACAATTCATTCGCTCTCTCTCCAAATCAAATTGGCATTCCTGTGTCCCTTTTCTAATTAATAATTGTGATCACTTTCATTCTTTTTGCGCTCTTTTTCTTTGGTATCCAATTTGAATTGCCTTTCCATTCTTTCTTTTTTGAGCTGATAATCACAATCATTTTTTTTTCATAATGAACTATTCATCGGACCACTTGTTTGCTTTCAAAAAAACAAAATCCTTCAATAACCATACACTAATGTCTTCCTTTTGCCGGTTTTCTTGTTCATGTATTTGCTTGAGATTCCCCATGGCCCCTTGGGTCATTGATGCCCTTTTAGATGCAGCCCAATTGCCCTTGGGCCCCTTATTAACAGTTATTTGATCATTTGACTTGGTATCCTTTCTTTTTTTGGTTTCTGTTGAGGTGCCAATGGAGTTGCTCATAGGCTGATATTCCCGACTCACAATCACTAAATGCCTCCCAATCAGAATCTTCCTTGAAAGGACTTCCTACGTTGATTGGATCTTGACTAGTCGTGTTCAATTCATTAAATTCTATCACATTTGGTTTTGATCCAAAGATTTGATTCATCTGCTCATAACACGGGCACATTGTCTCTAACTTCTTCTGGATTGTCATGCCCATTTCTTCTTCACTGAGCCCTGCTCCAGTATTTGCTGCCCACATGCAAGTAGCCAAATTTTTTTTTTGTAATTGCTAAACCGCTGCTCACAATGTCTCCCTGTTAATGCCAAGCCCAAATTGAAGGAGTTGAGATGTCCAGCAAAAAGCTTGTATGCTGATTTTCTTGTCATCAAGCGCTCCCCAACATTCATTTTTGTTGTTTTGCCAAATAAACGGTTGTAGTTGTCCTCATTCTCTAAGTAATTGCATACATTCTTGTAATCCTTGATTGTGAAGTTTGGGTTGCTATCTCTTTTTTTTGTTACTGAAAATTTCTTGTGTTACTTATTACTATTAGTCACACTGAACTGGTGATTCCAATTGGGATATAATCCCACTTCCCTCAGTAGTTTCCCAGCTTATGCCACTAGCAGACCTTGAAGGAGTCAAATGTAGACATTTGACTGACTGAGTGAGGCCTGTCGCTTGATTACCACCCCTGCTACAATGATAATTTTTGGGTCTATGCGATATTGAACTAATCAATGCAGGACTCCAATTTTCATGAAGGTTTGTGCGGTGGCTGGAAACAATTTGAGATTGTCCATGCCAATTCGTGATGAGACCTGGTGACAGATGGGTATTTGGACATGCCAGGTGTAGCCCAGAATCTAAATTTGGATATTGATTGGAATTTGCTGGAGATCCCGGGTCTTGCCTTCTATATTGATGATTGGTCTGATGGAGATGATGGATTGCTTCTTCACCCAAAGATGAGCCATTTGGACCACGTTCAACGTTGAATGGGCCTGGGACAAAACCTTGTGACAGATCATGGTGGACTTCTGGATGTGAGGGTTCAAAAGAAGGTGAATTATTCTTCCTATTACCATTATACATGCGCATGCCGGAATATATATCAGAATTAACTGGATTCATGTATAACTAAATATGAATTATTGAAATCAGCAGCTGAATAAGGAGAATATGAAGAAAAAATGTCCAGCTAGCAAGCTCACCAGTGGGCAACCTTGCAAAGTCCGTTAATGATACTTGTGGTGGAGTAGTGTCTATTAAGGAAATTGCGGTTAAGTAGAGCTGGAAATTTCTGTTTTTTTAAAAAATGAATGATTGGTTAAGGTGAGTAGGAAATGTTGGTTTTTTGAAGAAAAGATGCTTGGGGTTGGATGAAGTCCGTTAATGATACTTGCGGTGGAGTAGTGTCTATTAAGGAAATTGCGGTGAAGTAGAGCTGGAAATTTTTGTATTTTTAAAAATTGAATGATCGGTTAAGGTGAGTAGGAGATTTGGGGTTTTTGAAGAAAATATGCTTGGGGTTGGATGAAGTGACAAAAAACCAACCTTGCTCCCCGGAACTGCTCAAGAAGGCAACATTTGGGGGGTTCTGGAAAGCTGGTGGGGCATCTCATATTGAACTTTCACACATGCTCTTTGTGTGACATATGAGACATCTCTCATTTTTAATTTGTGGCAAAGATTGAGTCCCCCTAATGAAATGATGACCAGTCGCGCACAACAGATGCCTTCAGTGAAGGAGTTTAGTTTCAGAGACAAATATTGTGCACTCTGCTACACCACCTAAGTCAAGTGAAATGCATCTTGTGCTTTGGGGCCTGACCTGATGACGGATCAAGTACTTCTACTAAAATCTCACAACCCTTTGTGAGCATGTGAAACTAAATGTGTAAGGTTTGACTATGAAAAAATAAGTAAAAATTACTAATATTTTACTTATTGTACTATGAATGTCCTTATAAATGAAATAAATAAGACAAAAATAATTATGATAATAAAGAATTATTATAATTATGGCATAAAAATAATTATATTATTAATGAAATATGATAATATAATTTGTATTCTAAAATATAATATAATAAAATAAATATATTGATATAAAATAATTAATATATTTAATAGCACTTTTTTATTGTTACAAACAAATAATAAAGGCGTAAAAAATTGTTTTTTATTAATAAAAAACAATTAATAAAAATAATATTACCAATATTAAAGTTATAAATTAATATAAATACTATATACATTAATTAAGAATTATTAAAAGAATAATAAAGAGAAAATTATTATAATAAGAGAAAATAACCTACTTTTAATACTTAATATAATAAATTTGGGGTAGTTTATGCCAAATAATGTAAATACAACTTATACAAATTGTATTTACAATAAAAAAAAGAAAAATTACAAATATTCTTGATTTTTACGTGGAAATGAGTTTTAGAGAGATTTTTAACAAAAACAATTAAACAAATGATTTAATGACGTCAAAATTGATGATTATAATAAGATGAACTTTGGTCTTTAATAATATAAAAGTTTTATATATAAAGAATAAGGATATCACCTTTTTATTTGTATTGATTTAATGTTTTTGATGCGTCTGAGGGGAAAACAGAGCAAAAAGAGCTCTTGTTATAGTAAATACCTCCCTCCTAGATTCCAACAGGCTTCTAGTAGACGTGTACTGATCATATCCACTGGAATTGATCAATATTTTAAGGCTTGGTGATGATTACATCATGATAAAACCTCATTACATCATTATTACGCCATTATTTAGAGTTATCACTATAACTCTAAGTTTGATGATGTCAAAGGCTTGGCAGAACCCCAAATTTCGTGGATTTTATTATTTTTAATCATGAACTAATAGTATTCACCAATTTTATCACTCATATGACTGTTAAACTTAATTTAAGGTTACAGTGAGTGATCATAAATGATCAAATTAAGCTCAAACTTTGATCCTTAATACCTTTTAAGATTTACACACTACAGCAATTCAGAGAGTGAATTCTGATAGCTTGGCATAACCTCATTATTCTTCCAAGAGAATTTCATTACATCATCAAAACTCTATTTTTGATGATTTTTCTTGTAACTCATCTTTTCTGTTGAAATTTAATATTTTAAACTTCAAACTATGATTTCAAGGGGTTATACCTTGAATATTACAATAACAAATACATCATTATTCACGAATGAGCTAGTAGAATCCAACTGTCTACTTTTTTTTAAGTTTGGACCACTTTCACAACAAAGTGGTCAACAGCTCTGTTGATTTTAATCAATAATTCCTTACAGATATTAACCTTGCTTATAGCTTGTGAAATGAACTTCATTTCTGTATTCCTACAGTAACTACGTGATGACTTTCCTTTTGGTTCATCACTCTATCATCTATAATTCAAGAGATATTAGCTAAAATCCTTGAATATATGCGTTGACCAAAAAAGTGCATATATTCAGGTTAATTCCTTAAGTATTGGTTTTGAAGCTTAGCTTATTAATTGTTTTATGTGTGGACGTTTATGGAGAATCCAATTGTACCATTTCTTTCACATGTTGTTTCATTGGTTTTTGAAATAAATAAGGATTTGTGTTTTTTATAAGGTATTATTACTTATAACTTATTAAATATTGACTTTACAGATATGCCATAAAAATGGTATTTATGTATTTTACCATGGGGAATCCAATGGTGTAATTTATTTCAAATTTTTATTCATTAGTGTTTAAGTTAAACCAAGTTTTATACCAATTTATGGTATTTTTGTAGCTTTAAGGTACTTATTTTTAATGTATAATTATATTAAATATTTCTTGTGACCTTTTTGGGTATGTGGTCATATCTCAAAGGTTCACATTCCCTACCACCAAAAAAGATTTTACCACAATCTGATATGTGTAGTTAGGGTATCATCCACTGTCCTACCTCTTCAATAGACTTTGTTAGTCTTGAAGCTCAATAATGCTTAACTTTTCTATTTTTCAGGTTTTCTTTCATGTCTGAACCTTCTTAGTAGTTTATCAGCATTTGTTATATCTTTCTCAAGTAGCCATTCATATTCTTGAGTTGAATTTCTATACCTTACAAGGTATTCCCTTTTTTTTTGTTTCTTGTCCTTCTTTCTTTAAGGACTTTTACTATTTTCTTTTCCTCTCCTTCTTCCCAGGGGGGGAATTTCAAGTGGGGGTTTATTTCTTAGTGGAAATAACTCCTTGTCACTTGAACTGTAAGGTTTTATCAGACTTACAGGGAAAGTTGGGTGTTTGTTCATTAGTTCACCTGTGAGTTCCAATTGCACAGCATTGGGTCCATGAAGCGCTTTTATCATAAATGGTCCTGCAAAGGAATCTTTCAATTTCTTTGGACCTCTTATGTTATTTAAATTAAGGGTTGATACTAGGACCAAGTCTCCTATTTTGAAATCAGGTGGCTTATGAATTTTATCCCATCTTTCTTTTGCATATTTGAAAGAGTCTTGCATACATCTGTTTGCACGGTGTCTTGCTTTTTCAAGCATTATCTTAAAGCTGCTTGCTGTTGGATGTATATCCACTAAGTCCTTTTTGAGGGTGTCATAAGGAAGTCTTGAATTCCAACCTTTTTCTAGCATTGCTGGTGTTTTGCCAGTAGAAGAATGGAATGATGTCTTATATGCCAGTTCAAGAGCTGGTATTAGTGTACACCAATCATGGGTAAAACCATCAGAATCTTTGAATTCTAGCCCATAAGCACAGAATCTTCGGATCATGTCCTCTAGGGTCTGTATCATTCTTTCTGCTAAAACATCAGTTTGAGGATGGTAAGCTGTTGAGAATGATAACTTTGTCCCAAACAAGTTATGGAGATTTGTCCATAATGCTTAAGTGAACTTTGGGTCTCTGTCACTTATAATATTCTGGAATAAGCCTGTATGGCCAATAACTTTATTCCATATCATTATGGCTGTGTCCATAGCTGTGTCATCTTTATGAAATGGTAGGAACATGGGAGTTTTTCTATACCTGTCAACCAATACTAGGCATGCATTATAGCTTCTGTCTCCTCCTGGAGGTAAAGCTGTTACCTAATCCATATGAACTATTTCCCAAGGGGATTTTGGTTCTTGGATTTGGATCATCATTACAAATTTCTTTCCTGTGGCTCTTTTGGCTTTTTGACATCTGTCACAGGTTTGGCAGTATTCTATAACATCTTTCTTCCAATTTGGCCACCAAGAGCAGGTTTTCACCCTCTCTAGTGTTCTGTCTTCTGAAAGGTGTCCAGCTGCAACACTATCATGACACTCATGTAAAATAGTGTTTATCAGGGTTCTATCTGTTAAGGCCATAACACATGTGTGTTTTGTTTTATGGTCAAGGATTCCATCAAGGAGGTGGAATCTTCCTTCATCATATGCCTTTTTCCATATTTAATCTAGTTTTGATGAAAGTGATGGGTCTTTGCAGTCTTTCATTAGAAGTTGGCTTAAGATATGGCAATTTTTGTCTATCTTATAGCTTTCTTTAACTTGGTTAAAGAATTCTGTGCCAATGTCTGTAACACATATTCCTTCTATATGGTGTTCTTTATGTGGTACCCATGCTGGATTGTCAGGGGTATTTGCTAGAGCCCATCTGCTAAGACCATCTGCATTTTTGTGAATATTACCAAATTTATGAACAATAGTCATATTTCCTCTATATTCTTGGATAGCAATCTGCCATCTCAGCATATGTCTATTTGGAGTTTTTATATTGAATAGAGATTTTACAGCATTACAGTCTGTAATCACATCAAATACTGTTCCATCCAAATAGTAATGTAATTTTTCTAAAGCCCACACTAAGTAGAGGCATTCCATTTGGCTTGATCCATATCTTGCTTCTGTTGGCTTTATCTGTCTTGAAATAAAACCAATTGGTCCTTCCACTGGTTTATCATTGTGGATTTGTGTCTGGTGTAGTGCAGCACCCAGTCCTTCTCCACAAGAATCAATGTAAAGTTTGAAGGGTAGTTTCCAATCTGGCAATAGAAGAAATGGGGCATTTGTTAAGGAATTTTTCAATTCCTCATATGCCTTGACTCTTTCTTCTGTCATTTCATAGACTGTTTGTTGTTCACATAGCTTATACAAGGATCTAGCAATTTTTGAAAAGTCCTTTATATGCTGTCTATAGTAACCAGCAAATCCTAGAAATGATTGAATTTCTTTTTTGGTTTGAGGCATTGGTTTAAGTAGTACTGCTGCTACTTTATTCTTGTCTATGCCTAGACTAAGTCCAGATACAACATGTCCTAGTGCTTTTAGCTCACTGTATGCAAAATGACACTTTTTCAAGGAAATTTTCATATTTACTTGGACTATTTTCTGTAGTACCCTTTCTAGTCTTGTAAGGTGATTTTCCCAAGTCTCTGAGCAAACTATGGTATCATCAATATAGATGATTAACCATCCTTCTGATAATTCTTCAGGAAATATGGTATTCATCATTCTTTGATAATGGGAAGGTGCATTTTTTATGCCAAATGGCATTCTTAAGTATTCAAAAATTCCACAGTGGACTATTATCCTCAGTAGTTTTTTGGCATTGTCTGTTAAGACATTTTGATGAAAACCCTTTAAGGCATCCATGGCTGTGATGAACTTAGCTTGTGACAGTTGTGTCAATGTCTCATGGATCCTGGGTATTGGATACCTGTCTGGAATGGTATAGGTGTTCAGAGCTCTGAAGTCTCCTACCATCCTTGATTTTCCATTATGCCAAGTTATAATGACAGGTGTAGTGACTTCTACCTGTTCATTATTTCCTACGTTTCTTAATACTCCAAGGTCCATGAATTATTTAATGTGTACCTCTAAGGCTTCTCTAGCCCTTGGACTAGCTGGGTAAGCAGGTCTACTTAGCAGAGGTGGGTAAGGTTTTTCCACATTAAGAATTATATCCACTTCATGTCCAATTATGGCACCTAGTGGCTCTTTGTCAGTTGCAAAGGCATTTGTGTACTTGAATAAGAGGTTAATTAATTTTTCTTTCATTTTTTCTGTTAGTTCTTGATTGAATTCTGCCTCTTTAAGTTGTTCAGATATAAAAAGTTCCTTTTGTGGAACTTTTTCTTCATTCTTAATAGCTGTGATTGGTTTTTTGTTATTTAAGAAGCCAAACTTTTGTCTTTTGCTGTCTCCTATGGTAAAATATCTATCCTTTTGGTTGGAGATATCTATACCATAAATTGATAAGTAATCATTTCCAAGTATGAAGTGATTACTAGTACAGTTGTCCATTACTACAAGCTCTACTTTGATTCTGACACATTGTGAGGGATGAGGAAAAATTAGTGTTAAATCAATTATTCCAAGGGGCTTCATGCTCTCACTTGCACTACTAAATTTGACACCTTGTATTGGCATAAGTTTTTCTTGCCAGTCTGGGACAATGGTTTTTAAATAACTTTCACCAACACAGGTGCAATATGCTCCTGTATCTAAGTTAACTTTTCCTTCGTGGTTATCAACCATAACAATACTTATACTTGATTTTCCAGCTGTATATCCCATTCCTCTTGCAGGTTTGGTCCTATACATTTTGGCATCTTGTATGTCTGTCAGGTTTGTGTCAGATGTCCCAGCTTGTGGTAAGTTTGAGTTAACATCCAGTACTTCATAAATTATATCAATATTATTAATTTGTGCATGAATTATATTGATTTCATCACTTTCAGAGCTTTCTGACTCTTCTGTCCCTTTTTCAGAGTCAGATTCCTCTTTGTCATTGTGGTTTTCTGTTTCCACAATTTCATTAATCTTTGCCTTTTTAAGGCAATTATTGGCTAAGTGTCCAATACCTCCACATTTATGGCATTTTCTTTGCTCATTATTGTTGGATGTATTGGGCTTGAAGGATTCTTTTGATTTATCTTTTTTGATAAATGGTTTATTTGGGCTTTTAATGTCCAATTTCTTCCAAGTCCTGCCAATTTTTGCTCTTTTCACTATGTCTTCTAGTGCATTAATATGCGCTTCTGTGGAGCATGGTTCTATACACCTGCTTCTTAGGGCATGTTCTAGCTCTCCTCCACATTTCTTGAGTATTTTCATATGCACCATTTTTTGTGACATTTCTGGGTACAATGCATTAAGTCTTTCAACTTGTTTCAAGAACCAAGTTAAAGGTTTGTCTTTGTCTGGGTCAAAGAAAGAATTTTCAAATGCATTTTCTATTTTGTACCTCCAGGCATCATTAGCCCACTTGGTGATTATTTCTTGTTTCCACCAAGACCAGGTATTTTTGCCATTTTTTTGCCTTATGCCATAATAAAATCTTTTTGCAGATTTTTCAAACAATGAATGTAATCTTGCAGTGATTAATTCATCTGGTATGGCATAATCTTCTTGTAGCATGTCAATTGTTTTGATAAATGACATGTGGTCATATTCACCTTCTCATGTGAATGTTGGCCATTCTTTCAATTGAGGTGCTTCCTTCATTAAGACTTGGTTATTGTCTTGGTGACTCAAGTATGTTATGAATGGATTTGTTAATTCCTCTTTTGGTTTAACAGGGCTTCTTATGTGAGAAAATGGTGTTGATAACTTTGGCATATTTAGATTAGCCTCATTAATTTTATCCATTTTTTTAGTAATAAGCCTTATTTCACTTTGAATATCATCTTTCAGATGCATTCTTGCTTCATCACTTTTTTCAACATGGTCCAAAAGTAATTTTTGGTGTGATGAAGTCTTTTCTTCAAATTTTTCTGTAAGATTGTCAATACTCACATCATAATTGATTGTCAAGGTTTTTTTTTCTTTGATATCACTTATGTATTTATACAACTCTTGTTGTCCTTGTATTAATTTCTGAGTATTGTCAATTAATACTTTTGGTTTATTATTTTCAATCATAAATTTCATGTTATCAATTTCTTTCTTATTTTGTACAACAAGTTTTGTTAAAGATGATAAACTGTTATTTATTTCTTGGAAAGATAATAAAAAATTGAGGGGTGATGAGCTGCTCCCTCGGCCCCTTTTGGCCTCATTGTAATGAGTTGAAAAGTGGCATGATTGGTCCCACTGCTGGAAGAACATAGGGGGGGTAAATGTCCCAAAACCCTTTAATAAAAGTGGGTGGGCCAAGGACCCTGGTCATGGCTAGAGGGGAAAACACCCCTGGAACCCAAAATGACCCCCCAGGCGCAAAATCAAGGAAATAGCCTGAGCACCATTAATGGCCAAAGAAATTGGGTTTGGCCCAAAGGCCAATTGGCCTACAAATGGCAATATGGCCAATTGGCCAGAAATGGGAAAGGTCTTTCCTGTTGTTGTGAAAATTACCCCTGCAAATGCTTTTGACCTCATGTGCATGTGTCACACTTACACACCCACACCTGCACATGCCGCATTGTGCATCTGGCTCCACATGTGTTACCCACAAATTGTCAATTCTGCTTAACATTATTCCCTCACATGCGTTTGCCTTTTTGTGCATGTGTCACACTTATGTACCACACCCACACACACAGAATTATGCACCTGGCTCCACATGTGTCACCCTCAAGTCTTCAATGATGCTTGAAATTAGGCCCTCACATGCTTTTGCCTTTGTGTGTGTCACACCTATGCACCCACATCTTTGTGCGTCTGGCACCGCACATGACACATGCACATTTCCAATCCTGCTCATGCCAAGCTGATGCATAGCTGACCTGGGGAAGTCACACACACCTCATCTAAATCAGAAGTAGCTGAAGGACCTCTTTGATTTGTGTATGTGGAAACAGGTGGGTCTTGTTTTATTTTTACCAACCTTTGGGTGGTTAGGAATCTCGATTCGAGGCACAGGGGAACCAATATTGGTGTAAGAGCAGAGTGTGACATATGATTGAAGCTTGCTTTATTTTTTATTGATTTGAGATTGACTTTTATCTTTCTTTACCTTTCCTTGATTTGAAGTCAATTGCCAACAATTGATGCAATATTTTCCCTGGTGTGTCACT
Organism: Austropuccinia psidii; assembly: GCA_023105745.1. Classification (NCBI taxonomy): domain Eukaryota; kingdom Fungi; phylum Basidiomycota; class Pucciniomycetes; order Pucciniales; family Sphaerophragmiaceae; genus Austropuccinia; species Austropuccinia psidii. Next base: position 62,645,918 of record JALGQZ010000003.1, on the reverse strand, counting down.
CTGATCGCCTTTGAGTTTTTTATCTTTATTGTTATTTTGAGAGACTTTGTTTTCACTTTAATTTTCTGCAGTTCCTTTCTTAGTTAATTCCAATTGAAATTGTTCTTGAGGAAATTTCTTTTGTAGCCATTCATATCTCTTGTAGAGTTTTTTAGGATAAATTGCCATTTTGGTAAAACAATAAGTCTTTATAATATTATTGTTCTATACTAATATGGTTAAAAAAATAGATTTGGCATGTTTGTTTCCTTAAAACTCTTTAAATTCACTATTTTTAATAAACTTTTGCCTTGTATTTATTTTGGAGAAAGGAAAAGTACATTATTTTTGATCAAAATTTATTTTCCACACCTCAAAATTCTAAGCGGGTAATATATCTCTTAATGAGCTTATTAACGGGTGGAACTACTTTATTAAAGAAACTAGAAAAAATTGATAAAAGAATATTATTTTTGATACTTTGAAAATATTTTCAAGATTTTTTTCTTTTTATAAGTTAATTATTTCTTTTATATATTGAAAAAAATTATTCTTTTCAATGAAAATAAAATATAATGTAATTTTTTGAATTGAAAATTAATCCAGAGTAACTAAAAGATGAATTTTCTAAGTTTTTGGATGTGAAAAAGCTACATGTAAAACAATTTAAAACTAATCCAAATTCCTCAATGGAAAAAATTTCCAAGACAATTTCAAAAACCATAATATTTTAAATTAGAAATGAAAGAAAAAACTATTGAGTTAATATATTTGAGAGCTTAACAATATATCAATAAAGGTATCAATGTCCAAAAAACACTTCCAGGCCCCCAATATAAGATGTGTCTATGAAACTCTTGATAATACTACTATTAATGAATATTAATATTACTGCTCTTGTGAGATGTATCAAATAAATTAATTATAGCCCCAATTAGATAATTAATTACTCAATTATTTGGTTTTACTTGTTATACACTACTGGTTATTATAACATAAAGAAGTAATTGTCTACTAGAATTAATTACAAGAAGTATTTATCATAAAACTTCTTATTAAGAGAAAATACAATAATTTCAGTTTATAATTATCTTTTGCAAGGAGAAGTATAAATCTGATTTTTGAAGAAAACTATCACTAGAGAAAAAATTGGAGAATTAAGTGAAAAGACTCACTCATCCCCCAATAATACCTTGAAAATAATTGGTAGAGCTATTTGAAATATTAACTATTTATTGAAAAGATCAGAATTGAATTATAAATAAACAGAAAGAGGGATCCTCTTTTAATTCAACAACAGCTCACAGAGGCATGCAATGAAGCAAGCTGTAAAAGCAATGAGCTTGAAACCATTAATACTTTTTGTATAATTTGTTAAATCAATTGTTGTCACTTAATATTCTCATAGTTCCTTACTTAAGTCATTTTATGTGATTACCAACCCATTTAGGGTTAAGAATTAAAGGATTAACAACTGTCAACTTTTTTTATTTCAAAATGATTCTCAATTTGTCAAAGTTATCAATATTATTGGAAATTGAATCCCAGATTGTATTTTCTGTGAATTTTGGAAGATTAAGTGTTTTTCATGAAATTATCAAAAACAAACTGTAAGTAATACTTTTCATTTGAATGTGAATTAATGTTCCTGAACCACAGCATGTGACATCATCAGTCATCATAACCCACCAGTCAGTTTTCTTGGGCCTCAACACCAGATTGAATCCAAATTTTGCATACAATGCTCATCCTTTGTACACCTGATAAGCTCCTCTCAGCAGGAGCTGGCAGACTCCTGAACCCATTCTGGAGTTAGCAAGAGCTCTCAAACATGGTGCATCAAAAAGAAGCATATCAAATATGTGTGTAAATGGCTCAGTGGAATTGTGTGTTACATTCTTGTACAGCATTTGCTCAGCCATGCAGTTTCCCTGAATGGTGTTCACTAAAATGTCAGCTGATCTTCAGTTTAGGATATTTTATTAATAGTCCACTTTGCATGCATATCACAGTATATTATCAAAATTTCCCTCAGTTTCATACACTTACATTTTGTGGCAAAAGCTCATCCAGGTAATTCTCCTGATTTTCACCTGCAAACTCAGAATCTATGAATTTCTCAATCAATTGCCAAAAGCTCAGAAGGGAAGAATTTTTTAATCCCTTCTTTGGAATGTTTTTGACAATGGTTTATTGGAAGGCCTAATGCTGTGCAAATGTGCAAAGTGCAAGAAATGCTCAGCATGGCATGAATCCCTTCTTCAGATTTTGTGCCAAATGCTCAGTTTGAATTCTTACTAAAATGGCATTGTGATAGCTCTGAAGAATAGCATTGGATACTCTCCTATAAATAGTTCCGCACTCATTCTATTCAAATTTTCAGCCAATGAGCATTAAATTTATGACACCAAAGCATACCTGTGCAATGGATCAATCCATGCTAATTCTCTATTCACCAATCATACAGCCTCTCCACCTTTTGTTTGAATTCAGGCACCTGGCCATAGAACAAATTCTTGCCGCAGTGACCTGTTAATAAATGCACCATTATCCCTTTCTCTATTGGTCCTGAAAGGATCAGGATTTATCATTGATAATTGTATTTTTAATGAATTTTTGAAGTTTTTACCTTATTTCTACGTAGGTTTTGAAATAGCACAGTGATTTGAATTATGAAGTAATGTTAATTTTGTTTTTCATATGAATTATCCCTTTCTACATTGGTCCTCAAATTTTCAGAAAGATTGATTGATCATTTCATTTTTAATGAATTTTCGGAGTTTTACCTTCTATGTAGAATTGCAAATAGCACATTAATAGCTGGTTGCTATGGGGTAAATGCAAGGATAATAGTCCAAAAAGGGCTTTAATTACTATTTTAGGGCTCATCCATGGAAAATAAATAGTAATTGAAATGGTGAAAGGAGTTGGTATTGCTCATTACCTCCTTGTCATGTTGAAATAGCAGCTTATCTGCTATTTTTGTAGGGTTTGATGGTACTTGAGCTTAGTAACCAATTTTTCAAATTGCTATAGTATACTTATTAGGATATTATAAGACAAGTATTCAAGCATTTAAGCTATCCATGCCTCAGAGGGCTCCAAAGTTGCATACCCTGGCTTTTGTTGATGTCTTTTGTCCCCCTTAGCTATTTTCACATAAAAAATAGTAATTCAAGCTTACAGACTCAGATCCACTATGGGTGTAAAAAAACATTTTTTAAGAATAAAGTCATTTTAAGTGTCACAAACATGAGTAACACTATTCTTTGGGTATATGTAACATAGGATTTTTCACATTCCCATTACTTTGGTGTGGAATTGATAAAAACAAAAAGTTTCACAATTTTTTTATGTGGTATTCAGGAATTTTACATATGACCACCTCATAGAGTTAATTTTGGCTTATTCACTCTATCAAGCTACCCTAGGTGAATCTCTGTGTACAACCTAACTCTTGATCTAAATCCATGGATTCACTTCCTCAAAAAAAATTATTCATCTTTTCTGAAATAAAAAATCATACATTTTGGATATTGTCACAACCATGGAAATTACCCTCCTGGACTCCATATGGCATATCAGTGCCATATGAATCTTATGGCAATTTGGCCATATACATAATCACTGGCCAAATTGGACCTCTCATCTTTTTCTGGCATTTTATGGTCATTTCACTCCTGGGGCCAACCTGGCCCCTTCCTGAACTTTCTCTGCTTTTGGGCACTCTTTGGTATTTTCCAGTCAACAGGGAAAATACAGCCCAAAATCCTGTATTTGGCTTTTTTAAGCTTTAAATACAGTTTGCGCACTTTGGCGCATTTTTGCTGTAGTCATCTGTATATGCCATTTTCCCATGTATTATGGGAAATATGTCCAAAAGGCCATATCAGGCCTTTTGGGGCTTGATTGCCAGTTTTGTGCATTTTGCACAAATAGAGTTTTTAAGCTGTATTAGCTGTATCTGGCCAAATACCCCAAAAGACACTTTGTCACCTCTGAAGCCTCCAAAACCTAAGTTTCACTCTTATCCTCCTGGCATCATTCCAAAAGCTCTTTGGCCACATTCAGCCTCCAATAACCAAAAATGCCATAAATGGTGTTACCCACCATTATGCACCTTTTTTCACCAGCAATTCAATGGTGCACAAACCAAATGGTTATTTCAGCTTTTTATTCAGGTCATCAAGGCAGAACGTCATCCAGAGGATTCATCAAGGATCAAAAACAAGTGTTAATCTCAAATAACAATGATTCCATTAAGCAATCATTGGTTATTCTCATTCACAGTATTTCTCCAAGGGAATACTGGCAATACATTCTCGAGGGATATTCAAGAGACAGTTCCAAAACAAGTTTTCAAGTGTCAATGCTCCATCAATCCAACTTGGCAACCACGTTCATTTCAATACAGTCTGGATTAATCAAGACCTGTATTTCAATCATACATCATGGGAAAATAGTTCAACACAGTCAATTTCCCAATCTGGCAAGGTATACACTCCATCAGGCAGTCAATACAGCTTCCAGTATTCAATACAGAACATGTAAGGTTTGTCTATGAAACTCTTGATAATAGTAGCAAAATCAAGAGTACTATGACTGTCCTCAGTAGAGATATATAATATAACAAAATATTATAACCACAAATTTAAATATAATTATATAAAAAAATAAATTTAATTATTGTTATAAAAATAGAATAATAATAAAAATATGATAATTATAATAAATTATAATTATTCTATTATTGCTATAGTCACTGACAGTTATAACAATAAGAAGTGTAAAGCTCTTAATGAGACAATTACATGTGGAAAATATGAATGTTAACCACTTATAAATAATATAAATATTATTTATAAAAGAATTAAAAACACACTGTGAAGAAATAATTCTTATAGAATAAAAATTCTATATAAAAAAACTAATACTAGATAAAAAAATATAAAGCTTTAGAGAAAACTTACTTATAATATTTATTTAATACAACAAGTCAAACAACAACAGTTATTATATTAAATAATAATTATAGGTTAAAAACACGCCAGAAATCAATAATTTTAAAGATAAATAACCTTTTATAATAAAAATTGATATTAAAGAGTTTTTAAGAGGAATTTGTGGATTTTAAGAGATATTTAAGATGATTTAATTTTATATAATAAAATATATTATTGGTGATTACAACAATAATATCAATTCTATGATTTCAATTCTTTAATTTTAATTAATAAAGAATAAAATAGCTTAAGAATTACTTTAATAATAAGATTTTATGCTTAATAAAACTTTACCTGTTTAAATTTCTAATATGATTGGATTGATAATGAATGATGGAAAAAGACAGTGATGAAAAGACTCTTTTTATGTCTTCAGAGCAGCTCTCATGATTCATAATGGATATAGAGGGCGTGCGTAGGTCAAAACTGAAAAACCATGCTTAAAAATAAAGTTCTTAACTTAAAGTAACTTAATTTTAATTCCAATTTAAAGTTAACAGGGTTATTCGTAGATCCATGTAGCTTTAATCCTCATTTAAACTAATTATTTTAAGTTCTTTAATATAAATAAACTTATTTATATTAAAGTTCATCACATGAACAACTTCAAAATAGAGTTTCAAGCAGAAATCTCTTAAACTCAATTCTTAATTAATTTTTAAAGAAATTATAATTTTTTTTGAGCTTTAATTAAAAGAGTAAATTTCCAGGCTAATTACCCAGGAAATTTATTTCTAAAAGATACTCCAAATTTAATTCATATGTAGATAATATTGAATTGTAAGCTTTGTAAAGGTTTCAAGCAAATCCATTAAGAATTGGATTTTGAATGAATTTTTGAATTTATTGCTATTTTTCCACGTAAAATAGCAATACACACCAAAACTTAAGTTTTGATAAGGTTTTAATGCTTGTAACCTTAAAGTTTTAAGCTTATTTAAGCTTTGAAAGTTCTTAAAACCTTGAATTCAAGCCTGCATATTGGGATTTACCCTCTGGGAGCTTGAAATTTCTGTCTAATTTGGGATAAAACCAGTTTAAACTTTAACGTTGAATCAAAGTCTAATCTTAAAGTTTAAATAAGGTTGAAAATCCTCCAATACAGGTGGAAAACCCTAATTTAATCCTTGCAGATCCAAAAAGTTGGGTACCCCAGCTTTATTTGGTCTTTTTCCTTCATCCCACCTTTTTGCGTGGATTTTGCCCTTTTATTTATTTCAAGCCATACTATGGCCTTAAACCCTTTTAAATTGAGCTCACGCAGGATTTATATTCTGTATGGCAAATCCTTAGCCAATTCAGTAAATATACACCACACCTCAATTTTAACTAAAATTTTGGTAAGTTTGCATAAACCTTATGCAACTTTAAATTTAAGCTTATTTAAGCTTAAATTTAACAATTTTTAAAAAAAATGTTAAAAAAGTTACATTAGTACTGTGAGATTCTTAAATCTTCTAATAACATAAGAAATAAGTGTTTTTGGGTATAACACTTTATGGATGTACCCTAGGTTAGTTTTGGTGTAGAATCCAAAAATGACATAATATTTATAACTTTGTTTAGCCAAAAAAAAGTTATACTTCTTTTTTGTTATTTTTTATTTTAAATTCACTAAGAAGTCTGTTGAAGACAATTTTAACTGTGTATAAAGTTATTTGTGGCATTATGGGTATGTTATACATACCTCACAGGCTCACAGACCAGCTGGCACCCTGAAGGAGTCAAGCTCTCAACGTTTCACATATACCAGCCTCCTTTGACCCTGGGGGGTTTTCTCCCAGTTAATTAATATATTTTGATTTTATTTTATCTTTATTTCTCTTACCATTTTGTTAAGTGAATACTGATATTAGCACCTTTTCTCTTTTCTTTCTTCACCTGTAAATGGACATTTGGTAGTCATATTCTCACTAATTCCATTGTTCATTTTGGCAGGTTGAAACAGTGATTAAGGACTTACTTGGTTGGCTCTTTGGCCATTTGGATTTTCTCATTTCTCTTATTGCATCTCATCTTTGTACTTGCTATCTTCTTAGAGAAATTCAATTCTTTATTTTTATTTTCTTTATTCTTTTGGAGTCTTCCAAGTGAGTTCCCTGATTGCTGAGTGCCAGGCCACTCTTGTTTTTTTGTCCAAGAGCCCCTGTGACATTATATTAATTAGCTCATAATTTCTTTTCATTATTTTCATTCTTTCTTTAAAATTTCATTCACTCATTTCATTGAAATTATGACTCTTTGTTTCTTATGAACCTTATGATTCATCATCACCTCTCAATTTTCTCTCATTAATTCTTCATTCTGAAAATTGAAATCTGACCCAATTTTATTTTTTGTTTCTCTTTTTGAAATCTTATCTCAAATCATCAATTTTAATTCATTCATAATTCAGGCATAATATTAATTTTCATTTGAGTTTCAAATTTTTCATCAAGTTATTCAGACACATTCTTCACATCAAGATTCATATTTGATTTATTCTTCAAGAATTTTGATTTTTAAAGAAGAACTCACTTGATTTTGATTTGACATAAATTGATATTGACCTCAAGAAAATTGATTGGCCTGAAGATTTCATTGAGTTTGCTGATTTTTCACATTAAGAAGTTTGACATAAATTTATTTTTCTCCAAGAATTAATTTTGATTGATTGATTTTCTGCAAGATTTTGATTTTGATTGATTTGAAATATTGGTTCATTGACTTCATAATTTCATTTGATATTGATTGATTAATTTTCCTGAAGTTTTCATTTTGATTTATTGATTCATTTACTTCAAGTTTTCATTTGATATTTAATTGATTGATTTACCTGAAGATCTAATTTTTATTTATTGATTTTCTTCAAGATTCTTATTTTGACTTTTGAATTCAAGCTTCATTTCAAATTGACCTCAAGTTTTCATCTTCAAATCTTGATTATTTTTATTTTATTTCATTTATATCCTGAAATAATGCCTATCCAACACTCACCTCCTACAAGGCAGACAAGATCTCAGGCCAGAACTCAAGCTGTTCTTACTCCAACTCCAAGGGATCCTCTTGATGCCACCCCAGCAGTTTCTTAACTGAGGGCCAAATTGGACAGAGGACCCATTTTGGAAGGAGCAGCACCGTCCAGGAAGGAAGGAAGAGTTCCAAGAATATCAAGCTCATTCTCAGGAGTAGTTGGAGGGTTCCCAGGAACTTCACGGTCCAGGTGAAGATGGTGAAGAGGAGGAGGAGAATTATGTGGAAGAGGAAGAGTCTTATGGTATGGAAGGTGTCCCTGCGCCTGTGGGGGCATCCCAAGGTACTGGAGGGCCAACTCTAGCCCAGTCTAATCAGTCTGAGCCATCTTTATTGGCCATCATGCAGCAAATGAATCAGATTATGGCCAATCTTCAACCAGCCTCATCCTCTGAAGCATCAAGACCACCAGCCTTCAACACTCCATCTATGAAGGCACCAGGATGCTTTCATGGGACTCAGCCCTTCAAAGTTAGAAGTTTTATTCAGTCTTATCAACTGATTTTCATAATGATCTGGAAAACTTCTCTCAAGACAGAAAGAAGGTCCTTTATGCCACTTCATTTCTCATTTGCAGGGCTGCAAAATGGATTGAGCCTTATCTTTCCAATCTCACCAATCAAGATCCAAATTACCTTCTCAATTCATGGAAATTATTTGAATCTCAACTCTTCACCTGATTTGGGGACCCAAATGAAGTCAGAAAATTTGAAGCAGAATTGGATTCTTTAAGAATGAAAGAAGGTGGGCATTTATCTTTATACATTGCTGATTTCAGAATTCTGGTCTCAAGAATTAGAGATTGGGGTGAAAGGGCTCTTATCCATCATTTCAGGAAGGGATTGCTATCCAGTATTTTGGATCAATTGGCCTCCTATCCTTCAAGAATTGACTCTCTTCAAGACTTAATGGATATTACCCTGGAGCTTGATACCAGGTACCATGAGAGACAAAATGAAAAGAGTCATCATCAAGGGAAGAAGCCAGAAGCCTCAAAGTCAAATTCTTCTCATCCTCAAAATTCTTCAAGCTCAAGTCAAAAGAAGAAGAAGAATTTTCAGAAGAGGGACAAGCCCCATTATTCTTTATTGAATAAATATTTCAAGTTGATGAATTCTGAAAAAGAAAGAAGAATGGAGGAGGTTTTATGTACCTATTGTGGTTGGAAGTGTAGTCTTGAGTCCTGTTTCAAAAGGCCTCAAAACAAGCTTACACAACTGTCAGGAAAATTTCACAGCCAGGGAAAATCCTGAGTGAAGATCATGTTGTGTTCAATGGTCTTCACTGTTTTGCATCCAGAGCACAATTGTGCATTCTGAATACTGGTGTCAAAAAATCTCTTAAATTCTTTGTTTTTTTCTTCTCTCTCTGATATGTTTTACAGTATTCTCATTGATTTTGGTGCTACCAACTCATTTTTTGCAAAGAAGTTTGTTCACAAGTATTCTTTGACCATGTAAGAACTTCCAGAGAAGATTCATCTTATCACTCTTGACTCCTCTGAGTTTCCTTCCTTATTTGTGACTCACCATACTAAATATATGGTTGATCTCCCTTCTTGGCCAAGCTTTGCATGGGACGTTTTAGTCATTGATACTCCCAAGGGAGAAGACCTCATATTGGGCTTTGACTTTCTCAATAATTTTAATCCATCTATTGATTGGAGGCAAGGGCTTATCACCTTTAATGCTGATCGGAAAGACTATTATTATCCTTCAAAATCTTGCAGTAATGACATTTCTTCTGCCAAATCATGTGCAGCTCTGGTTGGTGATTCTAGAACACCATAATTTCCATCTTCTGTCCATATTCCTTCCCTTAATTCCCATCAGTCATTACTATCATCTAGAGATGAAGTCTTCAAAGAGATTCAAGATGTTGGAGAAGATAATCCTGTATCTTCACTTCATCTCTTCTTTGGGAATATGGACCTTCCTCCTTCATCTTATCATGACTCCCTCAAGGAGTTGTGGGATGAAGAGGAAGAGCCAGAAGAAAGAGAAACCATGTTGAAGGTTGTTCCTTCTGTTTATCACCAGTACTTGGATGTATTCTCCAAGGTGAAAGCAGAGAAACTTCCTCCTCACCATGCCTGTTATCATCATATTGAGCTGGAGGGGTCTCTACCTCCAGTTGGGGTGATCTACTCTTTATCAAACCAAAAGGCAGATACACTCAGGGCCTAAATTTCAGAGAATGTAGAGAAAGGTTTCATCCAGCCAAGCTCCTCTTCAACAGGAGCACCTGTCCTCTTTGTCAAAAAGAAAGATGGTGGCGTCCGTTTGTGTGTTGATTACTGCAAACTCAATGCTGTTACTAGGAAGAACAAGTATTCTTTTCCTCCTATGAATCAGCTCCTTACTGTTTTCAATGGTTCTTCTATCTTCTCCAAGATAGATTTGCATGGTGCATACAACCTGCTCAGAATCAAGGAGTGTGATGAACATTTGACATGTTTCAGAACTAAATATGGCAGCTATGAGTATTTGGTTATGCCATTTGGGCTCACCAATGCTCCTGCCTCTTTTCAAAACCTTGTCAATGATATTTTTTATGATCTTCTTGATATTTATGTTGTGGTTTATTTGGATGACATTATGGTCTTTTCCAAATCTGAACAAGAACATGTCACTCATGTGTCCACTGTTCTTGCCAGACTCAGAGCCAATAACCTCTTTGCTAAGGCCTCCAAGTGCCTTTTTCATGTTTCTAGTGTACAGTATTTGGGTTATGTTGTTTGTTCTGAAGGCCTCAAGATGGACCAAGCAAAATTCCAGCAAATTCTCAATTGGCCACCTCCAAGAAACCTCAAGGCTCTTCAATCATTCCTTGGCTTTGCCAATTTTTACCGCCGTTTCATCAAGAATTATTCAAAGAAGATTAGTTCACTCACAAGTTTCCTCAAGAAAGATTCCCATTTTCCCCTCAATGAGGAAGCTCTTAGACAGTTTCATCAGCTGAAAGAGGCTTTCACCACTGCTTCAATCCTTTCTCACTTTGATCCTTCTCTACCCACCATTGTAGAGACTGATGCATCAGATTATGCCTTGGGTGCCATACTGAGTCAGATTTCTGACTCAGGAAAACATCCCATTGCATTAGATAGCTGCAAGCTTCTCCCAGCTGAGCTCAATTATGAGATTCATGACAAGGAACTCCTTGGGATAGTCTGGGCTCTCAAGCGCTGGAGAGCTTTTCTCCTTTCACTTTCTTCCTCTTTTGAAGTTCTCACCGCTCATTCCTCACTTCAATATTTTATGTAATAAAAGATTATTACTTTCCGTCAAGTCTGCTGGGCTGAATTTCTCTCTGAGTTCCACTTTTCAATCACCTACCCCCCTGGCCGCTTGGCTACCCTTCCAGATGCATTGTCACTTTGGGACAACATTTACCCAGAGAGGGGGGAAATTTTCATTAGCAAGAATCCAATGAATTATCAAAAAATAATCAAGCAAGATGAAGTTCAAGCCTCAAAATTCTTTTCCCTCAAGGTGGAAGCATTTTCAAATTTGATTGAATCAATTCAGGAGGCATTATGGCAAGATTCTCAATATAGAAGTATTCTTCAAGATTTGGGTAAAGGTAAATCTGTCCAAGATTATTCGCTTGATTCCTCTTCCCAACTTCTTCTCTTCAAAGATTGGGTGGTGCTACCAAATGAACCCACAATTCAACTCAGCATACTTCAAAAAAGGAATGACTCTCTACTAGCTGGAAACCCTGGCCAAGAGAATACCCTCAAACTTGTCAAGCGGGATTTTCACTGGTCTGGCATGACTCAATTCATCAAGGATTATGTATCATCCTGTCAAAAGTGTTCAAGAAACAAAAATATTCACCACAAGAAGCTTGGACTCCTCAAACCACTTCCAATTCCAAATGGTCCTTGGATTTGTCTTTCAATGGATTTCATCACTCAATTGCCACTGTCCAATTTATTTGACTGAATCCTTGTCATAGTGGACAGATTCTCAAAAAAGGCAGTTTTTATTCCAACAATGTCTTCAATAACTTCATTAGATTTGGGCCATTTATTAATCAAGAATATTTTCTCAAAGAATGGCCTTCCTTCAAGCATTGTTAGTGATAGAGTTTCTCTTTTTGTTTCTTCCTTTTGGACCAATCTTTGTCATCAGCTCTAGATTTCAAGAGATCTGTCAACTGATTACGATCCAGAAGCTGATGAACAGACAGAGAGGGTAAATCAGATACTAGAACAGTACCTTTGGATGTATGTCAGTTATCATCAAGATTATTGGAACACCTGGCTCCCTCTGGCTGAATTTGCCTACAATAACTCTGACCACTCTTCAACAAAACAATCACCATTTTTCACTGTTTATGGAAGCAATCCACATTTTGACTCAGTTGACATTACTAAAGATACTCCTGCTGGAAAGTTATCAACAAAAATCTAATCAGTACAGCAAGATGTCGAGAGAGAACTTGAAGTTGCCATAAACAGGTCTAAGAGGTATGCAGATAAAAGTAGAGCAAGTCCACCTGCTTTCAACCCTGGTGACATGGTATGGCTTTCTTCCAAGAACATCAAATCAACTAGACCCACCAAAAAACTTTCCGAAAGATCGTTGGGTCCTTTTCCAATCTTGAAGAAAATCAGCACTAATGCCTTCCACCTCAAGCTCCCATCTCAATGGAAGTCCATCCACCCAGTCTTCCATATTTAACTCTGAGAACCAGTCAAGATATCAACAATCCCAAATAGGCATCAAGAGCCTCCTCCTCCAATCATCATTGAAGAATAAGAGGAATGGGAAGTATCTCAAATACTGTACTCAAAGCTTAAGAGAGCAAAATTATGGTATTTGGTGGAATGGAAAGCTTTCAGTCAAGAATCAGAAAGATCCACTTGGGAACCAACTGAAAACCTCAAGAATTGTCCTGAACTGGTTAAGGATTTCCATTCTTTATATCTTGACAAGCCAGGACCCAATTCTTCAAGAGCTTTATTTTTATGGTGCTTGGTGGGGAGAGGAATTACCAAACGTAAGTCCCACTCCTGGTATGCAACTTTAGAGGTATTCTACCCTTTTTGTTGTAAGCATCACCTGGGCCACTCTGTGAGCACTCTGCAATTTTTTTGATTCAGACATTGGCTTGGTTTTCAACATAAATTCCAAAATTATGTCCATTTTCACTTGGGCAAATGGACCATTCATTTTGTCATTTCACTTCCAAGTCTTTCCAATGACATGTCAATCTTTCAGCAAATTTATTTTCTTTTTATGGCACTGGCAGGAGTGGTAATTACCAAAAGGAAGTTCCTCTCCTGGTGTGCACTTCCCTGAGGGGTCTACAATATTTCAAAGCATCAGCTCCGCCACTGTGTGAGCACCTGGAATCAAATTTCTCTTTCCAGGTTCTTGGCCAATTACAAAATCAATTACAAACCTCTATGATGAAGATTGGAACCTCCTCAAGATTCATTTCTCTTTCATTTTTTCTTTTCTTATTTTCATTTTCATTCTTTTATTTTTCATTTTATTTTCATTTCAAATTTTCTTTATTTACGTCAAAAGAAATTCATGAATCAAAATCATTCATTTTCAATTTACATCAATTCTGAAGCCAATGTCAAAAGAAGATCAAGCAAATCCTGCGTCACATGCCAATTTTTCAATATCAGTTTAAAATTATTTTTCTCTTAATCAATCCTCTTGAATCCCTGTGTCAAATCCTTTCCAGTTGCCTCAACAGGCTTCAACTTGTGTTGGTTCTCAGGAGCTCACCATTCCAAGGTGGGGGGTACTGTCACAACCATGGAAATTACCCTCCTGGACTCCATATGGCATATCAGTGCCATATCAATCTTATGGCAATTTGGCCATATCCATAATCACTGGCCAAATTGGCCCTCTCATCTTTTTCTAGCCTTTTATGGTCATTTCACTCCTGGGGGCAACCTGGCCCCTTCACCATCATCAGGCCCTTCCAGGCCTTTCTCTGCTTTTGGACACTCTTTCGTATTTTCCAGTCAACAGGGAGAATACAGCCCAAAAGCCTGTATTTGGCTTTTTTAAGCTTTAAATACAGTTTGGGCAATTTTGCGCATTTTGCACACTTTTGTGCATTTTTGTGCACTTTGCACATTTTGCACATTTTTGCTGTAGTCATCTGTATATGCCATTTTCCCATGTGTTATGGGAAATATGTCCAAAAGGCCATATCAGGCCTTTTGGGGCTTAATTGCCAGTTTTGTGCATTTTGCGCACTTTTGTGCATTCTGCACATTTTGCGCACTTTGCGCAAATACAGTTTTTAAGCTGTATTAGCTGTATCTGGGCAAATACCCCAAAGGACACTTTGTCACCTCTGAAGCCTCCAAAACCCAAGTTTCACTCTTATCCTACTGGCATAATTCCAAAAGACCTTTGGCCACATTCAACCTCCAATAACCAAAAATGCCCTAAATGGTGTTACCCACCATTATTCACCTTTTTTCACCAGCGATTCAATGGTGCACAAATCAAATGGTTATTTCAGCTTTTTATTCAGGTCATGAAGGCAGGATGTCATCCAGAGGATTCATCAAGGCTCAAGGACAAGTGTCAATCTCAAATACCAATGATTCCATCAAGCAATCATTGATTATTCTCATTCACAGTATTTCTCCAAGGAAATACTGTCAATAAATTCTCAAGGGATATTCAAGAGGCAGTTCCAAAACAAGTTGTCAAGTGTGAATGCTCCATCAATCCAACTTGGCAACCACATTCACTTCAATACAGTCTGGATTCATCAAGACCTGTATTTCAATCATACATCATGGGAAAATCATTAAACACAGTTCATTTCCCAATCTGGCAAGGTATACACTCCATTAGAAAGTCAATACAGCTTCCAGTATTCAATACCGAACAGCTTCCAGCCTGAAGGAGTCAAGCTATCAACTTTTCACATATACCATCCTTCTTTGAACCTGGGAGGTTTTTCCCCCAGTTAATTAATATATTTTGATTTTATTTTATCTTTATTTATCTTACCATTTTGTTAAGTGAATACTGATATTCTCAAGTCAGTCATTTAGCACCTTTTCTATTTTCTTTCTTTTCCTGTCAATGGATATTTGGTGGTCATATTATTACTAATTCCATTGCTAATTTTGGCAGGTTGAAACATTGATTAAGGACTTACTTGGTTGTCTCTTTGGCCATATGGATTTTCTCATTTCTCTTATTGCATCTCATCTTTGTACTTGCATTCTTCTTAGAGAAATTCAATTATTTATTTTTATTTTCTTTATTCTTTTGGAGTCTTCCAAGTGAGTTCCTTGATTGCTGAGTGCCATGCCACTCTTGTTTTTCTGTCCAAGAGTCCCTGTGACAGATATATGCATGAATTATGGGTTATGTGCAGTTGGAAATCGAATTTGATATCATTTGTGGCCAATTTGGCCATTTAAAATATACCTCATGTCTTACACCTTTACTTCAAAACTCAAAGTGTGTGCTCATTTCCTAACAAAAGATTGAAATTTCTGTTAGCCAATAATCTTGCAGGTGGCTTCCTGAAGAATGAAATGGGATTTTCATTGAGGATGTATCTCAGCTCTGCCAAGATATATTTGCCTACCATGCACTTTGTCCGATGGCATGTAGCAATACCCAAGGTACATAGTGAAAAAGTGACTTCTATTGCAAAAAACGTTTTATGACATATAAAATTCTATGTGCTTGTGAACCACCAATTCAGAAAATAACTGAGAACCTGTGACTCAAAGCCAGAGCACAAGCTTGAAAGCCAAAATACCATAAACCAATTGTAGAATGAAATATGACCAAAACATCAACCAAGCCAAAATAGGTCCTGACTGCTATTAAAACAAAGAGAAAATTCACCTATTTCAAAAGACACAACTCCAATAAACATAGGATAAGGAATTAAAAAGTTATTCCACATCAAAACAAGAACTGAGAATAAACCTTAATTTTTACCTCTCATCAAAAACCCAGAGAAAGAAACAAAAAACCATCAGATGGATTTTGAAGGTAATGCTTAAAGCTCTCAATCAGGGCTATTCAATGGTACTATCCAAGTTACACTAGAAAAAAACTACAGAAGTTATGGGTGAAAACAATCCAAATAAGGGTTAAAAAAACATTCACCTCCCATCTAGCTTATACAGTTGTATTGTGGTATTGCTAAAATGTGCTGTCTTTGGAAAGGGAAAAATCATGAATAATTATTGGTTCCATCTATTTCCTCATATCTCATCTTGAACAAAAGTTATGAAGTAAAAAAGCTCAATACGGGATGCATGAAAAATCCACAAGTTGATAATGGAATTTAACATTGCTATACCTTTTCCCTATTTAGGCTTAAGCATACCAAATGAGATACCAATGTGTAAAACCCATCCAGGGCTACCAAATGAACTAACCCTGAGCTCATTACCTTTAAAACTGACAAAGGTATGGCAGTTTTAAGGTAATATTCCCACAGTATGCTCAAAAACTCAATACTTTGGGATGATATCCCATATCTCTGAATATGAAGAGTCAATTCTAACAATAAGCCTGTTCATGAATTAATAACTCATATTTTGGGCTATCTGGTGTTCCCATACAGGAACTATAAAGCTTCCTATGTGTAATACACATCAGAAGAAGGCTGTGTGGTCCCCAAATGAAACTTTTCACCCTGTATTGGTAAAGCCCAGCCAGATGTGTTTTCAAAGCCACATCTGAGCCCAATACAGGCTGTACAGGGATTATATTAATCACAAGCCTTCCATTGGAAGTGAAAAATCTTCATTCCTTCTATGTGGTTAAGACTAATGGTCCTCCCACCCTACTTAAGGATAAAACGGGACTCTTCTCAGCCCAAAGGAGAAATCCCCATCCTGCTCTTGATGTTGCATGGCGGCATTTTATCCACAACTTTCCAGTATTAACCAGTATTTCAACCAGTTTAATAGAATTTTTGGAAATAGTTCCATTTTTTGAGGTCTAGCAAACAGAACTGTGACAATAAACCAGTTACCAATGTCATGGGTTTGACTATGGTTTGATACAAGGAGAGGTCTCAGTCAAACAACCAAATATTTCTGGGTTTTCCACTCCATTGGAATACAAGTTTTCTGCCCCTTGGAAGTTCCTTGTAGGCTCCTGTTGTGACTAATGTACCTCCATGAGGGTGACATGGGTAATACCATCAATTACATGCACTTTGGGATGCAGTGCTTTAAATGTGGGGGTACTGTCACATGGTGGAATGTGATGTACAACTTGCCAGTATTAACAAGTCTTAAACAAGCTTCATTGCCTTTTGGGCAAGAGTTCCCTTTGTTGAGGTCTGGAAGACAGCATTTTGACACTTGAATTCCTACATAGTACACTTGTTTAACAACATTCATACTCCTGGACAATAATTACATATAATTATTAATTTAATTGTTGTGATCTTTTTGTAACAACCATCCATCAGGGGTAAGGGTATTCATTCATACACCCACTCAAACACCCCAAATCAGCAAATCCAGTATCTGCATCAGCATTCAGTTTCAGAAATCTTCATTCTGAAACATGCATACAGCTTGGTACATCAATACAGCCTGTCAATACCTGTACAGGTTGGATTCACCCAATACAGATTCAATACACCAGTATGAAACTGTATGATCACTCAAATACACCACACCTCTTGTACAGGTTCTGTACAGCTGTACAGGACCTGTATTGGCCAGACTCAATTCAATCATCAATTATTCTCATGAAAATTCTTCCTCTGGATCAGGGCTGGTGATTCTCACATATACCAGCCCCTCTTTCTCCCCCTGGGGACTTTTCCCAGTTAATTAATTTAGTTTATTTATTATTTTATAATTATTCTTATCCTTATAATTGAATATTATAATTATTTAATTTTAAGTTAGTCTTTGCCTTTTCTCTCTTTGCCTTTACAGTATGAGTTGGGTGGCCATATCCTTATTAACCCTTCTCTTTCCATTCTGACAGGTTGAAACAGTGGACTTGGACTTGTTTGTGGTTGGCTCTTCTATTTCTTACTCTTATTTCTTGTTGCTGCTTTTCTTATATTTATTCTTTTAGCAATTTATCTTTAACACTCTTCAGTGTATTCCTTCTTACCATATCTTTGAGCCCTCCATAAGTGAGTCCCAGTTTACTGAGTGCCAGGCCCTCTTCACTTCGAAGAGCCCCTGTGACATTAAATTAATTAGCTCATATTTGATTCTTTCTCTCATTCTTCAATTATGACCTTTTCATGATTTTATGATTTTTATGATTTTTTCTCTCTCATCAATTTCCATCTCATTCATTTCATTCAAAATGAAAATTGATTCTTTTTCTCATTTCAAAAATTCTGCTGACCATTTCATTCTATTATTTATCACTCTCATTTCTCTTTTTGTCTGAATTCAGGTTTTTATCAGGTTATTTGAGTGGAATTATTTGGGTTAATTCATTCATCATTCAGGGATTTTTATTGATTTGGGGTATTCAGTGATTTTGGTTTTGAAATTTCTCAAATTTATTGATTGATTCCTCAAGACATTGATTTTACTTTGATTGATTTGATTGATTGAATTGATTTGATTCCTCAAGATATCTGATTTATCCTCAAGATTTGATTTGATTTATTGATTTGAATTTGATTCCTCAAGCAAATTGAATTGATTTTTGAAGATATTGATTGAAATCCTCAAGAATTAATTGATTTGATTTTGATTGACTTGATTTGACCTATTGATTGAAATTGATTGTTCATAAGAATTTGACTTTGTCATCTTCACTCTTCAAGATTCATTCATATTGATTCACTTCAAGACTATTGATTGATTTCTCAAGTTCATCAAGATTCTCATTTGATTGTTTTGGTCAAGCCTTATTTTATTCAAAGTATCATCAAGTTTTATTTCATTTTATTCAAAATGCCAGTTCAGCATAGTCCCCCAGCCAAAAATACTAGATCCCAAAGAATTCAAGCTGTTCTCACTCCTACAGCAAGGGCTCCTCTTGACCGCACACCATCAGTTCATCAACTGATGGCAAATTTGGACAGAGGACCACCAATGGAAGGATCAGCACCCTCAAGAAGAGGTGGAATGAAATCTAGAAGATCAATATTTTTCTCTGGACTTTTGGGTGGCTACCCTGGCATGTCTGAAGGTGCAAGAGCAAGACAAGGGGAAGTGGAAGATGAAGAGGGGGAAGAGTCTGTGGAAGAAGAAGATTCTGGGGAAACTGAAGTGGCAGATGCCTTGGCAAATGCTCCAGAGGTGCCTCAGGGTTCTAATCTAGCCCTTTCTAGTCAACCTCTTGTCTCTCAAACTGATCCAAGTCTCCTCAAGATGATGGAGAAGATGATTCAATTCATGGGGCAACTCACTCAAGCAGTTGCTCCCAGGGACAATTCCAAAGCCCCTGCTTTCAAGACTCCATCCATGAAGGCACCTGATTCTTTTGATGGTACTCAAGCTCATAAATTGAGAGGATTTATCCAATCCTGTCAATTAATCTTCCATAATGATCCAGCAAATTTCTTCTCTGACAGGAAGAAAGTTCTTTACTCAACTTCTTTTCTCACTGGTAGAGCTGGAAAGTGGATTGAACCCTATCTCTCAAATATTTCCAATGAAGACCCTTCCTACCTCCTCAATAATTGGCCATTATTTGAATCTCAATTATTCACTCTGTTTGGTGACCCCAATGAAGTCAGGAAAGCTGAACAAGAGTTGGACAATTTGAGGATGAAGGAAAGTGGTCATGTTTCCTTGTACATTGCAGATTTCAGAAGCTTAATGTCAAGAATTGGAGATTGGGGGGAAAGAGCTTATATCCATGTCTACAGAAGAGGATTGGCATCAAGATTATTGGATCAGTTGGCTTCTCACCCTGGAACGTTTGATACTCTTCAAGAACTTATGGATGTCACCTTAGAATTAGACACAAGATATCATGAGAGGCAAAAAGAAAGGGGTGGCAATCAAGAGAAGAAGCCTCCAGTCATTGGATCCAATCAATCTAGGCCTCCTCAAAACTCATGTTCAAAGAGGTCTCACCAGAAGAAAAACAAGAAGGGCAAGCAATTTCAAGCTTCAAAGGACAAGCCCCATGCTGCTCTCCTCAATAAGGACAATAAATTAATTGGTTCTGAAAAGGAGAGGAGGATTAAAGAGGGGTTGTGTACTTATTGCGGTGGAAAGCACTCAATTGAAAAATGCTTCAAGAGACCTCAGAACAAGCCTGGGTCATCATCAAGAGGCTTCCCTAGCAAGCAGGGAAAAGCCTGAGTGGGAATCATGATGTGTTCAATGGTTCTCACTTATTTCTTTCAAGAGCACAATTGTGCACTCTGAATACTAGTGTCAAGAAATCTTTAAAATTTCTTATTTTCTCTTCTGTCTCTGATATTTTTTATGGTATTCTCATTGATTCTGGTGCTACAAACTCTTTTATTGCAAAGAATTTTGTTCTCAAGTACTCATTGACTCTGTCAGAGCTCCCTGAAAAGATTCTTTATTTCATTTTGGATTCTAATGAATCCCCTGCCTTGTTCATCACCCATTATACCAAGTGGGTAGTTGACTTGCCTTCCTTCCCAAGCTTTGAATGGGACTCTTTATCATAGATTCACCCAAGGGAGAAGACCTGATATTGGGTTATGATTTCCTTTACCATTTTAATCCCATTATTGATTGGAAAAATGGATTGATCACCTATGATTCTAATCATAAGGATTCTAGTGGTATTATTCCTTCTACTAGTAATGACTTAGCCACTGCTGTCAACAGTGTTGCTCTGGTCGGTGAACTTAAGACACCTTCCCTTCCTTCTTCTGTCCATATCCCTTCCATTATTCCCTCTCAGTCATTAATTCCATCAAGAGATGAAGTCTTCAAAGAGATAAAGGATGTTGGAGAATATGTTGCCATATCTTCACTTCATCTCTTTCAAGGGGATATGGACCTTCCTCCCTTATCTTTTCATGCATCCCTGGAGGAGCAGTGGGATGAGGAGGAAGAGCCAGAAGAAATTGAAACTGTGTTGAAGGTTGTTCCTCCTGCTTATCACCAATATTTGGATGTATTCTCCAAGGTGAAAGCAGAGAAACTTCCTCCACACCGCGCCTGTGATCACCATATCGAATTGGAGGGTCTTCTACCTCCAATTGGTGTTATCTACTCATTATCAAATCAAGAGTCAGAAACACTGCAGGCCTACATTTCAGAGAATGTAGGGAAAGGTTTCATTAGACCAAGCTCCTCTTCAACAGGAGCACCTGTCCTTTTTGTCAAGAAAAAAGGATGGAGGTCTTCGTTTGTGTGTTGATACCGCAAACTCAATGCTGTCACTAGGAAGAACAGATACCCTGTTCCTCCTATGAACAAGCTTCTTACTGTATTCAACGGTTCCACTATCTTCTCCAAGATAGATTTGTGTGGTGCATATAACCTTCTGAGAATCAAAGAGGGGGATGAGCACTTAACTGCCTTTAGAACCAAATATGGCAGTTATGAGTATTTGGTCATGCCATTTGGTTTGACCAATGCTCCTGCTTCTTTCCAAAATCTAGTAAATGATATCTTTGCATATTTTTTGGATGTGTTTGTTGTGGTTTATCTAGATGATATTATGGTCTTTTCCAGTTCTGAGGAGGAACATGTCAAACATGTGGCCTCTGTCCTCCAAAGACTGAGGGACAATAATCTGTTTTCCAAAGCCTCCAAGTGTGTATTCCATGCCTCAAGTGTGGAATACTTGGGCTATGTTGTTTCAAGTGATGGCCTCAAGATGGATTCTTCAAAATTTCAGCAAATCCTCAATTGGCCTCAGCCCAAAAACATCAAGGCTCTTCAATCCTTTCTTGGCTTTGCCAATTTTTATCAGCGTTTCATTAAAAATTATTCCAAAAAAATCACTTCTCTCACTTCCCTTCTCAAAAAAGATTCTCCTTTCATCTTCAATGAGGAAGGTCTTAGTCAGTTTCAAGCACTCAAAGAAGCTTTCACCTCTGCTCCTATCTTATCCCATTTCAATCCATCTCTACCTACTATTGTAGAGACTGATGCTTCTGATTATGCATTGGGCACCGTACTGAGTCAGGTGAATGACTCTGGAAAGCATCCCATTGCATTTGATAGTCGCAAGCTCTTACCAGCTGAACTCAACTATGAAATTCATGACAAGGAACTCCCTGGCATAGTTTGGGCTCTCAGGCGCTGGAGGGAATTTCTTCTTTCTCTTTCCAATCCTTTTGAGGTCTTGACAGACCACTCTTCCTTGCAGTATTTCAAGTCTTCCAAATTTCTTACTCGTCATCAGGCCCGTTGGGCTGAATTTCTCTCAGAATTTCATTTCACTATCACTGACCGCCCAGGCAGGCTGGCCACTTTACCAGATGCCTTGTCACGTTGGGACAACGTGTACCCAGAGAGGGGGGTGGACTTCATCAGCAAGAATACTCAAAATTTTCATCAAGTACTTAAGCAAGATGGAATTCAAGAGTCAAGATTCTTCTCAATCAAAGTGGAAATTTTCTCAGCTTTAGTGGACAAGATCCAAAAAGAAGTATGGCAAGACAAAGACTATAAAGAAATACTCAAGCAACTAGCAAGAGGTGAATCAGTTCCAGATTATTCTCTTGAACCTCAAGCCAAGTTATTATTATTCAAAGATAGAGTGGTGATCCCAAGCAATGAAGAACTTCAACTCAATATTCTTCAAAAGCGTCATGACTCACCATTGGCTGGCCATCCTGGCCAGGAGAAGACCCTCAAGCTCATCAAGAGGGATTTTTATTGGGCTGGCATGAATCAATTCATCAAGGACTATGTGTCCTCATGTCAGAAATGTTCAAGAAACAAGAACATTCATCACAAGAAGTTTGGATTACTCAAGCCTCTTTCAATTCAGTCTGGTCCTTGGAGATCATTATCAATGGACTTCATCACTCAATTGCCACTGTCAAACAACTTTGATTCAATTTTAGTAGTTGTGGACAGATTCTCAAAAATGGCAATCTTCATTCCAACTTATGGCACAATCACTGCTCTGGATTTAGCTCAAATCTTCATTAGTCATGTATTTTCCAAGCATGGACTTCCAGTCAGTATTGTCAGTGATAGAGGATCCTTATTTGTTTCATCATTTTGGACTCAATTGTGTCAGCAGCTCAAGATATCAAGAGATCTTTCAACTGCCTTTCACCCTGAAACAGATGGACAGACAGAGAGGGTAAATCAGATACTAGAACAGTACCTTCGGATGTATGTCAGCTATCATCAAGATGACTGGTACACCTGGCTCCCTCTGGCTGAATTTGCCTATAATAATGCAGAAAACTCATCAACCAAGCAAGCACCTTTTTTCACCATTTATGGAAGAAATCCCAGCTTTGACTCAATCCATATTTCTCAAGACTCACCTGCTGGAAAGTTATCAACAAAACTCCAATCAGTACAGCAGGTTGTCAAAGAAGAATTAGAGTCAGCAATAAGGAGATTCAAGAAGTATGCAGATAGAAATAGAGCAATTCCACCTGATTTCCAACCTGGGGACAAAGTATGGCTAGCTTCCAAGAACATCTGGAAATCATTTATCAACTCATCTTCATACCAGGCAAATTTTGCAGCCATCTCTTCAGAAGCAGTACCTGAAATAGTCCTGTCATTGGCATACATAATCACCTCTCTGCTATTCCTATCAACCCTCCTGAACAATCTGGCCACAGCATCTTGACTTTCACTAGCCGCGTTGGGATCTTCTCTGGTAACCCGGATAGGCCAACGTTCTCTTCTTTGAAAAACTTGAGCGGCAGGAAATGGCAGAGGGGACAATCCATCTCTTCTTCTGCTGGAGCTGGCCACAGGTTGGAGTTGACGGGAGGTGTTTATGGGTGAGTTCCTGGGCTGTTGAACTGGGGATGGTCTTACTACTGGATTCAAGGCAGGCCTGGTGGTGTGGGAAGTAGTTGGTGAAGGAGGAGGAAGGGTTGTAGGAATTGAAGCAAGCATTGGTTGGAAGGTTCTTGGAGTGCTGGGAATGACTTGACTTTGGAATCTGGTGTTGGCAAGAGGTTGAGAAGAGGAATTGCTGGATGTATGGCCAATTGAATGAGGAATAACTTGAACTTCTTCACCATCCAACTCATCACTTCCTTCAGCATCTGGATCTGTTGGGGAATCAACAATTCTTCTTAGTTTCTTCACTACTTTCACCACTCCATCATCATTGGTCCTTGAAATTGGGATTTCTGAGCTGTAGTGGATGGGCCTACCACCGATTGGAATGGACCCTCCAACATTAGTCCATCTGGCCACATCCCTCTGCCTGGAACCAGTCACTATATCAAGATATCAGCACCAATTCAATCAAGATATGCAAATCACTCACATTGAGAAAATCCAGAAGTTGCATCAGGGGTAGGCTCCTCAAGAATGGGGAATTCCTGCCCATAAGGCCCATCTTTCCTGCTCCATAAGTGCCTCCTGACCTGGGACAAAGTTGATCCGGTACGGCGGCATGGCTTCTTCCCAACAAAGCAAAAATGGCATTTTGATGATTGAGGATTGTAGTGTTGGAAGCAATCCTTTCCCTTGGCCAAACACTCAGTACAGGCAGGATCAAGAACTTCAACTTCTCTGAACCCATCATATGTTTGGGAGGGATCAAAATGGCCAGAAGACGCCATGGAAAGGGAGGACAATCGACTGAAGACGCCAGAACCATGAAGAACAGACGGTGGCGGTGCAGAAGGGGAAGATTCAGTGAGTTCAGTCAGTTTGGAACTCATAACTGAAGAATATGCAAGCAGAAGATTCAAGACGTCAGAATCAATCCACTACATATCAAGAAAAAAGAATTTGACCTCAAGGAAATGGGGCCATAACTCAATTATGCCCCCCCTCAAAGCCTCTAAGGTGAAGGTTCATACCCCTTTGGGGCTGAACTCATCACCCAGGGCCTCCCCTGCAACTTTGGGGAGGCCAGGATCTTGATGTTCCTGGACCCCATCAATGGGTCCAGGCCATGCATGGTGAATTTTATGCTTGGGCCATTTCTGGGCCCCTTGGTCACCCTGGGTCCCCAGAAAATTTGGGCCCAGGGGCTCCATTTTGGTCCTGGGGGCCTCCATTAACCCCCACGGCCCACGGCCCGCGTACCGTAGGACCCCAAAAACATCCAAAAGGCCAATTATGGCCAAAAAATCATAGGAAGACCTAAGTTCACCAAAACATCCAAAAGGCCCAAAAGGCCATAAAAATCAAGAGATGTCAAGAAGCATCAGGGGAAAAGCCACAGCCCAAAAACACTTTGGAGGGCTGTTGAGTCCATTTCCATGGGTAATGGGGACAAGACCCCTTGGAGGAATTTTTTCAATTTTTCAATGGATTAAGCCTTGCCCAATGAGTACACTTCATATACTCATTGGTTATCATTTTTTGAGCACAAGAGCTCAGTGGTCCTTATTCTGGGATATATCCCAAGGCCACATCTCAAGGGCATGGTTGATTGAATCAGAAGACAAGAAATGCATATTTTTGAAGTGGAATACTTACTCAAACTTGGAAAAGGGGGGAATCAATTGATTTTGACAGGGAAGGAGTAATGAAGGATTTTCAGGATAATGGTCAAGAGGAAAAGAAAATTAAAAAGAAATTTTTTGAAAAAATTGTGGGGATAATGAGATGCCACTCAACAGTGGCAGGGTATTATGGTGTTCAGGAGCCCACCAGTTTCAAGAGGGGGATACTGTAACAACCATCCATCAGGGGTAAGGGTATTCATTCATACACCCACTCAAACACCCCAAATCAGCAAATCCAGTATCTGCATCAGCATTCAGTTTCAGCAATCTTCATTCTGAAACATGCATACAGCTTGGTACATCAATACAGCCTGTCAATACCTGTACAGGTTGGATTCACCCAATACAGTTTCAATACACCAGTATGAAACTGTATGATCACTCAAATACACCACACCTCTTGTACAGGTTCTGTACAGCTGTACAGGACCTGTATTGGCCAGACTCAATTCAATCATCAATTATTCTCATGAAAATTCTTCCTCTGGATCAGGGCTGGTGATTCTCACATATACCAGCCCCTCTTTCTCCCCCCTGGGGACTTTTCCCCAGTTAATTAATTTAGTTTATTTATTATTTTATAATTATTCTTATCCTTATAATTGAATATTATAATTATTTAATTTTAAGTTAGTCTTTGCCTTTTCTCTCTTCGCCTTTACAGTATGAGTTGGGTGGCCATATCCTTATTAACCCTTCTCTTTCCATTCTGACAGGTTGAAACAGTGGACTTGGACTTGTTTGTGGTTGTCTCTTCTATTTCTTACTCTTATTTCTTGTTTCTGCTTTTCTTATATTTATTCTTTTAGCAATTTATCTTTAACACTCTTCAGTGTATTCCTTCTTACCATATCTTTGAGCCCTCCATAAGTGAGTGCCAGGCCCTCTTCACTTCAAAGAGCCCCTGTGACACTTTTATCATAATAATAATATTGATAAAGCTTTACCAAAGGCTTTTAAAATGCCTCACCACCACTATTTTCCAATCATAAATCCCTTAATAACCTTTATTAAACCTTTCTGAGACTTCATATCTTTTTATCAGTCATAGTTAAAATTGTAAACACTTTTATTATCACTTAATCATAGATTAAACCTTCCAATAACCCTGTCCACTCCTTCATCATTATTCAATCACAATAACAGAGTATCTGTAAACTTAAAGTATATTTCTTGAAACCAAAATACACTTCCCCTTGCCAAGGAGGCTCTTGGGTATAATGAAAAAATTTGTTCCATCCATAAAAAGGCAAGCCCTTTCAGCCCCTTGTGCCTCATAACCTAACAAATTTTACATCTCCTATTTGCATCTGTCCACCAAATGTACTGCTTTTGATAAATACTGATAGCTTTGACTACCAAACCTGTTACTAAGATCATTATTCCCCTCCCAACATAAAAATTGTGGGTGAATTTGCCAACCAAGCTGACATTTCCATTGGAGCCCAGCCCCTTTAGTGTCAACGCAAGCCAATTTGAAATGGGAAGTTGTTTTCATTTACTTTAATTTTGAAAAATGCAGTGGTTTTTGATGTGATTTTATATAAATATGAAGCCTTCTTTTGAAATTCTCATACATTGGTTGAAATCATCATCTTGCATGTTGAATAACAAGTACATATAAAATATCTCACATGTGCCAGATTTCAATAGTTTTTCCAAGTATCACCTCCTCATTGCCAACAGAAAGGCCTCCAGATATGTTCAGTAATGATTTTGGTTTCTCAATGTCTCTATAAGGCGCAGGTTATTATGTGATTGGCGTTTCAGATTTAAGAGCCTTTATTTCTTGATATCTCTGAAGACCTTCATTTCCCAACAATTCTCCTCATAGAAAACCATCAGGCACATCAGCCGCAGTTCCTTGATGATCTGTTTCCTTGTGAGGTTTTAGGCATATTTTTTGAAGTGTTGAGTAAGTGTGTACTGATAGTGCAAAAAAGGTTAGAAACTCACTTATGTTCGTGAGGTGGGTGCGTGATCAATTGGCTTGTGGGCACAGCTGGCATGTTTCTTAGGAGGATAGCTCAATTGGCACAGGCGCACACGGGCACTTGTTGGTGCGCATGACGGGTCCAGGTGCCTAAGCAAAATAATATTTTCAGCTTAATTTAACATCATATTTGTTTGCATTTATCCTGATTGAGCCATCCAATTAGCTGACTTATTGGGTGGGTTTGGCATTGTAAATTAAACTGCTGATGACTAAAAGGTGGCTCATGAAAACGACGCCTCGAACTTCCCTGATGAATAAGAAAGCGACTCTCTCTTTTTAAATTGTTTATCACAGGACAAGTGTTTCAGTAATGATCAAGTGAAAGCATGCAAAGTATCTATTTTGCCGCAAATAAACATGGATACTATTGCTCAAAAACCCATTCAGTGATTGTTCTCGAAGAGCAAGAGCTGGATCAAAGAAACTTCTGAGACCATAAACCAGATCGAGGCGATGGTACCCACCAGCTGAACTTCATGCCGCATTTCACACAAAAAGGTCATTTTTTAATAAAAGTGCAAGGCTTGATTCAGATATAGCAAATGCTGCAGCGTATATATGGCGAGGAAAGCATATGATTTAAAATTTCATTCGGTAAAATTTCGTGAAGCTACTTTATTGAGACAAAAATATTCAAGCCCTAACCAAATAACAACTCTACAAATCCCCCCATGTCGTGTTTTCTATGGTTCAAACAATTTGCTTAAAAATTTTGTTTCAATAATTGTACCCAGAAAAATTAATTTCAATTTCAAAGCCTTTCAAATAACGCTGATGATACCATATTATTCGAATGAAACTTGCTTTCTTAGATCATCATTAGTGTTTCGGTTCACAGCCGTCCTTGGTGCCACATTGCGTAAACTTATATGGTTTGAGCGTGTTTTCTCCAGTGGGATCTTGAAGACAAGCCAGTTTCTCTCCATTGCAGTTGCAATTGCCATCGGCGTGGCGAGAGCCTCGGGCCAAGACCTTGCCGTCCTGGTGAAGCACAGCAATCGGGGCGCCAGAATCGCAAATATACTATAAAGCAGTGTGCTTCGTTAGCAAAATACGTCAAAACGTCTCATTGTGAAGCTGTAATAAGAACTTACTGTTACGCCTTTTAATTCGTTAGCGCACCCAAATTCATTGCCGCAAGTGAGCTTTCCATGGGGCAATTGATTTTTTGCAGAGGGCTTTTGGGAGCATGAAAACTTATTGTCTTTATCGCACTCACAAACCCCGTCGGCTTTCACAGTTGGACCATTAGTAAATTTGGAATAATGGTGGCCAGGGTAGACTAATCCAACTGCTGAATTATTCTGGCAGACATACTAAAATGGAATAATAATAGTCAATAAAATAGGAAATTGCTTACAAAAACCAGAAATGGGAAACAAGCTATCATGATGAAGAGAAACAGACCTGAGGCGATTCGAAAATTACATTTTGGCAATTGGCCAACTGAAGATACAATGCAAGAACGAGGAAAACGTATGAAAGCATTTGAGAAAAGCTAGCTTGAAAATATTTCTTGAAAAATTTGGTTACTAGTTAGATGGTTTTAGGTGAAGGTTGGATACGCTCCTGGTTTGGTTTGAGAACTGCCTTGAGCTATCGAAGGGGCTGCTTATATAGTCTTCATAGACATGCAAGATAGACATCTCTCTCCCGACGGAAATTCGCAAACTCTCACGTTCTTGTTCAGGAGTGCAAGCATGTGTGCGGCTCATAAGGGCCGTTGCAGTGGTGCAGCGGTGTAGGGTGCATGTTTTGATACCCTAAGACCTTACAAGTAGAAGCCTCATAGCTTTACGGTGCTGCACAAAAATTCCTTGCGAAACATTCAATCAAGCTTACTCATCATCAAAGTCTCTCCCACCAAACCGCTGAACCCTTCCCACTGACATATTGGCTCTCGGCATCTCAAGTTGTTTCTGTTGAGAGAGCGATCTTCAAAAGTCAACAAGAAACCAAGTTCATCAACGAACTTATTGATCGACATGAAAAGCTGATTGAAAAGGACTACAAAGCACTAGATGAACTAATAGGGTATAAAACGCGAAGAGAAGTCAGTTTAGATGGAATGCGAAAGAAAGCAATTAAAAGAAAAAAGCACATACAGTGGACAAAGAAATGAACAAACGTAGAAGGAGACACAAAACAATAGATACGATGTACCTAGTTGATTACAAAAGAATAACTAAACGCAAGAAAGCTCTTGCACATAAATAGAGAGTCAAGATGACTCATGTTGTAGAGAGATTCATAATTATCATTTTCATTTTTACTCTCACATTATATCATCGTTCTCTATATTTTATTAAGTAAATAAATAAGCTAAAACATAAAAAAACAATTTCGCTTACACATTATCAGTACCAGAGTACTCACCAAAACCTAAGGTACCTAACCCTGACTAAACCACTATGGATAAATCGGACAGCAATCGAAAAATTGTCTTGAAAGACGGAAACTATGTAACATGGGTTACTGCAATAGAAGCAGAACTACGACACATAGGATGTTGGAAATTCGTGGATGGGACCGATAGTGTTGTAACAGAAGAAAAAAGAGAGAAGTCTTACTGTCTCATCATGAGACATCTGGATGAATCGATTGTTGCATTTGTAGGAAATAAAATTGCACAGGAAGAAAAGGGAGACGGACGAGCATTATGGAGAATGCTCAAAGACAAATTCGTCGGATCTGGAGTACAAGCTCAAGGTATTGCTTTAGATAAATTCCTAGAACTAAAATTCAGAAATTTGGATCAGTGGATTGAAGACCTCCGAACTACTACAAGACGAATGACATTAACTGGGACAGATGTAAACAATGCATTAGTCTCCAGGTTAGCCATTAGGACTCTACCTAATAAATATGAATCTCTGATCAGAATACTCACCTATGGAAACCAATATCCCACAATCGAAGATATTATTGTAAATGTTGAAAAAGATCGAGCGTTGTTCCAAGCAAAAGGAGAAGTCAAAGATGAAGTGGCTTTGTCAGCAGATAGAGAAACCAGGAGTTGTTTTGTTTGCGGAAAAAAAGGACATATTTCAAGAAACTGTCGAAACAGAAATAATCAATACAACAAAAATATACAAGCTAGATTAGCTGAAAATGAAGAAGAAGAGCCTACAATTGCCTTTGTTGCAATCAATAAAACTGATTGTGCTCTAGTAGCCAATAATAAACGAACTATCCTTGATTCAGGAGCCAATGACCATATGTTCACCAATGAAAGCGACTTCGTCAATTTAAAAGAATCGTCTGGAGGTGTTCAAATAGGACAAGAAGGTGTCAAAATCCCTATAAAAGGTAGAGGAGAAGTTGTAAAAATGTCAAATGAAAACAAAATAGTATTCAAAGAAGCACTCCTTGTTCCCGACTTACCATATAACCTGATATCTTTGTCAAAAATTTGGAAAGAAAAAGGGTATCTGGAAAGACTTCAGGATAACAAGTTTCAAGTTATTAAAAATAAAAAGAAAGTTTTTGGAGGGCATATAGAAAATGGACTCTTACATGTCGATTTTGATTACAAGAACGCCTTTGCAAGTGAACATGAACGTCTTGGACATAGTGGAAGATCCGGTAGCTGTGAAGCATGCAAAATTGGTAAATCAACTCGAATTGCCTTCAATGGAAAAATTATCAGACCGGATAAGCCACTAGAAGAGATTTCTGTTGACCTTATGGGTCCTATCACACCAGAATCGTTAGGAGGAGCAAAATATATTCTTGTCGTAGTTGATTCCAATAGTCGCTTTTCCTGGGTAAGAATGCTAAAAACCAAAGGAGATGCTAAACATGAGCTAGAGAAAATCATATCCCAAGCTGAAACAGCATTAGAAACTCAAGTCAAAAATATCATATGCGATGGAGGAAAAGAGTTTGTAAATAACTTTATAAAAGATTTTTGTGATTCAAGAGGAATACAACTTACTGTTACAACACCGTATACTCCCCAACACAATGGAATAGCCGAAAGGACAAACAGAACCCTAATGGATAAAGTCAGAACACTCATGATTGAATCAGGCGTACCAAAAGAACTTTGGGCAGAGCTAACTAATACCGCAAACTTTCTAAGAGTCAGAGTATCAGATAGTGGGAAAAGCCCTTTTGAAAAGCTGTTTAATAGAAAACCAAATCTAAGTAGAATTAGAAGATTTGGATGCCGTGCATTTGTAACAAACAACAACTACAAACGTAAACTAGATAAAAGAGCATATAAGGGAATACTGGTAGGATATGAACCAAGTTTTGGAGCTTATCGAATCCTGCTGGAAGACACTGGAAAAATTATATGCTCTCGTGATGTCAGATTCAATGAAGATGAATTACCACTACGAATGCACAAGAATCAAGAGCTTACAGAACAAGAGAATACAGTTGAAGAAGAAATAGAACCAGTTATTGAAGAACAGGAGACCCCAGTTTTACAAGAATCACAAGAACCAATTCGCATAAGATTAAGGATACCGAGAAATGAAGAAAGATCAGAAATGATTCAAGTTAATGAGGGGGCAAATACAAGAAGCAAAAGAAATAAACCACGATGGGAATGGGAAATCTCTACAAAAGCCCCTAAGGACATTAACTCAAACATTTCACAAGAAAATATCATTGAGAGACAATCACGTACTAACCAAGCTTTAACCGTTGATGTAGGAGAAGAAGCTTCCAAACAGAAAGACGAAGCATTCCACAAAAACGACAAAATAACTTCTACTGCAATGAATACACAAATCGAACTGAATGAAGGAAATCCAGATAATCTAAAAGAAGCCAGAGGAAGGAATGACTGGCTTAAATGGAAAGAAGCCTATTTTTCTGAATTAGATTCCATCTCAGATCAGAATGTATTTGAAATTGTACCAAAACATATGGTACCAAAAGAAAAAACCTTAATCAATACTCGATGGGTATTCACCAAGAAATTTGATCAAAATGGAAACTTAGCAAGATACAAAGCCCGATGTGTAGCAAGAGGTTTTAAACAGAAAAACGGAATAGACTATCAAGAAACTTTCTCACCAACTGGCCGTCTGACAACTTTGAGATTTCTGATGAGTTATGCTGTACAGACAGAACAACAAATTCGGCAAGCAGATTTTGTGACAGCATATCTTAACTCTGAGCTAAACGAAGAAGAATCAGTATTCTCATCACCACCTGAGGGATTCTTTGAATGGATTAGAGAATCTAAACCAGAAATATATGAAGACAACATTACAAAGAAATTCATGAACAATCCTACAGACTATGTACTAAAATTAAAAAAATCCCTCTATGGACTAAAACAAGCCGCAAGAAGCTGGTACCAAACACTCAAAAATTGGCTTAGTAATTATGGTTTTGTAACGAGTAATTCTGACCCTTGTTTGTTTATCAAAAATCAAACAATTCTCTTTGCATGGGTAGATGATATCTTAGTGATTGGAAATGATTCAACCCAAGTTATAAATGAATTAAAAGGAAGCTTCAAGATAAAAGACTTAGGACTTGCAAGTCATGTACTAGGTATAAAAATAGTACGACCAAGATTAGATCACATTATAATCAATCAAACACACTACATCAATGAGCTTTTAAAGAAATACGACATGGAGGAATGCAAAACCACATCGACCTCAATGCAAAGCAACATCAAATTAGAGCCATCTAAAGATAATGAGGCTGACGAGTTTAGAGAATTAAACCTTGACTATCGAGCTGCTATAGGGAGTCTGAACTACCTTACACAATGTACACGTCCTGACTTAGCATATGTTGTAGGACACCTCTCACAATTCTTAGAAAAACCAAACATAATACATTGGAATTGTTTCAAGCGAATTCTAAGGTATCTCAAAGGAACAAAGGAGCTTGGAATAAATTACTACAAAGATGACACAAACAAAATAACTGGGTATTCAGACTCAAGTTGGGCTGAAGACTTAAACAGAAGATCTTGGTCAGGATACGCTTTCATGTATGGGAAAGGAATAATCAGTTGGAGAAGCAAAAAACTGGGAGGTGTAAGTGCCTCATCAACAGAAGCAGAATTTCGATCCTATCTTGCATCATGTCATGAGGCAAAATGGTTGGCTTTACTGAAGAGTGAAATTAGCAATGAAGATATTCAAAAAATTAAAATCTACAGTGATAATCAAGGTGCTATCAGTAGAGCCAAAAATCCCATTTACCATTCAAGGACCAAACATATTGAAGTTCACTACAACAGCATCAGAGACTCAATAGAAAACGATGAAGTAACACTTGAGTACTTACCAACTAATGAACTAATAGCAGATTGCCTTACCAAAGCATTAGATCGAAATAAACTAGAATATTTCAACAAAAAAATGGGACTACAGAAAACAGTTAATAGCCAAGCAAATGTAGCAATAAATCTTGATGGACTTCCTCAATCGAGGGGGCGTGTTGAGAGAGCGATCTTCAAAAGTCAACAAGAAACCAAGTTCATCAACGAACTTATTGATCGACATGAAAAGCTGATTGAAAAGGACTACAAAGCACTAGATGAACTAATAGGGTATAAAACGCGAAGAGAAGTCAGTTTAGATGGAATGCGAAAGAAAGCAATTAAAAGAAAAAAGCACATACAGTGGACAAAGAAATGAACAAACGTAGAAGGAGACACAAAACAATAGATACGATGTACCTAGTTGATTACAAAAGAATAACTAAACGCAAGAAAGCTCTTGCACATAAATAGAGAGTCAAGATGACTCATGTTGTAGAGAGATTCATAATTATCATTTTCATTTTTACTCTCACATTATATCATCGTTCTCTATATTTTATTAAGTAAATAAATAAGCTAAAACATAAAAAAACAATTTCGCTTACAGTTTCTCCAGTGCAGTCAGAATGAAATGATGACCAGTCGTGCGCAACAGACGCCTTCAGTGAAGGAGTTTAGTTTCAGAGACAAATATTGTGCACTCCGCTACACCGCCTAAGTCAGGTGAAATAAATCTCGTGATTTGGGGCCTGACCTGATGACGGATCAAGTACTTCTACTAAAATCTCACAACCCTTTGTGAGCATGCGAAACTAAATGATGATGTATTACGTTAATGAGCTGTGTAACATGAATGATGACAAGAGTGTGCAGAGAATTTAGTTATAAGACTTTGATTGCGTTTCAACTCAACAAAACCAGTAGTAGTAATATAAACTAAAATTCAATAGTAATCAATAAACTGAAATGAAAGTTAAGTAGAACAAAAACTAAGAGCATCTCCACCAGTGTTGCTAAACATTGAGAGCTATAACTCGCGGATAGCTCCCCAATTCTGTAAAATGGCTTCTTGATGTGCAATGCGAAATTGCAGCGTAGGTATCTGGGGAGGCAAATTGTTACTTTCACAGAAACAGTATTTTTTTCTAATTCAGTAGGGGTGGTTGAGTGATGGTTTGGACATTTCAAACGCAAGTTTCACATGAATTGATGAGTGTTGCAGGAGTTAGAGGGTTGCCACATCTGGCAACCCAAGGTCCTTTTTTAGCAACGGAGCTAAATGAAATTTGCCTTTAGCAACGCTGGTGGAGCTGGATTTTGGATGCGGGAGGGGCTAAACTGTGAAATCTCACTATTTAGCAACATTGGTGGAGATGCTCTAAACTATATACCTGGTCGTCAAATTATATATATATATATAATGAGCCACTACATATACCTGACACAATAATGGGTCTGAGATCACAACCAGAAACACTGATAAGCAATAAGAAATAACAGAATAATCTTAGATAAATAGAGCTACCTAGCTAGCAGGCTAAGAAACGTGTTCACAGTGATAACAGCCAATGAACCAATAGTGTTATGTACTTGAACACTAAAAACGTACAACTAACAATAAATACCAAGTCAACTGATCACTCAGGAAGAACTTTACCTTAGGTCTCCTCCTGAGTAAGTAGAACTTGAGTCGCCGTAGTTTTGAGAAAGAGAGAACAATGGTTTTTTACTCCATTGGTAAACGGTGAGGGAAATGGTCTCTTTTATACCGTAAGACATAATTCTAAGAAAATGATCACAATGATGATGATGTGACATATCCAATTTCTATAATATGAGGGGCCTTTGACGATAGTAGGTGAGGAAGAGAATAGACAGTGCTTTATCAACTATCTATGTTGTAAGGTTTGACTATGAAACAATAAGTAAAAAATTACTAATTTATTACTTATTGTACTCTGAATGTCCTTATAATTGAAATAAATAAGATTAAAATAATAATAATAATAAAGAAATATTATTATTATGGCGTAAAAATATTATATTATTAAATAAATATAATGATATAATTAATATTATATAAAATTATAATATTGAAAATAATATATTAATATAAAATAATTAATATATTATAAAGCTCTTTATTATTGTTACCAACAAATAATAAAGGCGTAAAAAATTGTTTTTTATAAATAAAAAACAATTAATAACAATAATATTACCAATATTAAAGTTATATATTAATATAAATACTATTTATATTAATTAAGAATTATTAAGAGTAATAATAAGATGAAATAACCTACTTTTAACACTTAAAATAATAATTTTGAGATATTTTATGCCAAAAGAATATAATACAACTTTTTCAAATTGTATTTACAATAAAAATAAAGAAAATTTACTAAATTTCTTGATTTTACGTGGAAATGAGTTTATAGAGAGATTTATGACAAAAACAATTAAAGAATTGATTTAATCACACAAAAAATAGTGATTAATATTAAGATGGTCTTTGGTCTTTAATAATATAAGAGTTTTATATATAAAGAATAAAGAAATTACCTTTTATTTAATTGATTTAATGTTTTTGATGCGTCTGAGGGGTAAATAGAGTAAAAAGAGCTCTATTTATAGTAAATACCTCCCTCCTAGAGTCCAACAGGCTTCTAGTAGACGTGTACTGATCATATCCACTGGAATTGATCAATATTTTAAGGTTTGAGGGTGATTACATCATGATCAAACCATATTACATCATTATTACACCATTATTTAGAGTTATCACTATAACTCTAAAGTTGATGACATCAGAGGCTTGGCAGAACCCCAAATTTCGTGGATTTTATTAGTTTTAATCATAAACTAATAGTATTCACCAATTTTATCACACTTAAGACTGTTAAACTTAAATTAAGGTTACAGTGTGTGATCATAACTGCTCAAATTAAGCTCAAACTTTGATCCTCAATACCTTTTAAGATTTACACGCTACAGAAATTCAGAGAGTGAATTCTGATAGCCTGGCATAACCTTATTATGCTGCCAAGAGCCTTTCATTACATCATCAAAACTCTAATTTTGATGATTTTTCTTGTAACTCATCTTTTCTGTCGAAATTCAATATTTTAAACTTCAAACCTTGATTTCAGGGGGTTATACCCTGAATTTCATAATAAAAATTACATCATTCTTCTCAAACGAACTAGTAGAATCTAACTGTATACTTTTTTTTAAGTTTGGAGCACTTTCACAACAAAGTGCTCAACAGCTCTGTTGATTTTTATCAATATTTCATCATAGGTTTTAACCTTGTTTATAATTTGTAAAATAAAGTTCATATCTGCGTTCTTACAGTAAGTACGTGGTAACTTTATTTTTGGTTCATCATTCTATCATGTATAGTTTAGAAGATATTAGCTATGATCCTTGAATATATGCGTTGACCAAAAAAGTGCATATATTCAGGTTAATTCCTTAAGTATTAACATTGGAATTTAGCTTATTAATTGTTTTATGTGTGAATTTTCATGGGGAATCCAATGGTACAATTTATTTTACATGTTGTTTCATTAGTTCTTGAGATAAATAAGGTTTTATGGTTTGTATAAGGTATTATACCTTATAATTCCTTAAATATTGACTTTACAGATATGCCATAAAAATGGTATATGTGTATTTTTCCATGGGGAATCCAATGGTATAATTTATTTTACATATTGATTCATTGGTTTTCAAGTTAAACCAGTTTTTGTACCAATTTATGGTATTTTTTGTGTATTTAAGTAATTATTTTTAATGTATAATTATTTTAAGTAATTTTAATGTAATTATATTAAGGGTATAATTATTCTGAGTCTTTTTTGTGACCTTATTGGGTATGTGGTCATATCTCAAAGGCTCACATTCCCTACCACCAAAAAAGATTGTACCACAATCTGATATGTGTGATTAGGGTATCATCCACTGTCCTACCTCTTCATTAGACTTTTGTTAGTCTTGAAGCTCAATAATGCTTAACTTTTCTATTTTTCAGGTTTTCTTTCATGTCTGAACCTTCTTAGTAGTTTATCAGCATTTGTTATATCTTTCTCAAGTAGCCATTCATCTTCTTGAGTTGAATTTCTATACCTTACAAGGTATTCCCTTTCTTTTTTGTTTCTTGTCCTTCTTTCTTTAAGGACTTTTACTATTTTCTTTTCCTCTCCTTCCTCCAAGGGAGGAATCTCAAGTGGAGGTTTATTTCTTAGTGGAAATAACTCCTTGTCACTTGAACTGTAAGGTTTTATCAGACTTACAGGGAAAGTTGGGTGTTTGTTCATTAGTTCACCTGTGAGTTCTAATTGCACAGCATTGGGTCCATGAAGTGCTTTTATCATAAATGGTCCTGCAAAGGAATCTTTCAATTTCTTTGGGCCTTTTATGTTATTGAAATTAAGGGTTGATACTAAAACCAAGTCTCCTATTTTGAAATCAGGTGGCTTATGACTTTTATCCCATCTTTCTTTTGCATATTTAAAAGAATCTTGCATGCATGTGTTTGCATGGTGTCTTGCTTTGTCAAGCATTATCTTGAAACTTCTTGCTGTTGGATGTATATCCACTAAGTCCTTTTTGAGGGTATCATAAGGAAGTCTTGGATTCCAACCTTTCTCTAGCATTGCTGGTGTTTTGCCAGTAGAAGAATGGATTGATGTCTTATATGCCAGTTCAAGTGCTGGTATTAGTGTACACCAATCATGGGTAAAACCATCAGAATCTTTGAATTCCAGCCCATAAGCACAGAATCTTCTGATCATATCCTCTAGGGTCTGTATCATTCTTTCTGCTAAACCATCAGTTTGAGGATGATAAGCTGTTGAGAATGATAACTTTGTCCCAAACAAGTTATGGAGATTTGTCCATAATGCTGAGGTGAACTTTGGGTCTCTGTCACTTATAATATTTTGGAATAAGCCTGTGTGGCTAATGACTTTATTCCATATCATTATGGCTGTATCCATAGCTGTGTCATCTTTATGACATGGTAAGAACATGGGAGTTTTACTGTACCTGTCAACTAACACTAGGCATGCATTATAACTCCTGTCTCCTCCTGGAGGTAATGCTGTCACCCAATCCATATGAACTATTTCCCATGGGGATTTTGGTTCTTGGATTTGGATCATCATTCCAAATTTCTTTCCTGTGGCTCTGTTGGCTTTTTGACATCTGTCACAGGTTTGGCAGTACTCTGCAACATCTTTCTTCCAATTTGGCCACCAAGAGCAGGTTTTCACCCTCTCTAGTGTCCTATCTTCTGAGAGATGTCCAGATGCAACACTATCATGACACTCATGTAAAATAGTGTTTATTAGTGTTCTGTCTGTTAAGGC
The DNA here is from genome assembly GCA_023105745.1 of Austropuccinia psidii. NCBI lineage: Eukaryota > Fungi > Basidiomycota > Pucciniomycetes > Pucciniales > Sphaerophragmiaceae > Austropuccinia > Austropuccinia psidii. Next base: position 62,606,738 of record JALGQZ010000003.1, on the reverse strand, counting down.
CATAACACATGTGTGTTTTGTTCTATGGTAAAGGATTCCATCAAGGAGGTGAAATCTCCTTCATCATATGCCTTTTTCCATATTTCATCTAGTTTTGATGAAAGTGATGGATCTTTGCAGTCTTTCATTAGAAGTTGGCTTAAGATATGGAAATTTTTGTCTGTATTATAGCTTTCTTTAACTTGGTTAAAGAATTCTGTGCCAATGTCTGTAACACATATTCCTTCTATATGGTGCTCTTCTTGTGGTACCCATGCTGGATTGTCAGGGTTATTTGCTAGAGCCCATCTGCTAAGACCATCTGCATTTTTATGGATATTTCCAGATTTATGAACAATAGTCATATCTCCTCTATATTCTTGGATAGCAATTTGCCATCTCAGCATATGTCTATTTGGAGTCTTCATGTTTAATAGTGATTTCACAGCATTACAGTCTGTGATTACATCAAATACTGTGCCATCCAAATAGTAATGCAGTTTTTCTAAAGCCCACACTAAGCATAAGCATTCCATTTGGCTTGCTCCATACCTTGCTTCTGTTGGCTTTATTTGCCTTGAAATGAAACAAATTGGTCCTTCCACTGGTTTATCATTGATAATTTGTGTTTGGTGAAGTGCAGCACCTAATCCTTCTCCACAAGAATCAATGTAGAGTTTGAAGGGTAGTTTCCAATCTGGAATTAGAAGAAATGGGGCATTTGTTAAGGAATTTTTCAATTCTTCATATGCCTTGACTCTTTCTTCTGTCATCTCATAGACTGTTTGTTGGTCACATAGCTTATACAAGGATTTAGCAATCTTTGCAAAGTCCTTTATATGCTGTCTATAGTAACCAGCAAATCCTAGACATGATTGCATTTATTTTTTGGTTTGAGGCATTGGTTTAAGTAGTACTGCTGCTAATTTATTTTTGTCTATGCCTAGACTAAGGCCAGATACAACATGTCCTAGTGCTTTTAATTCACTATATGCAAAATGACACTTTTTCAAGGAAATTTTCATATTTACTTGGACTATTTTCTGTAGTACCCTTTCTAGTCTTGTAAGGTGATCTTCCCAAGTTTCTGAGCAAACTATGATATCATCAATGTAGATAATTAACCATCCTTCTGATAATTCTTCAGGGAATATGGTATTCATCATTCTTTGATAATGGGAAGGTGCATTTTTTATTCCAAATGGCATTCTTAAGTATTCAAAAATTCCACAATGGACTATTATTCTTAGTAGTTTCTTGGCATTGTCTGTTAAGACATTTTGATGAAAACCCTTAAGAGCATCCATAGCTGTGATGAACTTAGCTTGTGACAATTGGGTCAATGTCTCATGGATTCTGGGTATTGGATATCTGTCTGGAATGGTATAGGTATTCAGGGCTCTGAAGTCTCCTACCATCCTTGATTTTCCATTATGCCAAGTTATAATGACAGGTGTAGTAACTTATACTTGTTCATTATGTCCAACCTTTATTAATACTCCAAGGTCCATTAATTCTTTAATGTGCACCTCTAAGGCTTCTCTAGCTCTTGGACTGGCTGGATAAGCAGGTCTTCTTAATAAAGGTGGGTAAGGTTTTTCTATATTAAGAATTATATCCACTTCATGTCCAATTATGGCACCTAGTGGCTCTTTGTCAGTTGCAAAGGAATTTTTATACTTAAATAAGAGGTCAATCAATTTTTCTTTCATTTTTTCTGTTAATTCTTGATTGAATTCTGCCTCTTTGAGCTGTTCAGATATAAAAAGTTCCTTTTCTGGAATTTTTTCTTCATTTTTAATAACTGTGATTTGTTTTTTGTTATTTAAGAATCCAAACTTTTTTCTTTTGTTATCTCCTATGGTAAAATATCTATCCTTTTGGTTGGAGATATCTATACCATAGATTGATAAGTAGTCATTCCCAAGTATGAAATGATTACTAGTACAGTTGTCCATTACTACAAACTCTACTTTAATTCTGACACATTGTGAGGGATGAGGAAAAATTAGTGTTAAATCAATTATTCCAAGGGGCTTCATGCTCTCACTTGCACTACTAAATTTGACACCTTGTATTGGCATAAGTTTTTCTTGCCAGTCTGGGACAATGGTTTTTAAATAACTTTTGCCAACACAAGTGCAATATGCTCCTGTATCCAAGTTAACTTTTCCTTCTTGGTTATCAACCATAATAATACTTATACTTGATTTTCCAGCTGTATATCCCATTCCTCTTGCAGGTTTGGTTCTATACATTTTGGCATCTTGTATGTTTGTCAGGTTTGTGTCAGATGTTCCAACTTGTGGCAAGTTTGAATTAACATACAGTACTTCATAAATTATATCAATATTATTAATTTGTGCATTAATTATATTGATTTCATCACTTTCAGAGCTTTCTGACTCTTCTGTCTCTTTTTCAGAGTCAGATTCCTCCTCTTTGTCATTGTGGCTTTCTGTTTCCACAATTTCATTAATCTTTGCTTTTTTAAGGCAATCATTGGCTAAGTGTCCAATACCTCCACATTTATGGCATTTTCTTTGCTCATTATTGTTGGATGTATTGGGCTTAAAGGATTCTTTTGATTTATCTTTTTTGATAAATGGTTTATTTGGGCTTTTAATGTCCAATTTTTTCCAAGTCCTGCCAATTTTTGTTCTTGTCACTATATCTTCTAGTGCATTTATATAGTCTTCTGTGGAGCATGGTTCTATACACCTGCTTCTTAGGGCATGTTCTAGTTCTCCTCCACATTTTTTAAGTATTTTCATATGCACCATCTTCTGTGACATTTCTGGGTACAGTGCATTAAGCCTTTCAACTTGTTTTAAGAACCAAGTTAAAGGTTTATCTTTCTCTGGGTCAAAGAAGGAATTTTCAAATGCATTTTCTATTTTATACCTCCAGGCATCATTTGCCCACTTGGTGATTATTTCTTGTTTCCACCAAGACCAGGTATTTTTACCATTTGTTTGTCTTATGCCATAATACCATCTTTTTGCAGATTTCTCAAACAATGAATGTAATCTTGCAGTGATTAATTCATCTGGTATGGCATAGTCTTCTTGTAACATGTCAATTGTCTTAATAAATGACATTTGGTCATATTCACCTTCTCCTGTGAATGTTGGCCATTCTTTTAATTGAGGTGCTTCCTTCATTAAGACTTGGTTATTATCTTGGTGACTTAAGTCTGTTATGAAAGGATTTGACAATTCCTCTTTTGTTTTAACAGGGCTTCTTATATGAGAAAATGGTGTTGATAACTTTGGCATATTTAAATTAGCCTCATTAATTTTATCCATTTTTTCAGTAATAAGCCTTATTTCACTCTGAATATCATCTTTCAGATGCATTCTTGCTTCATCACTTTTTTCAACATGGTCCAAAAGTAATTTTTGGTGTGATGAAGTCTTTTCTTCAAATTTTTCTACAGAAATACTTAATTTATTTAATTCTTCTGTAAGATTGTCAATACTCACATCATAATTGATTGTCAAAGTCTTATCTTTGATATCTTTTATGTATTTATACAATTCTTGTTGTCCTTGTATTAATTTTTGAGTATTGTCAATTAAATTCTTTGGTTTATTATTTTCAACAATAAAATTAATGTTGTCAATTTCTTTCTTGTTTTGCACAACAATTTTTGTTAAAGAAGATAAATTGTTATTTATTTCTTGTAGTGATAATAAACTATCTTTAATTTCTTTTAGAGGTAATATACTATTTTTAGTTTCTGTTAAAGTATTTACAACATCTTTGGACAAGGTTATTTCTTTGGGAAATGAGGTTGTCTCATTCTTTGCTCTTCCTTGTCCTTGAATTCCATCAAGGTTCTGGCCATGTTGAAAACATTGTCCATGGCATCCTTTTGGATTCTTGGGATTTTGTAGCTTGGGGAATATGGTTTCCTCCAATGCTTTTTCTTGTTCTTCTTCCCTTCTTGGGGAAGTGGGTTGGCTTGAGGCTTGCTGGTAGAAGCTACTGGGGCTTCTTCCTTGGTTGCCTCCCTCTTTTTGGCATGATAATCCTTGATTCTTTTGATTTGAGGTTTGGATGACAGTGGATTCCATCCATTGGAGTATTTCACTATCTCCTCCTCTTTGAAGAACTTTTTCAGGATGTGCCAGGAGTTCATCACTCCTTGGTGTATTTGAGGCAGCATTTCCCAGTCTTTGTCCTTGTATACTGTGTAATACTGCTTGTACTGGCTCATGTAGATTTCTATTTGAGCCCTCTGAATGTGATTTGTACCTATTTGAGTTACTCATACTTAGTTCCAATTCAGGCTCAGATATCATGGGCATTTCTGGGACTTGCCTTTGGGATAAGGCACTTCCTTGTGTGGATTCTGTTCCACTGGGGATATTGCCCTTTCTTTTCCCTTTTGAGGGATCAATTCTACCTCTGAGTCCAGCTCCATCTGATTGGATGGAGTATTGGGAACCTCTTCTGGTAGTCATAATTTAAAGAATAAGAAAAAATAAAAGTATTTCAGAATAAATTTTTTTTTATGGCAATTTAAAAAGAGGTGCTCACCTTCAGAGTCTTGAATGGTGGGTCCTGGAAAGTCTAATTTCTTATCTTTCTTTCTTTTGGTGATAACTGGTGTTGGAGAACTTTGACAAGTTTCTTCCACCAACCTCTCAACAGTAGCTTGGTTGTCTTCTGTTGGGTTATCTTCAAACACTAAAAAAGACAAATAAATATAAGTGTTTTTATAAGAAGTGTTATTTTTAGCAAGATATGGCAATTTTCCATGTAGAAATTGCTTTTATATCTTTGAAAAATCTAAATAAATAAAGAAATGAATAAAAATGAATAAAAATAACTTTTTTATTGGTTTTTAATAATATTTTTTAATATTTTTTATATGTATTTTTTTATTTATTTTTAAAGAATAAAATAAAAATGAATATGATTCTTATAAAATTAAATTATAATAAAAATTATTTTTAATTTATAAAATATCTCTTTTAATCACTAGAGTCACTCAAAGAAAGTTCTTGCAAGTCTAAGGATGTGAAAAACCACGTGTAAGACAGTACAATTGCTTTCCAAATGCCTCAATAGCTTTTAAAATCAATAAAATATAAAATTATTATATAATTTTATGATTATAAATATAATTTATTATTGGATAAACCCAAATAGAATCTTTTAAAGGTCTTTTAAGTAAATATCACGGCCAGGCCCCCAAATGTAAGGTTTGACTATGAAACAATAAGTAAAAAATTACTAATTTATTACTTATTGTACTCTGAATGTCCTTATAATTGAAATAAATAAGATTAAAATAATAATAATAATAAAGAAATATTATTATTATGGCGTAAAAATATTATATTATTAAATAAATATAATAATATAATTAATATTATATAAAATTATAATATTGAAAATAATATATTAATATAAAATAATTAATATATTATAAAACTCTTTATTATTGTTACCAACAAATAATAAAGGCCTAAAAAATTGTTTTTTATAAATAAAAAACAATCAATAACAATAATATTACCAATATTAAAGTTATATATTAATATAAATACTATTTATATTAATTAAGAATTATTAAGAGTAATAATAAGAGAGAAATTATTATAATAAGATGAAATAACCTACTTTTAACACTTAAAATGATAATTTTGAGATATTTTATGCCAAAAGAATATAATACAACTTTTTCAAATTGTATTTACAATAAAAATAAAGAAAATTTACTAAATTTCTTGATTTTACGTGGAAATGAGTTTATAGAGAGATTTATGACAAAAACAATTAAAGAATTGATTTAATCACACAAAAATAGTGATTAATATTAAGATGGACTTTGGTCTTTAATAATATAAGAGTTTTATATATAAAGAATAAAGAAATTACCTTTGATTTAATTGATTTAATGTTTTTGATGCGTCTGAGGGGTAAATAGAGTAAAAAGAGCTCTATTTATAGTAAATACCTCCCTCCTAGAGTCCAACAGGCTTCCAGTAGACGTGTACTTATCATATCCACTGGAATTGATCAATATTTTAAGGTTTGAGGGTGATTACATCATGATCAAACCATATTACATCATTATTACACCATTATTTAGAGTTATCACTATAACTCTAAAGTTGATGACATCAGAGGCTTGGAAGAACCCCAAATTTCGTGGATTTTATTAGTTTTAATCATAAACTAATAGTATTCACCAATTTTATCACACTTAAGACTGTTAAACTTAAATTAAGGTTACAGTGTGTGATCATAACTGCTCAAATTAAGCTCAAACTTTGATCCTCAATAACCTTTAAGATTTACACGCTACAGAAATTCAGAGAGTGAATTCTGATAGCCTGGCATAACCTTATTATGCTGTCAAGAGCGTTTCATTACATCATCAAAACTCTAATTTTGATGATTTTTCTTGTAACTCATCTTTTCTGTCGAAATTCAATATTTTAAACTTCAAACCATGATTTCAGGGGGTTATACCCTGAATTTCATAATAAAAATTACATCATTCTTCTCAAACGAACTAGTAGAATCTAACTGTATACTTCTTTTTAAGTTTGGAGCACCTTCACAACAAAGTGGTCAACAGCTCTGTTGATTTTTATCAATATTTCATCATAGGTTTTAACCTTGTTTATAATTTGTAAAATAAAGTTCATATCTGTGTTCCTACAGTAAGTACGTGGTAACTTTATTTTTGGTTCATCATTCTATCATGTATAGTTTAGAAGATATTAGCTATGATCCTTGAATATATGCGTTGACCAAAAAAGTGCATATATTCAGGTTAATTCCTTAGGTATTAACATTGGAATTTAGCTTATTAATTATTTTATGTGTGGATTTTCATGGGGAATCCAATGGTACAATTTATTTCACATGTTGTTTCATTAGTTCTTGAGATAAATAAGGTTTTCTGGTTTTTATTAGGTATTATACCTTATAATTCCTTAAATATTGACTTTACAGATATGCCATAAAAATGGTATATGTGTATTTTTCCATGGGGAATCCAATGGTATAATTTATTTTACATGTTGATTCATTGGTGTTCAAGTTAAACCAGTTTTTGTACCAATTTATGGTATTTTTTTTGTATTTAAGTAATTATTTTTAATGTATAATTATTTCAAGTAATTTCAATATAATTATATTAAGGGTATAATTATTCTGAGTCTTTTTTGTGACCTTATTGGGTATGTGGTCATATCTCAAAGGCTCACAGAAGTGCTTGGGAGTAATACGTTGTCCTTATTATAAATAGAGATCCTTCCTCTATTCTTTGTGATCTCTATCTTATTTTACCAACGTATTACTTTTCCTTATCCAAAACTTCTCAGGTTATGGGCCCAGCGTTCTGCTGAAATCCTATATACAATCTCATTTATTTATTTTTTTATATCAATATTATCATCATGAATCAAAGTGACTCAGAATCCTCTTGAGATGAGTCACCTATCCTTCAGGTACCCTCAAGCCCAATGAAACAAGAATCATCCAATCATCTTTGGTTAAGAACTCCAACTCCCTCATTTAAATTACTAAAGTTGAATCTTTTAAGAGATCTTACTACTAGAAGTCTTTCTGAAACTCTAGACAAAACAAATATTTATCCTTTGACTTCTAAGAATTATGTGAAATGGAGTAATAAGGTTAAAACGGCACTCACAATCAAAAATATCGACATATTCTTAAAGCCCGACTGGACAAGTTCCCTGCCCAATGATGCACCAGATGAAAAAGTAGAATTCTTCCAGAATAGTTGCAGACAAATTTACTTCTGGCTAGGTAACACACTTGATCAAGAGAACTATGACAAGTTCTTTGATGATGATCAAGAAAATTACAATCCAGCCGCTCTTTGGCTCAATATTTGTGATTTCTATGCTGCTTCATCAGTTGAAAACTGTGCTACAGTTATGACCAAACTTTTTGCAATGAAAATAGAAGATGGAATCATTTTAAATTCCATTATAGAGATTCAGCATCAATCTAAGCTCCCTAAATCTATGGGACAGGATCTATTTGAAGAAAAGACTATGTCTTGTATGCTGGCTTTTTACTATCTTAGAAACCTCCCAGCTTCTTCATTGTTTGTAAAGAACAACATATACCAAGAGATTAAGATATAAAAGCGTGTTCCCACACTTGAAAGCTTATTATCTGATATAGAACTAGCTCTTGCTAGAAATCAAGAACTACCAGTACCCAATGGTCAGGATCTTTGCATCGGAGAAAGAAGGGTAAAATGTAAAAATGGGAAGCATTCTCCTGAAGCTCCTCATTAGGAAGATCAATGCTTTCAGATTCATCCACACCTCCTTAAAGAGTTTAAAGAAAGAAGGAACCAAGATAAATGCTCAAAGGTGACCTCCAGCACTATCAAAAGTACTGGTCTAAAACCAATTTACTCTCCTAGAATCTTTTGCATCAGTCCTGAATCAAAAGGAATATCATTTATTAAGGAAGAATGTGCCATTCTTGACAGCAGCGCCTCCCATTTGCTGCTCAAAGACTCGGAGAGATTTGTCTCATTCACTAAAACTAGAGTGGCCTTAAACCAGGCTGATGGCACTGTAATCTATGCTGAAGGTTTTGGAACCACAGCCATCACAGGTTAAAAAGGTTCAATAATTCACCTTAAAAACTTATTCATTGTTCCCAGCATTACTACTCCATTGATTTCTTTATCTCCCTTCATTCAAAGAGGCTGTTCCCTGTCTGGAAAAGGGGAAAGCATCCAACTTTTTGATGAAGACAATGAAATTATACTTGAAGGAAAGCTTGTAGACAATGTCATCTCAATCCTTCTTGGTGCTCCAGTTTCACACTTCACTAAGGAAAGCACTGATGTGTCTATCATCCACCAAGCTTTAGGTCATCCAAGCAATAAATATGCTTCTTATCTCTTCCTGTCTTTGAATTTTTCAGGTTTGAAATGTGAAGCATGTCTAAGTTCAAAATCTCAATGTCTTCCCTTCAATGGAACCTTTCCTAACACCTCTCAGCCACTACAAATTGTCCACATGGATGTCTGTGGCCCAATCACTCCTGTCTCTAAAGGAGGTAGTTGCTTTATTTTCCAAATAATCGATGGCTACTCCAGATACCATTTTACTTCATCTATCTCAAACAAATCCAACTTCTTTGAGGCATTCAGATTATTCAAAGTTTTTATTGAAAAATAGACTAATTTTTGAATCAAGAAAGTGGAATCTGATAATGGTGGAGAATTCATTGGGGGATCTCTTTGTTGATACCTGCTTGACAAAGGAATAGAGTCTCTACTCACTGCTCCACATACGCCTCAGCAAACCCCTTTTCTGAAAGGGCCAATCAACTCTAATGGAAAGGGTTAATTGCCTCCTGTTGGACTCAAAACTCTCCTTTGATTGGTGGAGAGAGGCTATGTCTACTGAAACTTACTTGCTAAATAGAACACCTGTATCCTCGTTGTCATTTAAAACCCCTTTTGAGACAATTTTCAATTATGCTCCTAAGATGGACCATCTCCATCCCTTTGGATGCCCTGTATACATCCATGTAAATAAGGCAAATCTAAAATCAAAGCTTCACACTTGTGCCGAAAAGGGGTTCTTTCTTGGCTACTCAGAGGGGCACAAAAGGTTTTGTCTCTATAACTTCACTACCAACAAAATTCAAATCACACATGACTGCCTTTTCAATGACAAATCTCAGGAGATTTCCAACTCTTCAGAAGAAGAAAGTTCATTCCTTGGCTCTACCTCCTTTTTTCCTATAAACAATACTGGCTCAGAAACATCAATTCCTGATGACTCCAGTCCTTTAGTAGAAACAGGACCTCCTCTTGACACCGATGACTCTATTCCTTCTTCATCTTTTCAAACAGCTACTGAATTCAACAACAAATTGACTGATGATTTCCTAGAACCTTACAGTTTGGAGGATGCTTCCACTCATCCTTCACAAAATTCTTTACCCATCAAAAGCCTTCCAAAGAGCTGGGTAATGGATAATGTACTGGATAAAGCACCAAAAGACATATCTAGCAACCTTGACACATCAAACATCCTACAAGAAGGGCAATGAAGGTTTGCTAAAGCTGCTACTTAATTCAATTCAAGTACACCTAATACCTACTCCCAGGCTATGAATCACCTACAGGCCGACAAATGGAAATCAGCAATCATTGAGGAAATCTCCAGCATTGAGGAGAATAGAGTCTGGCAAGTTGTTCCATTATCACAAGAAGCTAACCTCCTGGGTTCTACTTGGGTCTTCCGTGAGAAAGAAGACCACACTTGCAAGGTTGTTAGATACAAAACAAGACTTTGTGTTCAAGGTTTCTTGCAAATTGAAGGAATAGATTATAATGAAACTTATGCTCTGACTGGAAGACTTGCTTCTCTTTGTTTTCTACTTTCTTACTGTGCTATTAATGATTTTGAAATTCACCAAATGGACGTTTGCACTGCTTTTCTTCATGGAATAACTGAGGGAGAGGTTTTTATGAAATACCCAGAGGGGTATCCTCATGCTATCCAACCCAAGACCTGTCTATGACTTATCAAATCACTATATGGGCTTAAAAAAAGCCCAAGGTGTTGGTATAAAAGACTAAAAGATGTGTTTATCTCCCTTACATTTAAACCATTTCAAGCAGACCCATGTCTATTTATTAGCACTGAAAGTAGCTTCTGTGCTGTTTTTGTGCATTTTGATGACATGCTTATTGGTGGTAAATTAGAGATTGTTCAAAAATTCAAAAGTGATATAAAAAAAGGTTTTCAGCATGGATGATATGATTCAAGTTCAATTTATCTTAGGAATCAAGATCAATCAAAATCAAAGAAGCAAAACCATCACTCTCTCACAACAGCTTTACATTGAGAAAATTCTAAAAGAATTCAGAATGGAGAACTGTAAAACTGTCCCTACTTCAATGGATCCTGGCCTTAAGTTAGTTTTATCCAACAAGACCAATCAAGACTCAACTTTTAGTTATCAAAAAGCTGTTGGTCTCTTAAATTATTTGACATTGTGTTCTCGACCAGATCTGGCCTATGCCACTTCTGTTCTATCTCAATATCTTGATAAACCCTTGAGTTGTCCATTTCTGCCTTTAAAAGAATTCTTCAATATCTTCAAGGTACTAAGAATTATGAATTAACACTAGGTGGAACTAGTAAAAATTCCGAAATAATAGGCTATTCTGACTCTGACTGGGGAAGCAATTACGATGGATGTTCCTTTTCTGGTTACGGTGTATTATGTGGTGGACTTATTATCTGGAAATCTAAAAAACAGCCAATTGTAGCTCTTTCTACCACTGAAGAAGAATTGTGCGCTTTAACAGAAGTGACTCAGGACACCTTATGGATTAAGAAACTGCTCTAAGACTTTAATCTAGAACCAAGCATTTACTTGAAGTGTGATAACCAGGGAGCTATTGCTCTCTGCTTAAATCCTTTATGTCAACACAGAACTTGACATATCAACATTCAGATCAATTGGATCAGAGATCTTATCAACAGAAAATTTGATCACATCTCCTATATTCCCACCAATCTGATGTGGGCTGACTTATTTACCAAAGGACTTGGAAAGCTCAAAACATTACGATTTCTGCTTCACTATTCAACTTCTTGTGCATTCAAGCGAGTGGGCATGTTAAAATATTATGGCTAAATCAGTCATAACTCAGGAAGAAACAGTCTTAAGTCTTTACTTTGACTGATCTGGTTTTTTTAACCATTTCTCATTTTTCCTAGGCTAGATTGTTTTATTAATCTTTCCTTCTTTATTCTTGTATCTAGTCAATTTCTTGTTTTGATTACCTTGTAACTACTGCCTATCCTGAGAAGTGCTTGGGAGTAATACATTGTCCTTATTATAAATAGAGATCCTTCCTCTATTCTTTGTGATCTCTATCTTATTTTACCAATGTATTACTTTTCCTTATCCAAAAATTCTCAGGTAAGGGTTTTCTATTTCCTCTCTCTTGCACAATAATATCAATCTTATTTTACCAATGCATTACCTTTCCTTATCCAAGACTTCTCAGTCTTGATGCAACTTTGGTTATCTTCAAAGATAGTGATCAGATTGTGAAAATCAGAAACACCGGCTTCTTGACACCACTGACAAAGCCAGAGAAGTTTGGAGGTAAGATTGCACAGAGATTTATACTCAGCCTTGGCTGTAGACAAGGTGACTGTTTGTTTTTTCCTTGTTTTCCATAGAACAAGACATCCATGAAAGGTTGTTAGATACCCAGTGACAGACCTTCAAGTTACTGAGCAGTTTCCCCAATCTGCATCACTGTAGTAATTAATTTCTTTCTTCATGTTCCTGACATATAAAAGACCAACCTCTTGGGTACCTTTCAAGTACCTAAGCATGTGAAGGAAGGATTGTTGAAAATCATCTCAATACAGACCAAGATGATCGACACTCCTAGCCTCAACTCCAACAATTCACCCAAGCACCAAATATCAATGTGCATCACTAGACAACAATCAATTCACCTTATAAGCGGTCCCCTCTACCTGAATCAGGGGGGAGCAATCCTCTCTCTCCTTTCTTTTCCTTTTTCATTCCTTTCCTTTTCTTACTTCTTTCATTACTCTCTTATTTATTTCTTTTCTTTTGTTTCTTTATTTTTTTATTAATCGACACTGATTGAGGTACAGTCAAAACCATACTAACCTCTCATTAAAATAACCAAAACTGATTGTTGTTGTTGTTGTTGTTGTCTAGTTTGGTCATTGTGCTTAGTAGCAATCATAGTTGTATAAAGAAGTTTCATTAACGTTTTATGGTGTTATCCACCCTTAGGTACATCCTGATACTCTCACTAATTATATTTGTGGATCACTAGTCAACATAATAATACTCCTTAGTTTTAACCTCTAACAGATTTACAGTCTTGGGGCTCTATTACAAACAACAATAAAAAGGGTGGATACTGACTCTACAACATGACCAATAACAATGTAGAAAAAGATATTCTCACTATCCCCATTTTGGACAGCACAAACTACAGTGAATGGAGTGTAAGAATGACTATCCTACTATGATCAAAAGAACTAGTTGATGTCTGTGAAAAAGAACCAGAACCAGGTGTCTCAGCTGCTGCAACCAACCAATGGACTAAGGCAAGTTACAATGCAGTAAACCTCATTACTGCTTGTGTCAGCCATAAGGTCTTCATTGAGGTCATCAAACAAAACACAACAAACTCCTATCTCTTATGGACCAAACTGAAGCACAAATACGCATCAAAATAGGCTACCAACTGAGGTCGTGTGTGGATTGATCTTCTTCATTCCTCCTATGAAGGTAACATTCAACAATATGTTACTCAAAGTCAAAAAATCATTCTTGAACTCGAATCTGTTGGTATTCTCCTCGCTCCTGATCTGCTTTCATTTACAATCTTAGGAAAACTTATGGGAGATCCTAAAGTCCATCAATATGTCAAACTACTTACCCTTAATGAAGATTTAGTTGGGAATCCAGAAAAATTCTTATTGAAACTTGAAGATTTCTGTAATAGCTCAACTCTTCAAGAACCTCAGTCAATTTCTTCAGCTTCAGCATTAATCTCTGAAAACTCTGTACCTTTCAAGATAACCCATTACTGTGAAAATGGAAAGCACAACTCGAGGTGCACTAATCACTCAAAAGAAGAGTGTTACACAGAGAATCCTCATTTACAACCAGCCCATCGTGATAAAAGGAGAAGACCTTTTCCCAGTAAAAATGCATCTGCACAGGTGTCCACAGCTCAGGCATTAATTAGGGGACGAGAATCTTCATCAAAAACGCAAGATCTTATTATTGACTGTGGTGCAACTCACCACATGTTCAATAATAAAAATCTGTTTCTTTCTCTTTCAGAAATCAACCCTATGAATGTCTCCACCAGCGATTCATCAAGGACCTTGTCAGCTATTGGTCTAGGGAAAGTCAAATTAATCTGCAACAAGAAACCATTAATCCTTGAAAACAGCTTATTTGTTACTGGACTCAATTGTAACCTAGTCAGCCTTCTTCAATTAATTGATGAAAAATTAGTTATCAGCCATTGTCAAAGTCACTTCACCCTGGAATCTAAAGGCTCAATCTTCAACAACCTCATGAAGGTCAAATACCTCATTCCCCAAGCCTTAATCTCAAGTATTGATCCCCATTACTGGCATCAACATCTTGGACACCCAGGTCCTGCAGTATCAAAATCAATGGGACCACTATCTGATAACTTCAACTGCCAGAAATGTGACCTTAACAAGGCACATCTCATCCCTTTTAAAGACTATTTTGAACATGTACATCTACCCTTAGACTGTGTTCATCTTGATCTAGTTGGACCTATAATTCCTCCCTCAGTCTCTGGTTACCAATCTTTCCTCACAATTGTTGACCAATTTACCTCATTCAAGATTACTTGCTTCCTTAAAAACAAGTCCGATGCATTCAAAAAGTTTCTTCATCAAAAGATTTCCATGGAGAACCTTCATTATAGAACACTGAAGAAACTAGTGTCTGACAGGGGCAGTGAGTTCTTGAATCACAAGTTCAAGGCCTTATCTGAAAAATATGGATTCCAGCACATTTTTTCCCCTGCAGAAACTCCTCAGAAAAATGGATTTGCTGAGAGAGCAAATCAGTCAATCCTACTGAAGACAAGATGCATCCTCAATCACTCCAATTTGCCAAAAGTCTACTGGGCAGAAGCAGTTCAAACAGCTACGATCCTGTGCAACATTGTTCCTACCCCATCCAGGACCAATAATAGCCCCTTCTCACTTTGGAAAGGCTCACCTCCTTGGATCAAAAACATTCCGACCTTTGGTTGCCAAGCCATTATCTCCCTTCAAAAAGCACGTCGGTAATGGAATTTTGGACCTTCTGGGAACAAAGGGGTGCTCCTTGGCCTTGAAAACAACAACACCTCATATTGTATCCTTAGAATCTTGAACAAAAAGGTAGTAATAACCCGTCATGCTACTTTCAATGAAAACTGGTTTCCCAAGGTATCTGGAGACATTGGAGAATTAATTGTTGATTGGAACTTGAATCATTGGCCTGCAACTGTGGTAGATGAAACCCACATTGCAGCATCAGCAATGGTAGATGAACTCCGAGCTGATGAGCAACCTGAGGACACGTCAAGAGTGGTAGATGAAGTCCATGTGCCTCATGAAGATTCTACCAATACTCAGGAACCAAGTCCTGAATCTTGTCATCTCTCAAGTCCTAGGCCCCTGACATCCTACCCGCATCACCAGCCACATTCTGGAACAAAACATCCTTCCATATTACAGAAGGGCCAACGCTCTTTTAACCACAAGTAGCAATGACCCCAAACCCTTTAGACAGGCTTTACTGTCACTGAACAAAGAAACTTGGACAGAGGCGATTAACAAAGAATTGACCTCCATGGCAAGCCTCAATGTTTGGGAGGTTATTAATCTTGATCCAGGCTATAGACTGATTGGTACCACTTGGGTCTTCAAGAATAAATGCATTCACCTTGGCAAAATTTTAGAGAACAAGGCCTGTCTCTGCATTCAGGGGTTCACCCAAACCGCAGGAATTGATTATAACAAGACCTACTTGCCAACAGGTTGTTTCAATTCCCTCCGTACCCTGATTGCCTTTGCTGAAACAAACTCTCTACCATTCCACCAAATCAACATTAAGAGCGCATTCTTAAATGCTTCTCTGAATGAGACTATTTATCTTTAAGTCCCTCAAGGTCTTGATTTGGCAAGAGAAAAGTACTGTTTACACCTTTGAAAGGCCATATATGGTCTCAAGCAAGCTCCACTTGCTTGGTACAATAGGCTCAAAAGCTGGCTTGGTTCTAGCGGATTTGCTTCCTGCCTTTTTTATCAAAACAGAAATAACCCAATGTGGCTTTATGTTCTTGTGGATGACATTGCAATTTTTGGAACTGATGCATTGTCTTTCAAAACCAAGATCTCAAAAGAGTTTGACATCAAAGACATTGGCCCTGCTGACCTGATGTTAGGTGTGAAAGTCGTTCACCTGCCCAATGGGATCAGCTTAGATCAACAACACTTTGTGGACCCCCTGTTATTTTTGTAAGGCATGCAAGAATGCAGGCCTGTTTCTACGCCACTACCACCAAACTTTGCCTGAAACCAAAGAAGAAGCTCTTGAACTCAAGAAACTTGCAGTCAGCTATCAGAGTGCTATTGGTAGTATCAACTACTTAAGCAAGGCAACGCGGCCCAATCTCTCACATGCCATAATTTTGCTGTCTCAGTTTCTGGAGAACCCAGGTGTCACCCATTGGCGTGGCTTCCTCCACGTCTCGCGGTATCTAAGGGGCTTATTTATTCTAAACGTCCCTCTCAAGGTATCACCGCCTATAGCAATGCTGATTGGGGGAACTGCCGTGTGAGTCAACAATCCATCTTGGGATATCTTGCAGCTCTTAATGGCTGTCTGGTGCTCTGGAAGACTCAGAAGCAGCCCTCTGTCTATTTATCTACCACAGAAGCTGAGTATAAGGCTCTGTGTGATCTGACTTCTAAGCTTCTTTGGCTCGGTCAATGGGAAAAAGAATGTTGTCTCTTTTTGACAATTACTCCTATTGTGGTTCATGAAGACAACCAGAGCTGCATCAATGCAGCCAATGGAGACTCCAATTTTAACAACAAACTCATGAAGCACGTCAAAATTCAACTTCATTTTATTAAAGAGGTCATTTTTTCATCTGCTATACAACTCAGCTACACTCTAACCTATGCGATGCTAGCTGACTTTCTCACGACGTCAGTTCCTCGCCCTACCCTGTCCAGGGAGCTCTCCTGCTTGAGTGTTGTGCGGCTAGGTGTGAGGGGGGATGTTGAAAATCATCTCAATAAAGACCAAGATGATCAACACTCCTAGCCTCAACTCCGACAATTTTCCCAAGTGCCAAAGATCAATGCGCATCACTAGACAACAATCAATTCACCTTATAAGTGGTCCCCTCTACCTGAATCAGGGGGGGAAATCCCCTCTCTCCTTTCTTTTCCTTTTTCATGGCTTTTCTTTTCTTACTTATTTCATTACTCTCTTCTTTATTTATTTTTTTTATTAATCAACACTGATGCAGGTACAGTCAAAACCATACTAACCTCTCATTAAAATAACTAAAACTGATTGTTGTTGTTGCCGTTGTCTAGTTTGGTCATTGTGTTTAGTAGCAATCATAGTTGTATAAAGCAGTTTCATTAACTTTGTATGGTGTTATCCACCCTTAGGTACATCCTGATACTCTCACTCATTATATTTGTGGATCACTAGTGAACATAAGAATACTGCTTAGTTTTAACCTCTAACAAGGATTGCCAGTGGGTGAAGCCAGGGGTTTCCATAAATTGAGACAATGAGCTGTCAGCAAAGAAATGATTGGGATGTGTTGCAGTGCTTAAGTAATTGATACTGCCAACAGCACTTCTGAAATTGATGTTGAGTGAGTTGAATTTTGCAATGTCACCAGGTGTAGTGGGTTGAAGGTGAGTGTTGGGCATCAAAGGGGTGACAACTGGTTTGCAATCAGTCATTCCATATAGGTGAATGAGGGACTCAGTAAAATGTTGCTGATCTAGAGAGATTGCATCATTGAAGTGATTGATCTTGATGCCCAACATGAGATCAGCAGGGCCAGGATCTCCGATGTTAGACTTTTAGGCAATTTCTCTTTTGAAGACAGTGACATCATTCCCAAATATGGTGATGTAATCAACATGTATGTAGATCCAGGTGGGTGACTTACTGCCCCTATGGAGAACACATGGATCAGAGATGCAGGAGAAGAAGCCAATTTTAACTAGCCAGTCTTTCAGATACTCATACCAGGCTAATGGAGCCTGCTTGAGGTCATGGATAGCCTTCTTTAGCTTTAGGCAATACCATTGGCAATCTGCCTCAAATCCTTCAGGAATGGACAAGTAGACATCCTTGGTAAGAGGAGCGTTCAAGAAGGCACTTTTCACATCTACCTGGTGAAATTGAAGACCTTCTGAAGCTGCAAAGGCAATGAGTGTGCAAAGAGAGTTCAATCGACCTGTTGGAGAGTAAGTCTGGTCAGAGTTGATTCCAGGCGTCTGACTAAAGCCTTGGGCACAAAGCCTTGATTTGTATTAATTTATCTTCTTTATATGATTGCATTTGATCTTGAAAACCCAGGTCGTACCCACCAATTTGTAATATCTTTTTAATTGTATCAACTCCCAAACGTTCAGCTCTGTCATGGACAATGATTTCTTTTTGACGGATTTGTTCCATTTGTCTCTTTCCAAGGAGTAAAGAGCAGCCTTAAAGGTGTGCAGGGTGGAAGCAAGGCTAGTCACAAAGGTATTTGCCTTTCGTGAATACGGTAGGATGTTTATATTGTTGATATCACTTGTAACCAAATTTGGGTGATGTGGTCCTATAACCCGGATACTTGAGATATTTGCTGGTGGGAATTCAGGAAAGGAGGTAGGTGATGTCTCTTCCTCTTCCAATGGGTCATCTTTTGGTTCAGATGGTGCATCACAATTTTGCGGAAGAGGTTTACTTTTGTCTGTTTCAGTAATGGGATCTTTGGTAGGGTGAGTTTCTGTCTTTATTTCTGGATAACGTGCTTCTATGATGATAGAACAAGGATTGGTGGTCTCATTGTCTTTTGGACAAGGAAAAATACTTTCATCGAAAGTTACATGCTTGCTTGTGAGGATCTTTGAATGTGGAAGATGAAGAGCACAATAAGCAGTGGTTTTGTTTTTGTAGCCAAGAAAAATTCCCTCACATCCAGTTGCCCCTAGTTTCCAAGCGCTGTGGTTTCCAAGTACAGTAACAATTGCCCTACTTTCAAAGGTACAAACCCTTTGTATCTTTGGAGAAAGACCTGTCCATAAGGTGTAGGGTGAATTGCTGAGTCTTCAAGGAGTAGGGAGAATATTGGAAAGCATGGCAGCAGTATCAACTGCGTCTTCCCAGTACATATTTGGGAGATTTGACGCTCCCAACATGCAGCGGGCTTTGTCTAAGATGGTGCAATTGTCTCTCTCAGCAAAACCATTTTCTTGAGGAGTCTCAGGTGAAGCAAAAATGTGTCAGAAGCCACAATCTTGGGATAGAGAATTGAATTTTTCATTCAGAAACTCCCCACCACAGTTAGACACCAATTTCTTCAGTGTTCTGTCATGGTGATTTTCCATGATCTTTTTTACCACAAGGAATTCACCAAAACCATCCTATTTGTTTTTGAGGAATCAGATTATTTTGAACAAAGTTGATTGGTCTACAATGGTGATAAAGTATTTAAACCCTGATACATAGGTTAAAGAGATTGGAACAGCCAAATCAATATGAACACAATCTAACGGTAGATTTGCATGTTCAAAGGTATTGCAAAATGGTAGGCAGTGAGCCTTGTTCAGATTACAAGTGATGCAGTTGATGCTACCTGAAGGAAGACCAAGAATTTTAACTGGTGTTGGTCCTGGATGACCAAGACAATTGTGCCACAGTGTCTTTGAGCTGATAGGTAAGAGTCTGTCACAGCCAAGGAGGCAGGGGCATTACCAATCATCTTCAACAATCATGACCTCATTGGTACCCTTCAAAACCCAATCAGCAACAATCATTATTTCATGGATACCCTTCAAAACCCAATCAGCAAGGGGGTTTCATTCTACATTCTCCAAATACAGTTTCAGACCTCAATACAGTTTCATACAGGCAAGACCCAAATACAGGATTCACCAAATACAGGCCTTTCATCAATACAGGCACAAATACCTGTATTGACTGTATAACCTGTATTGGATTCACCAATACAGGATTCAATCCCACATACAACTTCTTCCAGCATACAGGCCAGTATCTCAACACTCAAACTCCAAGGCTGGTATTTCTCACATATACCAGCCCCTCTTCATCTGCCTGGGGGTTTTTCCCCCAGTTAATTAAAATATTGGATTTATTATTTAATATTATTTTATTTCTCACTAAGGAATATTATTTTATTATTTATTAAGTTAGTCTTTGCCTTCCCTCACCTGTTCAGTAGAGTCCTGGTGGCCATATCCTTTATTAATCCTTTTCTCTTTTCTGAATAGGTTGAAACAGTGGTACAGGATTATTTGTGGTTGGCTCTTTATTATTGCTTTTGTTTTCCTCTCATATATTTTAACTCTTATTATTTTATGACTAGGAAATTATTATCTTATTTCATTACTCTTATCATTTGAGTATTTCTTCTGAGCCCTCCATAAGTAAGTCTGTTCACTGAGTGCCAGGCCCTCTTCATTTAGAAGAGCCCCTGTGACATTATTTTAATTAACTCATAATTGCTTCTTTTTCTTTCATTCATTTTATTCATTTCTCTCATTCTTCAATTATTATCTTTTCATGATTTTATGATTTTTTATGATTTAAATGATTTTTCTCTCTTATCAATTTTCATCTCATTCATTTTATTCAAATGAAAATTGATTCTCTTTCTCATTTCAAAAATTCTGCTGACCATTTCACTTTATTCTTTATCATTCTCATTTCTCTTTTTGTCTGAATTCAGGTTTTTATCAGGTTATTTGAGTGGAATTATTTGGGTTAATGGATTCATCATTCAGGGATTTATTGATTTGGGGTATTCAGTGATTTTGATTTTGAAATTTCTCAAGATTATTGATTGATTGATTGATTCCTCAAGACATTGATTTCACCTCAAGATTTTGAATCGACTTTGATTGATTTGATTTGATTGACTTGATTTGATTCCTCAAGATAACTGATTCATCCTCAAGATTTGATTTGATTGATTGATTTGAATTTTATTCCTCAAGAAAATTGAGTTGACTTTTGAAGATATTGATAGAATTCCTCAAGACTTAATTGATTTGATTTTGAATTGACTTGATTTACTTGATTTGACTTATTGATTGAAATTGATTATTCATAAGAATTAGACTTTGTCTTATTCACTCTTCAAGATTTATTCATATTGATTCACTTCAAGACTATTGATTGATTTCTCAAGTTCATCAAGATTCTCATTTGATTGTTTTGGTCAAGCCTTATTTTATTCAAAGTATCATCAAGTTTTTATTCATTCTTCTTTCATGATGCCAGTTCAGCATAGCCCACCAGCCAAGAATACAAGATCCCAGAGACATCAAGCTGTTCTCACTCCTACACCAAGGGCTCCTATTGACCGCACACCATCAGTTCATCAACTGAGTGCAAATTTGGACAGGGGACCACCAATGGAAGGAGCAGCACCCTCCAGAAGAGGAGGTGTGAAGTCTAGAAGATCAAGATCATTCTCTGGACTATTGGGTGGTTATCCTGGTGTTTCTCAAGGGCCTAGAAGTAGATTGGGGGAAGCTGAAGATGAGGAGGGGGAGGAGTCTGTGGAAGAGGAAGAATCTGAGGAGACTGAAGTGGCAGCTGCCTTGGCAGGTGTCCCTGAAGCTCCTGAGGCTCCAAATCTAGCCCTTTCTAATCAACCTTCTGTCTCTCAAGCTGAACCAAATTTCCTCAAGATGATGGAGCAAATTACTCAGTTTATGGGACAACTCACTCAAGCAGTTGCCCCAAGGGACACTTCAGAAGTCCCTGCATTCAAGACTCCATCAATGAAGGCACCTGATTCTTTTGATGGTACTAAAGCTCATAAATTGAGAGGATTCATTCAATCCTGTCAATTAATATTTCATAATGACCCAGCAAACTTCTTCTCTGACAGGAAGAAGGTCTTATACTCAACTTCTTTTCTTACTGGTAGAGCTGGCAAATGGATTGAACCTTACCTCTCAAATATCTCCAATGAAGACCCTTCTTAACTCCTCAATAACTGGCAGTTGTTTGGAACCCAGTTATTCACTCTGTTTGGTGATCCCAATGAAGTCAGAAAAGCTGAACAAGAGTTGGACAATTTGAGGATGAGGAAAAGTGGTCAAGTTTCCTTGTACATAGCTGATTTCAGAAGTTTAATGTCAAGAATTGGAGACTGGGGGGAAAGGGCCTATATTCATGTGTATAGAAGAGGCTTGGCATCAAGATTGTTGGACCAATTGGCTTCTCACCCTGGAACTTTTGATAGTCTTCAAGAACTCATGGACATAACCTTGGAATTAGATACCAGGTACCATGAGAGGCAGAAGGAAAAGGGTAGTCATCAAGAGAAGAAGCCTCCAATTAGTGGATCCAACTCCAAGCCCCCTCAAAATTCATCATCACAGAAGCCTTATCAGAAGAAGAATAAGAAGGGGAAGAATTTTCAAGTGTCCAAAGACAAGCCTCATGCTGCTCTCCTCAATAAGGACAACAAATTAATTGGTTCTGAAAAGGAGAGGAGTATTGAAGAAGGCTTGTGCAATTATTGTGGTGGTAAACACCCATTTGAAAAATGTTTCAAGAGGCCTGAAAATAGGCAAGGATCATCAAAAGGCTTCCCTAGCAAGCAGGGAAAAGCCTGAGTGGGAATCATGATGTGTTCAATGGTTCTCACTTATTTCCTTCAAGAGCACAATTGTGCACTCTGAATACTAGTGTCAAGAAA